>CM075977.1:270497862-270542207 GCA_038087875.1 Malacoraja senta
AGTGCAGTTTCATACCACTTCAAGCAGGGTGCAAGGCCACCAAATTCAGGTTCATCTAAAATCAATGTAGTGCAAACAGGAAGTTGTCAAGTTTAGCCAAACAACCATTTGCACTGCCTTTTTACTTCAACCCAATACCCCCCCCAACAACCATTTGCACTGCCTTTTTACTTCAACCCCAAAACCCCCCAAAGAACCATTTGCACTGCCTTTTTACTTCAACCCAACCCCCCCCAAACAACCATTTGCACTGCCTTTTTTACTTCAACCCAACCCCCCCCAAACAACCATTTGCACTGTCTTTTTACTTCAACCCAAACCCCCCCAAACAATTATTTGCACTGCCTTTTTACTTCAACCCAACCCCCCCCCAAACAACCATTTGCACTGCCTTTTTACTTCAACCCAAAATCCCCCAAACAACCATTTGCACTGTCTTTTTACTTCAACCCCAAAACCCACCAAAACCATTTGCACTGCCTTTTTACTTCAACCTAAATAAAAACCAAACAACCCTTTGCAGTGCCTTTTTACTTCAAACCAACCATATTTTCATTTTCAAACCACATTAAGGGCACTCACAGTTGAGTAGACATGTGTTCAGTGTTATTCAGAGCTCAGAGAGACGTGAACCTCTCCGTTCCTCCATCTTGCAGAGACTGAGTGAGGCATACCACTTCCGGGTTTTATAGTCCCTACCCCCTTCCACCAGCAGGGGCAGCAGAGAGAATGGCAACATTTTGTAAAACATTAATATATCTCTGATTGTTCATCGATGGGAAAAATCCTCCAGTCCTGGCAGACGGAGGGGGGCTCTGAGCGAGGTGGCCAAAAATGACGGCCATAGGTGGCGGCGTTCTCTCGGAAATCACAGCACAGCGAGCCAAAAGTGGTCAAGATCTTACTTTTAGTAATATAGATAGATATTGATCACCAAACTATTCCGAGATTAAATTGGAAAGGAAGGAAAGAGTCAGGTATGAATCACATGGATCATTATTGGCAAGCTAAAAACTGTCAGCAAAAAGTAATGACATTTTTGAGTTTTGTGCAAAGGTAAGAAGCAATTCAATGTGGCCATGAATATCACAGAAAAAAAGAGTTCAGAGTGGAGGCCTGATTAGGACTGAAAGATTTAAAATTATAAATACACTTTTAGCAAAAAGACAGACATACTTTAGGCCTCATGCAAATTCCCAAAATGCATCTTGTTACATCAAGTTGTTCAATGCAGGGGGTTCAACCAAGTTAATGAGCGAAAGAAAGTGGAGATGATAGTTATTTGCTGCAGGGCTTAAAACAATATTAACGCATGAAAATGAGGGAACAATACGGAGGTTTCCACAAAAGAAAGGACAGATTTATATAGTGTCCCAAACCTTAAAAGGAAAGAAAGTTCTGGAAGAAATTTACCCAAAAGCTGAAAAATGAAAATTAACAGCTAACATATACTTTACGAGTTTACATGTTACTTTATTGCATGGAGAAGTTGGAATTTATTTGATATATTTGTGCTCCAACCATTGCTCTTACTTGAGCATTGATTGCTTCCATAAAAGATGTTATGTTGGTGACTTGATTCCTGTTACTTACCTTGGTGATAGGCCCGACACACTCTTCAATATTTATAGATGAGTAGTTTGATAGCTCAAAGGGCAAAAATTCAAGTTAAATAATATATTGTATGGTAAAAATTGAAAGAAAGAGCATGGCCAAGTTATGCACGATTGCCTTGAACCAAGACATTCAAAACCAACAGGAGAAAATATAAATAGATATTAAGTAGATAAATATATAATATTTGTAAGTGTAAAATCATAAGTATATAAATTGAAACAACTGGATACTGCATATAGACACAAAGTGCTGGAGTAACTCAGCAGGTCAGGCATCATCTCTGGAGAAAAAGGATGGGTGACATTTTGGGTCAGGACCATTCTTCAGACCTGACCCGAAACGTTACCCATTAAACGTTTCTCCAGAGATGCTGCCTGACTCGCTGAGTTGCTCTAGCACTTAGTGTCTATCTGCAGTATAATCCAGCATCTGCAGTTCCTTTGTAAACTGCTTATTTGCAATAGAATGTATCTGGCAATACAGCTGAAATAAAGGTGCACCAAGGAATTTGTAAGGACAAAATTGGCATAAGATATGTGTTAAAATCATCACTCCAATCAATTCTGACAGTGTAGGAACTAAATATGCACAGTTGTGCCATTTGTAATAATATATAGGGATATATAAAATCAAAACATCAGCATATGTAAATAGTTCCATTTAAAAATAGAATTTGATTCCTCCTCCTCCTTCCTCCTCCTCCTCCTCCTCCTCCTCCTCCTCCTTCCTCCTCCTCCTTCCTCCTCCTCCTCCTCCTCCCTCCTCCTCCTTCCTCCTCCTCCTTCCTCCTCCTCCTCCTCCTCCTCCTCCTCCTTCCTCCTCCTTCCTCCTCCTTCCTTCCTCCTCCTCCTTCTCCTCTCCTCCTCTTCCTCCTCTTCTTCCTCTTCCTCCTCTTCTTCCTCTTCCTCCTCTTCTTCCTCTTCTTCCTCTTCTTCCTCTTCTTTCTCTTCTTCCTCCTCTTCTTCCTCTTCCTAGCACAGGCCATTGACAAATGTCCTCCACCTCACTCGATTGTTGGCAGTTCTTTCGAGATTTCCCCAGTTGAGCCCACTCTCAGACATTTCTGTTTGGACACCTCTTCTACAGCTGATCCTGGGGCGATCTCATTTCCTTTTTCCTTGGGGGTTCTATTTCAGGGCTTGTCGGGTGATGTTTGTGGCAGGTTTCCTGAGGGTGTGTCCAATCCAACTCCATTTTCGAATTTGTAAGTCAGTGGTCTCCTGGCTTGTTCTTTTCCACACGTCCACATTGCTTACTTTGTCTCTCCACCAGATGTCAAGTATTCTCCTAAGGCTGGTGTTAATGAATGTTTGCAGCCTGTTTGTAGTGTGTTTTGTTGTTTTCCATGTCTCTGATCCATACAGCATCACCTGTTTCACATTTGAGTTAAAGATGCATATTTTGGTGTTGATTGAGATATATTTTGAGCTCCAGATCTTCCTGAGCATGTTAAACACCACCCTAGCCTTATTGATTCTACTTCTTATGTCTGCCTCTGCCCCTCCGGTGATGTCCACAACACTTCCTAGGTATGTGAATGTTTCCACCTCCTCTGGAGCAGTGCTGTGCATAAGGATAGGGTTGCTGGTTTTGGAGTGGATCCTCATCACCTGTGTCTTTGCTGTATTGGGTGAAAGACCAAGTTTTGTTGCAGCTTGTGAGGGTCTGTCCGTCTTCTCCTGCATTTGTATCTGTGTGTGTGAAAGGAGAGCTATGTCGTCTGCAAAGTCAAGATCATCTAGCTGCTTCCACATTGTCCACTGAATTCCATTTCTTTTCTCTTCATTTGGTTCCATCATGATCCGGTCAATTGCCAGGAGGAAGAGGAATGGTGACAATAGGCATCCCTGCTTGACGCCAGTCCTGACACTAAAGCTCTGAGAGAGCTGGCCTGCCAGCATAACTTTGCATGAGGTTCCATCACACGAGTTCTTGATTAAGTTTATGGTGGGATTCCATTGTGGTCCATTAGGCGCCATAGTGTTGTCCTGTCTAAGCTGTCAAACGCTTTCTCAAAGTCGATGAAGTTAATGTACAGGGACATGTTCCATTCAATAGACTGCTCAATGATGATGAGTAATGTTGCTATGTGGTCTGTGCATGAGCGATCCTTCCTGAATCCTTCTTGCTGGTCCCGATACCTCTTGTCTACAGCTTCCTGAAGACGGTTGAGGATGACCCGGTTGAGAATTTTACTGGGTACAGAAAGTAGGGTGATCCCTCGGTAGTTGTCACATTTTCTTAGGTCACCTTTTTTTTGGCAGTTTCACGATGTATCCCTCTGCCCATTCTGTGGGTGTCTTTTCCTCTTTCCAAATTCTCCCAAAAAAGCCATAGAGCATGTCTGTTGATGAGTCTATATGTACTTTCAGGGCTTCAGGTGGAATATTGTCAGGGCCAGCAACCTTGCCGGTTTTCTGTTGCTTGATTGCAGCCTTTATTTCTGATTTTGTTGGTCTGTCACACTTAATTTGTAGTGGTATGCTGGCTTTGGGAATGTATGTCTGTACAGCCGGTGGTGGCTTGTTTAGGACTTCTTCAAAATGTTCTACCCATCTGTCGAGATGTCGAGTTGAAAGCAGTTGACCGTTCTTGTCTGTAATTGGTTTATTACTATGCAGATATGTCCTGGACAATTTCCTTGTGATGTTATAATACTCCCTCATGTTCCTTTGAGTTGCTGCAATTTCTGCCCCTTCGGCTAGCCTCTCCACCCGTGTTCTCTTGACCCTCCTGATGTTCTTTCACACTTCTTTGTGGCATCTGTTGTACTCCTTTTGGGCTAAAGCCTTTTCAGCTCTTGTTCTTGAGTTGTTCACTTTCTCCTTTAACTTTCTGCTCTGTTGGATTGTGTTGAGGGTTTCTGGTGTTATCCACTCTTTGTGCTTTTGGGTCCTTCTCCCTAGGGTCTCCTCACAGGTTGAGCTCCAAGCAGCTTTTAGGTGTTCCCTCTCCTCATTTATTGTCCATCCTTCCTTCCTCCTCCGCTGTAGCTCTGTGTTTTCCCTTGAGAAGGTATCCTTGAACCAATTGAGTACTACTGAGGTATTCAATGTTGTATCTAGCTCTTTGGCTTTTGGCCTGGTGGTGTCTCTTCAGCCTTAGCTTCAATTTCCCTACCAGGAGGTGGTGGTCTGAAGCTGCGCCTGCTCAACGTCTTGTTCTGACATCTTCCATGGACCTTCTGAACTTTTTACAGATACAGATGTGGTCAATTTGATTTTCTGTGACATGATCTGATGACACCCAAGTTGTTTTGTAGATTGTTTTATGAGGGAATTCACTTTCCCCAATCACTAGGTTATTGTTAACACAGGTCTCAGCAAACATCTTGCCATTTTCATTCATTTTCCTCACTTCATGCTATACCATTACTGCCTCATATCCCTCGTTTTGGCCTCCAACCTCAGCGTTGAAGTCACCCATCAGGATAATGAGGTCTCTGCCTCCAATACTACCAAGTAGGTGGTTCAAGCTGTCATAGAACCTGCCTTTGACCTCATCCTCTGCATCGTTGCTGGGTGCATAATATTGGATTATGTGGGCTTTCTGGTCTATTCCCTAATTAAATTATCCAAGTTCTACTGGTGGTGATTTTAATGTTTTGTAATCAGTGTGATTGCTAATTACCAGCTGCTGTTACACATCTCCCGATTTCATTTTGAAATAAAACTAAGAAATGCCTAACAGGGTACTATTGCTTAGTGTTATATTCAATCTACATACCCTCCGTTCATCCCACACATGAAAACTCTATGCATTAAGCTGACTAATGTGAGTAAAACATTGGTGAGTCACAGACAGGCTGGCAGTGTGTGCTGTTACCTCACTGCTCCAGGAACCTAGATATAGTTTAGTTTAGTTTAGTTTAGAGAAACGGCGTGGAAACAGGCCCTTCGGCCCACCGAGTCCGCACTGATCAGTGATCCCTGCACATTAATACTATTCTACACATGTAAATAGCTCGTTCTAAGCTTCCCCCAGTTCAGTATCAGTCAATAAAATACTGAGTCAAGCACTTACGCATCTAAACTTTATTTTGGAAAAACACAATAACAGTTCCCCACTACTATACCTAACCACCGCGGGTTCGATCCTTGTATCTGCTTGGCCAAGCTCTCCTAGCCTCATGCAAGCAGAGACACTCCAAAAGGTCACGCAGTCCCAAGCGTTCTCCCAGAAGATCGCCACAGGACCTCGTTGGAGCTACCTTTTATAGGTCCCCGAACCTTGAGGGGCCAAACCATATGGGGGTGATCTCTTTACAGTCCAATAACAGATATCGACCAACACAGTACATGATAGACTTTTCCCTAACCCAATAATACAGTAACCAATACATTGTATTCAAACGGAGCTTCTGGAAGGAAGAAAACATAGCAACATTTGCCCAGATATTCAAGAAACCCAGACAAGGCTCACAACACTTAACCCAATCAACATTTAGCAAAGTAAAGCTTTGCAACAATATTTACAAATTGTATGTCTGGTTTGCATTCACCCAATCCGTTTCATGCAATTTACACCTAATTGTAAGAATCTGCAGATGTCCCTTCTTTCCCTGCAACTCTTATCTAGACTCTAGACAAGCTGGCACCATTATGCAGCTTGTCTCATTTCTGCAGAAGGCACATTTAAATTGACCAAATGGCCTAGCAGCCTAGAAGCCTTTACACATTTTTAGTGTTCTGGCATCTCCAATTTGGCCAGAATTAACACACACACTAGGGACAATTTACAGAATTAACATAACACACTAGGGACAATTTACACTAATACCAAGCCAATTAACCTACGAACCTGTATATCTTTGGAAATCTCGGAGAAAACCCACGCGGTCACGGGGAAATAGTACAAACTACGTACAGGCAGCACCCGTAGTCGGGATCGAACCCAGGTCTCTGGCACTGCAGGTGCTGTAAGGCAGAAACTCTACCGCTGCGCCACCGCCCGGTAGCAACGTGGATTTGTTCTCTACAAAGTGTTGGAGGGTGATTGAAGGATCTAAAATTAGGAGAGGTATAGATAGGGTAGACAGTCAGAATCTTTTTTCTAGGGTGGAATTGTCAAAGACTAACGGGCATAACTTTAAGGTGAGAGGGGCAAAGTTTAAAGGAGATGTGTGGGCCAACTTTTTTACACAGAGAGTGATGGGTCCCTGGAGTGAGCTGCCAGGGGTGGTGATGGAGGCAGAAATGACAATGGCATATAAGAGACTTTTGGATAGACACATGGATATGCAGGTAATGGAGTGATATGGATGATATGCAGGTAATGGAGTGATATGGATGATATGAGTTTGACCTGATATCATGTTTGGCAGCGACATTGTGGGATGGAAGGACATATTCCTGTGCTGTACTGCTCTATGTTTTATGTACGTTCTCAGGTGGTCTCTGTGCATAGTTTGCACATTCTCTCTCCATGATCAGATGGGGTTCCCCCTCACATGACAAAGATGTGCTGATGGCTGCTGTGAATTATCCCTGGATGTAGCCCAATAGCAGAAAGAATCAAAGGGGAAGTGATGGGCGTGTGAGAGGAACAAGTGGCAGGAGTATAGGGAAAATAAGGATTGTTCCTGTCGGCACCAGCATGTTTCTGATAGATCTAATGGCTTCCTTCTGTATTTTTAGGAGTTAAGAAAAATGTTTACTACTTTGCATCACAGCAGCTCAAATGACCTTTCATGAGAACATATTCAACATTTGTGATTCAAGTTCATTGACCTGAAATGTTAACTTTGTAAATAAAAGCATACAAAGTTATGAGAGGCATAGATAGGATTGGTAGCCAGAATCTTTTTTCCCAGGATTGAAATATTGCAGAGTAGAAGGCATAGCTTTGAGGTGAGTGGAGCAAAGTTTAAAGGAGATGTGCAGAGTAAGTATTTTACACAGAGGGTAGTGGGTGCCTGGAATGCATTGCCAAGGGTGGTGGCTGTAGAAGCACATGGATATGCAGGGATTGGAGAGATATGGTTTATGTGCTGTAAGATAAGAGTTGGTCTTGGCATTATGTTCGGCACAAAAACTGTGAGCTGAAGGGCCGGTTCCTGTGCTGTACTGTTCTATGTTCTGTGTTGGATGATCTGTGTTTTTCTTTCTGTACAGCTGGGGTCCGATCTGCTAAGATTTCTCTGCCACATTCTGTGTGACATCAGAACTAGCAGCACCATATTTTTTTACATGAAAGCATCCAATATGTTGTTATCTAAAGATTGCATTGTTCTGTTTGTAGCTTTGAATTTACACTCTTACACAGGAAGTTCACATTTCTTATAAAATTGTCCACATTAACCAGGATGCATTTGCACAGGAAATATACCAGCTCTTAAGCTGTTCTTGTAACCCGCTCATGGCCTAAATGATGCAATCTTGAAATTCTGTCTGATAGCATTAATTTTGCATGCAGTAAGCTAACAAATTAAAATTAAATACCGTTGAGAAATTGCTTATTTGGTCTGCAGACAGCACAGTTATGTACATTTTACCTGGGCCATCTATGGTTATTGAAAAACATAAAGCTGGAGATGCTGGAAATCTGAAATAAAAACACTCAGCAGGTCAGTCAACATTTATGGGGAGAGAAACAGAATTAATATTTTGGGTGAAGGATGTCTAACCTGAAACGTGAATTCTGTTTCTCTCACAATAGCTGCTAACTGGCTTGACCTGCTGAATATTTTGAGCATTTTTAAAATTCTTTCATAATCATGTCACATACCTATACAGATGCTGCTGGGATTTCACTATGGCATCAAACAACATTGAGCTTGAGTTTGAGTTTAGTTTATTGTCACATGATGTCTGCTAACCAGTCAGTGGACAGACAATATATGATTACAATCGAGCCATCCACAATGTGCAGATACATGATGAAGGGAATAACCTGAATAACATTTATAACGCAAGATAAAGTCCAGTAAAGTCCCAGCAAAGATAGTCCGAGGGTCTCCAACGTGGTAGATTGTAGTTCAGGACTGCTCTCTAGTTGTTAGTAGGATGGTTCAGTTGCCTGAAAACAGCTGGGAAGAAACTCTCCCTGAATCTGGAGGTGTGTGTTTTCGCTCTTCTATACCTCTTGCCTGATTGGAGAGGGGAGACGAGGGAGTGGCTGGGATGCATTTTGATGCGCTGGAGCAAAATTATACTTCCAAAAAATGTGACTCTTGAATACTTAAGTAAGCCTTCACAGGAAAGTTGAAGCTATTGTCCAATGTTTGATCATCCTCCAGATAAAGTAGTCCTTCAATTTTTCATTATCAATGATCACCCACTCCTCATTCTTTAACAAAGTCACTAACGAGACTTTATTGGTTTATTCCATAGTCAGAGCTGATTTTGTTGCATATTTTTGAAAGTCAAATCAGGTAACCTTTTTGCTCTTTTTCAACAGACGGCTTACCTCGTCCTGTTATCCTCTGGGATGATTCCTTGCAAATGGCCGACAATGATACGCAGTCTACAGTCAAATTGGATTGGATGTCCTACCAGCAATTACTAAAATGGAAGTGTTGGGTCCACGGCAAGGTTCCTAAGCCGGATTGGAGGTGTACGGATATTCACCACTATGAATGGTGCAAACTAGCTCTTTTTGATTTTCTACTACAGGTAAGATACAATTGGCTAGTGTTATACTGTGTATTTTTTTTTAATGTTATGTAGGGTTACCGCTCCATCCAGAAAGGCCAATGTTTATATTTGATGTTTGTCAGTGATAATTTCACCCATGTGCCTATGTTTTCCCTGGTTAATTTTTTAATGAACCGGGTAAATTATATTATTCCTCAAAAAAGTATCTGCACACGTTCAACGTGCAAGGTCAATTTCTAGATCACATGTTTTCCATATTTCCATAGAAAGAGGCCATTCAGCCTACCCTATGCCTGTCCACAATCTCATTCCACCACCATATCCCCCTGTATCCTATTGTTCTGCTTCACATTATATGCATAATAGAACATTGCAGTGCAAGGCCCCCCAAGTATTTGTGTAACCTGATCATTGTTTAATATACTTTGTTCCACTGTTGAAATCTAAGGAATTAGATTCCTCCTTGTCCTCGTTGCAAGGAGGTGTAAGGTGATGGTTGGCTGCTTGTTGTACGGCATTGAGGCCTGTGATCACTGGTTAGGGGTGGAGTGATGGTGATTTAGAGTCTGCAATATGCTTTGGATGGGGTTATTAGTGGGTGGGAAACTTCAATTGGTGGTTAGGGACACAATGAATGGGTGAAGAGCCCCATCAAGTGATCCACGATTAAGTGAGGGTTATGCCAGTTGATTACAATAGACAATAGACAATAGACAATAGACAATAGGTGCAGGAGTAGGCCATATGGCCCTTCAAGCCAGCACCGCTATTCAATGTGATCATGGCTGATCATCCATAATCAGTACTCTGTTCCTGCCTTCTCCTCATATCCCCTGACTCTGCTTTCTTCAAGAGTCCTATCTAGCTCTCTCTTGAAAGTTTCCAGAGTACCGGCCTCCACTGCCCTCTGAGGCAGAGAATTCCACAGACTCACAACTCTCTGTGAGAAAAAGTGTTTCCTCATCTCAGTTCTAAACAGCCGGCCCCTGGTTCTGGACTCCCCCAACATCAGAAACATGTTTCCTGCATACGGCCCTTCAAGCCAGCACCACCATTACTGCCTATGGAGGTGATTTAAGTGGGGTTATCAGATGATTTATAGGGGTGGGTTTTTCAGGAGGGATGGGTCTAGCAATGGGTAACGACACACCATTTATGAAGGTGGCCATCATGATGTAGAGGTAATGTTGTCAAATGTGACATATGATGATGATGACACGTACCAAGGTACAGTGAAATTATTTGTTTTGCATACAATCCAGTAAAATCATATTGTAGACAAGACCAATAATAGATAAGTACAAAAGTGAAATGATCGTAATGTAATAGTAGACTTCACCAAGACACAAAGAGTCACCACATTTCTAGCACCCACAACGTTCTTACACGAGTGCAATCTTATCTTGGCCTTAAAGGTCTGCTGTCCTGGCCACACCGATCCGCTCCTCTATTGTCCGCCATCTTGAAAAAGGCCCTTTGTCCAACATCCTCTACCGTCACCAACTCTCTCCATCCTCCTCCCCGGTTCCTGGTCTACGGGGTCGAGCAGGAGACAAGCCTCGGGCGACTCCAGGTGGGTTTCCAGTTCCACGGCGAGGTGTGACTGCGGCCTGCCGGCAACTCCCGCCTTGGCTTTAACCATAATGATTCATTTAACTCAAGGGAAAAATCCGAGTCTAGAAATAGATGGCGATGGCGCAGGAAGGGGCGGACCGTCCCGGTGAGTGAAAGGGGAAGAGACTAATCCGCGCGGTGCTGAACGACAGGAGAAGAGATCGTTCTGCACACGCACTGTTTTTAAGATTTTTTAAACCTCGCTAATTTTTACGACATTCAACCGATGGGAACGAAACGTGGTGCAATCGCTGCATAGGAGAACGGTGAGTGAACTGGTGAAAAATCGTAGCGCTATCGCGAACTGTTTTTGTGCAAATAGAAAGACCGCACAAACCGGAAGATTACAAGATCAGAGTTTTAGTTATGTATAGAAGAAGATAGATAGATAGATTATGGCGCAGAAAATCTTAAGATGGATAAAATCTGTAGTTTATTTTCGTGTTACTGTCATAAGCTTTAGGAGGCAATTGGACAGGTAGATGGATAGGATAGGTTGAGAGGGTTATGGACCACGCATGGGCAGGAGGGACTAGTGCAGAAGGGGCATGTCGGTTGGCTGGGGCAAGTTGTGCCGAAGGACCTGTTTCCTCACTGTTTGACTATATCTCTATGAGCAGAATTGCGTGTGAATTCGGAGAGTCTTCACATATATTCACTCGTACATGAAATCTATCGTGCCACATTCTTAAGGGAATTAAGAAGGAATCAATGGAATTGGAATTAGAGGAAGTATGATTCATTTTGGGGAATGAGATAAACAGATTCCCCCCCCCCCCCCCCCTCAAGGTTAATTGCATGTTGAGGAGACTAAAACTTGATCCTTTAACATTGCTTACTTCATGTTGCCAAATGCCACAATGGCACCATTGAAGTGATTTCATCATCAATCTCTTCTCTCACCAAGAGATGGCGAATGAAATATGGCAACTGAGCCGTGTTCTTCATGGTCTTGTCATGGAACACTGGGCAGTATTTTTCAGTGATGCCAGGTTAGGTCACGGCTAAAGGAGACTTTCTAATAATATAAAATGCAGTATTTGTTTCCACTCATGTAATCTTTGTAAATGAACAGGAAATCCAATAGTATCAATATCATCAGAGTCTATAATTTTCTCTCTTCTGTTGCTTAAGAGGCAGGATGTTGACTCCTGTTGGTATCTTAATGGCCCTGTCCCACGGGCAGGCGGTTACTGGCGGTGTAGCAGGAAGTTGGGAGCGCGCGTGGACCGTCAGAGGACCGCGCATGGCCCGCGGGGTCGGTCGCACGCAGATCGCCGGAACCGTATGTAGTTGGTCCCGACACCGTGCGGTGCTCAGCAAAACTGACACTGTCCAAAAATCTTGGCCTACCGCCCAGCCGCCGCCTCTTCGCCGCGAGCACTGCCTGTACGCCGCGAGCACCGCCTGTACGCCGCGAGCACCGCCTGTACGCCGCGAGCACCGCCTGTACGCCGCGAGCACCGCCTGTACGCCACGAGCACCGCCTGTACGCCGCGAGCACCGCCTGTACGCCGCGAGCACCGCCTGTACGCCGCGAGCACTGCCTGTACGCCGCGAGGCATCTCGACGTCATCGCGTAGCGTGTTGCGTTGCGCGATGACGTCATCACCCGACGCCGCGCGACGTCCTTTCGCAGTCGGCCCGTGGGACAGGCTGTGCGCTGATCACCCGGCATACGCGCGGCAACAGCTTCCGGTAAGGTTGAACTTGCCTCATGCTCGTGGGACCGGCCGTACGGTGATCAATCGGCCCCCGCGCGGCATCCGCGCGGCACTCCCGCGGTAGCTGCGCGGTCCCCGCCGCGCTTCACCGCCAGTAACCGCCAGTAACCGCCTGCCCGTGGGACAGGGCCTTAACAGTCAGTGTGTGTCAATTGCAGCCAGTTTCAACTTCCAGCAACAATACATTGTTGATCTAAAGGTTTATGAAAATAAGATCTTCAAGTTCAACATTGCAAAATGTTGGCAACTATTTAGTTCTCCAAACGATACAATAATTTCAAAAATTAAGTATAAAATTGAGTGTCCAAAGTACACGTTGAATATTACTGTAAAGCATTCAAGATCTGAAATCAATGCACAATGGCTGGTCACGGTGGTGCAGCGGTAGAGTTGCTGCCTTACAGCGAATGCCACGCTGGAGACCCGGGTTCGATCCTGACTACGGGCGCAGTTTCTATGTTCTCCTCGCGATCTGCCTGGGTTTTCTCTGATATCTTCGGTTTCTTCCCACACTTCAAAGACATACAGGTTTGTAGGTTAATTGGCTTGGTAAATGTAAAAATTGTCCCTAGTGGGTGTAGGTTAGTGTTAATGTGTGGGGATCGCTGGTCGAAGGCCTGTTTCCATGCTGTATCTCTAAACTAAACTACAGGAGGATCAAATTGTAGATTAAATATCTTTATAGGAAATGAGTTATAAATGCCCATTATCTTTTATTAAATGTCCACATGATCTTCCTCAGATATTTTTGTGGTGCCATCACTTGCATCTGGTTTGCCACGGTTTAAAAAACATTTGATTTAGAGTATGCTTTACTTTACAGATATTGAAGGTGCAATATAATACTGTTCCTTCAGTGATGCTCTAACCACTGGAGGTACTATAAGCAAGGTCCAGAAGATAATATTTAAAATGTGCTAATCTGCCATTTGTGATGAATCCCAATGCTGGCTTTTGTTTTGAAATAATTGGTATTAGTTTAATACTGTCATGTGTACACAAATACAGTGAAAATGTGTTTGTGTGCTTTATTTGTATGCATATTATATATGAGTATGATCAAGCTATACATAAGTACAACAGGTAGTGCAAAGAGAAAAAAATGCACAAGTGCACAACATGGTGTTCAGCATTATATTGTTAAAATGATAGAAAAAGTGCTGGTTAAAATAAATGCAAAGACTACAATGAGGTAGGTTGGGTAATTGGGACTATATCTCAGCTTATGAGCTGCATTTATCTACTACATTTGGTACTCCAGATGTGACCTCCTTTATATTGGTGTGAACAAATATAGACCAGGCGATCATTTACGTAACACTTGTGATCAGTGTGCCAAGATCCGCTGGATCTACCAGTTGCTAACCTTTTTAATTCCCCTTCCCGTTCCCATACCATCCTTTCTGTTCTGGGTCTCATCCATTGTCAGAGTGAAGCCACACACAAACTTGAGTAACAGCGCCACATATTCTGCTTGGATAACTTACAACAATGGTATGAACATTGAATTCTCCAATTTTAGGTAACCAACAATCACCCTTCCCTCTTTAACCCCCCTCTCTTCCCTGTGCCTTTCCAAGATGTGCACCCATTTCTCATATTATTCTGCCCCCTTTGCTCTTTCATGGTCCCCTTCTACATCTCTTCTTCTAGCCTCTCTTCTCTTCTTAGGATTTTGTTTCCTTTTCACCATCTGACCTTTGCCCACCCATCTGCCAATCACCCCCACTCATCTGTATCCACCTGTCACTTACCTGGTTTTGTCCCATGTCCTCCTCTCTTCCAGCTTTCTCCTTTCCCTGCAAACAGTCTGAAGATGGGTCCAGACCTGCAATTTCGTCTGTCCATTCTCTCCACAGATGCTGCCTGACCCATTGAGTTACTCCAGCGCCTTGTATTTTTGGCACATAGAAACATAGAAACATAGAAAGTAGGTGCAAGAGTAGACCACCAGGCCCATCGAGCCCGCACCGCCATTCGCTCATGGCTGAACACTAAACAGACACCCTTACCCACAAACAGTAGACACAAGACACAGAACACAAGACACTACCCTCCCCTTTATATCGCTATCACCCCTCTCCACCCCAAGAACCGCGTGATCTCCTGGGGGAGGCAAAAAAACGGATAAAAACCCAGGTCCAATTCGGGAAAAAAATCCGGGAAATTCCTCTCCGACCCCAATCCAGGCGATCGACACTTGTCCAGGAGATCACTCAGGTCTTACTATACTAACCATACCTAGGTCCATATCCCTGCCCTCTCCCTGTAGCCCCTTATCCCCTTGGCAGCTAAAAAAACATCTATTTTAGATTTAAATATATTTAATGTTTCTGCTTCCACTGCTCCCTGGGGCAGTGAATTCCATAAATTAACCACCCTCTGGGTGAAGAAGTTCTTCCTCATCTCAGTTTTAAAAGAGCCCCCTCTTATTCTACAACTATGTCCCCTAGTTCTAGTTTCCCCGATCATTGGGAACATCCTCGGTGCATCCACCCGATCAAGGCCCCTCACGATCTTATATGTTTCAATGAGATCGCCTCTCATTCTTCTAAACTCCAAAGAGTAGAGTTCCAGCCTACTTAACCTTTCCTCATATGTCAATCCCCTCATTGCAGGAATTAATCTTGTAAACCTTCGCTGCACTGCCTCCAGGGCCAGTACATCCTTTCTTAAGTATGGACCCCAGAACTGTACACAGTATTCCAAATGTGGTCTCACTAATACTGTGTACAGCTGCAGCAAGACCTCCGTGTTTTTATATTCAATCCCCCTAGCAATAAAGGCCAAAACTCCATTGGCCTTCCTGATTGCTTGCTGCACCTGCATACTAACTTTTAGTGATTCATGTACTACTACCCCTAGATCCCTTTGCGTTGCATTACAACGCAGCTCCACCTCATTTAGAAAATAACTTGCCCTATCATTTTTTTTCCCAAAGTGAATGACTTCACATTTATTAGTATTAAATTTCATCTGCCAAGTTGTTGCCCACTCACCTAGCTTATCTATATCCTTTTGCAGACTCTTCCTATCCTCCTCATCCCCTACTTTTCCTCCCATTTTTGTATCGTCCGCAAATTTTGATATATTACACTTGGTTCCCTCCTCCAAATCATTTATATAAATTGTGAACAACTGGGGTCCCAGCACCGACCCTTGCGGAACCCCGCTAGTTACCGGTTGCCATCCCGAGTATGAACCATTTATCCCCACTCTCTGCTTCCTATTTGTTAGCCAATCCTCTACCCATGCTAATATATTACCCCCAATCCCATAATTTTTTATTTTTAGCAATAGTCTCTTATGTGGCACCTTGTCAAAAGCCTTTTGGAAGTCCAAGTATACCACATCCACCGGTTCCCCTTTATCCACCCGGGTTGTTACTTCCTCAAAGAATTCGAGCAGATTCGTTAAACAGGACTTCCCCTTCACAAAACCATGCTGGTTCTGTCCGATGAAGTCATGTTTATCCAAGTGCCCCGTTAGTGTTTCTTTAATAATTGTCTCTAACATTTTACCCACCACCGATGTTAGACTAACCGGTCTATAGTTACCCGCCTTCTGTTTACTTCCTTTTTTAAATATAGGTGTTACATTGGCCATTTTCCAATCCACTGGGACCGTTCCTGCCTCCAGGGAGTTTTGGAAAATTATCACCAATGCATCCACAATCCCCACCGCTATCTCCCTCAAGACCCTTGGATGTAATCCATCAGGCCCAGGGGATTTATCCTCCTTCAGTCTCATTAATTTCCCCAATACCACCTCCTTGGTGATCTTAATAGTATTTAGCTCCTCCATTCCTACCGCCCCCTGTTTATCCAGCGTTGGAATATTTTTTGTGTCTTCTATGGTGAAGACTGATACAAAATACTCATTTAATGCCTTTGCCATTTCCATGTTCCCCACCAACAACTCTCCAGTCTCACCCTCCAATGGACCAATGTTCACCTTAGCCACCCTTTTTCTTTTTATATAGCTATAAAAACTCTTACTATTAGTTTTTATGTTGTTCGCTAAATTCCTTTCATAGTCTATTTTCCCCGTCTTAATTAATCTCTTAGTTATTTTTTGCTGACCTTTAAATGCTTCCCAATCCTCTACCCTCCCACTATCTCTAGCTACCTTATATGCCCTTGCCTTCAGCCGAATACTATCCTTTATAGTTTTACTGAGCCATGGCTGACTGTTCTTTCCCTTACCCCTTTTTTTCTTCATAGGAATAAATTTTTCTTGAAGGTTATACAGTAGATCCTTAAACGTACACCACTGCTCATGTACCGTCTTATTCTTGAGTCTGCTATCCCAGTCAACTTTGATCAGCTCAGTCCTCATACCTTCATAATCCCCTTTATTTAGACTAAGTACCCTAGCCTGAGTTTCAACCTGCTCTCCTTCTATTTGAATATGGAATTCGACCATATTGTGGTCACTTGTTCCCAACGAGTCCCTAACTATGACTGCAGTTCCTCCTGTCTTCTATTTGTTTTGTTTTTAATCTGCATTTACAGTTGATGCTATTTTATTTTCAACATAATCTCAGGGTAGCTTTCTCTTTCAGGTATATAATCGACTTGACAGAAATTGCTGTGGATTTCGACCTAGAAAGGAAGATACTTGTGCTCAAAATGGCCTGAAAATGAAATGTGACAATCAGGACAACATCAGCTTGTTTCACATTTTGTACAGAGATCGTGATCCACGGCATTTGGTCTTCATAGACAATAAGGGCTTCTTTGACAGAAATGAAGACAACTTAAATTTTAAAGTATTGCAAGGAATAACTGAGTGAGTATCTATTTAGAATGGGATATTAAAATTACAGCAGGATTATATGCTATGTTGAGACCCAATATACACACTATAGTGTTACTGGTATGAGGCAAGTCACGAAGAGTATCTCTCTTCACTTCTTTCTTTTTAGATTACCATCCATGGAGCAAAACACAAAAGTAATGAGGAGATGGAAACATAAAATACACAAGTATGATCAAGTGTTTCATTTTCATTCAGTCTAGCAGATTTGATTCTTGACCAAGAAATCCCAGCTGATTGAAGGTATTAAAAGGAGAAGTAAAAGATAAATATTAGATTGCATGGCCATCAGTCTGAAGAAGGGTCTCAACTCAAAATGTCACCTATCCATGTTCTCCAGGGATGTGACTGATCTGTTGAGTTACTCCAGTAATTTGTATCCTTTTGTGTATTAATCAGCATCTGCAGTTCTTTTGTTTCTTCAGCAATTTTTGGTTTACTTTTAATTTTCATTATATTTCAGTCAGTACAACTGAAATGGCTGTTAGGAATTTAACAAGGCTATTGACAGAGCATTACAGTTGGTTTAAGTCCTATGTTAGGACCTCCTTCCCTGAAGAACACCTGTGATTTTATATTGCGGAAACTTGAAAGTCACCATGACCATTTTAAATTTCAGATTATTCAATTAACCAAATCTAAATTCACCACCTGCATTCTCTCAGCAATTGAGGACATGTGGCTTCCTGCAATAGCCTTCTGTGCGTTGTAGAAATATTCCTTTTCTAGAGCTTCCCCAAAGTACTGCAGGATGCAGCTGTTGGGTTCCAATATTGGAAAGAGATCTGACAGGATTTAGTTTAGATACGGCGTGAAAACAGGTCGTTTGGCCCACTGAGTCCACGCAGACAATTGATCACCCACACACTAGTTCCACGTTATCCCAGTTTTGCATTCTACACATTATGGGCATATTACACAAAGTGCTCTAGTCACTCAGCCGACTCAATCATTCTGAAGAAGGGTCCTGGCATCACCAATCCATGTTCTCCAGCGATGCTGCCTGGCCCACTATTACTTTGTGGCCTTTTATGTATTAACCATCATCTGCAGTTTCAACTACATCCAATGATAATACCTTACTTGGAAATAACGGACACCGTTCCCCCCCTCCCCCCCTCCCCCCAATGGTCCGTTATAATGAGGGTGTACCGCACTAAACATAAATACAATCAAGCAAGGTACAAAGGGTTAAGTGAAGATAGTTAATGGCTACAGGGAAGGGAAATAGTAAATAGCACAGCAGGAGATTTTTGGTCCAAATTCAATATTTCAAAATGATACGGCCATTTGGGCATAAAATTATATATTCAATGTACCTCATCCAAGTTATGTACTCTCCTGGGAAAGAAATGATGCAAAATGGAATGTGTTCAGGTTCATGCTCTAAATAAAATTACCCATTGAGCACTGTGAAATCGGCAGATTGTCCATGAGATGAGATTTTTTGCTTGCATGCAATAGCCCAGATGGTTATGAAATATATAAATCTTCCATAGCAATTAGGATAAACTCTTTTTGCAATTTGAATACAGTATGTAGGCTCCTTAAAGTGCTAAATATCAGGAGAATTCAGCCACAGAATCACGATTCCCAGGGTCATGCTGCAGAGTTGACTGTTACCAGATTTTTACAGTGGAGAAAGACGGGAGGACAGAGGATCTCGTGGGAGTTACTGGAAGTGTCTTGAGAGCAGTCAGTGTTATGGTCACAGAGATGCTGAAGGCCCTGCGCGCATGAAGAGAGACAAATCTCCTGAGCCTGATTAGATATATCCAAGGACACTTTGGGAAGCTAGAGAGGAATTTGCAGGAGCCCTCGGGAAAAATTTATGAGTCGTCTTTAAATATAGGCGAGATGCTGGAAGACTGGAGGGAGGCAAATGTTGTGCCTCTATTCAAGAATGCCTACAAAGAAAAGGCTGGGAATTACAGGTCAGCGAGCTAAACATCTGTGATTGGAAAGTATTCTGAGGGATAGGATATACATGCGCTTCTATGGACAAGGGCTGATTCGGGAGAGTCAACATGGTTTTGTATGTGGGAGGTCGTGTCTCATGAATCTGATTAAGTTTTTCGAGGATGTGACCAGAAAGGTCAATGACGGCAGAGATGTAGACATAGATTTTAGTATGACATTTGACAAGATTCCACATTGTAGGCTGCTCTGGAAGTTTGGATCCCATGAGATTCAAGGAGAGATAGCTGAATGGATAGAAAATTGGCTTCATGGAAGGAAGCAGAGGGTGATGGTGGAAGGTCGCTTTTCAGACTGGAGACCTGTAACTAATGGTGTGCCTCAGCATTCGGGCCCATTGCTGTTTGTCATCTACATCAATGATTTGGATGAGAACATACAGGGCATGGTTAGCAAGTTTGCAGACCACACAAAAGTGGGTGGTATGGCAGAGAGTGAAGATGGTTATCAAAAAATTGCAGCAGGATCTTGACCTGTTTGGGAGGTAGGCTGAGGAACGGTTGATGGAATTTATTACAGAAAAATGTGAGGTGTTGCATTTTGGGAGCATTAACATGGGCAGTACCTACACAGTGAATGGTAGGGCTCTGGGTAGTGTTGTAGAGCAGATGGATCTAGGAGAGCAGGTACACAGTTCATTGAAATTGGCATCACAGGTAGATAAGCTGGTCAAAAAGCATTTGGCACATTGGTTTTCATCAGTCAGAGCATTGAGTATAGAAGTTGGGAGGTCATGTTGCAGTTGCATAAGACGTTGGTGAGGCCGCATTTAGAGTATTGTGTTCAGTTTTGGGCACCATGTTATAGGAAAGATGTTGTCAAGCTGGAAAAGGTGCAGAGAGGATTTACAAGGATGTTGCCAGGACTTGAGGGTCTGAGCTATAGGGAGAGGTTGAGCAGGCTAGGACTCTATTCCTTGGAGCACAGGAGGATGAACGGTGATCTTATAGAGGTGTACAAAATCATGAGAGGAATAGATCGGGTAGACGCACAGTGTTTCTTTTTGCTCCGAGTAGGGGAATCGAGAACCAGAGGGCTTAGGTTTATGGTGAGGGAGGAAAGGTTTAATAGGAACCTGTGGGGAAACTTTTTCACGCAAAGGGTGGTAGGTGTATGGAGCGAGCTGCTGGAGGCTATGTGCACCTGATGATTTTATAAATCTCAATAAGATCACCACTCAGCCTCCGACACTCCGGAGAAAAAAGACCCAATCTACCCAGCCTCTTCTGATCTGAGAACATCCTCTAAAGCTTTTTTGCACCCTTTCAAGTTTAATGACATCTTTCCCATAACTGGGCAGCCATATGTATACAATACTCCACATGTATCTTTACCAATGTCTTACGCAACTTTAATATAATGTCCCTATATCCATATACAATTGAGCAGGTAAAAAAGACACAAAGTGCTGGAGTAACTCAGCGGGTTAGGTGGCAACCCTGCAGAACATAGGTGACATTTCGAGTTGGGACCCTTCTTCAGACTCACTTACTTGGCTTTGACCAACCCTCACCTCCCTTTTTCAGCATTCTCTCTCCTACTACAATTAAGCTGAAGAAGGGTCCTGACCCTAAACCTCACCTATCCTTTCCTTCCACAGATGCTGCCCGACCTGTTGAGTTTCTCCAGCGCTTTGTGCTTTGCTCAGGATTCCATCATCTGCAGTTCCTTGTATCTCCATGTTCCAACTCCTGTACTCAATATCTCAATTGTTGAGGACAAGCGTGCCAAACACCTTCTTCATCACCCTTTCCACTTGAGTCACACTTTCATGGAACCATGCACCTGTACCCTTGACTCTCTGTTCTGCAGTGCTCTGCTTTACTACCCTGGTTTGTCTTACATGCAACACATTATACCGATCTTAATTAAATTTAATCTGCCGTTCCTTATCCATGCCACAGTAAATTATCTAATGCAAAAATTCTTGCAAGAATTACATTCTAAAAGTTGCACAGCTTCAGAGAAAGATTTATATTTAGCTATAAATAAATGATTTTGGGGGACAATAAAGAACAATTTTTAGTAAAATTGGTCTTTGGATCATTCATTGGATCATTGGGTTAGCACGATCAAAGCTTCATCTCTCAGCCAAGAATTTTCAATGTAATTTGTTAGAGGCTGGTTATCCAGTTAGCTATGGTGATGCTAGGACAGACAGAGTTGGGTGCAAACAGCAGATTTGGATAATTTGGCTTGGTGAACAGTGAGGAGGACACTAAAGATGCAGTGCCACGATGTGGCAAACTCCCAACGAAAGCATTTATGCAGCTTGGAAACATGATCATGGAAATCTAGGTGGCAAACTGAGCTTGTCTTATAAAGAGGGCAACTGTTTCTCTTACTTACATTAATACACATGAATTGAGTCTGAAGAAGGGTCTTGACCCTAAACATCACCTATTCCTTTTCTCCAGAGATGCTGCCTGACCCGTTGAGTTACCCCAGCATTTTGTATCTATCTTTGGTGTAAACCAGCATCTGTAGGTCCTTCCTACACATTCAAAATATGACATGGTTTACTTCCTTATAATATGTGCAGGAAGAAGGCTGTGAACAGCACATAAGATCTTTTGTGATATTTCCACAGATTTCCAGAATCTGCCATATCCATACTGAAGAACGGACTTCTCCGAGAGAGACTTCTTCAGTCCTTGTTCCTTGACAAACTTTACTGGGAGAGCCAGGGAGGTCGCAGGGGAATCGAGAAGCTGATTGATGTGATTGAAAGGAGGGCGACCATTTTTCTTACTTACATTAATGCACATGGACTCAAGGTGCTACCCATGAATGAGTAATTGCACTATTGATTAATATCCTGTGAAGCATCAACTGTTGACAAAAGAGGTTATTCCTCAATGCTTTATTCTTGACAGCAATTTTCTGTATTAATTTCTATACATATAAAATCTATTCTAGATTTACTTTTAGTTATTAAAATGTAAAATGAATAGTTAAAAGGCAGGAAAGATGTCTGTAACAAAAAAAAATACTGCCAGCCAAAGTACTTAAAGAACAGTAATTTTGGATGGAGCACTTTTTGTAAAAATTACTTCGCCATTGGACACTGATGAGGCAGAATAATCAAAGTTTGATAGGTTTTGAAGAAGTCATTTTGCCTGCCTGAGAACATATGAACTCTTATATAAAACAAAGACACTTTTAAATATCTATATATTTTAATGTACCAAGAAACTGACTACTGTACTCATATGCAACTTGTGAATATTTCAGTATAGGTTTTTTTAAAGCTATTTTCTGTAATATAAAATGAAGTCACTCACATGTTGGACCAGACTTTTATTAAAACCATTTTGGTTCTTCCATAAAATGAATTTATTTATTACATCTTCATACTGTTGAGCTCTGAAAAGACCCTCTGGAATGCACAAAGTATTCCTTATTTTTGATCTGCAGTGGGCTGGTCAGAGTGGAGACCTGGCTTGTGATCTCTGCACACAGAATACAGAAGCAAAAACAACATTTCTTCAATTTGTTCATAAATTGCAAATGTAAGTTGCTGACAATGCCAGTATTTATTATCCATAACCATTCTATAGCCAATAGAATGGTAGTGGTTCCCTCTGACAGATCAGTCACTTGCCCTGCACAATTGGTCAAGTCTTGCCCTCTCTCTTGTAGGGCCCACTACATGTTGCCTGAAAAAACTCTCCTGAACACACTTGACAAATTCCAGCCCAACTAAGCCATACAACTTGGCAGTCCCAGTGTCAGGGAAAAATAAAAGTTCCCTATTATGATAACCCTATTAGTCTCACAGCTGTCTGCAATGTCCTCGAATATTTGTTCCTCCAAGTCCCAATGACTATTGTGAGCCTAAAGTGCAATCCCAGCAAGATGATCATCCCCTTTTTATTCCTCAGCCCCAACCATATGGCTCCGATTTCTTTCCATTATGTCATATCAGACTACTGCCGTGATGTTCTCTTTAATAAGTAATGCTAGACCTCTTCCTCTTTTACGCCCACCACCACCTCACCTGTAACACCTGTAACCTAGATCATTAAAGTCAAAGTCAAATTCAAAGTCAAAGTCAAGTTTATTCGTCACATACACATACGAGATGTGCAGTGAAATGAAAAGTGGCAATGCTTGCGGATTGTGCAAAAAAACTACAAAACAGAATGGAACAGAAACACATATTCACATATTGCATATTGCATATTGCATATTTGTGGGAGGAAAAAAAGAAAAAAAACAGCAATTTAAAAAAGACACAACAGTAAAAAGGTACAGTAAAGTTAGTCCGTGCTGCCAGTCCTGTCCCTCCCTGAGCCAGGTTGCTGTGGTAGTTATAGCATCCCAGTCGCACGTACCTATCCATGTCCTGAGTTCATCCACTTTACCTATCAGGCCTTTGCCATTAAAATAAATGCAATTTAATCCAATCGTTTTTCCACACTCCCTGACGTACTTCTGCCTATTCTATCTACTGAACGATGTTTTTGACTTCTGTATTGCCGTCCAGCTGCCTCACTACTACATTGGATTCCACCCCATCAAAGTCTAGCTTAGAACCTCCCGAGTAACACAAGCACATCCGCCTGTCTCTCTGTTCAGGTGTAACCCATCCCTCTTGTACACGTCTCCTCTGCCTCTGGCAATGGGATATGGAGCAGAAAAGGCAGATAGAGTCATAGAGTGATACAGTGTGGAAATAGGCCCTTCGGCTCAACTTGCCCACACCGGCCAACATGTCCCAGCTACACGTGCCCGTGTTTGGTCCACATCCCTCCAAACCTGTACTATCCATGTACCTGTCTAACTGTTTCTTAAACGTTGGGATAGTCCCAGACTCAACTACCTCCTCTGGCAGCTTGTTCCATACACCCACCACCCTTTTATGTGAGGTAGCAAAAAAGCTTTCCCCATGTATCTAAGATCAGAAGGCACTAATGTAAGGTAAGAAGTAAGATATTTAGAGGGCATCCGAGGAAGAAAAAAACCCTACATCAAAAGTCGAGAAACTATGGGGAAAAACTTCTTGGGGAAAGGATTCACTTGGATGGGCAGGGACCAATTAAGAGGAGTCATATGGGTTTATGCAAGGAAGTCCTGTCTCAGTAATCAGACTGATTCTTTTGAGAAGGTAACTACTAAAATTGATGAAGGTAGGGTAATAAACATGCTTTAATTAGACTTTAGCAAGGTTTGACAAAGTCCTGCATTGTAGACTCGTCCGACAGGTTAGGGTAACAGGTGTAATCAATAATGTGCCACAGCAATTGACGTTGGGATAATAGTCATTTTTCCAAAATATAAATAACTTTGATGAAAATGTAGATTGACTGATTAGTAAGTTTGCTGACTAACAAAAATTGGTTGAGTAGTTGATCGTGAAGAAGCTTGTGGAAGAATATAAAGGAATGTAGATCAGTGGGGAAGTCGGGTAAAGCAGTGGCAGATGAAAATTAATCTAGCTAAGGATGAGACCATGCAGACAGGTTCAATAAAAATCTTGCCTGCAGCAACATCACAGGTATATACACTCAGTCAAGCATACAGCACATATGTAACATATGTAAATTATACATCAAATTCTGCAGGATAGAAACAAAGAAATTTGCACATCAGTGCAAAACAATTAGAATAAAAACAAGACCATGGTGGCGCAAAACAGCAAAATTCCTGCCATAACTATGATTTTACAGTGCTTACATATCATCACACTACATTATCTAAGCAGCAGAGTTTTCACACAGTGAAAGACATGGCTTGTCATATTGTGAGGGACCCTTGCAATGAATTTCAGAAAAAGTCCACCTCTGAATATTTAAGATCATGTGACATTTTATTTTATTGCAAATAACAGTGGCATATCTGGTAGACCTGCTGTCTCACAGCGCTAGAATCCTGGGTTTGATCCTGACCTTATCGCTGATTGTTTGCACGTTTCCTCTGTGACTAAGTGGGCTTCCTCCGGGTGCTCTGGTTTCCTCTCACATCCAAAAGACGTGCAGATTTGTAGGTTAATTGGCCTCTGTAAAATTGCCCCGAGTGAGTAAGGTAGTGGTTGAGAAAATGGGATAACATTGATCTGGCGTGAATGCAGTGATTGATGGTCAGCGTGGACTCGGTCAAAAACCTACAAATGTAATGTGAGTCTACAAACTTTTTAGTAAGGATATTGAGATAGCATTGCACTTCTGAATGACCTCTGTTGTCTGTGCCATCGGAAATTTTATCCATGAAGGCAGTTCTTGGAAAATTTGCAAAACTGACCTGGGCCTATCCCAGGCAACAAAGAAACATTTCTTATCAACTAATAATGCTCTAATGTATTGTTTGGAAAAAATCCAACTCCCTCAACCAGACTGCTTCCTCAAGGAGAGGACAAGAATAACAAAACAATTAGTCAACTAGGCAGGAGTGGTCTCCGGGGCTCTGTTTGCGTACAAGGTAAAAACCTGGCATTAACACAACAATCACAACCTGACCACATCAAATCTGATTTTAAACTGAGCACAAGCATTTCAGCATGTCCCAGAGCTCACCAGAGGCAGTTACAGAAAGTGGAGAAAAGGACTTGCAATGCTATTTACCAGAGATAACACTGGAGTAGTACCCAGCAAATCATCTTCACTTGGGTATGTTAATATTTCTCAAAACATGGAAGCAGGCCATTTGGCCTATCGAGTCTCAGCTAGTTCTCGTAGCAATTCCATCATTCCCCTATTTGTAGGAATGAATGTGCGAACATATGATGCGCATTTGACGGCGCTGGGCCTCTACTCGCTGGAGTTTAGAAAGATGAGGGGGGACCTCATTGAAACGTTGAGGTCCCTTTTCCCCTCACTGTCCTTCGTACCACACCGCTCATCATGAACTGTCATTATTCCCCCCAAAGTGTATCACTGTGAAGTGATCAGCATTAAATGCTATTTGCCACTGCTCCGTCCATTGCATAATGATAAATATTATTCAGTAGCCTATGATTATCCTCCTCACTATCAAAAACTCTGTCCATATTTGTGTCATTTTTAAACTTACCATTCATACATCCGACATTCATATCCCAAGTAATTTAACATACAGTATATAACAAACAGTAAAGGTCTGAGTGCTGATTTTTATAGCACACCACTGGACACAGTTTTCCAGCACAAAAGCAACCCACCACCATTAATCTCTGCCTCCTATTACCAAACGAACAGAGTCATAGTCATCGAGTCATATGGCATGGAAACAGGTCCTTCAGCCCAACTTGCGCGCAACAGCCAACATATCCCAGCTACACTAGTCCCACACAAATCCCACCTGCCCGTGTTTGGTCCATATCCCTCCAAATCTAACCGATCCATGTGTCTGTCTAACTGTTTCCTAAATGTTGGGTTAGTCCCTGCTCCAACTACCTCCTCTAGCAGCTTGTTCCATTCACCCACCACCATTTGTGTGAAAAAGTTACCGCTCAGATTCCTATTAAATGTTTTCCCTATGAACTCTGGTCTTCGATTCACCTACTCTGGGCAAGAGACTCTGCATTTCAGCCACTTATACTTCCATTCACAGAGAATCTTCTTTATTCTAAACTGATATTCCCAAACATTTGAAATAGGATATTAAATTCAAAGATGCAGCTTTTGAATCACTGCATCCTGGTGCATATGACAATAAACTAATGTAAGTGTATCCTTCAGAAAGTAAAATGACCTTACACAATATTTTTAACGTCCATGTATACTCGTTTTTAGATATCTGTGAAGTGAAAATGCTTTTCAATGATCTTATAAATTACTGTACATGGACTTGATATATACTCAAATCCATATATACGTATACTATTTTATGAGATTATTAAAAAGTATTTTATTTTACACTGATAGCTTCTTCTTATCGAGTCCACACACAAGATTAGAAGTTGTTCAGCTGAACACACTTCTCGGCATCTGCATACAATGGTGTCTGTCTTGCGCTTCTTGTGCGTGGTGCTGGAAAGATTGGTGAAAACATGGCCGCAATGTGTACGCTCTTTCCTTGACCCCACTGATAGCTTAAAGATCTGGAGCAACATCTTTTTTTCTCTCAAATGTCTTATTCCTGTGATCTCGCAGGGCCAGAATGCCACATGATCACACACTCCTTTCTTTTGCAAGGAATACACTAGTTGCTCGTGAATTATTTGACAAAACCACAAGCTTTGCAACTCTTCCAATGAAACTCAAGCTCGGAGAAGGGAAGATCAGCCGACCTTTAAAATAATTGATTTGTTCCGGAAGAGGAGATGGACGCTTGCATGGAAACTGGGGAGTTGAGCAGTGTTAGTAAACTCAAGACAGACTAAACTGGTGCTTGAATTCCACTTATGCTGCTTTTGCTGAATTAAGAGTGGGGAAGCCAGCCATATCATGCCAACAGCCTTAGATCCTATCCCACATGATAACAAAGGATATATTTAATGCAGAGATAGGTAGATTCTTGATTAGTACGCATGTCAGAGGTTATGGGGAGAAGGCAGGAGAATGGGGTTAGGAGGGAGAGATAGATCAGCCATAATTGAATGGCAGAGTAGATTTGATGGGCCAAATGGCCTAATTCTACTCCTATTCCTTATGACATTATGACAACATCTGTGGGTGTACTGAATCATGACTACCAGTGCATGCACCTGCACACCCAGGGCCGCCTCTTTAAACTGCCAACATAAAGCAGAGTAGATGAAATTTTCTCTGCTGGCCGTAGCCAAGATCTTTCTGGGGCTAAATATTAAAATACTTTATATTTCCTCCACTGGGAAGAGCATAACACTGAATTAATCAATCCTGGAAGCTCAGTCATTCCTACATTCAGCTGGAAAACATCTATCTGAGGTCTTCAAGGGTGGACTGACTGAACTACTGAGGGAGGTCACATCTCGCTGAAGAATACTTCTCGACCCGATGATGCAAGTGAGGGATCAGCCTTTGGGCCACCCAAAGAGAAATGGATTTCTGAAATATGCCACTGTAGCCTTGGGATCTGCTCTTATTATCCTATTCTTGCTCCAAAAGTTGGCAAAGCTCTTGCTGGTGAAAGAATCAAATTAAGATATAAAAATTAAAACTGTTATATTCCCAATTGTTAACACGATGTTTCCTTTTGACTCTTGAAGAGGTTTTAATCTAATCACTTTTGAAATATATAATGCCACAGTAGATTGTGTGCAGACTGATTGAAATTAGATATATTTATAGTGACTCCTGCTGTGTGTAAGGAATCATTTTCACATTTCATTGCACTTCTGATAATCATTCTGAGTTTATAGAGTATTTTCACACTCAGAAAAAACTTTTTTGGTGTAAAATTATCTTCCTGCATATTTAGTTTAGTTTAGAGATATAGCATGGAAACAGGCTTTTCAGGCCACTAAGTCCAAGCTGACCTTCAATTACCTGTTATCACCACTATGTTTTCCACACTCTCAACCACTTTGTACACATTACCAGCAATTTTACAGAGGTCAATTAACCCACAAACCCACATGTCTTTGGGACAGGGGTGCAAGGTGAAGTCCCCACAGGAATACCATTCAGTCAGGGAGAACGTGCAAACTCCACTAAGACAGCACCCGAGGGCAGGATTGAACCCAGGTCCCTGGTGCGATGAAGCAGCAGCTGCAGCAGCTGCAGCTCTACCCACTGTGCTCACCCTTTCTGTAGCATCCAAGTCTTTTCTCTTTTCATAGAGATAAAAACTGTAATTAAGTGATGTCATCCCTTAAATATGGTGCGGAACAGCTGAAATCCATCTTTAAATAATAGTTTGGAACAGGACAGATAGAAGTTCTGCCTTTAATTGCTTCATTGGAAAGTAACAAAACCTTTAATTGTCAACGAGCAACTAAATGGCTTCAGCCATATATGGGAATGGTAATAAAATGGATGTGCTATTAGATGAATAATTGATTGACTAAAGTGATGAGCTCAAATTACACCATGGCAGTTGTGGAATTTAAATTCTGTTAATTAAATAATTTAATTTTTGAGCATAAATCAAGTTATTCAAAAAGTTTATCCAGGGACGTGTATACGTAATCTGATGTCCATAGCAATATGCTTGACTTTGTGTCAAAGTCATGAATATGAATAAAACCAGATGTCAGTTTCTCTTGCAAAGTCTCCATCACAAATAGAGACTAACCCGTGCCAAAATTGTGAGAGTCCTGCCATGGACTTGTTAAGAAACAACCAGGTACAATCATACTCATAGATTCAATGTCCAAGATAAACACAACATGCTGGAGTAACTCAGTGGAATCTGGAGAGAAGGAATTGGTGACATTTTGGGTCGCGCTCCTTCTTCACACTGAGAGTCAGGGGAGAGGGAAACTGGAGGTGTGAAATGGTATGGCCACTAGGAGTGGCGCCCGATCTAATTGAGCCCAAGGCTGCAGCAGGGCCTCCAGTGGCCCACTATGCTGACACCTCAATCTTAACGCATTGACCCACAAACGTGCGGTCTCTCACCTCACACGGCTGCCGCTCAGACACCGTGCCCCAGAGTCCCTCCCACAGCTGTTCATACCTCCTTTCCAGACCTCAAATTTCCCTCTCCCCTGACTCTCAATCTGAAGAAGGGTCTCAACCCGAGACGTCACCTATTCCTTTTCTCCAGAGATGCTGCCTGACCCGCTAGGTTACTCTGGCATTTTGTGTCTATCTTCGGGGTAAACCAGAATCTGCAGTTCCTTCCTACACAGCAAGGTCTTAGACCCGTCCATCTCTATGCTGTCCCGTTGGCGGGGGCGATGGCAAAGTAGCAGTGGCATTGTCAATAGAAAGTAGGTCCTGGAGATTTCAACTTTGGCTCAAGTCACTTGAGGGAAAGGACATCTCCTGTGAATGACCACCTAGTGCTCACCAAGAGTTGGAAACAATAGTTGAACATCAGGATAAGCCTTCAATATGGCGGTGTTTTGGTGGATGGAGGAAAAGAATGATTCTGGTGTGCAGGCTGGGGTTTTTACCTCCCATGCCCTCGGAGGGGCTCTGTGTGTCCCAAGGTCAGCTGTGGGAGGCGCCCTGGGGCACGGTGTCCGAGTGGCGGCCGTGTGAGGTGAGGGACCGCATGTTCATGGGTCGATGTGTCAAGATCGAGGTGTCAGCGTAGTGGGCCACTGGAGGCCCTGCTGCAGCCTGGGGCTCGATTAGATTGGGCTCTACTTCAAGCGGCCATTCACGTGGATTGGAATCGGCCTGCAGCAGCACAGAGCTGCGGGGCAGTGGCGCACGACACCAACAGCATTGCCTGGCCAGACCGACCCCCGCCATTCCAACCCAGTGCCGATGTCAGGACAACGGGACTTTATGGCCAAGTTAAGACTCTTAACTACTTAACAAGTCTGAACATTACAACTGAAATCATGGCGACAATTGTATGCTGCTTCAGTGCAATCTACTATCTTACCTTCTTGTACTTAAGTATGATTGTGCCAAATATATAGTAAGATATTTTCTGAACTGTGTGCAAAAATAATTTCACTGTACCTAGGTTCATGTAACAATAAAGTACCATTGAGCCATTGTGTTGGGAGAGACACTGAATATTTTCTTAGGGGAGAATTTGAATATCCTAGATTTCTCCATCAGCAAGAGTGACTCAATAGTTAAATCCCTTTAAATTATGTGAGCCTAGAAGGGCATAGTTACCAGACAAGGCCCAAGATAAGTGATGAGAAAGCCAACATGTTGAGAAACTTACATCATTTATCGTTACAAATTCACTTGTTACAAATGCATGTTATGTTACGGTATTCTTAACATTAACGATACGATACAATAGAACTTTATTTATCCCAGAAGGGAAATTGATCTACCAACAGACATAAAATCACAAAATACGAGAAACATGAAATTAAAGTGACGAGTGGAAAGGCTTGGGTGGATGTGCAAAGATTGGGGAGGGGGGAGGGGAGTCAGTCTCAGTCTACCCCACGAGAGAAGGGGAGGAGTTGTAAAGTTTGATAGCCACAGGGAAGAAGGATCTCCTGTGGCGTTCTGCACAGCATCTTGGTGGAACCAGTCTTTTGCAGAAGGTACTCCTCAGATTGATCAGTGTGTCATGGAGGGGTTGAGCTGTATTGTCCAGGATGCTCCACAGTTTGAGGAGCATCCTCCCCTCCAAGACCACCTCCCATAAATCCAACTCCGCCCCCCGGGTGGAGCCAGCCTCCCTGATGAGTTTGTTAATCCTGTTGGCATCCGCAGCCTTTGCCCTGCTGCCCCAGCACACGGCAGCGAAGGAGATGGCACTGGCTACCACCGATTGGCAGAACATCTGCAGCATCTTACTGCAGACGTGGAAGGAGCGGAGTCTTCACAAAAAGTACAGCTGGCTCTGTCCCTTCTTGTACAGGGCTTCAGCATTCCTGGACCAGTCCAGTTTACTGTCCAGGTACACGCCAAGGTATTTGTAATCCCTGGTAAACTGCACAACCACACCATTGATGGATAAGTAATCCTTATGGAGGCAGCATCACAGATTTACTTTTAAATCCCCTCTATGCTCATGTGCAGCACAATCATTATCATGAATGCCATAGGCTAGAACAGGGAGCTTTGCTTCAAAGTGCCTTTCCACAATGCAAACTGGATGTCACGCGATCGATGAATTAACCATATAACCATATAACCATATAACCATAACAGCACGGAAACAGGCCATCTCGGTCCTTCAAGTCCGTGCCGAACATTAAAAAATAAATAAATAAATAAATACTTCCCCCTAGTCCCATCTACCTGCACTCAGACCATAACCCTCCATTCCTTTCCCGTCCATATACCCATCCAATCTATTTTTAAAGGATAACATCGAACCTGCCTCCACCACTTCCACTGGAAGCTCATTCCACACAGCTACCACTCTCTGAGTAAAGAAGTTCCCCCTAATGTTCCCCCTAAACTTCTGTCCCTTAATTCTCAAGTCATGTCCCCTTGTTTGAATCTTCCCTACTCTCAATGGGAAAAGCTTATCCACGTCCACTCTGTCTAACCCGCTCATAATTTTAAAGACCTCTATCAAGTCCCCTCTTAACCTTCTGCGCTCCAAAGAATAAAGACCTAACTTGTTCAACCTTTCTCTGTAACTTAGTTGCTGAAACCCAGGCAACATTCTAGTTAATCTCCTCTGTACTCTCTCTATTTTGTTGACATCCTTCCTATAATTAGGCGACCAAAATTGTACTCCATACTCCAGAATTGGCCTCACCAATGCCTTGTACAATTTTAACATTACATCCCAACTTCTATATTCAATGCTCTGATTTATAAAGGCCAGCACACCAAAAGCTTTCTTTACCACCCTATCTACATGAGATTCCACCTTCAGGGAACTATGCACAGTTATTCCTAGATCCCTCTGTTCAACTGCATTCCTCAATTCGCTACCATTTACCGTGTACGTCCTATTTTGATTTGTTCTGCCGAGATGTAGCACCTCACATTTGTCAGCATTAAACTCCATCTGCCATCTTTCAGCCCACTCTTCCAAATGGCCTAAATCTCTCTGTAGACTTTGAAAATCTACTTCATTATCCACAACACCACCTATCTTAGTATCATCTGCATACTTACTAATCCAATTTTCCATACCTTCATCCAGATCATTGATGTACATGACAAACAACAGTGGACCCAACACAGACCCCTGAGGCACCCCACTAGTCACCGGCCTCCAACCTGACAAACAGCCATCCACCATTACTCTCTGGCATCTCCCATTCAGCCACTGTTGAATCCATCTTGCTACTCCACCATTAATACCCAACAATTGAATCTTCTTAACCAACCTTCCATGAGGAACCTTGTCAAAGGCCTTACTGAAGTCCATATAGACAACATCCACTGCTTTACCCTCATCAATTTCCCTAGTAACCTCTTCGAAAAATTCAAGAAGATTAGTCAAGCATGACCTTCCAGGCACAAATCCATGTTGACTGTTCCTAATCAGACCCTGCTTATCCAGATGCTTATATATATTATCTTTAAGTATCCTTTCCATTAATTTGCCCACCACTGACGTCAAACTAACAGGTCTATAATTGCTAGGTTTACTCTTCGAACCCTTTTTAAACAACGGAACAACATGCGCAGTACGCCAATCCTCCGGCACTATTCCCGTTTCTAATGACATTTGAAATATTTCTGTCATAGCCCCTGCTATTTCTACACTAACTTCCCTCAATGTCCTAGGGAATATCCTGTCAGGACCTGGAGACTTATCCGTTTTCATATTTTTCAAAAGTGTCCGCACCTCCTCTTCTTTGAATCTCACAGTTTCCATTGCTACTCTGCTCGTTTCCCTTACCTCACATAATTCCATATCCTTCTCCTTCGTGAATACCGAAGAAAAGAAATTGTTCAATATCTCCCCCATCTCTTTTGGCTCTGCAGATAGCTGTCCACTCTGACTCTCTAATGGACCGATTTTATTCCTTGTTATCCTTTTGCTATTAATATAGCTGTAGAAACCCTTTGCATTTACTTTCACCTTACTTGCCAAAGCAACCTCATATCTTCTTTTAGCTTTTCTAATTTCTTTCTTAATATTCTTTTTACATTCTTTATACTCCTCAAGCACCTCATTTACTCCATGCTGCCTATAATTATTGTAGATCTCTCTCTTTTTCCGAACCAAGTGTCCAATTTCCCTTGAAAACCATGGCTCTTTCCATTTTTTACTATTTCCTTTCAACCGAACAGGAACATAAAGATTCTGTACTCTTAAAATTTCACCCTTAAATGTCCTCCATTTTTCTTCTACATCCTTCCCATAAAACAACATGTCCCAATTCACTCCTTTTAAATCCTTTCGCATCTCCTCAAAGTTAGCCTTTCTCCAAACAAAAATCTCAACCCTAGGTCCAGTTCTGACCCTCTCCATAATTATATTGAAACTAATGGTATTGTGATCACTGGACCCGAAGTGCTCCCCGACGCATACCTCCGCCACCTGCCCCGTCTCATTTCCTAACAGGAGGTCCAGCACTGCCCCTTCTCTAGTAGGTACCTCTATGTATTGCTGCAAAAAACTATCTTGCACACATTTTACAAACTCCAAACCATCCAGCCCTTTTACAGAATGTGTTTCCCAGTCTATGTGTGGAAAATTGAAATCTCCCACAATCACTACCTTGTGCTTACTACTAATATCTGCTATCTCCTTACATATTTGCTCTTCCAATTCTCGCTCCCCATTTGGCGGTCTATAATACACCCCTATAAGTGTTGCTACACCTTTCCCATTTCTCAGTTCCACCCAAATAGCCTCCCTAGACGAGCCCTCTAATCTATCCTGCCAAAGCACTGCTGTAATATCTTCCTTGACAAGCAATGCAACACCCCCACCTCTTGCCCCTCCAATTCTATCACCCCTGAAGCAACGAAATCCTGGAATATTTATTTGCCAATCACAGCCCTCCTGCAACCATGTTTCACTGATCGCCACAACATCATACTTCCAGGTGTCAATCCAGGCTCTAAGCTCATCCACCTTTCTTACAATGCTCCTAGCATTAAAATATACACATTTAAGAAATCCACCACCACTTATTCTCTGTTTATTATCTTTTTCTTCTTTCTCCCCTACATTTTGGGTCCGAGTGCTTCCCTTCTCTGCCTCCTGCCTCCCACATTTTCCACTAGCTTTCTCTATTTGAGTCCCTCCCCCCAACTGTTCTAGTTTAAAGTCTCCCCAGTAGCCTTTGCAAATCTCCCCGCCAGGATATTGGTGCCCCTCGGGTTCAAGTGCAACCCGTCCTTTCTGTACAGGTCACTCCTTCCCCAAAAGAAATCCCAATGATCCAGAAATTTGAATCCCTGCCCGCTGCACCAGTTCCTCAGCCACGCATTTATCCTCCACCTCACTCCATTCCTACTCTCACCGTCACGTGGCACAGGTAGTAATCCTGAGATTGTTACCTTTGTAGACCTTCTCCTTAACTCTCCTCCCAACTCCCTAAATTCTCCTTTCAAGACCTCTTCTCTTTTTCTACCTATGTCATTGGTACCTATATGTACCACAACCTCAGGCTCCTCTCCCTCCGATTTCAGGATATCTTGGACGTGTTCAGACACATCCCTGACCCTGGCACCAGGGAGGCAAACTACCATCCGGGTCTCCTGACTGCGTCCACAGAATCGCCTATCCGACCCCCTAACCATAGAGTCCCCTATTACTATTGCCCTCCTCTTCTTTTCCCTACCCTTCTGAGCAATAGGGCTGGTCTCTGTGCCTGAGGCCCGGCCGCTGTTGCTACCCGCAGGAAGGCTGTCCCCCTCAACAGTACTCAAACAGGAGTACTTATTTTCAAGGTGTACAGCCACTGGGGTACTCACTAGTCCCTGCCTCTGCCCCTTGCCCTTCCTAACTGTGACCCACTTGTCTGCCTCCCGTGGTCTTGGAGTGGCCACCTCTCTATAACTCTTTTCTATGACCTCCTCACTCTCCCTGATCAGACAGAGGTCATCGAGCTGCTGCTCCAGGTTCCTAACACGGTCCCTTAGGAACCCCATCTCTACGCACCTGACACAGATGTGAACGTCTGGAGGGGTATCAGACTCCATGACCTCCCACATCTGACATCCAGAACAGTAAACTGCCCTGGCACTCATACTTCCCCCCTTACCCTGGATACAATACAAAACTGGTGGAGGAAATCAGCAGGGATCTGACTCCCAATCAGCTGCTTTCTCTTTGTCCTCTTCCACCAATCAGCTGCTTTCTCTTGGTCCTCTTCCACCAATCAGAGGCTTCCCCACTTATAGGAAACTTAGGGAACACTATTTGTATTACACGGGCCTAATTGGTTAGAAGGTGATTTCGATTGGGAACTAGAGAACCAATTAAAAGTTACTTTGGAAATTGGCAAGCAGATAAAAAGATGTCTCAGGGGAAAAAATGTTTCCATATAACTTCACGGCGTTAATCATACACCATTGTCTCATAAGAACACAGCTGCTAGTGTGAAGAAGGGTCTCGACCCGAAACGTCACCCATTCCTTCTCTCCAGAGATGCTGCCTGTCCCTCTGAGTTACTCCAGCATTTTGTGTCTACAGCTGCTACTCTGACCACGGGTGGCCATTAAAATGTACGGGCGATTGCTTCTATTGCGACTTGTGTAATGAAACTATTATCAGTACAGTGTAACATACATACTTTAATATTTTTAGCTCAGTAACAAAAATAAACTTGTGACTATTAAAAAGACCTTTATTTTTGAAAGTCCTGCAAAAATAACTTTGTTATTGCAAGCCTGAAATTCTTCAACCCCTAACGCTCTTTCCCCTATTGACACAATTGTTTTATAAAATGATTTTCTGTAACGTGGGATTTCTTAGGAATGCAATTATTGGATTATAATAGAACTACCTGTACTCAAAGCTGGGCATGATTGAAATGTTGTGGATTACGTTCCACCATAATTAATAACCTTACATCTCACCATGTCCAACACTGTGACATTACCTTCAGCTTGGATCAAAGAAGGGCATGGAAGAGCATATCAAGAGATGTAGCAGCCACACCTAGAATTAAAGTGCCAACCGGATAAACAACACAAACATGGATATTGCACTCGAGAGAGACGGAACAAAGCAATTCCACAACCAACAGATCAAAGGACATAGACTGTAGAACGGTACAGCACTGCACAGTACAGAATGGGCCCTTTGGCCCACAGTGTTCATGCCAAACGTGATGCCCAGTTGGACTGATCTCATCTGCCTGCACGTGATCCACATCCCTCCATCCCCTGCGTCCATGTGCCTATCTAAAAGCTTCTTAAACGGCACTATCATATCGGTTTCCACTACAAACTCTGGCATAACGTTCCAGGCATTCGGTGTGAAACACTTGCCCCGCACATCTCCATTACATTTCCCCCTCTCACCTTATAGCCATAATCTTTTTTTTTTTCTTCTTTTTTTAATTTTTTTTATTTTATTAGAAGTAAGTACAATTGTATACAATCATATTTTCATAATACCTTTCATGTACAGCTTCTTATTTAAAAATTTTTTTGAAATAAAGAAGAAAAATAAAAAAGTTAGATAATGAAAAATAGAAAAATGTGAGATATATAGTGTGTGAAAAATAAAAATAAAGAATGAAATAAGAAAGTTGAGACATAGAAAATAGAAGAGAGAGAATAAAAGAAAAGATGAGAAGAAAAGAAAATAGAAGGAGATCATTTATAATCTTGACCATCCGCAGTCACGGATTAGCTTTTACACCTGTTTTGCACCATACGTTTCCAAAAAGACGACAAATGGAGACCAACTCGTTATGAATTGGTCAAATTTATCTATTAGGAGCCATAATCTTTAATGTTGGACATTTCCAACATGGAAAACAAGTTCTGACTGTCTATCCTATCTTTGCCTCTTGTAATGTTATATACTTCTGTCAAATTTCCCCTGAGCCTCCAATGTTCCGGAGAAAACAATCCAACCACTTCCTGTAGCTGCAACCCTCTATTCCAGGCAGCATTCTGGTAAACCTCCAATGCATCCTCTCCAAAGCTTCCACATCTTTCCGATGAACTGCATGCAATACTCCAAATATGGCCAAACCAAAGTCCTTTTGAGCTGCATCGACTTTCTGACTCTTATGTTCAATACCATAAGCAATGAAGGCAAGCATATCATCTCTGCTTGTGCTGCCACCTTTAGTGAGCTATGATCTTGGACTCAATGATCCCTCTGCACATCAATGCTGTTGAGGGCATTGCTATTATATCCCACTGTATCTCCTGACAGTCTCCATCACTGTCTGTAAAGGGCCTGTCCCACTTGGGCGACCTAATCTGCGAGTTCTGGCGAGTTTGCCCTCGACTCATACTCGCAGCATGGTCGACACGAGGTCGTAGGAGGTCTTTGTAACTCTTCTTCATGCTCGAGAGTGGTCTCCGCGTACTCGAGGCCTCAGCTAGGTCGCGGCGTTTTTTCAATATGTTAAAAAATGCCCGCGAGTAAAAAAAGGTTGACATGGAAAAAATCGATACTCTTTTTACTCGTAGGTTTAGTCGTAGTAGGTTGGCATGTTAGTCGGTTATCGAGGGAAGTCAAAGGTAGTCATAGATAGTCTTCATCATAGTCGAAGAGAGGTAGAAGGGAGGTTGAAGGAGATCAAAGGAGGTTGTCTTCACTCTCCACTATTCGGTGTCTAATTTTCCCAAAGTTAATCGTAGCTAGTCATAGCTAGTCGAAGCTAGTCTTCAACAGAGTCGAAGGAGGTCTTCTACATAGTCGAAGGAGGTCTTCAACATGTCATTTTTTCAAACTCTTCTAAACTCGCCAATTAGGTTGCCCAAGTGGGACAGCCCCTTAACTCTTCCCATTTTGGTGTAGTCAGCAAAGTGACTCACCAACCCATCTACATTTACATCAAGGTCATTTTTATATATCACAAACAGCAGAGGTCCCAGCACAGATCCCTATGGAACACCGCTGGTCGCAGACCTCCAGCCAGCATATCCACCTTCCACAACTCTCTGTCTATTATGAATAAGCCAATTCCAAATCCATACAACCAAATCATTGTGTATCCCATACATCTTATTCTTCTGGATCAGCCTTCCATGAGGGCTTACCAAAAGCCTTATTAAAATCCATGTAAACAACAACTACCGCCCTACCTTCAACAATCTTCTTTGTCACCTCCTCAAAAAACATAATCAAGTTAGTGAGGCATGGCCTGCTGCATACAAAGCCTTGCTGGCTATGCCTAATTAGCCCATTTTCTTCCAAACCTTCCTATCTTAAAGAATTATCTCCGATAGTTTCCCTACGACTGACATGAGGCTTATTGACATGGTTCACTGGATTCTCTCTACTTTCTACCTTATCTCCGCTTCCTTTCTTAAACAAAGGAAAACATTGACTACTCTGCAGTCCTCTGGGATCTCACCTATGGCTAGAGAAGAAGCAAAGATCCTCATCAAGGCCCCTGCAATCTCCTCTCTTGCCTTCCTCAATAACCTGGAATAGATCCCATCAGGCCCAGGGGACTTATCCACCTTAAAGTTCTTCAAGAGTCTCAGCACCACCTCCTTCTCAATTTCAAACTGCCCTAGCATATTTCTATTCTCTACACTGATATCACTGTCCTCCGTCCTTTTCCTTGGTGAATACAGATGCAAAGTACTTGTTTAGTACCTCACCCACATCCTCCGAACAAGCATAGATTTCCTCCTTTATCTTTAAGCTGCTCTACATTCTTCCTGGTCAATCTCTTATTTTTAACATACATATAAGGCCTTGGGGTTTTCCTTAATCCGCCTTGCTAATGACATTTCATGGCCCCTTTCTGGCCCTTCTAATTGCCCACAAGAGTTCTTTGCTACTTTTATTGTATTCCTCATGTCCCGTCAGATGCCGCCTTCTTAAACCTGCCCCATGCTTCCTTTTTCTTCCAGACCAAATTTACAATCTCCTTGGTCATTCATGGTTCCCTTACGTTGACATCCTGCACTTTGATCAGCTGGCCTTTAAATGACTCCCAAATGTTATCTATGGACTTACCCAATAACAACTGAGCCCAATTTCCCCCTACCTATCCCCTGCCTAATGACATGTGTCTGAGTTGCCCCAATTAAGTATCTTCCCCCAAGGTCCACACCCGTCTCTATTCAAAATCTTAAAACTTATGGAGTTGTGATCACAATCCCCAAATTCTTCTTCCACCAGACCATCCTGGAGTTCCATTTGTGGTCACAGAATCTCCTGTCTGTCTCCCTAACTATTGAGTCTCCTATCACTATTGGATGCGGAGAGCTTCCAAGAGTGTGAGGGTCTAGAACTAGAGATCATAGCCTCAGAATTAAAGGACGTTCTTTTAGGAAGGAGATGAGGAGAAATTTCTTTAGTCAGAGGGTGGTGAATCTGTGGGATTCTTTGCCACAGAAGGCTGTGGAGGCCAATCAGTGGATATTTTTAAGGACGAGATAGATAGATTTTTTATTAGTACAGGTGTCAGAGGTTATGGGGAGAAAGAAGGCAGGAGAATTGTATATCTTTATTGTCATTTCCTGAGTATTCACATACCCAGAGGAAACAAAAAAACGTTACTCAACCAGTGTCCATTTCAATGTGCAGGAAAAAATAAATAGAAGTAAAAATACATATATCATGAACAAATGAACACTCTACTCTACTAAACATCAACAGGCGTTCCGATCGGCAGCGGCACGACAGTGGCTCTGCTGCAGTGTGTCCAGGTTAGTGGTTGGTGCACGATACTTTGGCAGGGGGCAAAGTCCGTTTATCAGTCTTATAACCTGCGGGAAGAAGCTGAGGAGCATCCTGCTGGTTTTGCACCTAATGCTCCTGTACCTCTTCCCAGATGGCAGGATGGAGAATATGTGATGCGATGGGTGGTAGGGGTCTTTGATAATGGAGATGGCTCTGCTGATACATCTCTTCCTGTATATGTCCAGCAGGAAAGGGAGTGGCGCACCAATAATCCTGCTGGCGGTCTTCACAATCCTGTCTAGTTGGTGCCGTTCGTACGCCTTGCAGCTCCCGAACCAGGAAGTGATGCCGTAGGTTAATGTGCTCTCGATTGTCCCCCTATAAAAAGTTCATAGGTGTGTAGTGGGGAGACCTGCTTTACGTAGTCTTCGGAGAGGGTGTAGTCGCTGCTGGGTTCTCTTGACCAGTGCTGTGGTGTTGGTCGTAGACGTAAGGTCATCTGACAGGTGGAGTCCTAGGAACTTCACGCTGTTGACCCTTTCCACATCAGCTCCATCGATGTGCAGAGGTGTATGGTGTTGTTTTCCCGCCCTCCTGAAGTCAACCACCATCTCCTTAGTTTTTCCCACGTTGAGAATGAGGTTGTGGGATTTGCACCATCCTGTGAGCAGCTCCACCTCCATCCTGTACGCCGACTCATCATTGTCACTGATGAGACCCACCACTGTTGTGTCATCAGCGAACTTGTTGATGAAGTTGTTGTTGAGTCTAGCAGTACAGTCGTGTGTTAGCAGACTAAACAGCAGGGGGCTTAGGACACAGCCTTGGGGCGAGCCAGTGCTCACGGCTATGGTTTTTGATGTCCTACTGCCCACCCTGACTGTCTGCTGCCGTTGCGATAGAAAGTTCAGGACCAAGTTACATGTGCCAGCATCAACCCCCAATAGCTCCAACTTCTCCACCAGCTGCTGCGGAATGATTGTATTAAAAGCAGAGCTAAAGTCTATGAAGAGGATCCTGGCATAAGTATTTTTCCAATCAAGGTGTGACAGTACGAGGTTCAGTGTTGTTGAGACTGCGTCCTCTGTGGATCGGTTGGCTCTGTAGGCGAACTGCAGTGGGTCTAGGTCGGCAGGTAGACTATTTTTGATATGCTGCATAACCAGTCGCTCAAAACACTTCATTACTATGGGTGTTAGGGCCACTGGTCGAAAGTCATTATGGCAGGCTGGGTTTGGTTTCTTCGGGACAGGGACGATGGTGGCACTCTTAAGACAGTTGGGCAGTACTGCCTGGCTGAGTGAGATGTTAAAAATGTCTGTGAAGACATCTTTCAGTTGCTCGGCGCAGTCTCTTAAAATGGATCCAGGAATGTTGTCCGGCCCTGCAGCTTTGCGTGGCTTGATGCTGGCAAAGGCCTTTTTAACTCCGGCTGCGGACAGCCTGAGCAACTGGTCACTGGGAGATGGCAGTAGTGCACGTGTCTGGGTGGTGTTTTCAACCTCAAACCATGCGTAGAACTCGTTCAGTTCATCTGGTAGAGAGGGGTCGTTTTGGCATATCCGCAGGGGGAGGGGGGGGGGCTTGTAGTCAGTGATGGTATGAAATCCCTGCCACAAGCGACGTGTGTCTTTGTCATTTGCGAAGTGGCTATTAAGTTTTTGTCCATACAGCCTCTTCGCTTCCCTGATCCCCCGGGATAGGTTACTCCTTGCCAGTTTGTATGCTGCGTTGTCCCCAGATTTGAATGCAGCATTCCGGATTCTCAGTAGGGAACACACTTCCCCAGTTAGCCAAGGTTTCTGATTGGCACACCTCCTGACGGTTTTTACCACCGTTACATCATCAGTGCATTTATTGATGTATCCGATGACGGATTCTGTGTTTTCTTGGATGTTGATCCCACTTTCTGTGTATTCTTGGATGTTGAATGGGGTTAGGAGTGAGAGATACTCCTATTCCTTATGACCTTATGACTATTGCTCTGCCTGACTTCATCCTACTCTGTTGTGCCGCAGACTGGAGGTGTGCAATTTGGAACAGGTCAGGACTGTACTTTGTATGAAGCAGAATAAATCTTCTAAACACACATTCCAGAAATGCAGAATGCAAAAGACCCCAAATTATACTAAACGTTTATAAACACTGGTTAGATCTGAGGTTGATGATTGTGTTCAGTATTAGAGCACACTTTAAGAAGGCCATGTGGCAGATCCAAAATAGAATTGTTTTATAATAGTAGGAGAGAGGAGAGACTTTAATTGTGGAAAAAGTGAAGAAATTGGGTTTGTTCCCTTTGGCTCAAAGGCGAAGTTAGATTGTTTCTATTCCTTCTTAACAATCCTTAAATATTATAAAACATGTTAACGATGAATGAAGACATGAGGAAATAAAACCTTAATGCACCATCATCAATCTTACAAAGGACACAAAGCACTGGAGTAACTCAGCAAGTCAGGCAGCATCTCTGGAGAACATGGACATGTGACGTTTTGGGTCGAGACCTTTCTTCCGACAGTTTCTCGACCCACAACAGAGAAGCTGCCTGACCTACTGAGTTACTCCTGCATTTTGTGTCCTTTTTTGTATTAACAAGCAATCTGCAGTTCTTCGTTTCCACTTCTCTTGTCTATCAGTCTTTCTTTCTCTGTTCCACGTCATTAATCTCATTACATTGTCAGCTTTCTATTAAGGAAACCGTTTGATTATAATATAGAGACTATAATACAGAATCATGGGAAATATGCAAATGTTTCCTCTTGAGTCTACGCTCCTTCAACTTGCTGAATCTTCTGCTGTTTGACTCAGCTTCTCATTTCTCCAAGGTGATTCAGACTGACAACTGGACAGTTACAGATGTAGAACACAGAAAGTACAACACAGGAACAGGCCCTTCGGCCCAAAAAATATCTGTGAACATGATGCCAAGTTAAACCTATCTCATCTCTATGTTTCGGATCCATATTCCTCCCATGCATATGCATTTGTCTATCTGAAAGCCTCTTAAATGGCACTATTGTATCTACCTCCACCACCACCCCTGGCAGCGTGTTCCAGGCATTCACCCACTCTGTGTAGAAAACGTTAATCTTTGCCATTCTCAGTTTAAAGCTTTGTCCTCTAGCCTGTGATTAGACATGGAACTAGAAATGCATTCTCAGTGTACATATCTACATTCTGCTTTAGCTAAAATAATGAGAGCAAATCACAAATAGACCTGGTGCCCTGAGTGGACTGTTGTCATTGTCAATGTCATGACATTAATGTTAACTATAACAAGGAAAATGTCAGATTAGTGACAGTTCATTTCAGCGTTTGTTTCCTGAAAAGTTTAATTACCAATTTGTCTTTATTTATTTCCAAACAAATTTCCCATAAAATTATTACAAAATGTTATTATCCCATGAAGTGCAACAAGTTCTGGAAAAAACTAATCGATATATCATTAGACAGTGAAGTTAGCTGACTGTTTTTCAGGCTGTTAAATGTTATGTGAAATGTGAAAAACATCAAACATATCCTGTTATTCTTTTAATCCTTACCATGAAGGAACAGGAACTCAGCAGTTCACATAAATATTGTGATTAGTCCTTTCCATTGAAACAGTCTAGTTGTTTCTGTTGTCAGATTAAAATGCTGACCCACCTTGACATTCCTTTTGTATCAGAGATTTTCTTTGTCTGCAAAATATAACCTCAAGAAAGAAGAGATATTTATACTCATAAATCATCTCCCACAGCATCGGGGTGTCCAGTGAATTTTGCAGCTGCAAATCATTGTTGAAGTCCATCTTCTTAGGTTTGTCCCTGGGATT
>CM075977.1:270542407-270738919 GCA_038087875.1 Malacoraja senta
CATAAGATATTATCTCTGTCATATGATACAAATATATATAAGGGTGTGATGACATGCGGGGAAAGCAGTTATCAACCCATTATTTTCTGCCATGTTACCTTCATTTCAGAACCTGTTAGTATTTTGTTATATCTGAATGATGGTTGAACTATTGCACTGACTCGGCTGATTATGGATGTTAATAGGCAGTCCTGTTTTCTAGACAAAAAGGTGCCAGGACATATATCAATTAAAATTAAGCTACATTTATCATTAATTCTTTCCATCAATATACCCAACATTGGCAATACTTTAACTTGTAATCCAATAACTGAACTCCAAGTCTAAACAAATAGATGTTCTAATTCATTCACTTACATTATCCATTAGCTAAGCATGATTAATAAATATTCGTGTCACATTAGAGGTGCTGGTACACAGCGCTGGTGAGTACAATCACAAAACAAAACACTGCCTATAGGAACCTATTGAAGCTGACAAAGATGTGTGACACACGTCATAAAACCATAAGTGATAGGAGCAAAATTAGGCAATTCGGCCCATCGTCTACTCTGCCATTCAATCATGGCTGATCTATCTCTCCTTCCTTCTCCTGCCTTCTCCCCATAACCTCTGACATAACCAAGTCACAACGTGTTCCAGTCAACTGCTGAAGTTGCCTGTTCCGATCTGATGCATTTACCTGTACATCTTACATGGTTTTAAGACTCCACCTCTCCACTCTCACCCTTAAAGGCCTGTTTCACGAGTCTGCGGTCATTGAGGCGAAACGGAAGAATCTGCCGCCATAGACCGCGCACTCGTGAGAACGCACAATTCCGGGGCCGTGCGGCGTTGTTCCCAACACCGCACGTTGCTAAAATAAAACCTACACTGTTGAAAAATATTTTCCTACCGCACAGCCTCCACCAGTGATGCACGAGTGCGGCACGGCCGCCGCCACAGCCGCCGCCAGTGTGGCTCGAGCGCCGTGCGTCCAACTTGCACCGCCACAGCCTCCGCCAGTGAGGCACGTGTGTGGCATGGCTGCTGGCACAGCCACCGCTACAGCGCCGCGACAGCGAGCAGGACGGCCGCCGCCACAGCCGCCGCTAGTAAGTCACGTGCGGCGGGCCGACGTCATCGCAGTCGGCCCGTCCTTTTTTTTACTTACCGCAAGCACGTGGGACCAGCCGTATTTGAATCACTCAGCCCCCGCGCAGCATCCGTGCGGCACTCCCGTGGCATAGGCTCGGCGCTCTCGCCGTTGCCGTGCGGTCCACTCTACAGGCGAAGCCGCGCTTCACCGCCGATGACCGCAAACACGTAAGACAGAGCCTTTAGTTCTCCCTCCTCCCAACCTCACTATCCTGTACCCCACAGCCAGGTCCATGCATTTGTTAGAGAATAAAAGCCTCCATAGTTTTAATTCATTAAAAATGATGCTGACCTGATTTATCACGATCGTTCTTTTTTTTTTCTTTGATAGTGGATAAACATTTTCACCAAGAGAAATTGCAGAGCCAGGAAGATTGCCATGGTGTTTTCTCATGTGGCAGTCTATCATAGTCACTCTTTATCACTTAGAGCCAAGTTTCAAGTAGGCTGACTAATGATTAGGACATGACTCCATTTAGGCATTCACTATAGACTGGATTGAATAAATATTCTGATACTGGCAAAACCGCAAGAATTTTAATAGTGAATATAGACACAAAAAGCAGGAGTAACTCAGCGAGACAGGCAGCATCTCTGGAGATAAGGAATTTGTAATAGTGCCATCCACATGCTGGAGAGGTCTTGCTGATGATGTCTGGTTAAAAATAGTGAAGCTCTGCAGCTCATCACGGTAAATCTCCAGAAACATGACTTTCTGCTGCTTGCTTCATAACAGCATCATTTAGAAAGTTGAAGACAGCGACCATAACAAAGGGAGTTAAACCATTTGGAAGTTAGGCACAAAATGCTGGAGTAACTCAGTGGAACAGGCAGTATCTCTGGATGGAAGGAATGGGTGACGTTTCGGGTCAAGACCATTTGATCCCTCGTCAGAAGGTCCATTGTTGTGCTGAGTTTGCGTTTATATACGGCACACCTGTAAATGTCTTCTATATGTGTATACGGGACATGCACTTATATAACTGCATTATATAAATGTAGAAATGACAACTAGTGAAAGATATACACAGAGCTTTATTCAAAATCAATTTCAACATTGAAATTGTAAATACAATGTAGAAACTCTCACACCCTACAGAGTATAATACCTGTGAAGAAGCTGGTGAACAGTTTCAGACAGTTTTGTGACTTTGTTCTCAGAGAACCAGAGTCACATCTCTCCTTAGTCTGAGGGTCATAAGTGATAAGAGCAAGTCAAGTCAAGTTAAGTCACATTTATTTATATAGCACATTTAAAAAACAACTCTCGTTGGCCAAAGTAGTGCTTTACATTTGTTATAAGAATAATATAAACAAACAAAACTACATACATATATACATATAGCTCTCGCTCAGAGGACGTCAAGAAAGGCTTGGGGGTATAGATAGGTTTTTAGTCTTGACTTAAAGGAGTCGATGGAGGGGGCAGTTCTGATGGGAAGGGGGATGCTGTTCCACAGTCTAGGAGCTGCAACCGCAAAGGCGCGGTCGCCCCTGAGCTTATGCCTAGACCGTGGGATATTCAGCAACCCCAAGTCGGCCGATCTGAGGGACCTGAGGTGGAGTGGTGGGTAAGAAGACTTTTAATGTAGGTGGGGGCAAGCCCATTGAGGGCTTTGTAGACATAGAGGAGGATCTTGAAATGTATACGGAACCACACAGGGAGCCAGTGGGGAGAAGCCAGGATTGGGGTGATGTGGTCCCTTTTTCGGGTGCCCGTCAGGAGTCTCGCTGCGGCGTTTTGGACCAGTTGCAGGCGGGACAGGGAAGATTGGCTGATGCCAGTGTAAAGGGAGTTGCAGTAATCTAGGCGGGAGGAGATAATTAGGTAATTCGACCATCAAATTTACTCCGCCATTCAATCATGGCTGATCTATCTCTCCCTCCTAGCCCCATTCTCCTGCATTCTCCCATAACTCCTGACACACGTACTAATCAAGAATCTATCTATCTCTGCCTTATAAATATGTATTGACTTCTGTGGCAAAAAGATTAATCACTGTCTGACTAAAGAATTCCTTCTCATCTCTTTCCTAAAAGAATGTCCTTTAATTCTGAGGCTATGACCTCCAGACCTCAACTCTCCCACTAGTGGAAACATCCTCTCCACATCCACTCTATCCAAGCCTTTCGCTATTCTGTACGTTTCAAGAGGGTGCCTCTGCAATCCCAAATTCTTGTGATACACCATAAGGAGTTATATTCTGCATCCAAGATCCAGCTCCTATTTCTTAGTTCTCCTCCAATGATAGTATGGCATTGATAGTCCGTTCAGGTCACACTCATTTCCTGCATTACAGGTTATTGTTGCCATTTTAACCTTCACCAGTGGTGGAGTATCTTAATTCTTGGTACTGACCCAATCATTTATGGGGGAACATGGCATTGATTGTTCCTGACAGTTCAGACAATGCCTCATTGCCATTAGCTGTTTTTGCTAGGTGAGAATGAAAAACTGGTGCGACTTGGGTGGGGGAGTGATGGAGAGAGAGGGAATGTAGGAGTTACTTGATGTCAGAGAAATCAATATTATCATCTCATAAGATCATAAGAGAAAGGAGTGGAATTAGGCCATTCGGCCCATCCGTCATTCAATCATGGCTGATCTATCTCGCCTCCTCACTCCATTCTCCTGCCTTCTCCCCATGACACAATGACATAATAACCTATGACATAATATTCAAACCTCTGGCCAAGCAAAATATGTTGATATTTTACTGTCCTAACCTAGGCCTTGAGCAATTTAATTTTGTCATCGTATCAACAAATTATTCTGCTACTATTTAGCCTTTGAATGCTATTGGACATTACCTATAGCAGACCTATTGTTTCTTATCTCACTACAAACAGATGGCAACTTCCCAATTAATTAAGTCTCTGAAACATTAAGTCTTATTAAATCAAGTTCTGCACCTGTTCATCAATCTGGTTAGTAACGCTGAGAGAATGTCAGGATGGGGTATGGTCCCTTGTGTCATGCTGGATTAGTTCATCCAGTCATCAATTCACCTTGGAAATTCATTACTTCAATTAAAAACTTTTCAATCTCTTTGCATATGTTTTCTTTACATTTTCAGAGAATTTCACTGACCATTAACCTTGTGTGTAAGCACTTGTTTTTTTTTAATTTTCAGACTACCACAAGATGCATGGAAAAGATAACCGCATAAGAGTCGACAGCATACATGGGAGAAAGGGCAGAGCAACTTTTAACTCTAGCCTTTAGTTAAGGAATTGACACTTTTTATTAAAATAAAACCTGAAAGATACTTGAGTTAAGTTCTGGAATTGAGCAGAACAGTTACCTCCTCCGTCATATTGCATGGGTTCTTCTTCTTCTTCTTGCGTCTGGCGTGCATAGCCTAAAGTTGTAAGACAACTTGTTGTATTTGATCGTCTGTTTGTGCATGCCAGGTTGATTGCATTCGTCGAAACAGGGTGGACCACGTGAAGGTTGCAATCTCCCACCCCATTGCATGAAACGTGTGCAAATTTTATCATCATTGCCTGCCACATTTATATCCAAATCATTAATGTACAGAGCTGATCGTAGTGCTTCAGGCAACAATCCACTCATTCACTGTCCATCACAAAGCACGATCCTCCAACATCACCAGAATGCTGCCTGGATGGCGAAGTATTAGCTACCCTCACCCTTCATTCTCCCTCCTCCCTACCCACTATCCTATACCCCACCGCCAAGTCCTTCCGTGCATCCAATGAGAATAAAATTCTCAATGGTTTTCCCACTCCTTCGTGAACTGCTTCATTCATCAAAAATGATGCTGGCCTGATATTTCACTATTGTTCTTTTTATTTCTTAGGTTTAGTTAGAGATACAGTACGGAAACAGGCCCTTCTGCCCACCGAGTCAGCGCCGACCAGCGATCCCCGCACACCAACACCAGTCCTACACACATTAGGGACAAGTTACAATTACACCAAGCCAATTAACCAATAAACCTGTAAGTCTTTGGAGTGTAGGAAGAAACCAGTAAGTCGGGACCTGAGTAACCCACACAGGTCACAGGGAGAAAGTACAACCCTATACAGACAGTACACCTCATCTGATCGAACCTAGGTCTCTGGCGCTGTAAGGCAACGACTCAACCGCTGCGCAATCATGTTTGATGAATGGATCAACATTTTTCAACAAGTGAAAGTGCAGAACCAGGAAGATTGCCATGACGTTGTCTCATGTGGCAGTCCATCATACTCAGCCTTAATCACTGAGAGCCAAGTATCAAGTTGGCCGATGAATGGTTAGGACTTGTGACTCAAATTATGCATTCACTATAGACTGGATTGAATAAATATTCTGAACAGAATGGCAAGATCGCAAGAATTTTAATAATGCTATCCACATGCTGGAGAGGTCTTGATGATGATGTCTGGTTAAAAATAGTGAAACTCTGCTGCTCATTCACACAAAGGGTGGTGGGTGTATGGAACAAGCTGCCAGAGGAGGTAGTTGAGGCAGGGACTATCCCATCGTTTAAGAAACAATTAGACAGGTACATGGAAAGGACAGGTTTGGAGGGATATGGACCAAGCGTAGGCAAGTGGGACCAGTGTAGCTGGGACATTGTTGGCCAGTGTGGGTGAGTTGGGCCAAAGGGCCTGTTTCCATACTGTTTCACTATGACTATGACTCTAAACATGACTTTCTGCTGCATCTTCATAACAGCACCATTCAGATAGTTGAAGACAGCGAACATAACAAACCATTTTCTGCAGTCTTTTCTTTTCACTGACTTGCAAAATGCATATATTTTTTCTGTCTTTTGGAGTCTATGTTCCTGCAGTGCTGCTGCAAGTAAAGGTCCTGTCCCACTTTCACGAAGTAATTCACAAATTCTCCCGAGTTTTCCCCTTGAATCAAACTCACAGAATGTTCATAACGAGTTTGTAGGAGGTCGTAGGAGTTCGTAGATATATCGTAGCGGCTCATTATGCCAACCGTAGGTACTGGTGGCATCAGGTAAGTCGGGACGTTTATTCCAGCCCGATAAAAAATGTCCACGAGTAAAAAATGGTTGGGATGAAAGAAATTGCAACTTTTACTTGTAAGGAGGGCATCGAAATAGTCGTGGAAATTCGTAGACATACTCGTAGGAGTTCGTAGGAGTTCGTGAACATAGTCGTGGAAGGTCGTAGGAGTTCGTAGATTACCACGATCTTGATTTTTTTAATGTCCGTTTTAGCGAGTCGAGATGGCAGTCGTTTTCACAAACGAGCTTATTAACAAAGCAGTGAAAACAACAATGATCAAACGACAGCTAATACAAACGATGCTACCACAACGGTGGTCGAAGTAATGAATGGGGCTAGCCCAGAAAACGCGCGAAACCAAAACCCTCCACAGTCACATGTCCAAGGTAACCGACTGCAGGGTTCAATTACCTACTGGTCCCCCCAGAACCTGAGGTACGGAACCGAGCGGGAACCTGTACGGAAAGACCCGAACGTGCGTTCCGCGAAGGCAGGGCGGGCGCAACAGAAGGGGCCGGCAAAACACGGCCGGGAGGACGCGGGGACCGTGAAAACGGGGCGGGCGTAACATTGGGGACCCGCGGAACAAAACCGGAGACAGGCAATGGAACAGAAAGAATGGGGTTGGAGGAACGGGCGTACTCAGTACGGGCGGGACGGCCGGTGGACGACCTCTACATCACACCATAGGACCGAGCCGTACACGAGCTCGGCCGAGGAAGCAGCCAAATCCTCCTTAGGTGCAGTGCGAATCCCAAAGAGGACCCAGGGCAGGTGGTCCACCCAGTCCGGGCCTGTAAGTCGAGCTTTCAAGGCCGACAAGGTGCTGATTGAAACTTTCGACCAGCCCATTTGCCTGCGGGTGGTAGGCGGTCGTATGGTGCAACCGGGCACCATAGAGCTGGACGAGGGCAAACCACAAGGAAGAGGTGAACTGGGCCCTCGGTCGGTGGAAATGTCGGAGGGCACCCCAAAGCTGGTTATCCAGTGGGCCACCAAAGCCCGGGCGCAAGCTGCGGCAGAGGTATCAGTAAGTGGGATTGCCTCTGGCCACCGCGTGAAACGGTCCACGATAGTAAGCAGGTGCGTGGCACCACGGGACTGTGGCAACGGACCTACCAAGTCAACATGGGTGTGCAGGAACCTGCCTCGGGGAGCGCGAACTCCTGCACGGTGCCGCTGAACCTTGGAGGTCTGACAAGGGACACAGCTGCGGGCCCAGGCAGCCACCTGCTTACGGAGCTCGTGCCAGATGAACTTGGCCACTGCTAGAGCGGACGTCGCCCGGATGGACGGGTGAGCCAGGCCATGAACGGCGTCGAAAACCCGCCGTCTCCAACTGACGGGGACGATGGGGCGGGCACGACCTGTGGAGGTGTCGCACAGGATGATGGTGCCTGCCACTCCGCAAGGCACATCGGTTAGCCGAAGGCCCGAAACCGCGGTGCGGTAGGCTTCCATACCTGTGTCGGCCCGCTGCGCTGCTGCTGCCAGCTCACTGTAGTCAACACCGTGGTGGAGGGCCGCAATGAGGGAATGGCGGGGAGGGACAAGGCATTGGCAATGACGTTTTGTTTCCCTGCGAAGTGGCGAACATCGGTCGTAAATTCCAAAATGTAGACCAGGTGGCGGGCGGACCACAGATCGGCGACCTTACCCAAGGCGAAGGTAATAATAATAATAATAATAATAAATTTTATTTATATAGCGCTTTTCAGGACTCAAAGTCGCTTTACAATTGAGAGTCAGGAATAAACAAAACAAAATAGAGCAGTAAGACAGAGGGGGGGGGGGGAACATGGGACTAAGGGTATGCAGAGGTGAAGAGATGGGTCTTGAGGCGGGACTGGAAGATGGTGAGGGACTCAGAATTTCGGACCGGTTGTGGGAGGGAATTCCAGAGCCTGGGAGCTGCCCTGGAGAAGGCTCTGCCTCCAAAAGTGCAGAGGTTTGATTTCGGAGTGGAGAGGAGACCAGCTGATGTGGATCTGAGGGACCGTGAGGGTTGGTAGGGGAGAGGAGGTCAATGAGATAAGGGGGGGCCAGGTTGTTGAGGGGTAAGGGGCTTGTGGTCCGTGAATGCAGTAAACGCCCGGCCCTCGAGGAAATACCTGAAATACCTGATGGCCAGGAACAGCGCCAGAAGCTCATGGTCGAAATCGCTGTAGTTGCATTCTGGCGGCCGCAGCTAATGACTGAGAAAGGCTAACGGCTGCCAGCGGCCGTCAACGAGCTGCTCCAGAACCCCCCCTACAGAAGCATCCGAGGCGTCGACGGAGAGCGCGGTAGGGGCGGAAGCGCGCAGTTGCACTAACATGGTGGCATTAGCCAAGGCTGCCTTGGCACCCTCGAAAGCTGCGTCCGCCTCCTCGGACCACACAAGGTCCCACGACTTACCCGCCAGGCACCGGAACAAGGGACGCATGATGGCAGCAGCTGCCGGCATGAAACGGTGATAAAATTCACCATGCCGACAAACTCCTGTATTCCCTTCACGGTGAGTGGCCTGGGGAACTGCCGGATGGCCTCGACCTTCACAGGGAGCGGGGTAGCGCCCTGTGGGGTCACGCTGTGCCCCAGAAAGGAAATGGAGCGGAGGCCAAACTGGCATTTCGTGGGGTTAATGACCAGGTCATGCTCACGGAGGCGCTGAAACATACCACGGAGGTGGGTGACGTGCTCCGCTTGCAAGGCGCTGGCTCCTAAAATGTCGTCCAAATACATGAAGACGAAAGGCAGAGCCCGTCCGACCAGGTCCATCAGCCGCTGGAATGCTTGTGCAGTGTTCTTTAATCCGAAAGGCATTCTCAGCCATTTGAACAGGCCAAACGGGGTGATCGTGGCAGTGTTCGGGACATCATCAGGGTGCACGAGGATTTGATTGTAACCCCGGACTAGGTCAAACTTGGAAAAGATTGTGGTGCCTTCGAGGTGCGTGGAGAAGTCCTGAATATGAGGCACTGGGTAGCAGTCCGCTGTGGTTATTGCGTTCAGGCGCAGGTAATCCCCGCATGGTCTCCATCCCCCAGATGCTTGGGGACCATGTGCAGTGGGGAGGCCCACGGGCTGTCGGACCGCCGGACAATCCCTATGTCCTCCATCAGTCTAAATTCATCCCGGGTGATGTGCAGTTTGTCCGGTGGGAGGCGGCGCGCCCGGGCTCTTGTTGGGGATGTGGTGCATGACCCCGTGTTTAGGAGCCGCCCATTGAAACGGGGTGCAAGGAGTCCAGGAAAATCTGCGAGCAGGGCGGCGTAAGGGCTAGCGACTTCGGCGACGGCGTTGAGTTGCTGGTCGGGTGGGGGCGGGGCCCACGGCGCAGATGAACTGATGGCTGATCGTGGAGTCATGCACACACCCAGTAAATCCACCACGAGGGAGAAAGCGTGGAGAAAGTCCGCTCCCAAACGTGGCTGAGCGACGTTTGCTACGATGAACATCCACTCGAACTGGCGGGAGTCGAAGGTGAGTGCAAGGGTCCGCGTACCGGACGTTCGAATGGTTCTCCCGTTAATGGCAGTGAGCACAGCTCTTACCAGCACAAGTGTCGCTGGGATGTCAGGGGGAGGATGCCGACGATTGCACCGGAGTCCACTAGGAAGCGGTGGCCGGATTGACGGTCGCGGACGTAGAGGTGGTTGTTTGGGCCAATCATGATCGCCTCTACAGACGATCGGCCGAGGCATTTCCCTGAAATGTACAAGGTGGGCAGCAGCGTTGAGCCTCCGTGCCATAGCGGAGGTGATAATAACACCAAAGGTGCCTACCGCGAGTCCCGGATCGCTGCTGTAGCTCCGCGCTGGGGTTTGTGGGCGGGGCTTCGCTGCTTTCCCCGCTGAGGCGAAGGGCGCGCTGGTGCAGACACGCGGTTACTGGCGCCGCCATCTTGCTGTTTCATCAGGCAGAGTTCGTCGGCCCGTTCGGCGAGCTGCAGAGGGTCGGCGAAATCCGCACCCGCGAGCATGAGGTGGACATCATCCGGTCGAATAGCAGGCGGGGCGGTGGCCATCCATCAACCCGAGCATCTCGGCCATGAGGGCCGATGGCTTGCGGTCTCCCAAACCGTCCATATGTAGAATGCGTGCGGCGCGGTCCCGGCAGCTGAGTCCGAAAGTGTGCAGTAGGAGGGCCTTGAATCCGTCGTACTTGGCGGTCACGGGTGGGTTCTGCAGAAACGGCAGCAGACGGGAGGCCGATTCCTGCGTCAGGGCTCCCACCACATGACAATACTTTGTCTCGTCCGCGACGATGCAGCACAGGTGGAACTGCGCTTCCACATGTGCAAACCACACCTGTGGCTGCTCGGGCAAAAACACCGGCAGCTTGAGGCTGACGCCGCTCTGATGGGCGTCGGGAACGGCGACGGGAGCTAAATCGTCCTGCATCTCGGCGTCCAAATTCCAATTGGGCGCGTCGGGGTCACCAATTTAGCGAGTCGAGATGGCAGTCGTTTTCACTAACGAGCTTTATTAACAAAGCAGTGAAAACAACAAGGATCAAACGACAGCTAATACAAATGATGCTACCACAACAGTGGTCGAAGTAATGAATGGAGCTAGCCCAGAAAACGCTAGCCCAGAAAAAGCGCCCTTCGCCTCAGCGGGAAAACAGCAAAGCCCCGCCCACGAACCCCAGCACGGAGCTACAGCAGCGACCCGGGACTCGCGGTAGGTAGCAGGTGGCGCTACACTTTAAACTCGGCAGAGGTTTTGAATTAAGTCGTGAAAGTGGGACAGGCCCTTAAGGTTTTGATTGTATCTGTACCTCACCATAATTGAGCACATGATAATAAACTTGACTTGACTGGAGAATTCCAGAGATTCATTCACTCAAATGACCAACCTTTTATCCTGAAACCATTTCCCCTCGTTCGAGATTCTCCTGTGTGAAGACATCTTGGCATCCACGTTTTTGTGTCGAACCGATATAAACCAACATCTGCAGTTCCTTCCTTGACATCTACCCTGTCATGCTTCCTTAGGATCTTGCTTGATCTGCTGAGTTCCTCCAGTATTTCTTTTTTATTTGCTTAAAATTCAGCATCTGCAGTCTCTTGTGATCCCTTTTTCCACATGGCCCTTTGAGCCCATGCATTCAACTCTAGTCTGTTTGATCTTATACTATTTAGCATGTGGCTCATGTTAGTAAGCCAAAGGTTATACCTTTAAGAATGAAGACCCAAACTGTCTGAACTTTCTTTATGGGAAAGTCCTCTCATTTCAGGAATGAGCATGATGAATCTCCTTTGGACCACCTCCAACATCTCAATAAGCTTTCTTCTTGGGGTAAGAAGGAAACCAATCTTGCCTGTGAAATGCACATTTAATTGAATGCATTAAAATTAATTGAATTAGTTTTGATTATTAACCTCTTAACTGTGGCGCAGAGGTAGAGTTGCTGCCACAGCGACGGAGACCCGGGTTCGATCCTGACCACGGGTGCCGTCTGTACGGAGTTTGTACCTTCTCCCCGTGACCTGCATGGGATTTCTCCGGGTGCTCCGGTTTCCTCTCACACTCAAGACGCACAGGCTTGTAGGCTAAATGGCTTGGCGTATAAATATAAATTGTCCCTAGTGTGTGTAGGATAGTGTTAGTGTGCGGGGATCGCTGGTCTGCATGGACTCAGTGGGCCGAAGGGCCAATTTCTGCACTGTATCTCTAAACTAAACTAAAATGAACTAAAGTAAACTAAACTAAACTAAACTGCAATTAATGTTCACTTGCAAAAGGGCATGCAAAGGAATACAAGTAATAAACTGTTCTGTTTGATCTAGATTGTTTTAAATTATTCAATCTTTTATATTAATTATGAATTGAATGTCTGCTATGGGATCAAAGAAACATGGCCTTCCCGCACAGATCATGAACTCTTCCCATAGGAGGCCTGAAGGTACAGTCACCACACAGTGAGAGCAAGGATGCACAGCTATTAACCTGAAATAATTTCACAGGGAAGTCTGGGTATTACACAAACCTGTCAGACAGCTAATCTGCCGAGCATCAACGTACATTGAAAACATAATTGAAGTATTTATAATATGAAATGTTTTCCAAATAATACTTGTTTGTTCAAAAATACAGGAACAGGCAATGGGAACCTTTGAGTCTGTTCCACCATTCAATATAACTGCTCCTGTGCATGACGTTCATTTTTCTTTCCTGAAATGCTGGATTTCCCTAAATATATTGATCTCAGTGTTATATTGATATGCAGACATCCGAGGTAGAGAATTCAAAAGCTTTATAATATTCTTCTCAAATAAATATTTCCAAATCTTACTCCTAAATGGTCAACTGCTTATGCTAGACCAGGCCGCTTGGATCTAAATTTTCTGCCAGGGCAAAACAGCCTCTCAGTAGCAACATCGATATCTCATAGTTTCTTGTAAATCAGGGGTGCATTATTGGATTGTTGGATATTAAATATAATAGAGAGAATAAATTACGGAAAATAAGTGGGAGAATGAGATTTCTCTGCTTGCAGGGACTCAGTGGGCAAAATGGCCACTTTCTCTGTTGTAAGGAAAATGAGGAAGAGGATTAGGGGTGATCTTATGGAGGTGTATAAAAAAACATGAGAGGAATAGGGTCTCTTGTCCAGAGTAGGGGAATCAAGAACCACAGAACATAGGTTTAAGGTGAGGGGGGGAAAGATTAAATAGGAACCTGAGGGGTAACTTTTTCACACAAAGGGTGGTGAGGGTATGCAAAGAGCTGCCAGAGGAGGTAGTTTGGGCAGGTACTATCACAACGTTTAAGAAACATTCGGAAAGGTACATGGATCGGACAGGTTTAGAGGGATATGGGCCAAACACAGGCAGGTGGGACTAGTGTAGATGGGACATGTTGGTCGTTGTGAGCAAGTTGGGCTGAAGGGCCTGTTTTTCATCGGGTGGCACTGCGAGACGGTAGCCTCGCCAGCAGCGTGTTCGTCCTTTCGACTTTTTTTTGTTTTTCAGTCTGTCTAAATGTATGTTTTAGTGTATGTTTTAGTATGGTGGGGGGGGGGGGAGGAATAGGGGGAAACCGTTTTCAGTCATTTACCTCGATGGAGATGCGACTTTTCTTCTTGTCGCATCTTCGCCCCCCTCGCGGCCTAACAACTGGTTGGTGCGGCCTTTCTCGGAGACCGGCCAAGAGCTTCAGCGGCAGGCGCGGCGCGGACTTTAACAAGGCGGATCGGGGCGATCCCTTGCCGGGGATCGCCAGAAGAAGTTCTCCGACCGTCGGCATGCGCCTATATCATCGTGATGCCGCGGTCTCCGGTAAGAAAGTGGCCGATTCGGGAACTCCAAGCTTATGCTAGACCAGGCCGCTTGGATCTAAATTTGTGTGTGTTCCGATCCGTCGGAAAAAGAGTGTGTGTTCCGATCCGTCCCGACGTTGGAGTTTCGATCATCCTGACGAGAGGGCTTGTACATCTGGCCGTCCATAGCGGCGACTACGGAGGGTTCATGGCCCCGACCACGGTGAACAAAGGAGGAAGATTGACTGAACGTTATTGCCTTCCATCACAGTGAAGAATGTTGATTCCACTGTGGTGGATGTTTGTGTTAAATTCAATTGTGTATTGTGTTCTTTTTGATTGTGTGGCTGCATGGTAATTCAAATTTCACTGATCCTTAATTGGTACATGTGACAAATAAATGTGAACTTGAACTTGAACTTGAGCTGTTTCCATACTGGAGAACTCAATGACTATGAAATATGAGGAATTTTACTGAGATAATCTTTCATTCTTCTAACTCAAATTTCGTTAATCTTTCTGCATCGGTCACTCTCAATCAACAATCCTGTCGATCAATCTTATAAATTTATGCACAATGATTCCAATGCCAGCATGTCCAATTATTTTATCACCACAAGCCCTATACAAGCTCTGAATACTTTCCCTACCTTTGTACTCTTGCCCTCATTCACAGAAGGCTAGCATCACAGTTTGGTTTGGGAACAGCTCCACCCAAGACCGCACGAAATTGCAGAGAATTGTGGACCATCACACAAACCAACCTCCCTTCCATCGACTCTCTTTATAACTTTATGTGAGGTTATCCACTTTGGTGGCAAGAACAGGAAAGTAGACTTTTATCTGAATGGTGGCCGATTAGGAAAAGGGGAGATGCAACGAGACCTGGGTGTCATGGTACACCAGTCATTGAAAGTAGGCATGCAGGTGCAGCAGGTAGTGAAGAAAGCGAATGGTATGTTAGCATTCATAGCAAAAGGATTTGAGTATAGGAGCAGGGAGGTTCTACTGCAGTTGTACAGGGTCTTGGTGAGACCACACCTGGAGTATTGCGTACAGTTTTGGTCTCTTAATCTGAGGAAAGACATTCTTGCCATAGAGGGAGTACAGAGAAGGTTCACCAGACTGATTCCTGGGATGTCAGGACTTTCACATGAAGAAAGACTGGATAGACTCGGCTTGTACTCGCTAGAATTTAGAAGATTGAGGGGGGATCTTATAGAAACTTACAAAATTCTTAAGGGGTTGGACAGGCTAGATGCAGGAAGATTGTTCCCGATGTTGGGGAAGTCCAGAACAAGGGGTCACAGGTTAAGGATAAGGGGGAAGTCTTTTAGGACCGAGATGAGAATTTTTTCTTTCACACCGAGAGTGGTGAATCTATGGAATTCTCTGCCACAGAAAGTAGTTGAGGCCAGTTCATTGGCTATATTTAAGAGGGAGTTAGATGTGGCCCTTGTGGCTAAAGGGATCAGGGGGTATGGAGAGAAGGCAGGTACAGGATACAGAGATGGTTGATCAGCCATGATCATATTGAATGGCGGTGCAGGCTCGAAGGGCCGAATAGCCTACTCCTGCACCTATTTTCTATGTTTCTATGTTTCTATAACCCATGCAGCCTTGGCAAGGCCAATCAAGGATGAGTTGCACCCTGGCCACTACTTATACTCCCCCTTCCCATCGGGCAAAAGGTATATAAGTGTGAAAACGCACGCCTCCAGAATCAGGGACAGTTTCTTCCCAGCTGTTATCAGGCAGCTAAAACATCCTAACACAACTAGAGAGTGCTGTGACTTGGGAGTGCTGATGCAGGATTTCCAAAAGGTTAATTTGCAGGTTGAGTCGGTGGTAAGGAAGGCAAATGCGATGCCAGCATTCATTTTGAGGGGACTAGAATATAAAAGCAAGCATGTAATGCTGAGGCTTTATAAGGCACTGATGAGGCCACATTTGGAATATTATGAGTATTTTTGGCCTGATATCTGAGGAAGTATGTGCTGGCATTGGAGAGGGTCTAGAGGAGGTTTACAAGAATGATCCCGTGGATGATTGGGTTAATACCTGAGAAACATTTGATGGCTCTGGGGGCCTGTACTCATTGCAGTTTAGAAATATGAGGGGGGATGTCACTGATATCTACCGGATAATGGAAGGCCAATAGATGGAAGATAATAGAGTGGATGTAGAAAGGATGTTTCCAATAGTGGGATAGCCTAGAATCAGAGGCACAGCCTCAGAATAGAAGGACTCAACTTTAGAATGGAGACGCAGAATTTCATTAGCCAGAGGGTGGCAAATCTGTGGATTTCATTGGTATATAAGGTAAAATAAAATGATCCGTGGCTTGGAGGTGGTGCAACAATGAGGCAGAATTTGTATTGCTTGGAAATCGTTGCCCTTTTCCTCTGAACCAGGCTGTTTGTTGAGGCCAGTTGTCCAATGCATCATTCCCCTGGGCCCCTGCCTTCCAGCTTTCCAACGTGAGACAGCTAGTGAGTGCACGATCTCTGGTTCATGGGCTGTCAAAGCTCTCAGTGCCACAAAGGTCACTGAAAGTTTGCATTGAAAGCAAACAAATGTGACATTCACAAACATTCAGTAAAAATCTACTTGTTTCTAAAACAGTTAAGTATCCTATTTCTTTTAAATGTAAAAAAGTTAGATAACATATATACAGACTAAAATTTGAAAAAAATCATTAAAATTAAATTAAATTAGTAACAAAGATATCGCTTGCCTTACTCCTAGGAGCTGATGTTGAATGGCACAAACATACTGGTCATTTTTAATCCAGCGGAGATACGTAGCAAGATTTGAATGTCCTTCTGAGTGACTGGAAGGCTGGCAGAGGATTTTACTGCCCTGTAAGGGGTCCAGCAGTGCCTCACCAGGGCAGCTGGCAGCATACGCAGCAAGGTGGAACCTGGCGCTGCCTGGTTAGAATGATGGCAGCGATAGAATCTCATATACTTGATATTGGATGGAAGTCTCATACTGGTGTTGGGGCAGAGGATCTACAAAGGTTTCTTGTTGCCATGTGAAAGACCTAGCAGGATGTGCCACTAGTCTTTCAGATTTAGAAGAAAGAGACAGATTTCGAAGAAACGTTTCCGTTTCTGAGTGGACCTACACTTGGTTGCTGAAGCGCTGCTGAAGGAGTTTACCAAGTAAGAAAATGGAAACCCACTGCTTTTCTCAGAATGTTGTGAACCTTTAAATCTTACATCTCAGAGACATTTTGTTGCCTATCTAAGAATGAGATGGAAAGAGTTTGGACACTGAAAGAAATTTAGGATTATGGGCCCTTGGTGGGAAGAATGTTAGGTCGGATCTGCACGATTGGCAAAGCGGGTGTGCTGCTGTTCCTGCTTCTTATGCTCTGATGAAAACTGTAATGCAGAGACAATTAAATTAAAAACTGGCCCTGATAATTGTGAACTCTGCAATCACTCCTCACAGATTAATCATGCTTTTTGAGCTTTAGAATTCCTCAATTAGACCAGAGTGAGAGCTTGTGATCGCCTAGTTTTGTGTTTCTAACGCGAATGCTAATATGCAACTCTAGGTCAGTCACTCCATAGACGTACAGGTATGTAGGTTAATTGGGATGGTGTATGTGTAAGTTGTCCCTAGTGTGTGTAGGATAGTGTTAACGTGTGGGGATCGCTGGTCGGTGTGAACTCAGTGGGCCGAAGGGCTTGTTTCCGCTATGTACAGTATCTCTAAAAAAAAGAGATGAAGGTAAAGAAGAAAGATTGGCACGATACAAGAGTCAAGAATCAAAAGCAATTAATAGTCATGCAGTATGTACTGACAAAGGAACAATGAGTGACAATGGAACAATGGAATACTTACTTGTGTAATAGGCCTGTCAACAAAATACATTTTGATAATATATAACAAACAAAAATGTAATAAATTAATCATCCAATACTAATGCAAAACAAAAAGAAGTCCTTTGTGCAACTGAAGACAGCCATAGCTCACAGTTGTGGTCAGTGTATGCACTGTTCAAGAGGCAGATGATTGTTGTGAAAAGAACCTATTCCTGAACCTGGTGGTCAAGATTTTCAGCAATAACTTCTCCTTCTTGCGTATGGCGTGCACAGCCTAAAGTTGTAGGTCAACTTGTTCTATTTGATCTTATTTGATTGTGCACATCGGGTTGATTGCATTAGTCGAAACAGGGTGGACCATGTGAAGGTTGCAATCTCCCACCCCAAGCAATAACTTCTGATACTTGGAAACACTCTCAGAACTTTTTTTAGGTCACACCCCAGTATTTATTGGACAGCATCTGTTCACCTTAATAGGTCTGATCTCCCCTTGAGGGATTCAGACATGTATCTGGCATTGTGTCACTATCATAGAGAAGAAGAAGAAGTAATCCAGGATGGAGATTAGCAGACCACGGCACAATCTAAAGTGGACACATCCATCAGATATTGCTCCTACCATTCTCTTAGAAATGGACAGCAACACATGAGTTGCCACACTGTGTGACAAGAGTATGTCTTACCAAAACACAGTAGGATAATTCAGTGCTTGCTGCTTGAAATCTCGCAGGTACAATTAACTGTCTGCAATACTCTGCTTTACAGGCAATGAATTTTCATTAAGGTCCTACATTTCAAATAAAGTATCGCGCTGCTCCACAACATGACACATTCCAGTTACACAGTAGCCGTTATTTACTCCGTTCCTGTTCTCTTTTGTCCATCCCACAGTCGTGATTACTGGCTTCAAGCGACCATCCCTCCCCTTCCCCTGAGAGAAAAAAAACCAACCATCATCCTTGAACACAGACAAAATCCATGTTTTGTTCAGCCATGACTCATCTCGTTGCCACAGAAACCAGATTCCCGAATATATTTCTTCCTGTTATTTATGAAAAAATCGGAACACATTTGATCTATCTGCACTTGTTCTCTTTCGCTGCAGCCCAGATTTCGTGACTAGTTTGAAGGCCAAAGGAGTTGTCATGCCCACACTACTAAGTGTTGCTGAAAGCTAACGACAGCTAGAAAACTGAGCCCATTCAGCCCCGTCACTTTGAAACCTGCGGGCATTTTAATTAGGCAGTGAAAACCTGCATTTTGCCTTGATGCTTGCTCATGCAATAAGAGAACTAGCTAATTATTCAGACTAATATTCCCAAGACATCAAGATGATTTTAACCCTAAGCAGCCAGTGAGAACATGAGCAATGGACACTTTAAATTGCCAAGGCCATTCACCTCTTCATGCCTGCCAGCCTAACAGGGTTTGATTTCCACCCACGCTCCTGAACAGATGATAATCACATCTGCCCAAAGCTGGCATAATGATTTTTAATATGTCCCTCGCTTATCCCCCCACGGCTAAACCCACCAGCAGGTTTAGTTTTTAGTCATAAGGTCATAAGTGACGGGAGTAGAATTACACCATTCGGCCTATCGTCTACTCCACCAGTCAATCATGGCTGATCTATATCTCTCCCTCCTAACCCCATTCTCCTGCCTTCTCCCCATAACTTCTGGCACCCGTACTAATCAAGAATCTATCTATCTCTCCCTTAAAAAATATCCACTGACTTGGCCTCCACAGCCTTCTGTGACAAAGAATTCCACAGATTCACCACCCACCCTCTGACTAAAGAAATGTCTCCTCCCTAGTTTGGAAATACAGTGCAGAAACAGGCCCTTCGTCTCACCGAGTCCACGTTGACTAACGATCCCCGCACACTGACACTATCCTACACATACTAGGGACAATTTTACATTTATAACAAGCCAATTAACCTACAAACCTGTACGTCTTTGGAGTGTGGGAGGAAACTGAAGATCTCGGAGAAAACCCACGCAGCACTGGGAGAACGTACAAACTCCGTACAGACTGCACCCGTCATTGGGATTGAACCCGGGTCTCTGGCACTGTAAGCGATGTAAAGCAGCAACTCTACCTCTGCGCCATCATGCCGCCGGCCTGGATAGGAGACTGAGGACTTGCCTACCGGAGACCGGGGGAGTCGCCCACCATGGACGGAGGACCCACGCGGACTGGGAAGCAGTCGGACAGAGGGCCGGTAAGGGAACCAGCTGCAGGAGGGAGTGCACTGCATTGATGGCGGAGTGGCCGCTGGAGGCCCTGCAACAGCCTGGGGCTTGGCTGGACCAGGGCCACACCCAGAGGCCGAGCACGTGGACCGGACGCGGCCTGCAGCGATGGAGCAGCGGCAGAGGATACCACAGCCATGCTTGGCCAGGTTGACTCTGCAACGCCGCCAGGACAACGGGCCTTCATGGTCAGATCAAGATCCCTGCACTTACAACAACTGGGATTTGAAAATGGTGCCAAACTGGTGACTATGTACTGTCAGTGTACTACTGCCATCTAAGATGTATCTAAGTGCTTATGTATTTTGATACTTGTACTGAACTGTATACAAAAATGAATTTCACTGTACATCGGTACACGTGACAAATAAAGTACCATACCATACCATACCATTTGTGCCACAAGATCCAACTTAAATTTTAATTCAGTTGCCCGACCAGTAAAAATAAATAAAGTGAATTTTTAACTTTGTATATCACTTTCCATGTAGGGTGAGAAGGGGGCAGATCTGCCTCATATTGTTTGGAGAATGCTAGTGAGTTATCTAGCTGGTGAGTTAAAGTATGCTACGTTACATCTCTGCAATAACAAAAACATTTTGATTTTTTTCCCTTGAAAACTGGCCTATGACCAAAATTAAGCCATTGTTTTAAGTTGATGTTTAAATATTGAACTGGAAACATGTCTCATGTTTCTGGCTTGCATGGAAGAACTGATATCATAACTTACTGAATCAATATTTCCACACAAAACAAATAGCATTTCTGCCTCACTGAGAGAGAAGACTTTAGACTTTACTTTAGAATTTAGAGATACAGTGTGGAAACAGGCCCACCGAGTCCATGCCGACCAGTGATCACCCTGTACACTTGCACTATTCTGCACACTAGGGACAATTTGCAGAAGGCAATTAACCTACAAACTTGTACATCTTTGGACTGTGGGAGGGAACCGGGGCAGCCAGAGAAAACCCACGCAGTCATAGGGAGAACGTACAAACTCCGCTCTGACAGCACCCGTAGTCAGGATCAAACCAGGGTCTCTGGCGCTGTAAGGCAGCAGCTCTACCACTAGGCCACCGTGCTGTCCTTTCTGTGCAAAGGGACTCTAGCTAGTAAGTCCCAGTCTTCCTATTGTCCCAATCCAATCCAAATTTGCTTCTGCACTGGACATGGTGTAATGTAAATTTCCTGCAGTTTCTTGGCATTTGTGCAGGGATTCTCCTTAATCAATGCCTTCATTTATTTCAATAGAGAGGACAGGTTATAGGGCCAAAAGGAAATTGTCAAGTAATCAACTTTACGGTTTAATTTATTTCATTCCAATTTATTTAATTGTTTAATATGTTTTCTAATGAAGAGACATTGGAAACCATACTGAAAGGCAGTTACAAGCATTCATAGAGTTTGACGTCTTTAACATCCAGTTTAGTCAGGAGATCAGGTGGCTTTGGACGCTGTGACAACATATCAGTTGGGATTTGCCATTTGCTGCTGGAGTGCAGGCCTTATCAACCGAGTCGCTCGGGGTAAGAGCACATTTAGTGGGTAGGGAAGCTACAGATCTCACCACGGGTCACATCATCCCATTTCCACCCCTTTCCGCCTTTCACAGAGACTGTTCCCTCCTCAACTCCCTGGTTAACTCATCCATTCCCACCCAAGCCACCTCTTCCCCAGGTACCTTCCCCTGCAACTGCAGGAGATGCAACACCTTTCGCTATACCTCCTCCCTCGACTTTGTCCAGGGACCCCGACAGTCCTTTCAGGTTCGGCAGTCATAGAGTGATACAGTGTGGAAACAGGTCCTTCGGCCCATCTTGCCCACACCAGCCAACATGTCCCAGCTACACTCGTCCCACCTGCCTGCGTTTGGTCCATATCCCTCCAAACCTGTCCTATCCATGTGCCTGTCTAACGGCATCATAAATATTGGGATAGTCCCTGCCTCAACTACCTCCTCTGGCAGCTTGTTCCATACATCCAACACCCTTTGTGTGAAAAAGCTACCCCTCTGATTCCTATTAAATCTTTTCCCCTTCACCTTAAACCTATGTCCTCTGGTCACATGCACCTCCTCCAACCTCATCTAATGTATCCGTTGTTCAAGATGTGGACTCTTATACATCGGCGAGACCAAACATATTCATTCAAATCATTTTGCTGAACACGTTTGCTCAGTCCGCCTGGACCTACCTGACCTCCTGGTTGCCAAATACTTTAATTCCCCCTCCCATTCCCACACTGACATTTGTCCTAGGCCTCCTCCATTGTCAGAGTGAGGCTAATTGCAAATCGGAGGAACAGCATCTCATATTTCGCTTGAGCAGCTTACAACCCAGTGGTATGATATTGATTTCACTAATTTCAAGTAATCCCTGCACTCTCGCTCTCTCCATCCCTCCTCCACCCAAGTTGCACCAGGTTCTTGTTCTCACCTAGCAAAAAGAGCTTACATGGCCTGTTTCGTTTATCATCGTAACTCTTTTGCATATCTTCCATTCATTTGTTCTATATCTCTCTGCATCACTGTCTATATCTCTCGTTTCCCTTTCCTCTGACTAGTCTGAAGAAGGGTCTCGACCCCAAACGCCACCTATTCCTTCTCTCCAGAGATGCTGCCTGTCGTGCTGAGTTACTCCAGCATTTTGTGTTTATCTTCGGTTTAAACCAGCATCTGCAATTCCTTCCTACACAAGCCACAGATCCAGGCAGTTCAGCTTTCCAATCAACTCTGCCAATTATACACATTCAACGTGAAACTGACTGGAGGAAAACAACAAGAATATTGAAACAGCCTGAGGCTAACTGGAGCAAATAATGCAATGTAATATATGCTTTTGACAGCACATGGAAGGACAAGGAAATATCCATGTTACTATATCAAACATGAAACTACTTTCATAAATAAAAGCAATGGGTTATTTAGTTTTAGTTTTGGCTTTAGAGATACAGAATAGAATCAGGCGCTTCTGCCCTCTGAGTCCATGCCAACCATCAATCACCTGTTCAAACTAATTCAAAGTTACCACACTTTCCCATCCACTCCCGACATACTGGGGGCAATTTATGAAGGCCAATTAACCTGGGATTGAAGGCTGATAAATCCCCAGGGCCTGATGGTCTGCATCCCAGGGTACTCAAGGAGGTGGCTCGAGAAATTGTGGACGCATTGGTGATCATTTTCCAATGTTCTATAGATTCATGTGGATTGGAGGATAGCTAATGTTATCCCACTGTTTAAGAAAGGAGGGAGAGATAAAACAGGGAATTATAGACCATTTAGCCTGACATCGGGGGTTGGGAAGATGCTGGAGTCAATTATTAAAGATGTAATTTGTATTTGGATAGCAGTAACAGGATCGGTCCAAGTCAGCATTGATTTATGAAGGGGAAATCTTGCTTGACTAATCTTCTAGCATTTTTTGAGGATGTTACAAGGAAAATGGATAAGGGAGACTCTGAGTCTCAAGAAGGGTCTCGACCTGAAACGTCACCCATTCCTTCTCTCCAGAGATGCTGCCTGTCCCGCTGAGTTACTCCAGCATTTTGTGTCTGAGCAGATATGTGTGTTGAGTTAGGCCACAGATTACATCAAATGGTGGAACGAACTTCAAGGGCGAAATTGTTTATTCCAGTTCCTAGTCGTTCCATTTGGATTGGCTGAGTTACTTTTAGAATTTTGCAAAGTCAAAGTCAAACCTAACGCAAATTTGTCCTGACTTTAGCCCCAAGCTTTCTGATACCGCATATCCATCAGCACATATAAACAGGGCTGATTTTCTGAGTCTGTGCTACTGGTGGTAAGCCTGAAGCTGTGCATAGTGGTCCCACAATAACATAATGGCAGCTGACAGCTACTGTAAGACTTTCCGGCAGTGGATGAACTTGAGAATTTCTCCTCATGTAAGCTTAAAATGTTAGTTCCCTTTATGTCCCCTGTCGAGATGAGCTCATTTTGAAATTACAATTACACCTTTTTACAAGTGCTGAACCTGTTAAAAGTATCTGTTACAACCTGTTACAAGTTTCTGAAGCTGTTAAAATTTGAAGGGACTATTAAAAAGCCATTAACAAGACTGATCATAGATTTTTCTCGGCACAGTTTATTCATGTGGTTGTGCCTACCCTAATGCAGGCCAATAGTTATCTGGATATTACTTATCACAGATTGGACGTTAGTTCTTTACCATCAAGGATCCATAGACTATGAAATAGTAACTGATCAATATATATTACAGCCATTTCTTGGGCATTACTAAGGGGCAATTTAGTATTTGTTTTTGCCTCATCAATCCTCTCATCGTTTTCTGTTCTTTATCACTGAGCCAGTTATTAGTTGTCCAAATCGCAAACATCCCCCCTTTAAATGCAGTTCCATCAACTATTGAACTATTCTTTCAGTTAATTAAAATAAAAAAAACGTAACCAATATATAGGAGACAAATTATATTTTGAAGTATTAAAACTTACATATGAATCTGGTGACAGGTCACAGATATGTGCTTGGAGCCAAGTTCAGCTTATATGATAAGAAATTTGGCAATTAAATAACTGAAATATGATTAACAAGGGGACAAATGTACTGTACAATATATACTCTATTGCAAAATATTTAGCCCTGGGTCACTAGAATTAGGCAAAAATAAGGTCAAATCAAGATTAAGCAACTGTTAATAAATGATGTTACAGTACTTTTAGGAGTGCTTCCCCCTAGTAGATGATATTTTAACAGAATGACCTGGATGGTCTTATATACAAATGACAGTAAGTTAATACAGTAAGTCTGAAGAAGGGTCTCAACCAGAAACTTCACCCATTCCTTCTCTTCAGAGAAGCTGCCTGTCCCACTGGGTTACTCCGGGATTTTGTGTTTATCCGATTTAAACCAGCATCTGCAGTTCTTTCCGACACAGGAAGTTAATATGCAGGTTCTGCAAACTGTTAGGAAGGTAAATGGTATATTGGCCTTAGTTGATGGGGAATTGCATACAAGAGCAGAGACATCTTACTTTAACCATATAGACTTAGAGTCAGAGGGTAGTGAATCTGTGGAATTCTTTGCCACAGATGGCTGTGGAGGCCAAGTCCCTGGATATTTTTAAGCAGAGATAGATACTGCAGATTCTTGATCAGTACGGGTGTCAGAGGTTATGGGGAGAAGCAGGAGAATTGGGTTAGGAGGGAGAGATAGTTCAGCCATGATTGAATGGTGGAGTAGCCTTGATGGGCCCAATGCCCTAATTCTGCTCCTATCACTTATGAACATGAACTTATTATGAGAGTTATCGTGGAAAATCATCTGAAATATTCAGACCAGGTGCAGATCTCCTGCTTGAAGAAGACCGTAGATTGTATAGAGGGGCACAACACAGATCCACCTGATTAATAACTGGATTAGCAGGTTTGTCACACAAAGAGAAATTAAGATATTTAGTTTGATACCCCCTTAAGATTAGAAGAAATTAAAAAATCTAATTTGAAATAAATAAAGTTCTTATAAGGCTTGGCATAGTAGATGTGGCTGTGTTGTATCTAATTAGGAGTAACAGCCTCGAAATAAAGGGCTCACCATTCAAGACAGAGATAAGAAGAACCGTGTGTGGGAAGAAACTGCAGATGCTGGTTTAAACCGAAGATAGACACAAAAAGCTGGAGTAACTCAGTGGGACAGGTAGCATCTCTGGAGAGAAGGAATGGGTGACGTTTCAGGTCGAGACCTTTCTTCAGACGAATAAACTTCTTCCCCAGCAAGTGATGGATCTTTGGAATTTACCACCCAAGAAAACTCTGGAGGCTCACTCACAGAAAGCGAGAGTTGTAGATGTGAAGGGGTTCATGGGGTATAGGATTAGTGCAGAAAAGTAGCTCTGAGTTAATAGATCAGCCAGGATCATTAAATGGCTGAGCTGGTACAACGCCTCGAGTGGGACCAGCACTGAAGGGGCAGAAGCAGTAAAGTTTGAGTTGGCCTGGTGCTTTGTTTAAGCTCTCATTTTATTTCAGGTTGCTTTTGTTATATAAAGTCCCAGGAGAGGTTATAACATAAAGTGCTGGGGTTACTCAACGTGTTAGGCAGCATCTCTAGAGGACATAGATAAGCAACATTTTGGGTCCGGACTGCAGGAGGGTCATGACCAGAAATGTCACCTATACATTTTCTCCCAAGATGCTGCCTTAACCCGCTGATTTATTCCAGCACTTTGTGTTCTTTGTGTCCCCTATTGAGATTAGCTCATTTTAAATTACAATTACACCTTTTTACAAGTGGTGAGCCCCAAACTTTTCTGAAGCTGTTAAAATTTGAAGGGACTATTAAAAAGCCTTCAACAAGATTGAGCTGGGCACAGTTTATTCATGTGGCTGTGCCTACCCTACTGCAGGACAATAGTTATCTGGATATTACTTACCACAGATTGGACGTTAGTTCTTTACCATCAAGGATCCATAGACTGTGAAATAGTAACTGATCAATATATATTACAGCCATTTCTTAGGCATTACTAGGGGCAATTTAGTATTTGTTAGGCCTGCACCTTATCTATGCCTCCCGTTAATGCAGAAGCTCCCATGGCTACAAAGTCTTTGCACTATGTACTGGAGCATTTCTGGAGATAAAGAATGGGTGACGTTTCTTCTTCTGAAGGGTCTCGACTCGAAACATCACCCATTCCGTCTCTCCAGAGACGCTGCCTGTCCCGCTGAGTTATTCCAGCATTTTGTGTCTATTTTGGGCACAATTATCCTTCTTGTTTCAACTTGCTCTTTTATGACCTCTCCTTAGGGAAGTCCACAGTGCATAGTGCAAAGACTTTGTAGCTATGCGAGCTTCTGAATTAATGGGACGCATAGATAAGGTGCAGGCCTAACAAATACTAAATTACTCCAGCATTTTGTGTCTATCATCGGTTTAAACCAGCATCTCGAGTTCCTTCCTACACATAAAATCTAGCAATCCTGCCATAAATTTTGACTGGCCATGGATCCAAGATGGAGCAGCAGAAACACTGTGGAAGGGCATGACGAAACAGATTATAGACCTACGCAATAGATTTATTCCTGTGCACTTGCTCCAGATGAGCTTTGTCCCACTTTATCCCACCCAATAGGCACGTGCTTCCATCAGTTCTCCTTTGTGTGCTTATCTGGCTTTGTTTTAAATGCTTTCATGTCAACCCACAGGTGGCATGGCTCTATTTTCTATTACCTGTGATAGAGCAACAGGAACTCTGGAGAGAGAGTCTATACTGGCATTCAGATTTTTGTGGCAACCTCTTTACTCAGAGCGATTTAGTATTGCTCAATATAAAGTGTGGAACACCCCTGTCTCATAAATAGTGTTGAGAAAATCAGCGGTCTCTCTTTAAAAAAAAGGCACAAAGTGCTGGAGTAACTCAGCGGATCCAGGCAGTGTCTCTGGAGAACATGGACAGGTGATGTATTGTTTCACTGCCCTTCTTCAGACTGATTGTGAAGGGGGGTCGATGGGGGGGAAAACTGGAAGAGAAGAGGGGCAGGTCTGGTGAGTGATAGATAGATACAGGTGAGGATTTTTTTTTTTCAATATGCAGATGGTTGGACAAAGGCCAGAGTTGAAAAGACAAAAGGTGTGAGAATATCGAAAATATATTCCTGCTCCTGCTGGCCTAACAGCCAATGTGGAATCTACACAGCTTAGTTTTCCTCTCAGCTCTCAGGCTCCCTGCAGACTGGTAAACCTATCCAACATGCATCAAAAATGAATTGAAGAGAGACAAACTCATTTGATGTTTGGCTTTGGTGTTATTATTGTTATGTGTACTGAGGTACAGTGAAACGCTTTTGATTGTGTGCTATCCAATCAAATCAGACAACACTATACGTGAATGCAATCAAGCCATACACAAGTGCACCAGGTAGAGTGAAGAGAAAGATATCAGAGATCAGAATATCATTTTCCCTGCATTGTACCATAACAGTTCCAGAGAAAAGGCACAATGTCCGTAAGGAGGTAGGTTGGAGAATCAAGACTGTACCATAGCTTATGGAAGGACCATTCAGAAACCTGATAACAGAGGGGAAGAAGCTGTATTTTCTGCCCGAAGGGATCAGGGAGACGAAGGCATGATGGGGTGAGAAAGGTCCTTGATTATATCCTTGACTGCTTTCCTGAGGCAGCTAGAAATAATGGTAGATTCAATGGTGGGAAGTCTGGTCTTTGTGACAGACTGGGCTACATCCACAAATCTCTGCAATTTCAGTCAATGAAAATTATATTTTGTACTTTTCTTTTCATTTCCAATTTTTAAATTTGGTATTAACTATGCTATTTACACTTTTTTATTATCGACATGTTTGGTGTGTATCCTTTCCTGCAGTTTCATTATTTGTAAATTTATTATAGTTTATTTGTAGAATGTATTTTTACTGAACATTACTGATCACCAGTCTACTGATATCTCATAGCTGTTGCATCCTTTGCTTGTCAACATATTCCCCATTTTGTTTTCCCTTCCGCATGCATATTTTTTCCTTTTATACATCAAATCATTCATTCTGGGTCTTTATTGTACTTTTGTTTCTTCCAATCATTAATTTATACTTTATTGTGTTGCTCTCCTGCAGAACATCGGCTTATTTTCCATTTGCCAGGTCTCGTTTAACTCATTTTCTCACAAGAAAGGCAACCTGCAAGTTTAGGTGAAAGCAGAAATCATTCATCTGTGATGTCAGTAAATATTCAACGTTGTATAACATTCAGGAAAGGCAGCATCTCTGGGGAGATGGAATGGTTGATGTTTTGGCTCGAGACCCTTATCAGTATGAAGAAGGGTCTCGACCTGAATCGTCACCCATTCCTTCTCTCCAGAGCTGCTGCCTGTCCCTATGAGTTACTCCAGCATTTTGCGCATACCTTCGGTTTAAACTAGCATCTGCAGTTCTTTCCTACACATTGTAGAACATTGCTTGTATTGCTATTTTAGTGCAATAATTTACCTACTTAAAATAAATGGGCTAATATGTTTGTTATTATAAAAGACAAAATAAATTCATGTAAATGCTTCAAGCATTTATCTGCTAATATTGGGAGCAGAATCCCAAGGTTCAGTAATCCTGTTTGTATATTGTCTGGTTGAAAGGCTAACTGATCTCACACACGCCTCAAGGTGGCACTATGAGACCAACGTTTAACAATCGTTTTTAATTAAAAGGTTCATTTTGAAAGCAATAATGTTGAAAACCTTTAAAAGTGAAGGCATCAACAGATGGCCAATAAAACTAATAAAAAATAAATAAATGGCTCTGTCCTGGCAGGTTTATTTAAAGAACGGAGGCATCCAGGGAATTTTTTCACATATAATAAAAACTGTTAATGGAAATCAAGTTTCAAAGGAAAATTGGTCAGGCTCTGCCAGGCCGATTCTTGGATTGGTTTCAAGCCTACTTGACTGCAATTTTTGAGTGGTAATGGTTCATTTTCCTCTGGCCAGTTCACATCCTGTGGGTAAGGACACCCAATGGTCAGACTGGGCCTTACATCAGCTTCCACATTCTCATCATGTCAAACTGAAGCTATTTACAGCTTTTATATGTACGGTAACTATTTAGTGTCATATTACTGGGCCAGATATCATTAGTTCCTTGTCTCTCGGTGATATTAGAAAGATCTGGTGATATATTACGGAAATTATGAAAGCTTTGTTGCTGGTGATACACAGTGTATAAAATGTATGAGGTGTCGACAGCAAGAACCTTTTTCCCAGGGTGGAAATGTCATGGAGGACATAGCTTTAAAGTGAGAGGGGTAATGTTTAAAGGAAATTTATGGGGGAAGTTGTTTTATGCAGGGGGTGCATGCTTAGGTTGTTGCCAGAGGTGGTGGTCGAGGCAGATACAATAGAGGCTTGTAGATAGGCACAAGGATAAAATGGGAGGAATTTGAAAAACCTGCAGAGGAGATTAGTTTTGTTGGTATCATGCTCGGCATGGACATTGTGGGCTGAAGGACCTGTTCCTGTGCTGTACTGTTTTATGTTCTACGTTGCAGATTAAAAATGTGGCACATGTTATGTAAGTGTTTTTTGTGTGAATTTGTTTGATGAAGCCCTGGGAGAGAAAAATGTGTGACCTTTTTTAAATTCAGCCTGATTTATGTAGAAATAATTTGTGGAAATGGCAAGGATGCTGAAACTTTTGGTTCATTGAATGTGACTGGGTTAGAAACAGGTACATTCCTACAAAGGATGTGAAGACTCGCACTGTCCCCATTAACAGGGTTAAGGCATTAATTTTGAACTATTCACTGCTTTACTACTGAGGCGTGCAACCTGCACTATCAGCTTGGTTCATTGGTTGCAAAGGATAATGAGTTAATATTGTAAGTGGCTGGTATTCCTTAAAAGAGAGCGGAGAATTTCCTGCTTGGTTGCCTTTTGGTCAAATAGTGAAAGGCTTGTGTAGACTGGATGTGGAGAGGATGTTTCCACTAGTGAGAGAGTCTAGGACTAGAGGTCATACCCTCAGAATTAAAGGACGTTCCTTTAGGAAGGAGATGGGAAAGAATTTATTTAAGGGCCTGTCCCACTGTACAAGGTAATTCAAGAGCTCTCCCGAGTTTAAAAAAAAATCAAACTCGTGGTAAGCATGTAGAATGTACGTAGCGGGTACGTCGGAGCTCGGGACGTCTCTTAGCGGCAGGTACTCGGCAAACGCGGTAAGCTCGTGAAGAATCGTGAAGATTTTTCAACATGTTGAAAAATGTCCACGAGAGCCCCGAGTACCTATGAGCGGCTATTACCGTAATTCTCCGAGTTTGAATTGGGGGAAACTCGGGAGAACTCTTGAATTAGCTCATACAGTGGGACAGCCCCTTTAGTCAGAAGATAGTGAATCTGTGGAATTATTTGCCACACTTGATGGGACGAATGGCCTATCTCTTATGATGGAGATGAAGATGAGGATTTAGGAAGGAGTTGAGGATACATTTATTTAGTCAGAATCCCTGGAATACTTTGCCACAGAAGGCTGTGGAGGCCAAGTCAATGGATATTTTTAAAGCAGAGATAGATAGATTTTTGATTAGTACAGGTGTCAAGGATTATGAGAGGAAGGCAGGAGAATGGGGTTAGGAGAGATAGATCAGTCACGATTGAATGGTGGAGTAGACCTGATGGGCTGAATGGCCTAATTATGCTCCTATTACTTATGACCTTATGAGCTTTTATTTCAGTTTTACCTGAGCACTCTGATGTGACACTCAGTCAACTGTTGGCTTAATGTAGTCAGTTTCACGGTGCCTCGATCATATCAATTGAATAAGCACCTGCTGTATCTGTATCTACAGGCCCCAAACAGTCATTGATCCACAGCACCATCAACTACCATCTCTAACCAGCGTGACCAGCAACAGGCTATCATCATTTTCCTAATACAAAGGCTGTTATGAATTTCAGAATCGAGTGATCTGAACAAAACTCAAAGCGAGCATTAGTAAGTAAGTGATGCTTTTTTTTAGCATTTTTCTAGCACCTTTCATCACTTTGCTGACTAAATGCAAACTGGTTGGATGATACTTAGTTGGATGACATATGCTCTTATTTTGAGAATAGGACACATGATAAGTAAATGCTAGTGATGTAACTGTTAGAAGAGCTTGGTTAGATAACTTGGGTCATTCCACATTGACCTTTCTGCCCTGGGCCTCCCCCATTGTCAGTGAGGCCAAATGCAAAATGGAGGAATAGCATTTCATATTTCGCTCGGGCAGCTTATAATCCAATGGTATGAATATTGATTTATCTAACTTCAAGTGACCCTTGCATCCCCTCTCTCTCCATCCCTCCCCCACCAAAGTCATACCAACTTCAAAGTCGTCTTGTTGTGTCTCATTGTCTGCAACTCGTTTTCACCCAGCACACAGCTAACCTGCTTCATTTATCATCGTTACCTTTTTGCATATCTTTCATTCATTTGTTCTATATCTTTCTACATCACCATAAATATCTCTCGTTTCCCTTTTCCCTGGAGAAGGGTCTCGACCCGAAACGCAACCTATTCCTTATCTCCAGAGATGCTGTCTGACCCGCTGAGTCAGAACAACAGACAGCCAACCATGTCATCTCTGGGTGCCCGCTCTACCACCCACCAAATGGAGCTCGGGGCCTGGCAGACATTGAGACAACAACCTGGTTGCTCAACACCCGGCTTGAGATCTAACTATTCCTTTGGATTATGTTTCATTTGCAAGAAGAAGAAGAAGAAGACCCACTGAGTTTTTCCAGCTTTTTATTCCTATCTTGAATGAAAGGGTGTTGTCTTGACATCAGGACTGAGATTCTCAATCTCCTTCCCGTACCCCGTCACATCATTATTTGATATCAGCCCACAATGGTGGTGTCGTCTGCGAATTTGAAAATGGAATTAGATTTATACATGGCTGCACAGTCATGGGTGTACAAGGAGTAAAGAAGGGGGCTGAGAACGCATCCTTGCAGAGCACCAGTGTTGAGGATTATCATAGTGGATGATTTGTCCCCTTTCCTCACTGATTGGGGTCTGTTGGTCAGGAAGTCGCGGATCCAGTTGCAGAGATGAGTGCTGACACCGTCCCGCAGGTTTGGTGATAAGGTTATCAGGTCATAAATTTGGATACTATAATGGTGTTAAAGGCAGAGCTGTAGTCTATGAATAGGAGTCTGACATACTGTCGGTGTCTCTCTTATCCAGGTGTTCCAGGGATGAGTGTAGGACTAGGGCGATGGCATCGTCCATGGATCTATTGTGGCGGTAGGTGAACTGCAGTGGGTCAAGGCCACTGGGTAGACTGGATTTATTGCATTCAATAACTAGCCTCTCAAAACATGTCATGATGGTGGAAGTCAAGGCCGCTAGACGTTAGTCGTTTAGGCATGAGGTCCTGCTTTTCTTCGACACTGAGATGATGATGGTCTGCTTGATGCAGGTGGGTACCTCAGAACAGAGTAGGGAAAGATTAAAGATGTCCGCGAATACTTCAGCTAGCTGGACTGCGCAGCTACTAAGGACATGGCCAGGAACTCCGTCTGGGCCAGCTGCTTTTCGTGGGTTTACCCTCAGGAAGGCTTCTGCTACAGTCACCTTGGGGAGAGGCATGTTAGAGTCTGAAGGGTCGGGTGTCACTGCCCTGTTGGCCTTCTGCTCGAAACAAGCATAGAAAGCATTCAGTTCATCAGGTAGGGTCGCACTAATGATGTTGCCTGACCTTGCTTTGCAGCACAGATATCTTATTCAGACCTTGCCACATTCTCCGTGTGTCCGAGTGATTATACTGGGACTCAAGTTTGTCCCAGTATTGTCTCTTGGTATCCTAAATTGCTATGGAAGGATGATCAGAAGTTAGATAGAAGGAAAGAAGCTGGTCCTGAGTTAAGCCTCTGAAATACTGAAATTAAATATTGAATTGACATGGTGCAGAATTGGTGTCTGATTGTGTTAGATGGGCTACTTACTTCAAAAGGATACATGGGTCTCTTCAGTTTTGGTTTCATTCTATATTCAAAGGAGGCACTCTGAAGATACAAAGAGTGAGGAAGGCAGAAAATCACATTGGCTACTGTCCTCCATAAATATTATCCATGTTATTAAAAGAAATAACACAAATATCTAGTGTCAAGTAGCACTATCAATGAGTCACCTCTTCAGAGAGACTTGCTAATGATCCAATTAGATTTATGTTGTTGGCTTGGCAGGGAAATGTATCAGTCACTCCACCACTTACAAGGTCATGAATCTTTCATTTTTTAAACTCTTTTTTAAAGGTTCCATCTTCCTTATTTTGAAAAAATGCAGATACTGTACGAATTATGCTGTTGCATTAGTAAAAGAAATCCAAAGAATTAATTTTTGCATGGCATGTGAAGTGTGCAGTGAATAGATGGAGAATTAACTTCTCCCACTGAAAGATATTGCAGGCATGATTGATTAAATTTCACGGTGAGCTGGTAGCACCAATTCCATTTTGTGCAAGCAAAATATTTGTTGGAGCTGTTTCTCTTTAAAGGGAACAGGAAACATTTCAGAGGATTGGTACTCCTAATATTTCACAACCAAAGTATCGTCGATGCTGAATATTTGAATGAGACCAGAAAATGTTGGAAATACTCTATAGACCAGGCAGCATGTATGGAGCAAGAAGCAGAGTTAATGATTCAGATTGATGAAATGCTAGAGAGAAAAAAAAATTAGCTCCAAGGAAAAGGAGAAGGAGCAGAGAACAAAATGTAGCCTCTGTGACTGGTGGTAATCATGGGAGATTGAGGACCAGAAATTATACTAGTGCTGGCTGAAAGAAAGTGATCTATGCCAGTGAACAAGAAAAGGAGGTATGTTGGAAGGGATGAATGAAATCTGAAATGACTAAAAGGCAAGAGGTAAATCCTAAATGATGTAAATGTGAGATGCAAGACTGGAATGGCTGGTGAAAATAAATTGCTGAATTCAGCAATGGGTCAAGAAAGATGTATTGTGCCTGATAAGAAGATGAAGTATTGTTCCTCAACCTTGTGCTGAGATCTGTCACAACAGTGTAGGAGCCCAAAGTGAAGGAGGTCAGATGTGAAGATTCAAGGTGACCATCTGGATCAACTGAGGGGATCGACTGAAGGTGATCTGCAAAGAGTCCACTCGATCTGCATTTGTTTTTCCACTTTAGAGGAAGCTACATCGTAAGTACTGAAGGCAGAGGCATTCGAAAATCACTGCTTCATCTGAAAGGAGCATTGGGCTTCATGGATTGTGAGAAAGGAAAAGTAAAGGTGGGTGTGACATCTACTGCATTTGAGAGAAGGGAAGTGAGTACAAGTGGAGATAGAAATGGGAACCAAGTAGTCTGGAAGAGAATGGGCCCTTGGAATGCAAGAGGGTAAACGCCAATCAATCTTTGAGTCAATGAATATACTCGACTTTCGACTCGACCCCTCCCCCGTCATACACTGCCCTCCCATCCCCCGTCATACACTGCCCCCCCCCCCCCCTACCGTTAGCATGGATGAGTTGGGTCCAAGGGCCTATTTCCATGCTGTATAATTTGATGACTCTAACCACACTCAAAGAATGCTGTGTATTAACAGCTAGGACAGTCACTTTGATGGAAGGTAAGGATGCCATGTTATTCATTTGATGTGTTACTGCTGGAAGGAATTATGTGTTTGATCTTTACCCTGAATCGGGCTTTCACATAAGCCATCAACTCACTTTTCTACACCACATGTGTGTCTATGTTTTCATTGGTTTTGTCTTATAGTAGTTTAAAGATACAGCATAGAAACAAACCCGCCGAGTCCACCTTGTCCACTCCGACCATCAACACCCATTCACACTCGTTCTATGTAATCCCACTTTCTCATCCACTCCCTGCACATTTAGTTTAGTTTAGTTTAGAGAAACAGCGTGGAAACAAGCCCTGCAGCCCAGAGCCCACACTGACCAGTGATCCCTATCCATTAACACTACCCTACACACACTAGGAATAATTTTACATTTATACCAAGCCAATTAACCTACAAACCAGTACGTCTTTGGAATGTGGGAGGAAACCAAACATCTCGGAGAAAACCCACACAGGTCATGGGGAGAACCTACAAACTCCGTACAGACAGCACCCGTAGTCTGGATTGAACACGGGTCTCTGGCTCTGTAAGGCAGCAACTCTAGCGCATTAGGGGAAGTTTTTACAGAGATCAATTTCCGACAAACCCGCAAATCTTTGTGATGTGGGAGGAAACTGAAGCATTTGGAGAAAACTATGAGGTCAAAGGGAGAACGTCTAAGCTCCACACAGACAGCACCCGAGGCCAGAATCAAACCCGGATCTCTGGCACTGTGAGGCAGCAGTTCTATCAGCCTGTCAGTTATATGCCTACTCTCAGAATTTAATGGGACTCTCTTTACATCTGTTGCAGTTCTCCTTCGTGCTGTTGCACATCCTCCAAATCCCCATCTTTAGTTTGCTGTCATTCCTGAAGATGGAAATTACATTTTTGATTTTGAAGTCTAAATAATTATTGTAAATTTTAAACACCAGCAACTCCAGTATTGACCTTTTAGGTCTCTACATTCATTTCTGCAAATTTAAATAGCTACGCTTTTCACTGACTTTTTCTGTGCATCCTGCCATTTGTTCTTGACTCTATTCATTAATCTATAATTGGGCAACTCATTAAAACTCCTTTGGAAATGTAGATAATTTACGTTACTGCATTAACCTTTTTTCCTCTATTACCTTTTCAGAGAATTAAACTTTTTGCCAAACAACAACTTGCTCTTTTGAAATCCATGCTGTTGAATTATAATGCTTTTTAGATGTTTTTCTATTTTCTTCATTGCTATTCCTACCACCAAGGTCATAGCCGTCAGCCTTATAGTTCTTTGGATGAACAAATCCCTTTTCATTAAATATAGCTGCTTGTTAGTTATCAAGTAGTCCTCTGTTACTAAAAATGAGAATGCTGGCAGAACTCAGCAGTCAAGCAGGTTGAGGTGGATCAGGACTGATAGGGAAGAGGAAAGATTGTCAGCACATAGCAGTGTGAATGTGGCTGGTCAGTGATGGGTGGTAGCAGTTGGGGATGGGATGGTGGGCAAATGGAATTAAGTGGAAGGAGGAAGAGGAAGGCTTGAAAAAAACAAAGAAGAACACATGGTGGATGGGTGAACATATGTGGGAAGAGGGCAGTTGAGTTTGGGTTATCTGAAATTGGAACAGTCAGTGTTCATACCATTGGTTGTGAGTTACCCAAACAGAATATGAGATGTTGTTCTTCCAAGTTGTGCCTGGTCTCTCTGTAATAACGGAGAAGGCTGGACAGGTCGGTGTGAGAGTGGGAAGGAGAGTTAAAATGACTCTCAGATATAGGGTCTTGAACTGAAACGTTGACTTACACCTCCACATAGTTTGACCGTTAGACTTTAGAGATACAGTGCAGTAACAGGCCCTTCGGCCCACCAAGTCCGTGTCGACCTGCGATCACCCCATACACTAACACTATCTTACACTCTCGTGTCAATTTACAATTTTACCAAAGGCAACTAACTTACAAACCTGTATGTTTTTGGAGTGTGGGAGGAAACTGGAACACTTGGAGAAATCTCACATGGTCACAAGGAGAGTATACAAACTGTACATGCAGCACCCATAGTCAGGATGGAACCCAGGTCTCTGGCGGCGTAAGGCAGCAACTCTACTGGTGAGCCACTGTACTGACCTATTGAGTTCTTCCAGTTTTTTGTGTTATAGATTCCACCATCTACAGGTCCCTTTTGGCTTTGATCCTCCGTCACTACCTATTTAAGCAATAAATTATTATGTATAATTATACTTTTATTATCCCTGTCCTTTAATTTTAGATACATTTATATCACCTGTAGTCTCATCTGATGTATCGTCCACTTAATCTGTCCCTCTGGTCTTTGCCATTTTGTCATTGCTACCAATAATTTTATTTTGTCCAATCCTGGTGGCTCTATGCTGACTTTCACCATTCACAGTGCATTCAGAAAGTATTCAGAACCCTTCACTTTTTCCACATTTTGTTACGTTACAACCGTATTCTAAAATGGATTAAATTCATTTTTATAATCATCAATCTACACAATACCCCAGAATAAAAACACGAAAACAGGTGTTTAGAAATTTTAGCAAAGTAATTAAAAAGAAATAACTGAAATATCACATTTACATAAGTATTCAGACCCTTTACTCAGTACTTTGTTGAGGCACCTTTGGCAGCGATTACAGCCTCAAGTCTTCTTGTGTATGACGCCAGAAGCTTGGCACACCTGTATTTGGGTAATTTCTCCCATTCTTCTCTGTAGATCCTCTTAAGCTCTGTCAGGTTGGATGGGGAGCGTCGATGCACAGCTATTTTCAGGTCCCTCTAGAGATGTTCGATCGGGTTCAAGTCCGGGCTCTGGCTGGGCCACTCAAGGACAATCACAGACTTGTCATGAAGCCACTCCTGCATTGTCTTGGCTGTGTGCTTGGGGTCATTGTCCTGTTGGAAGGGGAACCTATGCCCCAGTCTGAGGTCCTGATGCTCTGGAGCAGGTTTTCATCAAGGTTCTCTCTGTACTTTGCTCCATTCATCTTTCCCTCGATCCTGACTAGTCTCCCAGTTCCTGCTGCTGAAAAACATCCCCACAGCATGATGCTGCCACCACCATGCTTCACCATAGTTATGGTATTGGCCAGGTGATGAGTGGTGCCTGGTTTCTTCCAGACGTGACACTTGGCATTCAGGCCAAAGAGTTCAATCTTGGTTTCATCAGACCAGAGCATTTTGTTTAGGTGCCTATTGGCAAACTCCAAGCAGGCTGTCATGTGCCTTTTACTGAGGAGTGGCTTCCGTCTGGGCACTCTACCATAAAGGCCTGAATGGTGGAGTGCTGAAGATATAGTTGTCCTTCTGGAAGGTTCTCCCATCTCCACAGAGGAACTCTGGAGCTCTGTCAGAGTGACCATCGGGTACTTGGTCACCTCCCGACCAAGGCCCTTCTCCCCCGATTGCTCAGTTTGACCGGGCGGCCAGCTCTATGAAGAGTCCAGGTTGTTCCAAATTTCTTCCATTTAAAAATGACGGAGGCCACTGTGCTCTTCAGGACCTGCAATGCTGCAGAATTTTTTTATACCCTTCCCAGATCTGTGTCTCGACACAATCCTGTCTCGGAGGTCTACGGACAATTCCTTTGTCTTCATGGCTTGGTTTTTGCTCTGACATGCACTGTCAACTGTGGGACCTTATATAGGCTGGTGTGTGCCTTTCCAAATCATGTACAATCAATTTAATTTACCACTGGTGGACTCCAATCAAGTTGTAAAAAGATCTCAAGGATAATCAATGGGAACAGGATGCACCTAAGCTCAATTTTGAATGTCATAGTAAAGAGTCTGAATACTTATGTAAATGTGATATTTCAGTTATTTCTTTTTCATTACTTTGCAAAAATGTCTAAACACCTGTTTTCGCTTTTTTATTATGGGTATTGTGTGTAGATTGATGATCAAAAAAATGAATTGAATTCATTTTAGAATAAGGTTGTAATGTAACAAAATGTGGAAAAAGTGAAGGGGTCTGAATATTTCTGAATGCACTGTATGCCGGTATAATATTTCACAAAGCTTTTGATAATAATTATTATTTAAATTTATTTCCAATGTTTGCATTTTGACTTGAAATACTTTTAACTGAGGTCAAGTTATATCTCTTCAATTACCTTCTTTTTTCACATTGGAGTTATCCATGTCTCAATCTAGGCTTGTTTTTATTTATAATTGGCACATAGTTCAGTGCTCCCCCCACCAACCACAATTGTTTTTGTATATAATTTAGCTTTCATTGAAACATGAAACAACTACAGCACAAGAGGATGTCATTCATTACATTGGGTCTGTTTTCTATCAGAACATACTCATTAGCTACACCCACCCCAGTGTACTGGCTCTTTCTGTGTATTTCTTCAGACCACAGCAGAACCAGCCGTCACCACATTCAATGTATTCCAGATTCCAAAACCAAAACTGAGCTGGTCATCGACACAAAAAGCTGGAGTAACTTAGCGGGTCAGATATCATCTCTGGAGAAAAGGAATAGGTGACGTTTCGAGTCGAGACATTCTTCAGACTGTGAGTCAGGGGAAAGGGAAATGAGAGATATAGACAGTGATGTAGAGAGATATAGAGCTAATTTGGTATCCTTCATTCATTTGTTCTATATCTCTCTACATCACCGTCTATATCTCTCGTTTCCCTTTCCCCTGACTCCTAGTCTGAAGAAGGGTCTCGACCCAAAATGAAACCTACTCCTTCTCCCAGAGATGCTGTCTGACCCGCTGAGCTACTCCAGCTTTTTGTGTCTATCTTCAGTTTAACCCACATGGTCAGGCAGCATCTGTGAATGAAAACAGAATTAAAGGTCCATCATCACATGAAATATTTCTCTTCCCTGAAGTATTGTCTAACATGCTGAGTTGTTTACAACATTTCTTGTTTAGTTTAGTTTATTCTCATGTATTAAAAGCTTTGTTGTTGCATTCTAGGACTACTCTCTAGTAGGTGATAAGGATGATTCAGTTGCCTGATAGAGGCTTGGAAGAAACTGGAGGTATGTGTTTTCACACTTCTGTACCTCTTGCCTGATGGGAGCGGGGAGATGAGGGAGTGTACGGGATGTGACTCATCCTTGATTATGCCAGTGGCCTCGCCCAGTCAATGTGAAGTGTAGAGGGAGTCAATGGAAGGAAGGTTGGTTTACATGATAGTCTGGGCTGCGTCCATAACTGCAATTTCTTACAGTCTTGCATGGAACTGTTCCCAAACCATGCTGTGATGCTTCCCAATAAAAGGCTTTATACGGCACATCTGTAGGAGTTGGTGAGAGTTGTAGGGGACATGCTGAACTTCCTAAACCTTCTAAGGAAGTAGAGGCGTTGGTGTGCTTTCTTGGTCGTTGCTTCAATATGGGTGGTCCACGACAAGTTGCTGGTGATATTTACTCCTGGGAACTTGAAGCTTTCAAACATCTCTACTTCAGCAGTGTCAATGTATACAGAGATAGCTGTACCACTTTGCTTCCAGAAGTCAATCACAATCTCCTTAATCTTGCTGCCATTGAGTGAAAGGTGTTTTCTTCACACCATGTTACAAGGTTCTCAATCTCCTTCCTGCACCCCGTCTCATTATTATATGATATCCAGCACACTATGGTGGTCTAATCTGCAAATTTATAAATTGAGTTGGGTTTGTATTTGGCTGCACATTCATGGGTGTATAAGGAGTAAAGAAGGGGGCTGAGAATGCATTCTTGCAGTGCACCAGTAGGGTGGGAGATTGCAACCTTCAAGTGGTCCACCCTGTTTCGACTAATGCAATCAACCCGACTTGCGCAAACAAATAGATCGAATAGAACAAGTTGACCTGCAACTTTAGGCTGTGCACGCCATACGCAAGAAGAAGAGGTGCAGCAGTGCTGAAGATTATCACAGAGGATCATTTGTCCCCTATCCTCACTGATTGGGGAAGTCGAGGATCCAGTTGCAGAGGTGAATGCTGACCCCGTCACACGAGTTTGGAAATGTGCTTGGATGGGATATTGGTAATGAAAGCAGAGCTGCAGTCTATGAATAGAAGTCTGAGGTAGGTGTCTTTCTTATCTAGGTGTTCAGGGATGAGTATAGGGCCAGAGAGATGGCATCAGTCATGAACCTGTTGTAGCGGTAGGCAAACTGAAATGGGTCAAGGCTGCTTGGTAATCATGGATTTAACGCGTTCCAGAGCCAGCCTCTCAAAGCACCATGATGGTGGATATCAAGGCCACTGTACGGTAATCTGGCTTTTCTTTGGCATTGTGATGATTCTGGTCTTCTTGAAGCAGGTGGGTACCTCAGAATGGAGTAGGGGGAGATTAAAGATGTCCATGAACACCCTCGCTAGTTGGTCCGCGCAGCTACTAAGGACATGGCCAGGGATTCCATCTTTGCCAGTAGCTTACCATGGTTTCACCCTCAGGAAGGCCGATCTAACTTCTGCAACAGTGACCCTGGCAAGAGGCACACGTGAGTCTAATGGGACGGATGTCATTGCCCTGTTGTCATCACTCAAAGCGATCATATAATGCAATAAGTTCATCAGGTAGGGTTGCACTATCATCCGCGATGTTGCCTGACTTTGCTTTGTAGCCAGTTATATTATTCAGACCTTGCCACATTCTGCAAGTGTCTGAACGATTATAATGGGACTCAAATTTGTCCCAGTATTGTCTCTTGGCATCCTTGATGGCTTTGTGAAAATCATAGCGCGCTTTCCTGGACTGCTTGGGATGATTTGACATATGCAATGGACTTGGCCTTTGTCTTTGCCTGGGAATGTAACTCATGGTTCATCCATGGTTTCTGGTTGGGGAACACTCGGATTATCTTCTTCGGCATTCTCCCAAACACTTTCCATGTGGCAGCTGGGATCAAACGTACTACTCTCGTAGACTTGCTGCCTCGCAATGCCAGAGACCAGGGTTCGATCCTGACTATGGGTGCTGTCTGGATGGAGTTTGTACATTCCCACCGTGACTGTGGCTTTTCTGTGGGTGTTGCAGTTTTCGCCCACATTCCAAATTTTCTGTAAATTGTCCTTAGCGTTTCGGATAGAACTAGTGTATGGGTGATCGATGGTCGGCATGGACTTAGTGGGCTGAAGGGCCCATTTCCATGATGGAGCTGTAAACTAAACATTTGCTGCTTTTTGGTACTCTGCCACCACCTGCCCAATATCTGAAAAGCATTGAAAGATTATGGTTAATCCCCTGCATCTACCCCCTATGTTTCCTTCAAAATTCCTGGGCGCAATCCATCCGATACTAGTCATCCCATGTCCATTCTATTTCCAAGTGTTATTTGTATCCGCTCAGAATCAACTTTTCTGTAAGTGTACTCATCATTATCATTTTTATTACTTTCCCAGCTTTTATTTTAATAGGCTTTCAGTCATCCTGCAGACTGAAATAAAGCTGCCCTGTGTAGATTGTTGAAGCTATGCATCTTTACCCAATTTACTTTACTCTTCTGGCTAAATAATTTCCGGGCATTTGAGATCCTCCATGACTATAAATCTAGTGTGTAGTAAGGAACTGCAGATGCTGGTTTATACCGAAGATAGATACAAAATGCTGGAGTAACTCAGCGGGACAGGGAGCACTGAAAGAGGGTCACTGAAAAGCCAGAACAAAACAGGGCCAGAAACAAATGACCTCAGGAAAGCTGGAATTCATAATCATTCTGGTATTTACTCAATTTCATTTTACCAACACCCTAGCGGGAAGGTTTGCTAATGCTACATGGGAGGGTTTAAACTAATTTGGCAGGGAGGTGGGATCTTGTGCAGGACAGAGGCACGTGAGAGGCTAGAAGTTGGTATGGAGGGTGGTGTAGGAAAGGCTAGTGAACAGGCAGGTGAAAGGCGGAGAGTGAGGAAGGAGGGTTGGTTTAAACTGCATGTATTTTAATGCTCAGGGCATGGATAGGTACGAGCAACTGGGAAGTTGTAGCCATGACTGAAACCTGGGTAAGGGAGGGGCAGGACTGGCAGCTCAATGTTCCGGGGTACAGGAGCTTCAGGAGAGACAGGGATGTGGGTAAAAGAGGAGGGGGGTTGCATTGTTGGTTAAGGAGGATGTCACGGCTGTGTTCAGAGGTGACATTACGGACGGTTAGTCTAGTGAGGCTATATGGATGGAGCAGAGGAAAAAGAAAGGGATCATCACCTTGTTAGAAACATAGAAACATAGAAAGTAGGTGCGAGAGTAGACCACCAGGCCCATCGAGCCCGCACCGCCATTCGCTCATGGCTGAACACTAAACAGACACCCTTACCCACAAACAGTAGACACAAGACACAGAACACAAGACACTACCCTCCCCTTTATATCGCTATTGTTGGAGGTGTACTACAGACCCCCCAAATAGTCAACGGGAAATAGAAGAACAAACATGCCAGGAGATTGCAGGCAGTTGCTGGTCAATTGTTGTAGTAGGGGATTTTAACTTTCCCAATATAGAATGGGATCAAGTATTGGGAAATTGGGAAAGGCAAGTTAATGAAGTGTTTATGTAGGAGCCTTTTGGGACCAGTGACCACAGTTCGATTAGGTTTAAGATAATTATGGATAGGGACAGAGAGGGTCCACGTGTTAATAGACAATAGTCAATAGACAATAGGTGCAGGAGTACGCCATTCGGCCCCGCGCCAGCACTGCCATTCAATGTGATCATGGCTGATCATCCCCAATCAGTAACTCGTACCTGTCTTCTCTCCATATCCCCTATTTTTAAGAGCCCTATCTAGCTCTCTCTTGAAAGCATCCAGAGAACCAGCCTCCACCACACTCTGAGGCAGAGAATTCCACAGACTCACAACTCTCTGTGAGAAAAAGTGTTTCCTCGTCTCCGTTCTAAATGGCTTACCCCTTATTCTTAAACAGTGGCCCCTGGTTCTGGACTCCCCCAACATCGGGAACATGTTACCTGCATAGCGTGTCCAAACCCTTAATAATCTTATATGTTTCAATAAGATTCGCTCTCATCCTTCTAAACTCCAGAGTATACAAGCCCAGCCGCTCCATTCTCTCAGCATATGACAGTCCCGCCATCCCGGGAATTAACCTTGTAAACCTACGCTGCACACCCTCAATAGCAAGAATGTCCTTCCTCAAATTAGGGGACCAAAACTGCACACAATACTCCAGGTGTGGTCCCACTAGGGCCCTGTACACCTGCAGAAGGACCTCTTTGCTCCAATACTCAACCTCTTGTTATAAAGGCCAACATGCCATTCGCTTTCTTCACTGCCTGCTGTACCTGCATGCTTGCTCTCATTGACTGATGAACAAGGACCCCCAGATCCCGTTGTACTTCCACTTTTCCCAACTTGACACCATTTAGTTAGTAATCTGCCTTCCTGTTTTTGCTACCAAAGTGGATAACCTCACATTTATCCACATTAAACTATATCTGCCATGCATCTGCCCACTCACCCAACCCGTCCAAGTCACCCTGCATTCTCATAGCATCCTCCTCACAGTTCACACTGCCACCCAGCTTTGTGTCATCTGCAAATTTGCTAATGTTACTTTGAATCCCTTCATCTAAATCATTGATGTATATTGTAAATAGCTGCAGTCTCAGCACCAAGCCTTGCAGTGCCCCATTAGTCACTGCCTGCCATTTTGAAAGGGATCCTTTAATCCCTACTCTTTGTTTCCTGTCTGCCAACCAATTTTCTATCCATGTCAGCACTCTACCCCCAATACCATGTGCCCTAATTTTGCCCACTAATCTCCTATGTGGGACCTTATCAAATGCTTTCTGAAAGTCCAGGTACACTACATCCACTGGCTCTCCCCTCTCCATTTTCCTAGTTACATCCTCAAAAATTTCCAGAAGATTAGTCCAGCATGATCTCCCCTCTGTAAACCCATGCTGACTCGGACCGATCCTGTTACTGCTATCCTAATGTGCCGCTATTTCATCATTTATAATTGACTGCAGCATCTTCCCCACCACTGATGTCAGGCTAACTGGTCTATAATTCCCTGTTTTCTCTCTCCCGCCTTTCTTAAAAAGTGGGATAACATTAGCTACCCTCCAATCCACAGGAACTGATCCTGAATCTATAGAACATTGGAAAATGATTACCAATGTCTCCACAATTTCTAGAGCCACTTCCTTAAGTACCCTGGGATGCAGACCATCAGGCCCTGGGGATTTATCACCCTTCAGTCCCATCAGTCTACCCAGCACCATTTCCTGCCTAATGTGGATTTCCTTCAGTTCCTCCAGTCACCCCAAATCCTCTGGCCACTAGTATATCAGGAAGATTGTTTGTGCCCTCCTTAGTGAAAACAGATCCAAAGTACCTGTTCAACTCATCTGCCATTTCCTTGTTCCCCGTAATAAATTCACCTTTTTCAGTCTTCAAGGGTCCAACTTTGGTCTTAACTAATTTTTTCTCTTCACATACCTAAAGAAGCTTTTACTATCCTTTATATTCTTGGCTAGCTTACCTTCGTACCTCATCTTTTCTCCCCATATTGCATTTTCAGTTATCTTCTGTTGTCCCTTGTCAGCCACAGCCACCTCTTACTCCCCTTGAAATCTTTCTTCCTCTTTGGAATGAACGGATCCTGCATCTTCTGTATTATTCCCGGAAATACCTGCCATTGTTGTTCCACGGTCATCCCTGCTAGGGTATCTTTCCAGTCAACTTTGGCCAGCTCCTCCCTCATGGCTCCATAGTCCCCTTTATTCAACTGTAACACCTCTGATTTACCCTTCTCCCTCTCCAATTGTAGATTAAACTTGACCATATTATAGTCACTACCTCCTAATGGCTCCTTAACCCCAAGTTCCTTTATCAAATCCGGTTCATTGCACAACACTAAATCCAGAATTGCCTTCTCCCTGGTAGGCTCCAATACAAGCCGCTCTAAGAATCCATCACGGAGGCACTCCACAAACTCCCTTTCTTGGGATCCAGTACCAACCTGATTTTCCCAGTCTACCTGCATGTTGAAATCTCCCATAACAACCGTAGCATTAGCTTTACTACATGCCAATTTTAACTCCTGATTTAACTTGCACCCTAGATCCAGTCAACTGTTTGGGGGCCTGCAGATAAGTCCCATTAGGGTAGTTTTACCCTTACAAATTCCTTAGTTCTATCCATACTGACTCCACATCTCCTGTTTCAATGTCACCCCTTGCAAGTGACTCAATTTAATTCCTCACCAACAGAGCTACTCCACCCCCTCTGTCTTTTCGATAGATATACCCTTGAAAATTCAGTTGCCAGCCCTGGCCCTCTTGCAGCCATGTCTCTGTAATTCCCACAACAGCATACTTGCCAATTTCTAACTGAGCCTCAAGCTCGTCCACTTTATTTCTTATACTTCGCACATTCATATACAACACTTTGACCTCGGTATTCTCCTCCCCTCACGCACCGCTCGCAATTGGCCCTGACCTTACTCTCTTATCCCTTCTCGAACTTTCCTTCCAATTAATTCGAGAGTCTTTTGTAACTTTTCCTGTACTCACTTCTCCTTTAACTCCATCTTTATACTCCCAATTTGTCAATCCCTCCCCCCCCCCCACTATTTAGTTTAAACCCACACGTGTAGCTCTAGCAAACCCGCCTGCCAAAACGTCGGTCCCCCTCCAGTTAAGATGTAACCTGTCCCTTTTGTACAGGTCACCCCTACCCCAGAAGAGATCCCAGTGGTCTATAAATCTAAATCCTTGCTCCCTGCACCAGCCCCTCAGCCACACATTCAGATCCCCTATCTCCCTGTTCTTGTCCTCACTAGCACGAGGTACTGGAAGCAATCCAGAGATAACCACCCTAGAAGTCCTGCTTTTCAGTCTAGACAAAAATGCTGGAGAAACTCAGTGGGTGAGGCAGCATCTATGGAGCAAAGGAAATAGGCAACGTTTTGGGTCGAAACCCTTCTTCGACTTGAAACGTTGCCTATTTCCTTCGCTCCATAGATGCTGCCTCACCCGCTGAGTTTCTCCAGCATTTTTGTGTACCTTCGATTTTCCAGCATCTTAAACAAACTGCTTTTCAGTCTTCTTCCTAACTCTCTGAACTCACGTTGCAGAACCTCCTTCCTCTTCTTCCCGATGTCATTTGTGCCTACGTGCACAACTACTGCCGGCTGTTCACCTTCACTCTCGAGGATGTTCTGAATTCATTGCGTGACATCTTGCACCCTAGCACCAGGGAGGCAACAGACCATCCTCGCGACTCGCCTGACGCCACAGAATCTCCTGTCCGCACCTCGACCAATGGAATCACCCACCACTATGACTCTGCCCAACATCGGTCTCGCCGGTCGAGTCCCATTTCTAGGATTGGAGCCACCGACATGTCCGCCGCTCGGACTGGAAGCGTCGTCTCCCGCGACAGTTGCCAAGAGGGCGTACCTGTTTTCATTAGGCACAGCCACCTGGGTCTCCTGCACTCCATGGTTAAAATGCTCAACTGGCGTAAGGCCAATTTTGAGTGTATGAGAGAAGGTCTCGCTCAAGTTGACTGGAGCAGGTTATTTGAGGGGAAAGGAACATTGGCCAAGTGGGATGTTTTTAAAAGTGTACTGAAGAAAGCTCAGGATGTGTACCTCTCCGTTAGAGTGAAGGGCAAAGCAGGCAAACATAAGGAAGCTTGGCTGATGAGGGTAATTGAGACGTTAGTTAAAAACAAGAAGGATGCATGGGACAGGTATAGGCAGCTGGGATCAAATGCATCCCTGGAGGAGTTTCAGGAACTAGGGAGTATACTAAAAAAGGAAATTAGAAGGGCAAAAAGGGGCCAGGAGATAGCTTTGGCAGGTAGCATTAAGGACAATCCCAAACGATTTTATAAATACATAAGGCGGGAAAGGGTAACTAGAGAGAGAGTGGGACCTCTCAGGAATCAAAGCGGTCACCTCTGTGTGGAACCGCAGGAGATGGCCAAGGTCCTCAATGAGTGTTTCTCCTCTGTATTTACCGAGGAGAAAGACAGTAGGATGGAGGAAATTGGAGCAGTCACTGGAAGTGTCTTGAGAGCAGACCGGGTTACCGTCAAAGAAGTACTGAAGGTACAGTCGTGTTTGAAGTTATATAAATTTCCAGGGCCTGAGCAGATATATCCGAGGACATTGCGGGCAACTAGAGACGAAATTGCGGGAGCCATGGTTGAATTTTATGAGTCGTCCTTAAATACAGGAGAGGTGCCGGAAAACTGGAGGGTGGCAAATATTGTACCTCTTTTCAAGAAGGGCTGCATGGAAAATGCTGGGGACTAGGCTGGTGAGCTTAACATCTGTAGTTGATAAGTTATTGGAGAGTATTCTGAGGGATAGGTTGTACAGGCATTTGGAAGGACAAGGGCAGATTAGGGATAGTTAGCATGGTTTTGTATGTGGGAGGTCGTGTCTCACAAATCTGATTGATTTTTCTGAAGACGTGATCAAAAAGATTGAAGAGGGCAGAGCTGTAGATGTTGTGTACATGGACATCACTAAGGCATTCGACAAGGCTCCGCATGGTAGGCTGCTCTGGAAGGTTAGATTGCATGGGATCCAAGGAGAGATAGCTGAATGAATAGAAAATTGGCTCCATGGAAGGAAGCAGAGGGTGATGGTGGAAGGTTGCTTCTCGGACTGGAGGCCTGTGACTAATGGTGTGCCTCAGTGTTCAGTGCTGGGCCCGTTACTGTTTGTCATCTACATCAATGATTTGGATGAGAACATACAGGGCAAGATAAGCAAGTTTGCTGATGATACAAAAGTTAAAGTAGGATCTAGATCAATTGGCCAAGTGGGCGGTGGAATGGTTGATAGAATTTAATACAGAATAATGTGAGGTTGAATTTTGGGATGTCGAACAAGGGCAGGACCTCCACAGTAAATGGTAGGCCTCTGGGGAGTGTTGTAGAGCAGAGGGATTTAGGAGAGAGGTACAGTATACAAAATCATGGGAGGAATAGATCGGGTAGATGCATAGTCATTTGCCCAGAGTAGGGGAATCGAGGACCAGAGGACATAGGTTCGAGGTGAAGGGGAAAAGAGGGAATCTGAAGGGTATTTTTTTCACACATAGGGTGGTGGGTGTATGGGACAAGCTGCCAGAGGAGGTAGTTGAGGCTGTGACTATCCCATCATTTTAGAAACAATTAGACAGGTACACGGATGGGACAGGTGTGGAGGGACTAGTGTAGCTGGGATATTTGTGGCCGGTGTGGGTGAGTTAGGTCGAAGGGCCTGTTTCCACACTGGATCACTCTTTGACTCTATGACTCTCTGACCTAGGTTCTCAATCCAATAAGTCACCCACTCCTCTGTCCAGAGATGCTGCCTATCCCGCTGAGTTACTGCAGCATTTTGTGTCTATCTTTGATACGTAGACAAACTCTATGGAATGATTGATTCTTTTTTTTGACCCTTTACTTTATCTTCATGTCTCCTGTGATGTTTATCAGTTTTCCTGCTACCTCTTTGTTATTTACAATTACAGCAACTTCACCACCCCTTTTGGCCTTTCCATTTCTAAATATTTTACACTTACATTGTTTAACTCTTGATTGTTCAGTAGCTATTCCTCCATACATGTCCTTGAAATTGTAGCCTTTTTTCATTGTTTTACTATGGACATTATGCATATTGTTTCTATGAATAGCAATTCTTCTCACTTTAATTTCAGCCATCTTTTTATAATTCTCTATATTAATACACTGGTTATTTAAGACCTTCCCTGCTTTTGTCTATAAACTGCTCCCTCGCTCAAACTCATTTATATTTAGACTCGTTTCATTTTTTAATAAACTACCTCAGTATGCTGACGATGCATGAAATTTATGTTGCACAGCAAACATTCCTGCTCAGACTTATATTTTAGTTTAGTATAGTTTAGAGATACAGTGCGGAAACAGGCCCTTTGGCTGACTGAGTCCATGCTTACCAGTCACCCCTGTACACTAGTTCCATCCTACAGACTAGGACCAATTTACAGAAGACAATTAAATCTACAAACCCACACGTTTGGGAATGTGGGAGTGACCGTGTGCTCCAGTTTCCTCCCACATTACAAAGAATTGTAGATTTGTCGGTTAATTCGCTTCTGTAAACTGTCCCTAGTCTGTGGGATGGAACTAGCATATGGGTGCTAATTGGTTGACGTGGACTCGGTGGGACGAAGGGCCTGTTTCCACATGGTATCTCTAAACTATTGTTTGTCCTTTCAAGCACCGTATCTTGAGAAGAACAACCTTGTGTTCAAGGTCCTTTGGGCAGGGTGTTTGCTTTTGCATTACCTCGTGCTCACTTAAACTCTTCATATGAATTGTTGTAGCTCTCTCATGAGTTTTGCATGCAACTGAGCTAATTTATGTCTGAATATGCCACGAAGCAATAGCACCATTTAACAGCACAGACACTGTTAGTGTTAAAAATTACTTTCCAGTGGGTCTCTCGTGAAGTGTGCTAATTACATATCTGTTAAAATTCCATAAGGGAGCCTCAAAGCGAATATTGCTCAAGTCATACCAGCCCTCATTTGCATACAAGAGAAAAACATATGAATTAAGCACGATTCATGCTGTTTCAGTGTTTCAGGGAAACAAAGGTTTGACTGCAATGGAATGATGAAATGGATGATTACAATGCACTCTGCTAAATAATTTCAGGCCCTGTTGCCATAGTTCTGAAGATTCCCTACATACAAGGTCACAAGTGATAGGAGAAGAATTAGGCCATTTGGCCCATCAAGTCTACTCCGCCATTCAATCATGGCTGATCTACTGTATCTCTCCCTCCTAACCCCATTCTCCTGCCTTCTCCCATAACCCCTGAAACCCCTGAGACATGAAATAGTTTCTCATCTAAAAAGGAAATAAATACATAAAATTTATTAAATTCCTTATTTTTATGAAGTTATTCAATCAGTTAGCTATTCAGATTGATACATGATTGTAAGTTCAACTTGTCACAAATTCACTCGATCGCTTGGTTCACTGAGCCCTTCTCCATTAACATCTCTGAAGTGTCTATTTAGGCTATTAAGGATTCCAATGAGTCGCCCCTTAATATAGAACTTTCACACATTTAGACTAGTGCTTTCATTGCATTAACAAGATTTATCTTTATAACTTTGCCATGACAAAGTTGGGTATAACAACAATGTCTGTTGTGCAACATAATTTTCATGCATTTTCATAACATAATTTTCATAATATTCATTGAGTATAGAAGTTGGGAGGTCATGTTGCAGTTATATAAGACGTTGGTGAGGCCATATTTAGAGTATTGTATTCTGTTCTTGGCACCGTGTTATAGGAAACATTTTGTCAAGCTGGAAAGGCTACAGAGAAGATTTACGAGGATGTTGCCAGGACTAGAGGGTCTGAGCTATAGGCAGAGTTGAGTAGGCAAGGATTCTATTCCTTGGGACGCAGGAGATGAGGGGTGATCTTACAGAGATGTATAAGATCATGAGTGGAATAGATCGGGACTTACTGTATGTGCACAGTTACATTCTTCATAACAACACAAAATCTAGTAGTTCAAGTTAATAATGATAAAATTATGTGATGTAACTTGGATGTCAAGAACGCAAAAGCAACAGTAGATACAAGAACTGCAGATGCAATTTGACAAAAAAGAGACATAAGGTAATGGAGTAACTGAATGGGTCAGGCAGCATCCCTAGTGAACATGGTGCCATTTTGGATCAAAATCCTTCACCAGACTGATTGTTGGGGAAGGGAGAAAGAAAGCGAGAAGAGAGTAGGGGCAGTATGATAGATTCAGGATTAGAAAGGAGTTCCTCCTCATCTCCATTCTTTTATTCTGAAGCTGTGGCCTCTGTTTCTAGATTCTCCCATCACTGGAAACATCCTTTCCATGTCCGCTCTGTCTAGACCTTTCATTAGTCAAACTGTTTCCATAGCTGGAGTCTTGGTTGGTTTTAGATTGTTCGCACTTTAACTTATGGTCATTTTAGCTTCTCTGCTTCTTTTCTCAGCCACTGCAGTATATGCCTCTTTCCGCTGTTAAAGAAAACTTTAAAACACACCACAAAGATCGGGCGAGGCACGACTTTATTCAAGAACGTCAATTTTTTTTATTTTTTAAAAATTTCAAAATAGACTTTATTCAGGTAATAAATATATACAATACGTGAACCGTGTGAAAAATTCATCCAACATTTTCGGAGGCTATACAAATTGTTCAATATAGTCTATATACATTGCTCAAATTTCACAAATCTCTCCCCCACCTGTGCCACTCATGTGGCCCCCTGGCGCGGGATACCTTCCTTTATTTTGAGGGGCGTCTCTACCATACCGTGCCCCCAATGTCCAGCAGCGGAAGGACCCTAGACTGTGGTCTTCCCCCACCGAGCCTTGGCATTGGCTGCACCGAGCTTCAGTGCGTCCCTCAGCACGTACTCCTGCAGTCTGCAGCGGGCCAGTCGGCATCATTCCCTGATGGACATCTCGCTCTGCTGGGTGGTGAACAACACTCGAGCAGACCAAAGAGCGTCTTTCACCGAGTTGATGACCTTCCGTAACAGTCCGTAAATCACAGAGTCCTCTGTGACGGAGCTGTTCGGGATAAAGCGTGCCAGGGATCCTTGCATACTTCTCCAGACTCTCTTTGCAAATCCACACTTTGCGAAGAGGTGGGCAACCGTCTCCTCTCCATAACAGCCGCCCAGAGGGCAGCGTGCGCTGGTAGTGAGGTTCTGACGGTGCAGGAAGGATCTGACTGGGAGGGCTCCTCTCACCACCAGCCAAGCCTCGTCTTGGTGCTTGTTGGTGAGTTCTGGCAATGAGGCATTTTGCCAGACAAGCTGGGCAGTCTGCTCTGGGAACCACGCCACCGGATCCATCGAGTCCTTTCCCTGCAGTGCCTGCAGGACATTCCGTGCTGACCACTGCCCGATGGACATGTGGTCAAAGGTGTTGGTCCGGAAGGACCTTTGCACAAACGACAGATGGGGCGGCAATGTCCAGCTGACTGGCATATTGCGTGGCATCTGCCCCAGGCCCATCCTTCGCAACACCGGGGACAGGTAGAACCTCAGCATGTAGTAACACTTGGTGCCCACGTGCCTTGGCTCTACACTCCGCCTGATGCAGCCACACACGAAGGTGGCCATCAGGGTGAGGGCGATGTTGGGCACGCATTTACCCCCATTGTCTGCAGACTTGTGCATTGTGGCCCGTCGCACCCGGTCTATCTGGAAGACGGCCCGGGTGATCCCTGTGGCGTAGGAGGGAGGGACAGGCCACACTTGCGCCAAGTACAGCAGCCCCGAGAGCACCTCACACCTGATGACCACATTTTTTCCCGTTATGGAGAGGGAGCGTTGTCTCCACAGCTCCAGCTTCTTCCCCACCTTGGCTATCCGCTCCAGCCAATTCTTGTTACACGCCTCAGCCCCCCCGAACCAGATGATCAAATACAGTGAACATTGGGAGCAATTCAGGAGATTGCTCAACGAACAAAGATTTATCTGCTCCTTAAATACCAAATTTCCCTTTGATGTGCATGGAGTCCCTTTGATTTCCCTTTCCCGCAGGCACTCAAGCCTTTTTCTTCTTCACATAGTCCTACAATAATCATAGATCAAGCACTTCAGGAAGACACAGATTAACAAATACATTTCAATCGCACCTAGCGACAGATAGAAATCGCACCCAGCGGCAGACAGGCAGATGTCCTGTTACTCTTTAAATCTCATTTTATTGTAATTACCATTTGTTCTTTCACATCTTATGGTATTATTTTCTCTATATCAGCACAATGGCACTGCATATAATGTAGTCTTACTGGTCCAGCAACCTACATTCTAATTTGACCTCTGATACTGTCTGTGTTGAGTGAACATGGGTACATACATAGATACATAGAAAATAGGTGCAGGAGTAGGCCATTCGGCCCTTCGAGCCTGCACCGCCATTCAATATGATCATGGCTGATCATCCAACTCAGTATCCCGTACCTGCCTTCTCTCCATACCCCCTGATCCCTTTAGCCACAAGGGCCACATCTAACTCCCTCTTAAATATAGCCAATGAACTGGCCTCAACTACCCTCTGTGGCAGAGAGTTCCAGAGATTCACCACTCTCTGTGTGAAAAAGTTTTTTCTCATCTCGGTCTTAAAGGATTTCCTCCTTATCCTTAAGCTGTGACCCTTTGTCCTGGACTTCCCCGACATCGGGAACAATCTTCCTGCATCTAGCCTGTCCAACCCCATAAGAATTTTGTAAGTTTCTATAAGATCCCCTCTCAATCTCCTAAATTCTAGCGAGTATAAGCCGAGTCTATCCAGTCTTTCTTCATATGAAAGTCCTGACATCCCAGGAATCAGTCTGGTGAACCTTCTCTGCACTCCCTCTATGGCTATAATGTCCTTCCTCCAATGTCTCAAAGATGTGCTGGTTGTAAGGTTAATTGGCTACCTATAAATTACTTCTACTGTAAGTTACTGAAGGGGAAAATCAGATGGGTATTAATGGGCACATGTGGGAGAATAGACAAGGAGGAAGTGGGGAAATGATTGCTCTGAGAGGCCAAATGGCCTCCTTTTATGTGCCAGAGAATATATGTGAAACTCAGACAATAGATTTTATTATGTCATAAATCCGAACTAGAGAGCAGAGGTTTGCTCTTCAAGAAAATAGACTAAAAAGTTTGTTTGAATGATCTTGACATGAACGTTATGTTCAAGGAAGAGAAGTGGCAAACAGGACAGATTTTTTTTTTTTATTTCCTGTATTTAGTGGCCAAATAAACAGTTGGATTGATGGTCAGAATTCCTGAGGTTTTATGTTATAATAGCTGCTGTTTATTTTAGAGTTCCTCTTACCCCCTCCCCCCCCCACACCCCCCCACCCCACCCGCCCCCCCCCCACCCCATAAGACAACAACCTCCCCCTCAATGTTAGCAAGACAAAAAAGATTGTGAATGACTTCAGGAAGCAAAACAGTACACATACCTCAGTATGCATTGATGGTACTGAAACAGAGGTTTCTATTCCTAGGAATAAATATCATCAGCAATTTGACCTGAACCAGCCACATCGAAGCTATGCGAAGAAAGCACACCAATGCCTTTATTTTGTTAGAAGGCTTTGGAAGTTTGGCATGTCCCAACAACCCTCACCTTCAGCTTCTACAGATGTGCCGTAGAAAGCATTTTATCGGGATGCATCACAGCATGGTTTGAGAACAGCTCCATCTAAGACTGCAAGATATTGCTGATTTGTGGACATAGCCCAGACCATCCTACAAAGCAACCTCCCTTCCATTGACTCCATCTACACTTCATACAGCCTCGGCAAGCCCGTCAGCATAATCAAGGACCTGTCTCAACCCGGTCACTCCCTATTCTCCCCTCTCGCATCAGACAAGAGGTACAGAAGTTTGAAAACACATATCTCCAGATTTGGGGATAGTTTCTTCCCAGCTATTATCAGATAGCAGAACGGTCCTCTCATCAGCTAGAGTGTGGTCCTGACCTCCCACCTACCTCATTGGAGACCTTTGATCTATCTTTAATCAAACTTTATCAGACTTCAATGTTATATCTTGCTCTAAATGTTGTACCCTTTATCCTTTATCTGTGCACTGTGGACATCTTGATTGTATTCATGTATACTTTGCTTTGATTGTATAGCATAAATCAATAGCTTTTCACTGTGCCTCGATACACATGACAATAATAAATCAAACTAAACTAAAACTAAACTGATATTATCACAGCCTCAATAAATCTTGGTGGAATTCCAGTACCATTTTATTCCGACTTCAGCAACAACAAGACTGCCAATAAATTCCTTCTTTCATCTTATACTATTTCTAGTGTGAAAGAATGACATTGAAGCACTTTCAACGAAAAACATTAATAGTAAGATTAAATGAGAACTTACCAGTTTGAAGTTTGATCTTTATTTTATGAGTAGTTACGTTAGTGATTACGTGAAGAAGACCCGTCAGGGCGCATGCGCGTCAATCTTCAAAGCAGCGGTATGAAATCACAGACAACACAATAATTGAAGTAACATATTAAGATGATCAACATGAGAACTACCATTATGACCTTTTTTCTATGAGAGAGGGGTGGGCGTGGCGGGCACGTAATCACCAACGTATCTCCTCATAAAATAAAGATCAAACTTCAAACTGGTAAGTTCTCGTTTAATCTTTCTATTATACTTCGGAGTCACGTGAGTGACTACGTGAAGATTTTAAAGCTCTGTGATTTTTATGCCGCAGATCAAAATCCCAGCTTCTCACTGCATCGATTATCTCTGAGTATCATCAATAATGCTGTAAACATGACATTGCATATCATGCAAAAACAAAACAGTTTTATTTTTGGTCATAAAACAACCAATAAACCCTTTTAATTTAGGGGCAACAAACGAAACAGAATTAAACAGTATTGAAAGACTTTAAACAATAGCAACAGCACTCAATATTGAGTTGGCAAACAGCCCTCCATCGGCAATTGGCCGATGGTAGTATTGCTGAAACACAAGTTCATTTTTCCAAATATGTTGGAAACATTACATCTGGAAGAGATGAGATTCCTCCTAGTAGGCAAAGTAAATCAATTTCAAAAGACGTGGTCTACGTTTTTGGACCTATTACAAGCATGAGGTGCAATAGTAATTTAGAAAAACAAATAAATAAATAAAAGGTATCTGGACCTGGTAATGGGAGGTAAAATAAAAACAGACTTGGTTGGTAGTTCCTTCTCTATGAAGTATGGTATAAGAGTTATAATAGAGCGATTGTTCCTTCTTTCTTTCTCTTTTTTTTTCTAGGGTCTATTTTCTAACTTTACTTCCTTCTCTAACTTCTTTTCTAAGGGGCTTTCTTTTCCCAACACTCTTTTGCACCTCACAACCTTTGTGCACTTTCTTCACTTTTCTTACTTCTTTCTTTTTCTTTCTTAAAGTTTAAAAAAGTGAAGCGGTACAAAAAATGTATTAATATATACGTGTTGTACATTACTGTAATCTACCGTACTTCTAAAAAATTAAAAAAAAAAAAATAAAAAAAAAAAATAAAAAAAAAATAAAAATAAAAAAAAAAATAAAACAACCAATAAACCCTTTTAATTTAGGGGCAACAAACGAAACATAATTAAACAGTATTGAAAGACTTTAAACAATAGCAACAGCACTCAATATTGAGTTGGCAAACAGCCCTCCATCGGCAATTGGCCGATGGTAGTATTGCTGAAACACAAGTTCATTTTTCCAACCTGCGGCTTTTAATATATGGTCGATGGGAACATCCATCGCCCTGACCGCGGATGTTGCTACTGCGCTAGTGGAATGAGATGTAAACACATAAATGTTAATTCCTGCCTGAACCAACTCTTGCTTTAACCACGTTGAGATAGTCTGAACTGCCACTCTTTTATGTTGGCTTCTTGTAACTGACAAATAATCCTGTTTCTTCTTGTCTTAAAGCCCTTGTGGCTTCAATGTAATGTAAGAAATGTGTCCTTACACATAAAGATGGATCTGTAGGATATGCTGAGAACACAATCTTAAATCCTGTCACACCTGGCCTGCTTTGTTTGAGCAGGTCATAAATATAAAACAGAACATTCTCTGTAGTCACTTCCATTCTATCTAACTGAAGTTTTTGCAAAGTCTGCACTCTCTGTACTGACACCAATGCCATTAGCATAGCCAATTTCATGGTTAATTTTAACAAAGTTATAGACGTGACAGGGACCCAATGACGAAGCATGTTAAGAACAACGCTTACATCGCAGATTACCATATACCTAGGCTTAGGCGGTTTGGATTTAAAGATTCCTTTCATGAACTTAGATATGAGAGGGTGAGAAGCTATACTTTGCGTCCGTGTACCTATTACAAGATATGCCGTCAAAGCACTTCTAGCTGTATTGATAGCACTATAGCTAAGACCCTCATCATAATAAGGTGTAGATAAAACTCTAACACATTTTCAATAACTACAGTATCATATTGAATATTCTTTTGAACACAATATTGTTCCCATTTTTTTACATGTCATATACTGCTTTTGAGTACTCTTTCTCCAGGCTGCAGTGAGTATATCCACCATTGGCCTAGAAAGCCCTCGACCAATGTAAGGCATTCTTAAAAACCTGCAAATTAACAGATCGATACGATCACATAACGGATGAACTTAACGCGTTACTGGATGCTCCAGCAAATTCCTACTGTTTGGAATCAGCAAAAAGGAGGTTGGATCGCTATCTGTAACATCAAAGGGAACCATGGCTGAATTGAGCAATTTGGTATCACCAAAACCCCTGAAGCGGCATCCTGCTTGATTTTCTCAAACACCCATGTGATTCATATAAGCAACTGCTGCAGTGTTGTCTATTTGGCACTGCACATGCAAACTAGTTTTGTTAGTGCCTTAAGCATTGAGTCCATAAAATACTCCTGGTTAATTACCCATGTTTGCAGAAGCAATGTCCATCTGTCTCCACAGCTGGATCTTGTATCAGCAGCACCCCACCCAAGTGCTCTGACATCTGTCTGCAAAATCATGGAAGCTTGGTCCAATAACACTTTGGAACTACTAATGGACACATGCTGAATCCACCATTGTACATCAGCAACAGCCTCTATTGATAGAAGCATAGGTCTATTATAATGACCCCAATGTATCCTCAGTGCTTGTTCCTTTGACCTTTGTAATTGTAGATAATAAAGTGGCCACTATTGAACTGCTGGAAATGCTGCCAGCAATTTCCCCAGCAGTCTTGTCCCCTGGCTAATTGAAGGCTGTGTGTCAGCAATTAACTTGATACAGCTCTTAATTAGCTCTACCCTTTTTTGCCTCGGCAAGGTCACAATCATGTTGATTAAGTCTATTGTGAACCCAACTAGTCAATTTGTGTCACAGGTATTAATTTAGATTTCTCTGGATAGCTTATGAAGCCCAATTTTTAAAAAGTGTTTTTTACCAACTGCCACCGATGCTTCAGCTGTTTCCTTTGATTGTCCTACAATCAAGATATTATCTAGCTAAGCCATGAGCACATGCCCTTGACTTCTCATCATGCCTAGAATAGGTTTGAACAACTTTGTAATCACACTAGGAGCTGAAGACAAACGATTAGGCAGTGCATTGTATTGCCATAATTGCCCCATCCAGCTGAATTTTAAATCTTTTATCCTGCAAATGAACAGACACTGAATCCGCATCTTGAAGATTTCCTCAAACGTTTCCATCTTAAAATGTCTATACTGTACAAAAAGACTATTCAGGTCCAGTATAATTCTGCAACCCCCATCCTTTTTTGGTCTGGGAAAGATATTGGACACAAACTGATGGCTTTGGTAAACTGCCTGAGCAATTACACCTTTAATACATAAGCTTGCAAGTTCCACCTGAACTTCCAATTGTTCAGTGATACTGAAGTCAAACTCCTTTTTGGAACATGTTGCATGGGTAAATCAGAATTTGCATTAAGCTTTATTCGAAACCCTTCAATAACCTTCAGTATAAACATATCTGAGGTATCACATTAGATCTGTCTACATGAGAACCAGACACACTTACCTCCTTACCACCTGGCATTCTTCCCCGGCCTCGAGCTGGATATCTCACCTTCCCTGGCGCTGCTACAGCCGAACGCCAACTGCGCTGCATCGTAGCTGGACTCGTCCGTTGCCTGGACCAGTCTCCTCGCTTATAGGGATACTTCCGCTTTAGTGGATATGTGGCTGCTGGCTGCTTAATCAAGCCCACCGTCTTGGCCTCCTCCGCCAGCTCCTTCACCTGCTTTGCGAAATCGTCGCCAAACTGTGCCAGGCTGGCAGAGTGAAGCATATTTAGGGTTGATGGTTGGTCTAAAAGCATTCTTGCGGAGGCAGTTGATCTCAAAGTGGGCACTCCACAATAGCACCCCACCTTTTGTTGTAATTTTGTCATTGGCCTCTCCATCCACCATCCTGGCAAAGCTCGTTATGCCAGATGCCAGCAACTTTAAAAATATGCTGGAGCTTCACCTCCTCCTGGGCTCTCATTTGTATGCCCATCTTGCCCCAAATCTTCCTGTTCCCAACAGGAACTTTTAACAGGCCACAGTTGATTGGGGCTTCATGCTTCCTTACTGTCTCATCCATTGTCAGCTCCTGTAGCTGATGTGAGACTTGGTAATTTATGCTGGTGGTAAGTTCCTCACCCAGAGGCTCACCAGCGTCCGACGACAGGGCAAACCGTGCTGCACATGGTGTCAGCTCTGGCCGCGGCATGCCCTCCCTTTGGAAGTCGTCGTCGGACTCAGGGTCAGAGCGTATCTGCCCTTCTGCACTCACCTCTTGCAAAGAGGGTGCTTTCAAGCAGGCCTCTACTAGGCACTGCCGGCAGAGCCTTCCCCACGACCTCCCGCCTGCACAACTCCTCCTGGAGTGTGGCTTGGTGGAGCAGCCCCTGTATGAGCTGCTCCTTTTGGATAACCGCTGGGGCACGGTATCCTGTCCCCGACGGGATTCTCCTGGCCCGACTCTGCGGAGTCAATGGCCCTGACAGACTTGGCTTATGCCTACCGCCCGACTGGCGTTGGCTGTGTACCCAGCTGGGCACTTTGCCAAGTCTGTCGCTGCACCGCTACCGGCTTGCGACTCCTCAGAGGTGACAGGCTGCCTTTCAGAGACTGCGGTCCCGCAGCTCTCTCTCCCCTTGTCCGTAGCAGGCCTGCACCTTGATGATTTTCCTTGTTCCTGCATTATGGGGAAAAAAAAATACAGCAACAATTTCTCTACTTTTTTTCTAACTCCTCCAAAGTCTCCCCGATTTTGGTGGAGCTGTAACTACTCACCTGCAGGAGGAGCTCCGTCCTCCTGCTGCCGGGCGCCAATGCGTCAGACGTAATGACGCGCATGCGCCCTGACGGGTCTTCTTCACGTAGTCACTCACGTGACTCCGAAGTAAAATTGCACATTGACTTGCAAATAACATTGTAATCTCGAGCCTGTGGTTACATACTTTGTCAAGTTGAATGAAAGCAGGTATTACATGTTTTACAGATTGCTCTTTTTAATTTAAGGTTTAGTTTAGTTTAGTTTAGAGATAGAGCATGGAAACAGGCCCTTCGGCACACTGAGTCTGCGCCGACCAACGATCCCTGCATATTAACACTATCCAACACACACTAGGGACAATCTACATTCAGAGAAAGCCAATTAATCTACGAACCTGTACGTCTTTGGAATGCGGAAGGAAACCGAAGATATCTGAGAAAACCCACTCGGTCACGGGGAGAATGTACAAACGCCGTACAGACAGCAGCCGTAGTCAGGACCGAACCCGGGTCTCTGGCGCTGAAAGCGCTGCAAGGCAGCCACTCTACCGTTGCACCAACATTGTTCCAGTCCTGCTATAGAACCTTTCTTTTCTACATAGATACATAGATACATAGAAAATAGGTGCAGGAGTAGGCCATTCGGCCCTTCGAGCCTGCACCGCCATTCAATATGATCATGGCTGATCATCCAACTCAGTATCCCGTACCTGCCTTCTCTCCATACCCCCTGATCCCTTTAGCCACAAGGGCCACATCTAACTCCCTCTTAAATATAGCCAATGAACTGGCGTCAACTACCCTCTGTGGCAGAGAGTTCCAGAGATTCACCACTCTCTGTGTGAAAAAGTTTTTCTTCATCTCGGTCTTAAAGGATTTCCCCCTTATCCTTAAGCTGTGACCCCTTGTCCTGGACTTCCCCAACATCGGGAACAATCTTCCTGCATCTAGCCTGTCCAACCCCATAAGAATTTTGTACGTTTCTATAAGATCCCCTCTCAATCTCCTAAATTCTAGCGAGTATAAGCCAAGTCTATCCAGTCTTTCTTCATATGAAAGTCCTGACATCCCAGGAATCCGTCTGGTGAACCTTCTCTGCACTCCCTCTATGGCTATAATGTCCTTCCTCAGATTTGGAGACCAAAACTGTACGCAATACTCCAGGTGTGGTCTCACCAAGGCCCTGTACAACTGCAGTAGAACCTCCCTGCTCCTATACTCAAATCCTCTTGCTATGAAGGCCAACATACCATTCGCTTTCTTCACTGCCTGCTGCACCTGCATGCCTACTTTCAATGACTGGTGTACCATGACACCCAGGTCTCGCTGCACCTCCCCATTTCCTAATCGGCCACCATTAAGATAATAGTCTGCCTTCCCGTTTTTGCCACCAAAGTGGATAACCTCACATTTATCCACATTATACTGCATCTGCCAAACATTTGCCCACTCCCCCAGCCTATCCAAGTCACCTTGCAGTCTCCTAGCATCCTCCTCACAGCTAACACTGCCCCCCAGCTTAGTGTCATCCGCAAACTTGGAGATGTTGCTTTCAATTCCCTCGTCCAGATCATTAATATAAATTGTAAATAGCTGGGGTCCCAGCACTGAGCCTTGCGGTACCCCACTAGTCACTGCCTGCCATTGTGAAAAGGACCCGTTTACTCCTACTCTTTGCTTCCTGTTTGCCAGCCAGTTCTCTATCCACATCAATACTGAACCCCCAATACCGTGTGATTTAAGCTTGTATCCTAATCTCTTATGTGGTACCTTGTCGAAAGCCTTCTGAAAGTCCAGATACAACACATCCACTGGTTCTCCCCTATCCACTCTACTAGTTACATCCTCAAAAAATTCTATAAGATTCGTCAGACACGATTTACCTTTCGTAAATCCATGCTGACTTTGTCCAATGATTTCACCACTTTCCAAATGTGCTGCTATCCCATCTTTAATAACTGACTCTAGCAGTTTCCCCACTACCGATGTTAGACTAACTGGTCTGTAATTCCCCGTTTTCTCTCTCCCTCCCTTCTTAAAAAGTGGGGTTACGTTTGCTACCCTCCAATCCTCAGGAACTACTCCAGAATCTAAAGAATTTTGAAAAATTATCACTAATGCATCCACTATTTCTGGAGCTACTTCCTTAAGTACTCTGGGATGCAGCCTATCTGGCCCTGGTGATTTATCGGCCTTTAATCCATTCAATTTACCCAACACCACTTCCCGACTAACCTGGATTTCACTCAGTTCCTCCATCTCCTCTGACCCGCGGCCCCCTGCTATTTCCGGCAGATTATTTACGTCTTCCTTAGTGAAGACGGAACCAAAGTAGTTATTCAATTGGTCCGCCATATCCTTGTTCCCCATGATCAATTCACCTGTTTCTGACTGCAAGGGACCTACATTTGTTTTAACTAATCTCTTTCTCTTCACATATCTATAAAAACTTTTGCAGTCAGTTTTTATGTTCCCTGCCAGTTTCCTTTCATAATCTATTTTCCCTTTCCTAATTAAGCCCTTTGTCCTCCTCTGCTGGTCTCTGAATTTCTCCCAGTCCTCTGGTATGCTGCTTTTTCTGGCTAATTTGTACGCAACATCTTTTGCTTTGATACTATCCCTGATTTCCCTTGTTATCCACGGATGCACTACCTTCCCTGATTTATTCTTTTGCCAAACTGGGATGAACATTTTTTGTAGTTCATCCATGCAGTCTTTAAATGCCTTCCATTGCATATCCACCGTCAACCCTTTTAGAACTAATTGCCAGTCAATCTTGGCCAATTCACGTCTCATATCCTCAAAGTTACCTTTCTTTAAGTTCAGAACCGTTGTTTCTGAATTAACAATGTCACTCTCCATCCTAATGAAGAACTCAACCATATTATGGTCACTCTTGCCCAAGGGGGCACGCACAACAAGTCTGCTAACTAACCCTTCCTCATTACTCAATACCCAGTCTAGAATAGCCTGCTCTCTCGTTGGTTCCTCTACATGTTGGTTTAGATAACTATCCCTCATACATTCCAAGAAATCCTCTTCCTCAGCACCCCTGCCAATTTGATTCACCCAATCTATATGTAGATTGAAGTCACCCATTATAACTGTTTTGCCATTGTTGCACGCATTTCTAATTTCCTGTTTGATGCCATCCCCAACTTCACTACTACTGCTAGGTGGCCTGTACACAACACCCACCAGCGTTTTCTGCCCCTTAGTATTTCGTAGCTCTACCCATACCGATTCCACATCCTCCAAGCTAATGTCCTTCCTTTCCACTGCGTTAATCTCCTCTCTAACCAGCAACGCTACCCCACCTCCTTTTCCTTTCTCTCTATCCCTCCTGAATATTGAATATCCCTGGATGTTCAGCTCCCAGCCTTGGTCACCCTGGAGCCATGTCTCCGTGATCCCAACTATATCATAATCATTAATTGCTATCTGCACGTTCAACTCATCGACCTTATTACGAATGCTCCTTGCATTGAGACACAAAGCCTTCATGCTTGTTTTTACAACGCTCTTACCCCTTATACAATTATGTTGGAAAGTGGCTCTTTTTGATTTTTGCCCTGGATTTGTCTGCCTGCCACTTTTACTTTTCACCTTGCTACCTATTGCTTCCGCCCGCATTTTGCACCCCTCTGTTTCTCTGCTCACCCATTTAAGAACCCCACCACCTCTTATTCTCTGTTTATTATTGTTTTCTTCTTTCCCCCCTACATGTTGGGTCTGAGTGCTTTCCTTCTCTGCCTCCTGCCTCACACACTGTCTAATAGCATTCTCTATTTGAGTCCCTCCCCCCAACCATTCTAGTTTAAAGTCTCCCCAGTAGCCTTTGCAGATCTCCCCGCCAGGATATCAGTCCCCCTCAGGTTCAAGTGCAACCCATCCTTTTTGTACAGGTCATACCTTCCACAAAAGAGGTCCCAATGATCCAGAAATTTGAATCCCTGCCTTCTGCACCAGTCCTTCAGCCACGCATTTATCCTCCACCTCGCTCCATTCCTACTCTCACTGTCGCGTGGCACAGGCAGTAATCCCGAGATTGTTACCTTCGCTGTCCTTCTCTTTAACTCCCCTCCTAACTCCCTAAATTCTCCTTTCAGGACCTCTTTCTGGTGGCCTCCCTGCGATATTTGAAACACTGATTTAGCTGTATTGTTTCTGGAGATATCAACACTACTTACCTGGCATGTCCAAAATTGAAATGAAAGCCAAACTGAAAGACAGCTTCTGTAATAGAATAAATAGGACTCTTTTGGAATGGCAGGCAGTAGTTGGGCTAAGTAGGAATCGGTGTTTGGATGCCAGTTATTCATAATTTGTGTCAATTATGTGGTCAAGAGACCAAAATAGAATACTTCTAAACTTGCTGGTGACACAAAGTGTGGATTTGTAGGTTGTGACATGAATGTGAAGAAGCTTCAAGTTGATTTAGACAAGTTGAGTGAGTGGGTGATATGAATGACGTAATGTAACATGGATAAATATGAAGCTCTCCACTTTGATAGGAAAAACAGAAAATAAGAGAATTGTTTAAATGGTTATAGATTAGGAATTGTTGATATAAAAAAGGAACCTTGGCCTGAAGAAGGATTGGGAACCCAATCATCATCTTTTTAGTTTTAGTTAGAGATACAGTGTGGAAACAGACACTTCGGCCCACCGAGCCCACACCGACCAGCGATCCCCGAATATTAACACTATCCTACACACGCTAGGGACAATTTACACATACACCAAGCCAATTAACCTACATACCTGTATGTCTTTGGAGTGTGGGAGGAAATCCAAGATCTCGGAGCAGGCAAAAGGGGACTATAAAAGGAAGGTGGAGAGGAAACTGCAGCACAACAACATCAAAGAGGTGTGGAGAGGAATGAAGACCATCACTGGCTTCAAGGAGAAGAGAAGCCTGCCGTCAGGAGACGTGGATAAGGCCAATGAGTTTAACCTGTTCTATAACAGGTTTGATCTGGTATCCCCTCCCACCTCTACAGGTGCAGCCCCTCCCCCACCATCACCTCTACGAGGCAGCCCCCCTAACACCACAGCTGAAGCATCTCCTATGCCGGCATCCCCTCAACTGTTCTTCACGGCGGGCGAGGTGAGAGCTGAGCTGAGGAGGTTGCGCCCTGGTAAAGCAGCTGGCCCTGATGGTGTATGTCCCAGGCTACTGAAAGATTGTGCGGCTCAGCTGGCGGAGCCTCTCCAGACCATTTTCAACCTGAGTCTCCAGTCAGGGAGGGCACCAGGTCTGCGGAAAACATCATGTCTCATGCCGGTTCCCAAAGCAGGGCGGCCGACTGAGATCAACGACTACAGACCCTTACATGAGGCCCTCACATCTCATATCATGAAGACAATGGAGCGGCTATTCATTCGTCTCCTGAGACCACAAGTCCAGCACGCACTCGACCCACTACAGTTTGCGTACCAGGAGAACATTGGTGTGGATTACGCAGTCCTCTACATGCTGCACCGGATCTACTCCTTTTTGGACGAACCAGGTGGCTACATGAGGATTATGTAGGTATGTTACAAAACTTACCTTCAGCGGCGCTGCAGTTCTGCCACTGCCCGTGTGCGCGACTTTGGCGCCTTTGAGAGGGGGGACGGATTTAAAATGCGATTTTTCGGCAGCCTATTCAAATCGATATCTGTCAGGCTGTTTAGTTGCTAAAGAAAAATCGCTTTGACTGCCGTTTTATTAAGTGTATTAAAATTAAGGCTGGATAATTAAATTGTTGGAGTAAAATTAAAATCATATTCAAATGCCGTCAACGCCGACAATGGGACAGATCTCACGTAGGGGACAAGGCAAGGTACGCCGTTTATTTTTTCATATAAACTTGCTTCTTAGGATGCCCTTAATCAAAATTTCACGTTGCGAAAATGTGATTATGTAAATATACGAACCGGCAGTATTTTTCCTGCCGATATGGGGTTTAAATTCACTGCAACCGCAACGTTCCAAACCAGCGCGTTCCACAAAATCCCACTCCAAGATGATTTAAATGCCCATTAATTTACAGGAATTAAACACTAAATTCCTTCCATTTGGCCTATAAATTCATGACAATGAGATTTAAAAATAATGTTATATTGTGAATTCTTGTGTGAATGTTATTTGGACACTTAGGCTTTAAAAAAAAAAAATGTTAACCTTTTCTTAAGAAATGGATAGATGTTTAGATCTAGTAATTGAATTTTGTAATTAGCTACAATTGGGTAACTAACTAATTATATGCTTTAATTTCAGGTCATCCAAGTAAGATTGTTTCATATTTGTTTCAGAATGCTTCAATCTATAATAACTGAAAATTTCATTGAGTTCTCTTACTTTTTAAGAGAGTTATGGGCTTTTGACTGTCCTTGATCACAGCTTTTGTGTTAAGTCAATGGAAAAGCAATAGGGAACAAGATGCTAATTTCCGAGTATGAAAATGGTCATAACCTTTTTAATACTGAAGATATGAAAGTGAATTTGGTGTCAAATTAAACTTCTTTTTATGCTTTATCTGATGGGATAAATTGCAGACTTGATTTTTTAAATCTCAAAATGTTGTAACATTGCTAGATTATGTTTTTCGACTTTTCAAGTGCGTTCAACCATCCAACCCCTGATTCTGAAAGACAAGCTTAAGAAGATGGGGGTGGACTCCACCTTTATCTCCTGGATACACAACTACCTGACGGGTCGACCACAGTTTGTTAAGCTGGGGGACTGTGTTTCTGGGACAGTGGTGTGCAAAGTTGGAGCCCCACAGGGAACGATTCTGGCCCCATTCCTCTTCACTCTGTATACCGCAGACTTCAATTATAAGTCTGACACATGACACGTACAGAAATATTCAGATGACACAGCGATTGTGGCATGTGTAAGGAACGGGTATGAGGAGGAATACAGGGACTTGACCAGTGCCTTCTGTGCCTGGAGTAAAGAGAACTGTCTCATCCTGAATACAACCAAGACTAAAGAGATGGTGGTTAACTTTGGCAGGTCCAAGCTCCTGCTTCAGCCGGTCAACACTGCAGGGGCTGACATTAAGGTGGTGCAGACATATAAATACCTTGGAGTGCACCTTGATAACAAACTGGACTGGTCTGTCAACTCTGACGCCCTCTACAAAAAAGGTCAGAGCAGACTCTTTTTCCTCAGAAGGCTCAAATCCTTCAATGTGCGTAATGCTATGCTGTACATGTTTTACAATACTGTGGTTGCAAGTGTCATTTTTTATGCTGTTGTCTGCTGGGGCAACAGCATCATTGCGAAAAACAGCAAGAAGCTGGACAAACTGGTAAAACGGGCTAGCTCAGTGCTGGAGGGGAGAGTGGACTCTGGGATGGATGTGCTTGAGAGGCGCAAGGTGCAGGTCATCCTAGAAAACCCCGGGCATCCCCTCCGTGTAATTCTGGAGAGTCAAAAGAGCACTCGGAACAACAACCGGCTCCTCTCCCTGCGCTGTAGAACGGAGCGGTTCAGGAGATCCTTCACCCCTGCAGCCATTAGATTTTATAATACGGACCGCTAGGCTGTAGGGGGTTGCGTTTTGCATTTTTTTATTGTTAATTATTGGTCTTTTTAAGTATTTATTGCTCTCAGGTATTGTCCACATTGTATTTTCTGTATTTTCTGTCTGCTTTTGTTCTGAATGTGGGTTTGTTGGTTGCGGGCTTCTGGACATCTGAATTTCCCTGAGGGGATCAATAATGTATTTATTCTTCTTCTTCTTCTTATTATTATTATTATTAAAACCCACGAGGTCACGGGGAGAACATACAAACTCCGCACAGACAGCACCTGTAGTCAGGATCGAACCCGGGTCTCCGGCGCTGCAAGCAATGTATGGCAGCAACTCTACCGCTGCTCCACAGTGGCAGCCCTGTTCATTCTCCTTACAGGTACTGATAGGGCCTGAAAAGAGTGGATATGGAGAGGATATATCCACTAGTGGAAGAGTCTAGGATCTGAGGTTATAGCCTCAGAATTAAAGGACGTACCTTAAGAAAGGAGATGAAGAGGAATTAATTTTGTTAGAGGGGGTGAATCTGTGGAATTCATTGTCACAGAAGGCTGTGGATGCCAAGTCAATGGATATTTTTAAGGCAGAGATTGATAGATTCTTGATTGGTAAGGGTGTCAGGGGTTATGGGGCGAAGGCAGGAGAATGGGGTTGAGAGGGAAAAATGGATCAGCCATGGTTGAATGGCAGAGTAGACTTGATGGGCCAAACGTCCTAATTCTGCTCCTAGAACTTATGGACATGAACTATTTGAGGGCAGGAACCTTCTGAAAAGAATCAAGGTTGTTTTGCTCAAGTTTCCTATATCTGCATTTCCTTGAGTCTCTATTTAGTGTGACGTGATTGTTAGTCACTAACCTTAGCTGTACAAATTATAAGCCTGTGATAGGTTTCACCATACTTCTCTCCAACGTTTCCTTTGAGAATGATACATCAGATTTAGCCAGTGAATCTATCAGCCTCTCTGCACTTTGTTATTTCATTACCAGTTTCCAGTACTCACTTATCAATCATGGGCACTGAAAGAACATAGCGACTGCAGAGCGGTACAGTGGTAGAAATGTTGCCTTGCAGCACCAGAGACCCGGGTTCAATCCTGACTATTGAGCCTGTCCCACTTAGGCGACTTTTAAGGCGACTGCAGGAGACTATGCAGTCGCCACATGGTTGCCACATGTTCACGGGTGGTTGCCGGGGAGTCGCCTTCATGGTCGTGAGGAGTTCCCACATTCTGGGAACTGGCCGCGGCCTCATTATGGTCACTGCGAGTTTTTCAACATGGAGATTAGCGAGAATTCTCGTGCCGTTGGTGGGTTGCCAGGAGGTCGAAGGTTCTCAGAGGTTCTCGTAGGTTGTAGCCAGTGCCGACCAGTGAATTTCATTGGCTCTTTGGGAAAAAAAAGGTAAGCAGTAGTTTTCAGAACCAAGGATAACCGACCGGTAATGTCAAATATCCGCCGAGCTTCACAGCCGTGTATCTCTGGCTTCTTAAAAGTTGTCTCCACTCTTTCTCCCCCCTTCTCCCCCTCTCCCCCCATCTTTTAAAGGACTTACCGTACACTGTGCTTTGGCCGTCTTTTAACAGCGCCAACCTTCCTGTTGTGTCTGTCTGTGTGTGTCTGCTTCACCTTGGCTTTGCACCATGTGAATTTTTTAGACAGCGCTCCCCCCGCTTGCCCTGTCGCCCGCCTGCATAATGGGCTGGTGAAGGAAGCGATGTGTTTGTGTGTGTGTGTGTGTGTTCCACTCTGACAGTTGCCGTTCCTGGCTCCTGGCATATTAATGATTTGGAAGAGGGAATTAGGAGCAACACTAGCAAGTTTGCGGATGACACAAAGCTGGGTGGCAATGTGAACTGTGAAAAGGATGTTAGGTGGTTGCAGGGTGAACTGGACAGGTTGAGTGAGTGGGCAGATGCGTGGCAGATGCAGTATAATATAGATAAATGTGAGGTTATCCACTTTGGCGGCAAAAACAAGGGGGCAGATTATTATCTCAATGGGGTTAGGTTAGGTAAGGGGGAGGTACAGCGAGACCTGGGTGTCCTTGTACACCGGTCACTGAAAGTTGGCGTGCAGGTACAGAAGGCAGTGAAGAAAGCTAATGGAATGTTGGCCTTCATAACAAGAGGATTTCAGTATAGAAGTAAAGAGGTTCTTCTGCAGTTGTGTAGGGCTCTGGTGAGACCACATCTGGAGTATTGTGTACAGTTTTGGTCTCCTAATTTGAGGAAGGACATCCTTGTTATTGAGGCAATGCAGGAAAAATGTTCCCAATGTTGGGCGAGTCCAGAACCAGGGGCCACAGTCTTAGAATAAAGGGGAGGTCATTTAAGACTGAGGTGAGAAAAAACGTTTTCACCCAGAGAGTTGTGAATTTATGGAATTCCCTGCCACAGAGGGCAGTGGAGGCCAAATCACTGGATGGATTTAAGAGAGAGTTAGATAGAGCTCTATGGGCTAGTGGAGTCAAGGGATATGGGGAGAAGGCAGGCACGGGTTATTGATAGGGGACGATCAGCCATGATCACAATGAATGACGGTGCTGGCTCGAAGGGCCGAATGGCCTCCCCCTGCACCTATTTTCTATGTTTCTATGTTTCTATGTTCCATTTGCCTGTTTTTCAGACGACTGCCGGCAACTTGACAGTCACCGGCAGTCCGCTGAAAAATCGCCTAAGTGGGACAGGCCCATCATACGTGTCCTGTCCATATGGAGTTTGTACGTCTTCCCTGTGAGCATGTGGGTTTTCCCCAGTTGCTCAATGTCCTCCCACATTCCATAGACAGGCAGATTTGTAGGTTAATTATTTTCTGTAAATTTTCCCTAGTGTGTAGGAGGGAACTAGTGTACAGGTGATCGTTGATCGGCACGGGCTCGGTGGGTTGGAGGGCCTGTAACCACACTGTATCTCTAAACTAAACTAAACTAAACTAAACTACAAAATGATCAAAAGAATCTGCTTGCTTTCAATTTCATACTATCTGGCACAGAACATGGCCCACTGATTGGAGAAGCACTGTAAGCAGCAGCATTTTGCAGAAATTAAAATGCAGTGAACCAACCAGATGCATTCCAACATCAGCTCCCTCCTTGAAAGATCAGAAGAAGTGTTTAATTTAGCTGTTTTAATGCCTGTGACACAAATTAACGCCGAGACACCTTTGCAGTCTGATCCAAGAGCAAAACAAACGAGGCCTTTCAAGACTCAAATTGGATTTTTTTGGCAGGATGATGCTGCAGAAATTTGTGTTACCATGGCAACTGTACGGTCGAATCATGTCCCAAATTAAACCACATGGAGTAGGAAAATATGATATCTCTAAGCCAGCCTGGACATTAGCCAAGGATGGCCAGCCCTCCCAGCAACCACATCAAGAGCATTGCAAAGAGACCAGAGTGTCCTTGTGTTGAAGATATGTCATTTGCTGACGATTTTGAAAGAATATTTTGAGCAGTTTAGAATGACAGGGATGTAAATTCAACACATGTAATCAAAGGCTGGAATAAATCTCTAACTTATATTGTCACTCTAAAACATTTATCAGAATTTTTTGATGAAAGATTATCATTCTGAAGCATTAACTTTGTTTTTCCCTCCCCAGTTGCTACCTGACCCATTGAGTTTTTCACTGTTTTTAGTGCAGTAACCCATAGTGCAGTATTTCAGCCTTGCTTCTGGGCAAGGTCCACTTGTGGTTAAAGACTTCAATCTGAAAAATATTGATATGAAATGAAAAGGATATGGAGAAAACGCCAAAATTCCTCTCAATTCATTTTCGTATTTCCAACTGGCAGAATCCTAATAACCTACTTTCTCGATTGAAAGTCGTTTGTATAGAATGAATCTATCCCTTCCCATTAGAGGTTTTGAAAAGGAGTTAGCAGCAGTCTCCATCAGTGTATGGACAGATGTGCTTCATTTTATTTTGGCATTTCAATAAGGAAATAGTGTTTGTAGACAATCTGGCTACTAAAACAGAAGCTGGGAACATTAATGATCCAACAGGCCGCTATGAAGACTGCAGCAAAAACAAATTGTTCCCATGATCAGGATTTCCCTCACATTTGCTTGGTTTTGTTTTTACCCAACTCCAAAATAGCTGAAGATAGGATATTAGTTTGGTGAAGCCGCTCTCTTGTTCATAGCAGTGAGAGCAAATCAGTTAGAGTCATACAGCACAGAAACAGGCCCTTCTAAGATGCACCATCTAAACTAGTTCTATTTGCCTGTGTCTGGTCCATATTCCTCCAAACCTTTCCTATGCATGTATCTGTCAAAATGACTTCTAAATGTTGTTACATTATGTCCCTCAACTACCTTCTCTGGCAGCTTGTTCCATTTACCCAGCATCCTCTGTGTGATAAAGTTGCCCTTCAGGTTCCCATTAAATCTTTTCCCCATCACCTTAATTCTTTGTCCACTGGTTCTTGATTCCCCTACTCTGGGTAAAAGATACTGTGTATTTTACTTCGGAGTCACGAGAGTGACTATGTGAAGAAGGCCGTCAAGGCGCATGCGCGTCATTACGTCTGACGCATTGCGCAACGACTGACTGGTGGGCGCGTCGCTCCTTCCAGCGGTAAGTTAAAAATGCTCAGGTAAGTGTTTATACTTTATCTGAGGTCTTTGCTCCGGGTTCGTTTACTGTTTGTTCAACAGAGTACTCAAACTTTGTGGAGAATATGTCGAAGGTAAAGAGGCGGGCTGCAGCGAAGCCGGCATCTGAAGAGTGCGGGCCTGCGGGTAGGGGGCGGCCGCCGATTTCGCCTTCAGGGCCGCTAGCAGAGAAGCCAGCGGCTACAGACTTGGTGCCGACAGTAAGCACCTTGGCTACCCCGCAGGGGAGAAAAGCCACAAGGAAGTCTGTCAGGGCCCTGGACTCGGATGAGTCGGGCCAGGAGGTTTCTCCTCCTTCTATGGGCAGTGTTTTGGGGAGACTGACCCACATGGAGCACCTAATGGAGAGGTTGCTCCAAAGCGATATGCTCCAAAGAAGGGAGCTATCTGAGCCCGGGTATTATGGAGAACCCGCGGCAGCGGCACCTGTCTCAGGGCTGCTTGATGTCTCCCTCTCTGAGGAGGGGAGCGTAAGAGGCCAGTTTTACACTGACTCAGATATCGGAGGCACAGCTGGGGAGCATGCTTCAAGGCATGAGGGGCAAGCTTTGGGAGTACCCCCCATGGCATCCAAATTTGCCATCTCTTCCCAATCAGGGGAACCACTGGGAGAGGAGTTAGCTAGTAGCATTAATTATCTGGCCTCTCACCAGCTCCTAGATCAGGCCATGGAGGAAACCTCTACCAAATACCATACCCCAGTAAACTGTGCCTCATTAAATGTCCCGGCAGTGAATCACTCCTTCTGGGGACACATTGGAGGGGGCGTCAGAGCCCAGGAGGTAAAACTACAAAAAATGTTAAGATTACATACCTCAGGCATCACGGCCTTTGCCAGGTCGGTGGATGGGGTGCCCCTCTCTGATGTTCAGCAGGACGCCATGGCATTAATGTGCAATGCACATTTTGAAATTAATTACCTCCGAAGGAATGCCATCCGTCCTACTCTGAACCCAAAATTTGCAGCATTGTGCAAGGCTGGGAACATCCAACCACCAAACCTACTGTTCAGGGAAGATCTGCCTAAGCAGCTCAGGGAGCTGGATGATGAGGCTAAAACTGCTGGCCTTATCAAGGCCCCAACACCTACCATGTCTTCATCCTTCCGGCGGCAGTACCCCTATCCTCCTCTCAACACCAGACGGTTCGCCGGATATGGTGGGCATCATGTTCAACAGGCACAGAGGCCTTTTTTAGGGCAGGGCCCAGGCCGGGCCATGTTCAAGATGCGTGGATGGCGTCCGCCAACAGCCCTACTCCCCAGACCTCGGGGGCAGAAGCAAACACCATACCGCCGATAACCACTGAGGTAAGTGAGTCTGGTTGTTTGCGTAAAACTGTTTCGATGGATCAGTTACAAGTTGGGGGGAGATTACAATTTTTCTTACATGAATGGCATTGGATAACATCTGACCCATTTATACTGCGCAGTATACAAGGTTTCCAAATTGAGTTCCTTTTCAATTCGCCTCCACCCACACAGCATACACCGAGCTGCACTTTTGTTCCTTCACAACAGGATTGTGTGCATACACAAGCTGAAATAGAATCTTTACTCAAGAAAGGGGTAATTGAGAAGTCGAATCATGAGTCTCACCAATTTGTGTCCAATATATTTACTAGGCAAAAGAACGATGGAGGATGCCGAATCATCCTGGATTTGTCTGAGCTTAACTCATTTGTGCAGTATAAACACTTCAAAATGTAAAACCTTGTTACTGCCAAGCAACTGGTTTCCAAGGGGTGTTACATGGCATGCATCGACCTCAAAGATGCTTACTATTCGGTGGCCATTCATGTAGACCACAGGAGATATTTGAAGTTTAGCTGGATGGGGCAATTGTGGCTGTTTAAAGCATTGCCTAATGGGTTAACCTCAGCCTCCAGACTATTTACTAAATTGCTAAAACCAGTCCTGGGCTACTCAGGGCACATATAGTCATGGCATACTTGGATGACATCTTAATCATTGGGAAGACTATGGAATTAGCTGAATTATCTGTGTCAGCTACCAAACTCATTTTTGAAAGACTGGGGTTCCTAATCCATCCAATTAAGTCAAAATTGGTACCATCTAGAGTAATTGATTATTTGGGATTCACCATTAACTCAATTCACATGTCAGTGATTCTGCCTTCCGGCAAGCAATTAGAGTTAATTGAAGCCTGCAGTACCCTCATTGTTAAGAACAAACCTTCTGTTAGACATGTGGCTAGTATAATTGGCAAGTTAGTGGCTGCTTTCCCAGCTGCTCAGTTTGGGCCTTTGCACTATCAAAACTTACAACGTGCAAAGGAGCAGGCACTCAAATTTCATAGAGGTCACTTCGATACACCCATGCAGTTGCCAGCTGAAGCCATTGCTGAGTTACAATGGTGGGTGACCAATATTTGGTATTGCTCTAGTACTATTTTAGTTGATACACCATCAGTTATCCTGCAAACTGATGCCAGTGCTCTAGGTTGGGGTGCTACCAACACCGTCTCAAGCTGCGGTGGCAGATGGAATCTGCAGGAATCATCGATACTTCAGTCCTATGGTATTAACTACTTAGAGTTGTTGGGAGCACTCTATGGGTTAAAGGCTTATTGTAGCAATATGCATCATGTGCATGTTCAACTTCAGGTTGACAACACTACAGCAGTGGCATACATTAATCACATGGGTGGAAGTAAGTCTGTATTCTGTGATAAATTGTCTAACCTCATTTGGCACTGGTGTATTGTGAGAAACATCTGGGTTTCAGCTGTCTACTTACCAGGTAGATATAATATGGTGGCGGACAAAAGGTCACGAGAATTCAATGACAACAAAGAGTGGATGTTGAATCAGGAAGTGTTTAACGACATTGTCGTTCGGTATGGTGTACCGGACATTGATCTGTTTGCATCCAGACTAAATCATCAGTTACCAAATTACGTTTCATGGGAACCAGACCCAGGGGCAGTAGCAGTAGATGCATTCTCGCTACGCTGGGGTGGGAAGTTCTTGTATGTGTTTCCCCCATTTTGCCTTATCAGTTGATGCTTGGCCAAGACTCTGCCTCTGGCATATTGGTAGTACCAGACTGGCCTACTCAACATTGGTTCCCACTCATCCTAGCTATGATTACACAGCCTTTTATGGTTGTTCCCAAAAGCAGAAAGCTGCTGGTACATCCTGTGACAGGGGAAAGCCATCCTCTTCATGACCGAATAAATTTATTGGTTTGCAGATTCTGAAGAGACCGTTCCTGGGGCTCGGACTTTCAGATCGTACGGTAGATGTGATCACTGCGGCCTGGAGGAAGAGCACCCAGAAACAGTACATCTCTCATATAAGGAAATGGGAGATGTACTGCTCCCTATTGAATATTTCATATGACACGGCTTCCATTACGGATGTTTTGGAGTTCCTTTCTACACTTTTCTATGATCAGAAACTCAGTTATAGTGCCATAAATAGTGCTAGGAGCGCTTTGTCATCTTACTTATGGCTGGGGTCAAGGAATCACACTGTCGGATCTCACCCCTTAATAACTAGATTTATGAAGGGCATTTTTAACTCTACTCCCCTTAGGCCCATATATTCACAGATATGGGATGTGAGCGTGGTCCTCACGCTGCTCTGTCAGTGGGCGCCAGCTTCATCCCTGTCTCTCTCTAATCTCACACTTAAGGTAGTCATGCTCATGGCGCTGGTCTCAGCGCAACGGGTCCAGACGTTAAATAAACTTAGACTGGACAGCATGGTTACATCTGTTGACAACATCACCTTTTTTGTTCATGATCTATTAAAGCAGAGCAGACCAGGGATGTCGGGGCTCAAATTAAGTTTTATGGCTTACCCCGTAGACCAACGGTTGTGTGTGGTATCTCACATATTACAATACATTAAGATCACTAAGAGCCTCAGAGGCTCGGAATTATCCTTATTCATCAGCTACACCAAACCTCATAGCAAGGTTACAGTGCAGACCATTTCAAGATGGATAAAACAGGTGCTGGCATGTGCAGGAGTGGACACTGACACTTTTAAACCTCATTCCACCAGGGCTGCATCTACGTCAGCAGCAAGGGATATGGACGTCCCTCTCGACCACATTCTAGCGGCTGCGGGATGGTCTAATGATCTGACGTACCAGAGGTTTTACAACAAACCTATTGCCAGACCGGGGACTTTTGCTAATTCTGTTTTAGGCTCTGTTTTACAGTTTCCCCCTGGGTGAGAGGGATCACTATTGTTTTTCTTTGTTTATTAAAGCATCAGCATTTTTATCTATGTCATGTTTGAATGCATTAATTATTTCTCACTCATCCTGGTCAACTAATGCAGTGTGTGACGCATGGACTCGTTTTCCACGGCATGAAATCACAGAGCTTCAAAGTCTTCACATAGTCACTCACGTGACTCTGAAGTAAAATAGTAAGATTAAATGAGAACTTACCAGTTTGAAGTTTGATCTTTATTTTATGAAGAGTTACGATGAGCGATTACGTGCCCTCCGCTCCCAACTCTCGTAACATAAAGATCTTTCTCAAAGTTCTAGTCAGCTATAATCTTATTATTTTAGTTCAACAACTGTTATCTGTGATTTCACGCCGCTGCTTTGAAGATTGACGCGCATGCGCCTTGACGGCCTTCTTCACGTAATCGCTCATCGTAACTCCTCATAAAATAAAGATCAAACTTCAAACTGGTAAGTTCTCGTTTAATCTTACTATTCTCCCTATCTATTCCCCTCATGATATTATATACCTCAGCCTAATATAGTCCAAGGAATAAAGTCCTAGCCTGCCCAACTTCTCCGTAAAGCTCAGGCCTTTGAGTCCTGGCAACATCCTCATAAATCTCTACAATCTTACCACCTTAATGATGTCCTTCCTATAGCACAGTGACCAAAACTGAACATGATATTCCAAAAACAGCCTCACTAATGTTTTGTACAACTGTAACATAACATCCCAACTTCTAAAATCAATATCGTGACTGATGAAGCCCAAACTACCAACATCTTTCTTGACCACCCTATCTATCTGTGATGCAACTTTCAGGGAATTATGTACCCTGTATGCCTATGCTCCACAATAATTCCCAGGGCCCTGCCATTCATTGTAAAGGTCCTATCCTGGTATCACTTCGCAAAATGCAACGCCTTGCACTGAATTGCATTAAACACCATTAGCTATGCCTCATCCCATTAGCCCAGCTGAAAATTCATGATCATAATATCATGAGTGATAGGAGTAGAATTATCCCATTCGGCCCATCAAGTACTCCGCCATTCAATCATGGCTGATCTATCTCTCCCTCCTAGAACACAGAGTGCTGGAGTAACTCAGCGAGAAGCCATGGATAGTGACGGTTCAGGGCCTTTCGGTTCAGGGCCTTTCTTCTGAAAAGTCTGAGGCAACGTTGCCAATCCTTGTCCTCCATAGATGCTGCCTGATCCGCTGAGTTACTCCAACACTTTGTGTTCTACTAAAGATTTCAGCATCTTGTGTCTCCAGATGAGGTTTGAATTTACTTTTAGGATTTTGTGAATCATGGGAAGCAGGAATGCCTCTTGACACCACAAAAGATGGCCTTAGATCAACAACTGTTGAATTATTCTGCATCCTTCCCACACCCTTCCAAATCACAGTAAGACCATCGCATATCCCAATCACGGCACCCTTGCATATCCTGACCATGGCAGACCCCCATGTCTGTCCCAAATCCTGGTAATGAGGCCCACTGTACGAGATATCTACCCCACAATTTCAAACTGCTAAAAACTCATCCTGAGGTATGGCTGCCTCCCAAAAAGAGTTTCTTCCCCTATCCTCTTGCCAGGCTCCCCATTTAATTAAAGACTTCTCTAACTTCAAGAAACCCTTGCTTTCCCTCTCTCTCCATCCCACCCCTTTCCCAGTTCTCCGACCAGTCTTACTATCTCCGACTACATTTTATCTCTGGTTGCTTTGTTGTTACCTTCTCCCAACTAACAATGATCTATTCTACATTTTCCTTGATCTCCATTCCCTTTGTCCTGTTTTCACACCTTCCATTTCCTTATATATACACTTCCTTATCTATGTACCTCCCTCTCCCCTGACATCAGTCTGAAGAAGGGTCTTGACCCGAAATGTCACCCATTCCTTTCCGCTGAGTTACTCCAGCATTTTGTGTCTATCCCGATTTAATTAGCTGTGGGGGGTTCAGTGGCTCAATACTGTGGTATTAAGTCCTGCCTTTAGGGTCATCAAGATGCTCTCCATTTCGAATTCTGCTGGATTCTTTCTCTGATTAAAGTCTCCCCACAATCTCCCCATGGTCGGTTGCTCTGGGAGGTTAGAGCATATGGGATCCAAGGTGAATCAGCTGACTGGGTAGAAAATTGGCCTCATGGAAGGAAGCAGAGGTTGTTTTTTCAGACTAGAGGCATGTGACCAGTGGTGTACCTTGGGGTTCAGTGCTGGGTCCTTTGTTGTTTGTCATCTATATCAATGATTTGATGAGAACGTACAAGGCATTATTAGAAAATTTGCAGATGACAATAAAGTGGGTGGTATTGTAGATAGCAAAGATAGTTGCGAGCAGGATTTTGATTGGTTGGCCAGGTGGGCAGAGGAATGATTAATGGAGCATAATGCAGAGAAGTGTAAGATGTTGCATTTTGGGAAGATTTAATAGGAACCTTAAGGGCAACTTTTTTTACACAAATGGTGGTAGGTGTATGGAACGAGCTGCTGGAGGAGGTAGTTGAGGCAGGTACTATCACAAAGTTTAAGAAAAGTTTAGATAGGTACATGGATAGGATATCGCCGACGATTGTGCGGTTTATCGACTGATCAAGTCTCATGATGATTGCCTGACGCTTCAAGAAGATCTGCGCTTATTGGAGAGATGGGAGAAGAAATGGCAAATGATGTTCAAACCAGAAAAAATGTAATGTCATGCATTTTACTAGGAAACCTAAACCAATCCATCATTCCTATACACTCTCTGGACATCAGCTGGAGGCAGTTTCTAGTCATAAATACTTACGAGTTACTTTGTCTGAAAACATGAAATGGAACAAGCATGTGGAAGGGGCAACAGCCAAAGCCAGCAGTGTCATCGGCTTTCTACGTCGCAATCTGCAAAATGCACTCAAAGAAGTTAAGATACAAGCATATAAAAGCCTTATATGTTCACATGTTGAATATTGCTGCTCCATGTGGGATCCTTTCACTCAAGGGAACATCAATAAGATCCAGGCAGTGCAAAACAGAGTTCATATCTAACAACTACAAGTGGCAGAGCTCAGTCTCCAGCATAATATAGGACCTTAAACTTAATCCACCCACTCGCAAGTTTATCAGACTGACAACATTCCACAAGATCAAGAATACCACTATTGATTTAAAGATGGAGGACCACATCCAGTTAATCCAAGCACCCATAGGCATGTCAACCAGAAGCTACCAACCTGGAAATTATTTCATTCCGCACGGTGCTTCATTAGCACTTTCTAACTTGTTTTTCTTCAAGCAGCAAGGGATTGGAATACCCTACCAGCCAGCACCAGAGATCTCCAAAACATTAACACATACAAAAATGCTACTTAGAGCTTTTCAGCGTACTACATCCAGATCCAGATCCAGATCCAGATCCAGGTCTTGGGGGATATGGGCCAAACGCAGGCAGGTGGGATTAGTGTAGATGGGCATGTTGGTCAACGCGGGAAAGTTGGGCCAAAGCATCTGTTTCCTCACTGCATAACTCTATGACTATAATCCTTGCCAGCATGAGTATAATATCAAGGACCCTGACTGTTACCACTACCCAGTTATCTGATCTCAATCGCAAAATTCCATTCAAGTAATTAGTGTCAGTAATAATATCAAGAAGTTGATATTATGAACTCATTTGCCTGGCTGGAAACTTTGCAGGATGGAATAGTTAGAGAGCTGTAATTTGGGAAGTGCTTCTCATAATTTCCTAATGGGAATCATCACCCCAAAATGTATTCCCAGCTGTTTGCCAAAGATCTGATTTTATGTAATCTGATTTCAGGCATTTGATAAAAGAAATCTCTGCACCGAAGAGAAACAAATATTATTATTTTTCCTTGCTGGATTTTGACAGCCTGAAGTATATTTTTACTGCTTTTTACAGATATATGAAAAGTATTATTAGATTAGTCCTATCACTCCTTTGGGCCTGCTCCTTCATTAAACACTCAGCCCACTCTCCTAACCTGTCCCTGCTTTATCTACACTTCCTCCCCCTCCATCTACTGTATCTTCGTATCATCCGCAAACTTGGCCACAAAGCCTTCAATTTCCCCATTTATATACACCGTGAAGAGTAGCGGCCCCAGCACCAACCCACGTGGAACATTGCTGGCCACTGGCAGCCAACCAGAAAATGCCCCCTTTATTGCCACTCTTGTCCTTCTGCATCCAGCCAACCTGCTATCCATGCCCTCTGATGCCATCTTCCTTAGCAGCCTCACATGTGGCACCTTATCAAAGACCTTCTGAGAATCCAGGTAAGCAACATCCACTGGCTCTCCTTTGTCTTTCCTGCTATTTACTTCATCAAAGAATTCCAACAGGTTCGTCAGGCAAGACCTCCCTTTCAAAAAATCATGTTGCCTTTAGGCCTATTTTATCGTGTGCTTCTAAGTATTCAGAAGCCTCTTCTTTTGTAACAGATTCTAATATCTTACCAATCACCTAGAGTTTCCACTCTTCTGCCTGGCTCCTAAATTTCATCTTTCCTTTCACTCCTCACCTGAGCCGATGAATTACTCCAGCACTTTGTGTTTTACATCATTCTAAACTGACTTATTTTGCTCAAGGGGCAATTGATTCTTTTTTCCCCATTGAGTTCCACATGACAACAAAAATAATTATACATAAAACTGATGCCACCATAAACTATCTCATCTGATAGACTGGATTAACTATTTTTTTTTGTAAGAGATAGTAGAAACAGGGTGAGTAAATTGCCTAAAGATAAATATAAATGATGATCTAAGAAAATAGCCACGTTGATTCAAGGCGCTGAATGACCTTAGTATTCAATATTCTTCAGAGTCTGAATTTTCCATAATGAGAAGGCATTGCAGTTTTCTGGGAAAGAAAAACAGCAAGATTCAAGATTCAAAATTCAAGAGAGTTTTTTGTCATGTGTCCCAGATAGGACAATGAAATTCTTGCTTTGTTTCAGCACAACAGAATATAGTAGGCATGAATACAGAACAGAAACTAACAGCAACACTGAAATGGATAAATAATTATTTGTGAGGCACAAGGACAGATTGAAAAAGCATAAAGTGGAGACAGAGAAGTGAATGAGTTACTACATATAAATAAATAAGCTATGCTATGCTATGACATAAAGCAAATCCAGTTGAAAATATAATACATAGTTTCAATGCTCAGTCATTTAAATAGTTCACACTGGGAGACAATATGTTTAGATTTTTTGTTCCCTCCAAAGCTTCTGGAAAACACATACACATCACGCCCAGGCCCTATCACCAGAAAAGGCTCTGCTCCTGTTACCTATATAATTTTGCTGTTGAAATTCTGGTGGAATCATTTTAAAAAAAGCTTGTGAAAGCACGTCGAGAATTTAGAATAGTTGCCACCGGTTTCCGGGAGCTGCTCTTGTGCAGTTTCACTAGAGTACAATAAATCACTCTCACTTGTGGTCAGTGATGGAAATGGGTTTTAGGAACTAGGGGTACGCTAAGTTCCGTGAGGCTGAGGGGGGGGGGGGTTTATGTGCGGTCATGCCCATGTAAGAGTACAAGAATGCATAACTTGTTTATTGTGTATTTGTGATAGTTTATTGTGTATTACTCTCCCTCTCCCTCTCCCTCTCCCTCTCCCTCTCCCTCTCCCTCTCCCTCCCTCCCTCCCTCCCTCCCTCCCTCCCTCCCTCCCTCTCCTCCCTCTCTCTCTCTCTCTCTCTCTCTCTCTCTCTCTCTCTCTCTCTCTCTCTCTCTCCCTCTCTCCCTCTCTCCCTCTCTCCCCTCTCCCCTCTCCCCTCTCCCCTCTCCCCTCTCCCCTCTCCCCTCTCCCCTCTCCCCTCTCCCCTCTCCCCTCTCCCCTCTCCCCCCCCTCTCCTCTCCTCTCCTCTCCTCTCCTCTCCTCTCCTCTCTCTCTCTCTCTCTCTCTCATCACAACGCCCCTCTGAGTGTGTCTGATTGGCTGCCGAGTGACCAGCACATTATGTGATTGGACACAATGCCCTTGGAGACAGCGGCTGATTGGACAGGAGGAGACCGATTTATTGATTGGACTGGAATTTTAAGGGAAGCTGGTCGGTGATTGGTCACAACACCCTCGGAGACTGTGTCTGATTGGCCACCGAGGGACCAGCGCATTATGTGATTGGACACAATGCCCTTGGAGACAATGGCTGATTGGACAGGAGGAGACCGATTTGGTGATTGGAATGGAATTTTAAGGGAAGCTGGTCGGTGATTGGACGCAATCCCCTTAGAGACAGCAGTTGATTGGCTGCCAAATAATCGGGCACAAAAAATTGACAAATAGGAAAACAAAAAAATCAGAATTCCGATTTAAATCTGATATAAGGTACATAAGGTGGGTGTCGATTAATTCTAGACAACAGATTAAAAAAAATCTAACCCCATTAATTCACTCAAGGTGTATTATGATGCATTCTACAGTATGAAGTGTACAGCAAAACTTGCACTACCAGAGTGGCCTATCATGTTGTTTCTTCAGCAGACATCGGATTTATTTTAAGAGCAAAACATAAAGTGCTGGAGAACTCAGCAGGTCAGGCTGGATCTATGGAGGGTCCGAAGAAGCGTCTCGACCCAAAACGTCACCTATTCCTTCTCTCCAGAGATGCTGCCTGACCTGCTGAGTTACTCCAGCATTTTGTGTCTATCTATGGAGGGAATGGCTAGGCAACGTTTAGGGTCGGGTCCCTTCTTCAGGCATTTTTTAAGGGTTTGGGAAAGATCGAAAATTTCACTTATTTAAATATGTTAAATATTTTGTGCCTTCCACCGCAGTGATGAATGCTGTGCTGGATGTTTGTGTTAAATTTTTTATTGTGTATTGTGTGTTCTTTATCATTGTACCGCTGCTGGCAAATTCATTTCACTTGCACTTTATGTGCAATGTGACGAATAAAACCGTATTGTATTGTATTGTATGTTGTTACGATTATAACTAGTAGTGTGGGAGAAAATTCCATTAGCCATAATTGCCACATACATACCCAAAATTAGAAATGTAGAAAGTTACAGTGCATAAAAAGTAGATATTACTAGCTTTGTAGTCTCCTTGTACCAATCAAACGCCAAATTCAAAATTCTATATTTTGAAAATGGGCAAAGCAAAAAGTAGCATGTTCTCTAGAAAGGCTTATCCTAAAATAATTGATCGGAAGGGTGTGATTTTCAGTCAGGACGTCTGTATCATTCAGTCAGTGAGCTCGCGGTCCGGAGCCCTTCTCTATTACCCCTCTACATAAAAACAAAGTATCAATGCCTCTTCAAGGTCTACTAATCCACCCATAGCTTTAGTTGCAGGTACAGCTGAAGGGATTTGGCGCTCGGGCAACGCTATGAATTTATATGAATTTAAAAAATCTGATACGTTTAAATCGTTCAAAAGCTACAACTACAACATGATAAATAACACTAAATAAAACTGAAGCAAATAAAGGCAAACAGAAGAACTAACCCTGAAGGAGAGAGAGAAAACCACACGCATAAACTTATTTAAAAAAAAATCATATAACATCCCTAAATGACGGGTACAAATTACTAAATAACGTGGGTGGACAAAAATGCTGGAGAAAATCAGCGGGTGAGATGTTGCCTCATCCGCTGAGTTTCTCCAGCATTTTTATCTACCTTCGATTGTTCCAGCATTTGCAGTTCCTGCTTAAAATAACGTGGGTGAATGACTGTACCTGTACACCAGGAAGAAGCCCGTGCTCGCGGTCCGGAGCCCTTAATGACAGTAAGTTTTTAAGAAATTCTTCCGTGAATTTTATTCAAAGGAACGCGGCATCATTAATACTTGGTCAAAACACAATTATATTGACTGAGGAATGCAGATCGATGCATTGGTGACACTGTATAACTACATGTTAACTACTGGCTGTTAACAAGTGCTAACAGTGGCAGTTAACAAATCGTTTTCGTCTCAGTTGAATCAAGTGATAAACGACTCCAATCTTTCTGCAGTACTCATTAAACCCGAGCTGGGAACTGAAAAGTAGGGGAACGCCGACCCCTTGCATACCCCCCCCCATTTCCATCACTGCTTGTGGTTGGTTTCCTTTATTACCGAAGTGATATTTATGGAGTGAGCGAAACACATTGCGTGTGGCTTGCATAAAATGTAAATATACTGTAGAGCCAAGCTCTGTAAAAAGCCATGTTAAAGATTTATAGTGTAGCGTTTCATCCAGAAGACAAAAGCTAATTATATTCCTCCTCAAAATTATCACTCAAAGATACGATGAAGAAACGTGGAAAACAAATCTTACTGAGAATATTAATACTGCTATGTAAAGCAATAACTTTTGGCTCACGAATGATGTGAACTGCTGAACATGAGTCACCAGAAGTGGTTTTATAAAGCCACATTAAGCTTCTGGAGTGTCAGGGTAGCTGGTATTGCGGCAGCAACTCCCACAGGCTAATTTAAATCAGCAGGTAGAAGGATTCTGCTGTAGTCAGGAGGGGAGCGGGGCTGAGAAAACTGCAACCTTCATTCAATCCGCCTACACTTCATAATTATTCACATTCAGATCATCCGGCTGATTGAACAAAAAAAACAGGTCCGCTGACCGGTTGAAAGCTTTTGCCGTGTGGTGTGGAATTCACCGATGTGGGAATAAAGAAATCAGCATTTCACAGCCCATCCGCCGATAACTGAAACATGTCCATTAAGTGAATGTCCAGGTTCAAAAATACACATGTCATAATGTTTCTACAGCATATTAGCTCAGATATCTCCACCAACAATATTTACACTATTTTGCAAAAAAAGATACAAAGTGCTGGGGTAATTCAATGGGTCTGGCAGCATCTCCGGTGAACATGGATAAATGACAAAAAGCTGGAGTAACACAGCGGGTCAGACAGCATCTCTGGAGAAAGGGAATAGGCGACGTTTCGGGTCAAGACTTTTCTCCAGAGATGCTGCCTGACCCGCTGAGTTACTCCAGCTTTTTGTGTCTATCTTTGGTTCAACCAGCATCTGTAGTTCCTTGGATAAATATTGTTTTGGGTCAGGACCCTTCATCAGTCTGATCAGCGACACACAAACTGGAGGAGCAACACCGCATATTCTGCTTGGGTAGCTTACAATATGATAATTGAACAGTCCAATTTTATGTGATTAACCAAACCCCCTCCTTCTTCCCCCAACCTTTCTTCCTGCTCTCCTTTGTAGCCCACCTGGACTTGCATCTGTTTCTCCCTACACCCGCCCCTTTCACCTACATTCCTTCCTCTAGCTTCACAATTCGCAGCACTTGAATCCTTTTGTCTCACACCTTATGTCTTTTCATCTCTGGCTTTGTGCAACCAACTGCTTATCAAAACCCCCTCACCTTTATCCACCTATTATCTGGCTTTGTCCTGCACCTCCTCTCTTTTAAATCCTCCCCCCCCCCCCCCACCACCCAACCACAATCAGTCTGAATAAGGGTCCTGACCTGAAACTTTGCACAGTGGCGTTGTGGTAAGGTCACTGCCTTACAGCACCAGAGTCCTCAGCTGCTGTCTGTCCCGAGTTTGTATGATCTCCCTGTGAATGAGTGGGGTTTCTCCGGATGCTATGGTTTCTTTCCACATTCCAAAGACATACAGGTTTGTGGATTAATTGCCTTGGGTTAAATTGCAAATTGTCACTGGTGTGTAGGATAGTACTAGGGTGTACGGGGTGATCGCTGGTCAGTGTGGATTCGGTGGGCTAAATGGTCCCTTTCCGCACACATAAAGTCAAGTCTGAAGTAATTATGTTTTCCAGAGATACTGCCCAACCCATTGAGTTACCAGTACTTTGTGACTTTTTTTGTAAAACTAGCATCTTTAGTTCCTTGTTTCTGCATAATTGAATCCCTCCACAGACTTTTGCCCAAATGCACAGTGCAGCAAGGAATTGCCAGTTCTGATCATCATTTTTGGTGGCTCTTACAAAAGACTCTTTATCCATCTTAACCTTTTGACAACCGTTGACCTAATTTTCTGCACTTTTCTCCCCCAAATGCCACTCAGCAGGTAGGGACCCAATTCAATCAAGACACCCGAGATTGCAAATGTTATTATTTGTGATCCTGATGCAGGGTCTCAACCCAAAACATCGACCATCCCTCAGCTTCCACAGATCCTCTGATCTCTGCTAGCAGTTTTTTTTCCCTGATTCATTTCTTGTAAATAATATTTTTTAATACAAATATTGCCAAAGGGCAGCATATAAATTTTCACAGCTGATATAAGACCTTACGGAATAGAAGCGGAAGTTAGTCTTTTCATCCCTCATATCCATTCTGGCATTCAATAAGATAATGGCTGATCTTTCCTGAAAGAAATGTTGAAAATCATCCCCAGTGTTTTATGCTAAAACTTTGAAAATTAAGCTAATATAATCTGCATCAGCACCTTTGGCATGAAATTTGATCAGTTTAGTTTTAACTTAGAAATACTGCACAGAAAATGGCCCTTCGGCCCATCACGTCCGTGCCGATCAGCAATCACCCCGTGCACTAGCACTATCCAACACACTACGAACAATTTACAATCTTTACCGAAGCCAATTAACTTACAAACTTGCACATTTTTGGAGATGTGGGAGGAAACCAGAGCACCCGGGGAAATCCCACGTGGTCACAGGGAGAATGTACAAACTCCGAACAGGCAGCAACCATACTCAGGATCGAACTTGGGTCGCTGGTGCTGTAAGGCAGCAACTCCACTGATGCGTTACCGTGCCGCCAAAGTTCAAGGCCAAAAAATGGGCCAGTTATGTTCATGGCCAAGAAACAATTCCAGCCATTATTTATTATTTTCTTCATCGTGAACACAATATATAATAGCTGACATGCGTGATATTGCACTTTTCCATTCCCACCAGTGTTTGCAACAGAATATGCAACAATGGTTCATATTAAGATGGATCTCGACCCGAAACGTCACCTATTCCTTCTCTCCTGAGATGCTACCTGTCCCACTGACCACTGTTTTTGTCTATTTTCATATTAATTAGAAAGATGGCTGATGGTAGTCGGTCAGTGGCCTAAAAAATGCCTTGAATTTGATTTGTTTAAGAAGGAACTGCAGATGCTGGAAAATCGAAGGTTTTTCAGACTGAAGAAGGGTCTCGACCTGAAACGTCGCCTATTTCCTTCGCTCCATAGATGCTGCCTCACCCGCTGAGTTTCTCCAGCATTTTTTCTACCTTTGATTTTGATTTGTGTATATTGTGATTTGTGCACGTGATCAAAATATAACTAATGAACTACCCGGCCAAATGCAGTAACCAATAATATGATTTATTAATTTACAAGAATTACAATGCAGCAGAACATGGGATTAATCATTAATTTTGCATTCCATTCCTTTTTATGCTCTTCCTTGAGGAATCTTCAATTTCAGTAAGGTTCTAATGTTTACCATGATTGTACTCAAGTCATCGCGTTAATGCATCAACTTTACTGGCAACATATGACATGCCTGGCTGATGCTGAAAATAATGAGTTCACAAATAAAGGCTCAGACATTTTGACAAGGTATATTTTGTAATCCAAAATTTTGCTATTGGCTGTTTATTGCAGCTGCTGAACGATTTACTTGGTAGAGGGAAAGTTTTTTTCAAACATAGCACAACCACAGAGTCAGGCTGTAACTGCACATCCTAGAGTGATTACAGCCACTGATCCCATGCATCTCTTTGTTTCTGAGTCCTTACAACTTGAGGCTGAGGCTCTATAAGGTGCTGGTCAGGCCGCATTTGGAGTACTGTGAGCAAATATGGCCCCCATTTCTGTGGAAGGATGTGCTGGCTCTGGAGAGGGTCCAGAGGAGATTTACAAGAATGATTCCAAGAATGAGTGGGTTAGCATATGATGAGCATTTGAAAGCACTGGGCCTCTACTCGCTGGAGTTTAGAAGGTTGAGGGCGGACCTCATTGAAACTTACAGAATAATGAAAGGCAAAGATAGAGTGGATATGGAAAGGATGTTTCCACTGGTGGGATAGTCTAAGACCAGAGGTCCTTTAATTCTGGGGCAATTCTCAGAATTAAAGGGCGCTCTTTTAGAAAGGAGGTGAGGAGGAACTTCTTTAGACAGAGGGTAGTTAATCTGTGGAACTCATTGTGACGGAGGGTTGTGGAGACCAAGTCAGTGGATATTTTTAAGGCAGATATGGGCAAATTCTTGATTAGAATGGGTGTCAAGGGTTATGGGGAGAAAGCAGAAACATGGGATTAGGAGGCAGAGGTCAGCCATGATTGAATGGCGGAGTAGACTCAATGGGCCGAATGGCCTAATTCTACTCCTATAACGTGAACTTGTGAGGGGAAGTCCGAATTTCTCCACATATAGCACATTACATCATCACATTTGCTGTGTGGTGTTGTCCAATTTGGCATCTAGATTTTATTTTTCTTTTGTGTTTTACTCGGATTTAAAACAAAAACATAGAAATGGACCCTTTGGCCTGCAATGTCCATGCCGAACATGACGGCAGGTTAAACTAATCTACATGTAGGTGATCCATGTCCTCCTTTCCCTGCATATCCATGTGGCTATCTAAAAGCTTCCATAATGTCACCATTGTATCTGCCTCCACCACCACCCTTGGCACCCATCATTCTCTGTGTAAAAATCCTGCCCAGCACACCTCCTTTTAAATTTGCCGCTCTCATCTCACAGCCGTGCCCGAAAGTATTTGACAATTCCCAACCTTGGAAAAAGGCTCTGGCTACTCTATCTATGCCTCTCATAATTTTATATACTTCGATCAGGTCTCTCCTCAGCCTCCGACATGCTAGACAAAATAATCCAAGCTTGTCCAACCTCTGCTTATAGCAAAATCTCTCTAATCCATTTACATTTCTTGGTGAGGCTCTCATCAATATGCTCACATTGAAACTACTGCAACTGAACTCAAGTCTGAAGCGAGGTTTATGGATTTAGATATACCTTGTGTAGGAAGGAACTGGTTTAAACTGAAGATAGACAAAAATGCTGGAGTAACTCAGCGGGACAGGCAGCATCTCTGGAGAGAAGGAAAGGAAACGTCACCAATCCCTTCTCTCCAGAGATGCTGCCTGTCCCACTGAGTTACTCCAGCATTTTGTGTCTCTTTTAGATACAGGTATACTTTACTTGGTTTATCTAGTAAATAATTTTATGCTGATTGCAGTACACCTGATACAAACTACTATTGTTAGTTTATTTCAGATGATATACAATATTGAGTAATGTTAAAAAAAACTAAGTTTAAATAAGGTTGCGTAAAGTTGATTTCATAGGTTTAAGGTGAAGGGGAAAATATTTAATAGGAATCTGAGGGGTAGCTTCTTCACACAAAAAGTGATGGGTGCATGGAATAAGCTGCCAGAGGAGGTAGTCGAGGCAGGGACTATCCCAACATTTAATAAACAGTTAGACAGGTACATAGATAGGACAGGTTTGGAGGGATATGGACCAAACACGGGCAGGTGGGACGAGTTTAGCTGGGATAAGTGGGCAAGTTATGCCGAAGGGCCTGATTCCACACTGTATCACTCTATAATTCTACGACTCAATGATATGACATGATAAAGTACAATTGAATGTTGTTCAGAATGGATGTTTGCACTACTATCGTATGTAACTCAAGATCCACTGAACAGGTGGTTCTAAACTCAAGACTCAATTGTGTGGCACACAATGTTTGGACACTAAAGGACTGAGTAGTTCTAAAATGGCATTCAATACAGCATCTGCGGTTCATAGAAACATAGTAAATGGGTGCAGGAGGAGGCCATTTGGCCCTTCGAGCCAGCACCGTAATTCATTATGATCATGGCTGATCATCCACAATCAGTAACTCGTGCCTGCCTTCTCCCCATATCCCTTGATTCCGCTAGCCCCAAGAGCTCTATCGAACTCTCTTTTAAATTCATCCAGTGAATTGGCCTCCACTGCATTCTGTGGCAGAGAATTCCATAAATTCACAACTCTCTGGGTGAAAAAGATTTTTCTCATCTCAGTTTTAAATGACCTTGGGAACATTTTTCCTGCATCTAGCTTGAATCCTTTTATAATTTTATATGTTTCCATAAGATCCCCTCTCATCCTATATTCCAGTGAATACAAGCCGCCTTTATAATCTTTCCTCATATGGCAGTCCTGCCATCCCGGGGATTAACCTGGTGAACCTACGCTGCACTGCCTCAATAGCAAGGATGTCCTTCCTCAAATTAGGAGACCAAAACTCAACACAATACTCCAGATGCGGTCTCACCAGGGCCCTGTACAACTGCAGAAGGACCTCTTTACTCCTATACTCAAATCCTCTCATTATGAAGGCCAATATGCCATTAGGTTTCTTCACTGCCTGCTGCACCTGCATGCTCACTTTCAATGACTGGTGTACAAGGACACCCAGGTCTCGTTGCACGTCTCTTTTTCCTAATCTGACACCATTAAGATAACAATCTGCCTCCTTGTTCGTGCCCCCAAAGTGGATAACCTCACATTTATCTACATGATACTGCATCTGCCATGCACCTACCCACTCACTCAACCTGTCCAAGTCACCCTGCAACCTCATAGCATCCTCTTTGCAGTTCACACTGCCACCCAGCTTTGTGTCATCTGCAAATTTGCTCATGTTACTTTTAGATACATAGATACATAGAAAATAGGTGCAGGAGTAGGCCATTCGGCCCTTCGAGCCTGCACCACCATTCAATATGATCATGGCTGATCATCCAACTCAGTATCCCGTACCTGCCTTCTCTCCATATCCCCTGATCCCTTTAGCCACAAGGGCCACATCTAACTCCCTCTTAAATATAGCCAATGAATTGGCCTCAACTACCCTCTGTGGCAGAGAGTTCCAGAGATTCACCACTCTCTGTGTGAAAAGGTTTTTTCTCATCTCGGTCTTAAAGGATTTCCCCCTTATCCTTAAGCTGTGACCCCTTGTCCTGGACTTCCCCAACATCGGGAACAATCTTCCAGCATCTAGCCTGTCCAACCCCATAAGAATTTTGTACGTTTCTATAAGATCCCCTCTCAATCTCCTAAATTCTAGCGAGTATAAGCCAAGTCTATCCAGTCTTTCTTCATATGAAAGTCCTGACATCCCAGGAATCAGTCTGGTGAATCTTCTCTGCACTCCCTCTATGGCTATAATATCCTTCCTCAGATTTGGAGACCAAAACTGTACGCAATACTCCAGGTGTGGTCTCACCAAGACCCTGTACAACTGCAGTAGAACCTCTCTGCTCCTATACTCAAATCCTTTTGCTATGAAAGCTAACATACCATTTGCTTTCTTCACTGCCTGCTGCACCTGCATGCCTACTTTCAATGACTGGTGTACCATGACACCCAGGTCTCGCTGCATCTCCCCTTTTCCTAATCGGCCACCATTTAGATAATAGTCTGCTTTCCTGTTTTTGCCACCAAAGTGGATAACTTCACATTTATCCACATTATACTGCATCTGCCAAACATTTGCCCACTCACCCAGCCTATCCAAGTCACCTTGCAGTCTCCTAGCATCCTCCTCACAGCTAACACTGCCCCCCAGCTTAGTGTCATCTGCAAACTTGGAGATGTTGCCTTCAATTCCCTCATCCAGCTCATTAATATAAATTGTAAATAGCTGGGGCCCCAGCACTGAGCCTTGCGGTACCCCACTAGTCACTGCCTGTCATTGTGAAAAGGACCAGTTTACTCCTACTCTTTGCTTCCTGTTTGCCAGCCAGTTCTCTATCCACATCAATACTGAACCCCCAATACCGTGCGCTTTAAGTTTGTATACTAATCTCTTCCATCATTGTGTACTAATCTCTTCCATCATCTAAATCATATATATATTGTAAATAGTTGCGGCCCCAGCACCGAGCCTTGCGGCACTCCACTTGCCACAGCCTGCCATTCTGACAGACAGACATTTATTCCTACTCTTTGTTACCTGTCTGACAACCAATTCTCTATCCATGTCAATACCCTACCCCCAATACCATGTGCTCTAATTTTGCCCACTAATCTCCTGTGGGACCTTATCAAAGGCTTTCTGAAAGGCCAGATACACTACATCCACTGGCTCTCCTTCATCCATTTTACTTGTCACATCCTCAAAATATTCCAGAAGATTAGTCAAGCAGGATTTCCCTTTCATAAATCCATGCTGAATTGGACTAATCCTTTTACTGCTATCCAAATGCGCCGTTATTACTACTTTAATAATTCCAGCATCTTCCCCACCACCGATGTCAGGCTAACTAGTCTATAATTCCCCGTTTTCTCTCTTGCTCCTTTCTTGAAAAGTGGGATAAGATTAGCTACCCTCCAATCCACAGGAACTGATCCTGAATCTATAAAACATTAGAAAATGATCACAAATGTGTCCACGATTCCTAGAGCCACCTCATTGAGTACCCTGGGATGCAGACCACCAGGCCCTGGGGATTTATCAGCCTTCAGTTCTATCAGTCTACCCAATACTATTTCTCGCCTAATGCAAATTTCTTTCAGTTACTCTGTATCCCTAGATACTCTTTCATCTAGTACATCTGGGAGATTGTTTGTGTCTTCCTTAGTGATGACAGAACCAAAGTACCTGTTCAACTCTTCTGCCATTTCCTTGTTCCCCATAATAATTTCACCTGTTTCTGCCTTCAAGAGACCCACATTTGTCTTTACTAATCTTTTTCTCTTAACATACAGTACCGAAATAAACTATCCTTCTTTATATTCTTGGCAAGCTTACCTTCGTACATCATCTTTTCACCCCGTATTGCCCTTTTTATTAGCTTCTGATGTCCTTTGAAAGTTTCTCAATCCTCTGGCTTCCCGCTACTCTTTGCTATGTTATACACCTTTTCTTTTAGTTTTATACCGTCCCTAACTTCCCTTGTCAGCCACGGTTGCCTCTTACTCCCCTTAGAATCTTTCGTCCTCTTTGGAATGAAATGATCCTGCATCTTCTGGATTATACCCAGAGATTCCTGCCATTGCTTTTCCACCATCATTCCCGCCAGGATCCTTTTCCAGTCGACCCTGGCCAGCTCCTCTCTCATGCCTTCATAGTCCCATTTGTTCAACTGCAACGCTGACACTTCTGATTTAACCTTCTCCCTCTCAAATTACAGATTTTACTTCGGAGTCACGACAGTGATTCCGTGAAGAAGACCCGTCAGGGCGCATGCGCATCATTACATCTGACGCATTGGCGCACGGACCAGCGGGAGGACAGAGCTCCTCCTGTGGTAAGTACTTTTAAAGTAATTTTAAACTCCAGCTAAGTGGGAAAACTTAGCTGGAGTAAGAAGTTGTTTTGCTGTGGTGCCGTGCTTTGTTTTCTACAGGGCACCATGGTTGAAGACGACCAGGGGGAGGGGAGCCGCTGGTAAGCAGGAGAGCCGTGGGAATGCGGTCTGTGAGCGTCTGCCTCGTACCCCTGCACAGTCGCCGACCGGGAGCGGGGCGACTGCAAACTTAGTGCTACAAAGCATCAAAGCCAACACCAGTTGGGTGTAAGGCCACGGGGAAGTCTGGGAGGCCCTCGGACTCAACTGAGTCGGGCCGCGACGAGTCCCGTATGGGGCTGGAGACCGTTTTTTAAACGGTTCTCCCAAATGGAACACCTCATACAGAGGTTGCTCCAGCAACGCACACTCCGGGGGGAGGAGTCGTGTGGGCGGCAGGCTGCAGAAGAGGCCGCGCCGGCAGCACCTGGTAGAGGGCTGCTTGAAGCACCCTCATGGATGAGGTGAGAGCAGAGGGTCAGCTAAGTTCTGACCCCGACTCTGACGGTGACTTGGAACTTAGCGAAGACGGCCGTTGTCAGAGGTCCCATCTCTGGCAGCACGATTCGCTGTCCCGTCAGAGTCTGGGGTGCCACTGGGCGATGAGCTGGCCTCCACGATATAGAGGCTGCTCGATAGCAACCTCATTGAAAAGGCGACTGCAGAGGGTCAGCTGAGTTCTGACCCCGACTCTGACGGTGAGTTCGAGCCTAGCGAAGATGGCCGTTGTCAGAGGACTTATCTCTGGCAGCACGATTCGCTGTCCCGTCAGAGTCTGGTACCGCCAAGAAACAGGAGACCCGGGGAACTGCGTGTTGCTGAAGGTGCCAGCAGTGAACCGGGTGATATGGAGCCAGATGGGCATGGGCAGGAGTGCCCAGGAGATGAAGCTGCAGAGAATCCTGAAACTACTTGGCTCAGGAATCACAGCGTTCGCTAGAACGGAGGATGGAGGGCATCTGTCGGAGACGCAGCAAGAGGTACTAGGGTTGCTTTGTAGCGCCCATTTTGAGATAAATTGTCTCAGGGAAAGTGCCATTCGGCTCACCATTAATCCCAAGGTTGCAGCACTCTGCCAGCCCAGCAACATACAGCCGGCCAACCTACTCTTCGGAGAGAACCTAGCCAAGCGTGTCAAGGTGATGGATGACGAGGCAAAGATGGTGGGCTTGATTAAGCCACCGGCGGTCGGCAAGTTTCAAAAAAAGAAAGTACCCCTACAAACGAGGGACAGATTGGTCTGGACCAGGAACAAGTCGGCCGGCAATGCAGATGCGCAGTGGGCGTTCTGCAGCGGGAACACGGTCAAACGTCGGCTTTCCCGCCAGGAGCCGGGGACAACATGATCCACCAGGTACCAAGGAGGTAGGTGGGCCTGGTTCTCAGGTGCACATATCAAATGTGACACAACTTAAATCTGGGGGTACATTATATCTGTTCTGGGATGAATGGAAGCAAATTACCTCAGCTCTGTTTATACTGAGTGTTATTCAAGGGTTTCGAATGGAGTTCAATCCAAATTGTGATTTGCACATTCAGCATGTTCCTGGGAGAACTGTTCAGTTTTCATTAACAGAACAGATGGATGTTCAGACTGCGCTTGGAAGCTTATGTGATAAAGGTGTAATTGGAAAGTCGGTTCACCAACCCATCAATTTGTGTCTAATATTTTCCCAGGCCAAAAAAGGATGTGGGATGCGGTATAGACATTGTAAGATGGAATTGTCACTGCCAAGCAACTGGGTCAAGAGGGTGCTATATGGCGACTATAGAGCTTAAAGATGCGGATTACTCAATGTCTGTTCATTTGCAGGATAGAGGATATTTGAAATTCACCTGGATGGATCAACTTTGGCACAAAATTGTTAAAACCTATAATAGGCATGCTGAGAGGCCAGGGCCAGGGTTATCTCAATGATATCTTGATTACATGGCTATCCAAGAGAACAGCTGAAGTAACCGGTGGTAGTTGTTAAATCCAATTTTCAAAGACTGGGCATTATTCATCCAGAGAAATCCAAATTAACACCTGACTATTTGGGTCACAATTGATTCAATTAAGTGACTCTGCACTGGGAAAAAGGGTAGAGCTAATTGACAGCTGTATTAAGCTAATGGAGGCACTAAAGGTACATTCGGGTCATTATAATAGACCCATGCAGTTATCAGCAGAGGCTGTTTCTGATTTGCAATGGTGGATTCACCATGTGTCCAGGAGTTCTAGCAAGGTAGTGCTTGACCAGCTTTCCATGATTTTGCAGATGAATGTCACTGCACTCGGGTGGGGTGTCACGGATACGAGTTTCAGCTGTGGAGGGAGATGGACTGAGCAAGAGGCATCGCTTCTGCAGACATGGGGAATTAACTATTAAGAGCTTTTTATGGATAAGGCTTATTGCTCTAACAAAGGTAACCTGCATGTTCAGTTTCAGATTGACGATACTACGGCAGTGGCATATATATTAATCACATCGGTGGAATCAAGTCGGTATCTTGTGACAGATTGGCTAATCAAATTTGGGCCTGGTGCATGGAAAAAGATATTTGGTTATCAGCTATTTATCTACCAGGTAGATTCAACATAGTAGCAGATGCCAGGTCACGAAAGTTCCATGAAAACACAGATTGGATGTTGAACCAGGAGGTGTTCAATAATATAGTACTTATATATGAATGCCAGATATCGATTTGTTTTGCAGCGAGGTTTAACCACCAGCTGCCTAAATATGTTCATGGGAACCAGACCAGGGGGCAGTTGCAATTGATGCCTTCTCGCTACATTGGGGTGGTATGGTTTTTATATATTTTCCCACCATTCTGCCTCATAGGTCGGAGTCTGCAAAAAATCAAGCAGGATGCCGCTTCGGGGGTGCTTGTAATACCTAATTGCCCGACTCAAGCATGGTTCCCTTTGATGTTACAGTTAGCGATCCAGCCTCCTTTAGTGGTTCCCAAGCATAGGAATTTACTGGAGCATCCGCTAACACGGGAAAGTCATCCGTTATGTGATCGTATTGACTTGTTAATTTGCAGGTTTTACGAAGGCCATACCTGGGGCGAGGACTGTCTGGGCGAACGGTGGACATGCTCACTGCAGCCTGGAGAAAGAGTACTCAAAAGCGGTATTTTACTTATGTAAAAAAATGGGAGCAATATTGTATACAAAATAATATTGACTATAGTACTGCAGGTATTGTGGATATTTTAGAGTTCCTGTCGACATTCTACGATGATGAGGGGCTCAGTTATAGCACCATTAATACAGCTTTAAGTGCTTTGTCCTCGTATGGTTTTGATAGGGTCAGGAAAAGATCCTATTGGGTTTTCATCATATCATAGCTCGATTGATGAAAGGAATTTCAACTCTAAACCTCCTAAACCCAGGTATATGGCGATCTGGGATGTAAGTGTGGTCCTCAAGATGCTTCAACAGTGGGTTCCTGTCACGTCTCTGAATTGACAAAACTCACCATGAAGGTGGTAATGCTCATGGCATTGGTTCAGCATAGCGAGTGCAGATTTTGCAAAAGTTTCAGCTGGACAGGATGGAAGTGGCTGAAGAGAATGTTATGTTATATATTTACGACCTGCTCAAACAGAGCAGGCCAGGTGCCACAGGTTTTAAAATTGTGTTTTCAGCATAATCTACTGATCCATGTTTATGTGTAAGGACACATTTGTTACATTATATTGAAGCTACAAGGACCTTAAGAAATGTGGAAACAGGATTGTTTATCAGTTACAAGAAACCACACAAGAGAGTGTCAGAGCAGACTATCTCAAGGTGGTTAAAGCAAGTGTTGATTCAGGCAGGTATTAACACTGACGTGTATACATCGTATTCCACTAGTGCAGCAGGAAGGTCGGCGGCCAGGGCGATGGATGTTCCCATCGATCATATTCTTACAGGTGGTCAAATGAATTGTTTTTTCAACAATTTTTACCATCGGCCGATTGCCCATGGGGGCTGTTTGCAAATTCAGTATTAAGTTCTGTTTAGTTTCCCCTGGGATAGAGGGGTTACTGTTTGTTTTGATTATTCAAATCAATTGTTACTGCATGATATTCAAATTTCATGTTTAACGCATTATTGATTGTTTCTCATCCGAAGTCAATCAATGCAGTGAGAAGCTGGGATTTGAATCTGCGGCATAAAATCACAGAGCTTTGAACTCTTCACGGAATCACTGTCGTGACTCCGAAGTAAAATAGTAAGATTAAATGAGCACTTACCAGTTTGAAGTTTGATCTTTATTTTATGAGGCGTTACGTTGGTGATTACGTGCCCACCACGCCCAACCCGCTCTCTCATTAAAGATCATATGGTAGTTCTCATGTTGCTCATCTTACTATGTTACTTCAAATATTCTGTTATCTCTGATTTCATACCGCTGCTTTGAAGATTGACGCGCATGCGCCCTGACGGGTCTTCTTCACGTAATCACCAACGTAGCTCCTCATAAAATAAAGATCAAACTTCAAACTGGTAACTTCTCATTTAATCTTACTATTAAAACTTATCATATTATGGTCACTACCTCCTCGCAGTTCCTTTACCTTGAGTTCCCTTATCAAATCTGGTTCATTAAACAACACTAAATCCAGAATTGCCTTCTCTCTGGTAGGCTCCAATATAAGTTGCTCTAAGAATTCATCTTGGAGACACTCTGCAAATTCCGTTTCTTGGGGTCCAGAACCAACCTGATTTTCCCAGTCTACCTGAATATTGAAATCTTCCATAACCACATTGGCATTACTTTTGTTACATGCCAATTTTAACGATTGCTGCAACTTTCACCCTTTATCCAGGCTACTTTATCCAGGCTACAATTCCTCAATTCTATCCACACTATATTGTTAGTTCCTGTCTCCCCTCGCAAGGGACTGAATTTCATCCCTCACCAACAGAGCTACCCCACCTCCTCTGCCCACCTGCCTGTCCTTTCTATAGGACGTATAACCCTGAATATTCAGTTCCCAGCCACGATCCTCCTACAGCCACGTTTCTGTCATCCACACAATGTCATATCTACCAATCTCTAACTGAGTCTCAAGCTAATCCACTTTACTTCTTATACTTTGCGCATTCATATATAATACTTTTAATCTATTACTCACCTCACCTTTCACATCGATTCCGATTTCACTTGGCCATACTCTCCTATCCCTTTGTGAGCTTTCTGTCCCGTTAATTCAGGTGTCTTTCTTAACTTTTCCTATACTCACTTTCCCTTTAACTCCATCCTTGTATTTCCAATTTGTCCCCCCCCCCCGCCCCCCACTATTTAGTTTAAACCCACCCGTGTAACAGTGGTAAACCTGCCTGCCAAAATGCTGGTCCCCCGCCTGTTAAGGTGCAACCCGTCCATTTTGTACAATTCACCCTTATCCCAAAACAGATCCCAGTGGTCTAAGTATATAAATCCCTGCCCCCTGCACCAGCTTCTCAGCCACACATTCAGATTCCCTATCTCCCTTTTCCTGCCCTCACCAGCACGAGGAACTGGACTCAAACTGGAGATAACCACCCTGGAGGTCCAGCTTTTCAGCCTTCTACTGAGCTCTCAAAAGTGACGCTGCAGAACCTATTTCCTCTTTTTCCTGACGTCATTTGTGCCGACATGCACTACCACTCCTGGCTGCTCACCTTCACCCTTGAGGACTTGGATTCCAGCACCAGGGAGGCAACACCATCCTTGAATACCGTCTGTTGCCGCAGAAACCCCTGTCTGTACCTCTCACGATGGAGTCCCCGACTACCACGGCTCTGCCTGATGTCTGTCTCTTCGGCTTTGCTTCAGCGCCACATTTTGAATGGCAGACATGTCCGCCGCTCAGAATTGCAGTGTTTTCTGTCCCGACAGCTTCCAAGAGGGTGAACCTGTTTTCAAGAGGTACATCCCCCGGGGTCTCCTGCGCTCCAAGCTTCCTTCCCTTCCTCATCATCTCTCACCTTCTCTCTTCCGGTATCTTCGGTGTAACGATCTCGCTGTAGGTCCTGTCCAGGAAACTCTCATTTTCCCGGATGATCCTGAGGTCATCCAGTTGCCTCTCCAGTGCCCCAACACGGTCCTTCAGGAGCTGAACCTGGACACACTTTCCACACTTGTAGCAGCCAGAGGCACCAGCAGTGTCCCTGACCTCCCACATCCTGCAAACATCACACTGAATCAGTTTACCGGTCATTTCTTCACTGCGTCTCACCCTCTTCAACTTTTGGCGTAGTCTCCTCCCTCAGCCTCCTTGTCGAAGACTCTCGAGCCAAAGACTCGCACTTTGGCTCGAGAGTCTTCACAAGGCACTTCTCTCAATAAGGCCACTTCCCAAGAGCAAACTTTGCTTATATTAGCTGATAAATTGAATAATTCACTAATTAGCTAACTTACCGATTTGCTAATTAAATTCTACAGCTAATTCCCACACTCACTCCTTCACCTGCTGCTCCTCTCCCCACCTTGAAGGTATGTGTTGCAGCCTGGCCCCGACTGGTTTTTAAATCACCCGCTCCTGAAAAAACATTGAAAAACTCCCCAAGAGGTTCCTTATTTCTTTATATTCAATATGAATGATCATATGCAATCATAGTCAATATGGCATTCAATACAAAGTGCATATTTATTCAGTAAAGCGTATCAGAACATACAGAGGGTATCATGCACAGGAAGGATCCAGTGTAAGCAATTCATTTGTAGACCATTCGTACCTTCATCAAGAAGGCTTATGGCTTGCTTGCCTTTGTTGCTCGGGGCATTGAATATAAGAGTCACGAAGTCATGATGCAGCTCTATAGGACTTTAGTTAGGCTGCATTTGGAGTATTGCGTGCAGTTCTGGTTGCCCCATTACAGGAAAGATGTGGAAGCTTTGGAGAGGGTGCAGAAGAGGTTTACCAGAATGCTGCCTGGATTAGAGGGTTTCTGCTCCAAGGAGAGATTAAATAGACTTGGATTGTTTTCTCTGGAACATCAGAGGTTGATGGGAGATGATAGTAGTATATAAATGTTAGAGGTCAAGGGCAGACTTGAGAGAAGTATATAAAATTATGAGAGGCATAGATAGAGTAGATAGTCAGAACCTTCTTCCCAGGGTGGAAATGTCCAACACTAGAGGACCTAGCTATAAAGTGAGAGGGTGGATGTTTAATGGAGATATGCGGGCACGTTTTTTTACACTGAATATGGTGGGGGCCTGGAACGCATTGCTAGGGTTGGTGGTGCAGGCAGATACAACAGTGGTGTTTAAGAGGCTTTTAGATAGATGGAAGTGCAGAGAAGAGAGGGATATTGATCATGTGTCAGTAGATGAGATTGGTTCAGCAAAGCATCATGTTCAGCACTAACATTGTGGGCCAAAGGGCCCATTCCTATGCTGTACTGTTATATGTTCTATGACATTAGAATTCAATGCTGCTTTGCCGCCGTTGCTGACAATTTGAACGCTCAAATTAAAACCTTCCATATTTGAAGGCATTCAGCAATTGACATGATTATTAAACACTGTGTGTTAAATAGTCATTAGTTGCTTTTATATTAAAAGAAGTACAAACATCAATTGCCCTTTCAGAGCAGCACTCAATTGTGCTTCACCATAAGGTTAAATGATTTCTCATTGTTGTTTTAAAATTTGAGTTTAGTGATTCCAAACCTGGTGCCGAGGCTCAATGGGGAAGAATGACGTCAGGCAGAGCCATAGTGGTGGGAGACCCATGTTGGCACAAATGATATAGGTAGGAAGAGGATGGAGGTTCTGCAACAAGAATTTACGGAATTGGGAAGAAGACTGAAAAGCAGGACCTGCAGGGTAGTGACCTCAGGATTGCTTCCAGTACCTCGTGCTAGTGAAGGTAAGACCAGGAAGGTAGGGGAAATGAATGCGTGGCTGAAGAGTTGGTGCAGGGGGCAGGGATTCAGATTTCTGGATAATTGGGATCTCTTCTGGGGCAGGGGTGACCTGTATAAAAGGGACGGATTGCACCTAAACTGGAGGGGGACCAACATCCCAGCCGGAAGGTTTGCTAATGCTACACGGGAGGGTTTAAACTAGATTGGCAGGGGGGCGGGATCTCGTGCAGGACAGAGGCACGTGAGAGGCTAGAAGTTGGTATTGAGGGTGCTGTGGGAAAGGTTAGTGGACAGAATAGGCAGGTGAAAGGCGGAGAGCGAGGAAACAGGGATGGTTTAAACTGCACATATTTTAATATGTGGACCCTCCGTCCCTATCCATATCTATCTTAAACCTAATCGAACTGTGGTCACTGGTCACGAAAGGCTCCTCCACACACACTTCATTAACTTGCCCTACAATTTCCCAATACTAGATCCAGCATTGCCCTCTCATGTGTGGGGGCCTCTACATACTGTTTAAGAAAACACTCCTGAATACCTTCGAAGAATTGCACCACATTTAAACCCTTCACGCTATGATTTTCCCTGACGGATAAGGCAGATGAGCTTAGGGCATGGATAGGTATGATCGACTGGGACGTTCTAAATGGTGCCCGATTAGGAAATAGGGAGATGCAGCGAGACCTGGGTGTCATGGTACACCAGTCATTGAAAGTAGGCATGCAGGTGCAGCAGGCAGTGAAGAAAGCGAATGGTATGTTAGCTTTCATAGCAAAATGATTTGAGTATAGGAGCAGGGAGGTTCTACTGCAGTTGTACAGGGTCTTGGTGAGACCACACCTGGAGTATTGCGTACAGTTTTGGTCTCCAAATCTGAGGAAGGACATTATAGCCATAGAGGACATTATAGCCATAGCAGAGAAGGTTCACCAGACTGATTCCTGGGATGTCAGGACTTTCATATGAAGAAAGGCTGGATAGACTTGGCTTATACTCGCTAGAATTTAGGAGATTGAGAGGGGATCTTATAGAAACGTACAAAATTCTTATGGGGTTGGACAGGCTAGATGCAGGAAGATTGTTCCCGATGTTGGGGAAGTCCAGGACAAGGGGTCACAGCTTAAGGATAAGGGGGAAATCCTTTAAGACCGAGATGAGGAAAAACTTTTTCACACAGAGAGTCGTGAATCTCTGGAACTCTCTGCCACAGAGGGTAGTTGAGGCCAGTTCATTGGCTATATTTAAGAGGGAGTTAGATGTGGCCCTTGTGGCTAAAGGGATCAGGGGGTATGGAGAGAAGGCAGGTACGGGATACTGAGTTGGATGATCAGCCATGATCATATTGAATGGCGGTGCAAGCTCGAAGGGCCGAATGGCCTACTCCTGCACCTATTTTCTATGTATCTATGTATCTATGTAGCCATGACTGAAACCTGGTTAGGGGAGGGGCAGGACTGGCAGGTCAATGTTCCAGGGTATAGGAGCTTCAGGGGGGACATGGGGTGAGGGGGAAAAAGAGTAGGGGGGGGGTTGCATTATTGGTTAAGGAGGATGTCATAGCTGTGTTCAGAAGTGACATTGTGGATGGTTCGTCTAGTGAGGCTATATGGGTGGAGCTGAGGAACAAGAAAGGGATGATCACCTTGTTGGGGGTGTACTACAGACCCCCGAATAGTCAATAGTTTACTTTCCAAATATAGACTGGGAAGTACAGAGGTGGTGCTGGTTAGTTCACAGGCAGGATGTGCTGTCTGTTACGTCTGTAGGTGCCGTCATCGGCATTGACCAGATATGAACGTGGTTTGGAAGCAGTTCCAAAAATTACACCGAGGCGGTCGTGACCCTTGTCGGTTTGCAGACGCACCACCTGTCCCTCGGCTAGTCCTGCTCGTCTTGTCATACCATCCTTTTTGAACATTATGCTTTTGTTGTAGCCTGGACTGGATTGCGGATGGTGTGAGCACTTGTGGTACTAGTGCCTATTTCGCCACAGGCAGTGTGGCTCGTGTTTGCCTTAACATCAGTCGCTGGGCAGGTGAATCCAATATTGGGTTACGGGAGATAAACAGGTCTAGGTACACGTCTGATCCTGCTCTGTGGGATCGTTCCATCACTTGTTTGGCATTCCTGACGGCACGTTAAGCCAGCCCGTTTGACTGTGGGTATTCGGGGCTGCTGGTGATGTGACGAAAACCCCAGCGTGCAGTAAAGTCTTTGAAGTACTGGTTGGTAAATTGACTGCCATTGTCAGACAGTAGTCGATATGCAGAGGTGGGGCTACTGAGTAGATCAATGTCAAACCATCTGGAATACGAGTCGACTAGAACCAGGTTTTGTTTGCCATGCCACTCAAAAATGTCAGTTGCTAATGTGGACCATGGGAGGTCGGGAACCGGGTGTGAGAGAAGTGGCTGCTTTTGTTGGTGTGGTGCCAAACTGTTGCACACTGCACAGGACTTTACCTTCTCACGAATATAATCAGCCATGCCAGGCCAGAAAAACATGCTTTTCGCTCGCAGGACAGTTGCCTCAGCGCCTGGGTGTCCTGCATGGATGGCATCAAAGTACTTGCTGTGTAAGGAGGCAGGAATTACAGCTTTGTGGCCCTTTACGATAATGTCCTCTTGTAGTACTAGTTCATCACGAGCCGCAAAGAAGGGCTGGATTGAGAGTGGTTATCTGTATTGCTTGTCTGGCCACCCGTGCTTAATGACGGAGGAGAGCGATCGTAAGGTATCGTCAGCAGCAGTCTACATAGTAAAGACACAGGAGTAATCCATTCGGCACTTCGAGTCAGCACCATCATTCAATTTGATCATGGCTGATCAACCAAAATCAGTACCCCATTCCTGCTTTCTCCCCATATCCCTCGATTCCTTTTGCCTTAAGAGCAATATCTAACTCTGTCTTGAATACGTCCAGTGAATTGCCCTCCACTGCCTTCTGTGGCAGAGAATTCCATAGATTCACAGCTCTCTGGGTTAAAAAGATTTTCCTCATCTCTGTCCTAAATGGCCTACCCCTTATTCTTAAACTGTGACCCCCTAGTTCTGGACTCCACCCGACATCGGGAACATTTCTCCTGCATCTAGCCTGCCTACCCTAAAGAATTTTATATGTTTCTATATATTCCCTCTCATCCTTCTAAATTCCAGTGAATACAAACCCAGTCGATCCAAGATACGCTTAGCTAAGATACGCTAAGATACGCTAAGCTAAGATACGCTAAAATAGGCTACGATACGCTAAGCTGTTACGCTAAGCTAAGATACGCTAAGATACGCTAAGCTAAGATACACTAAGATATGCTAAGCTAAGATGTGCTACGTTGATACGCTACGATGTGCTACGTTAAGATACGATAGGCTAAGATAGGCCAAGATAGGGCAAGATAGGCCATGATAGGCTAAGGTAGGCTGATAAGGTAGACTATAGGCTAAGATAAGATAGGCTAAGATTCTGATAATATATGCTAAAATAGACTGATAGGTTAAGCTAAGATAGGCTAAGCTAAGATAGGTTAAGCTAAGATGCACTGCACTTGAACGCACTGCACTTGGACGCATTAATAGGCTGACAGCCTATCTTAACATAGGCTAAGATGGGCTAGTCTAAGATGGGCTAGTCTAAGATGGGCTAGTCTAAGATGGGCTAGTCTAAGATGGGCTAGTCTAAGATGGGCTAGTCTAAGATGGGCTAGTCTAAGATGGGCTAGTCTAAGATGGGCTAGTCTAAGATGGGCTAGTCTAAGATGGGCTAGTCTAAGATGGGCTAGTCTAAGGGGCTAGTCTAAGATGGGCTAGTCTAAGATGGGCTAGTCTAAGATGGGCTAGTCTACGATGGGCTAGTCTAAGATGGGCTAGTCTAAGATGGGCTAGTCTAAGATGGGCTAGTCTAAGATGGGCTAGTCTAAGATGGGCTAGTCTAAGATGGGCTAGTCTAAGGGGCTAGGCATAGATAGGCCAGGCTAAGATGGGCCAGGCTAAGATGGGCCAGGCTAAGATGGGCCAAGCTAAGATGGGCCAAGCTAAGATGGGCCAAGCTAAGATGGGCCAAGCTAAGATGGGCCAAGCTAAGATGGGCCAAGCTAAGATGGGCCAAGCTAAGATGGGCCAAGCTAAGATGGGCCAAGCTAAGATGGGCCAAGCTAAGATGGGCCAAGCTAAGATGGGCCAAGCTAAGATGGGCCAAGCTAAGATGGGCCAAGCTAAGATGGGCCAAGCTAAGATGGGCCAAGCTAAGATGGGCCAAGCTAAGATGGGCCAAGCTAAGATGGGCCAAGCTAAGATGGGCCAAGCTAAGATGGGCCAAGCTAAGATGGGCCAAGCTAAGATGGGCCAAGCTAAGATGGGCCAAGCTAAGATGGGCCAAGCTAAGATGGGCCAAGCTAAGATGGGCCAAGCTAAGATGGGCCAAGCTAAGATGGGCCAAGCTAAGATGGGCCAAGCTAAGATGGGCCAAGCTAAGATGGGCCAAGCTAAGATGGGCCAAGCTAAGATGGGCCAAGCTAAGATGGGCCAAGCTAAGATGGGCCAAGCTAAGATGGGCCAAGCTAAGATGGGCCAAGCTAAGATGGGCCAAGCTAAGATGGGCCAAGCTAAGATGGGCCAAGCTAAGATGGGCCAAGCTAAGATGGGCCAAGCTAAGATGGGCCAAGCTAAGATGGGCCAAGCTAAGATGGGCCAAGCTAAGATGGGCCAAGCTAAGATGGGCCAAGCTAAGATGGGCCAGGCTAAGATGGGCCAGGCTAAGATGGGCCAGGCTAAGATGGGCCAACCTAAGATGGGCCAAGCTAAGATGGGCCAAGCTAAGATGGGCCAAGCTAAGATGGGCCAAGCTAAGATGGGCCAAGCTAAGATGGGCCAAGCTAAGATGGGCCAAGCTAAGATGGGCCAAGCTAAGATGGGCCAAGCTAAGATGGGCCAAGCTAAGATGGGCCAAGCTAAGATGGGCCAAGCTAAGATGGGCCAAGCTAAGATGGGCCAAGCTAAGATGGGCCAAGCTAAGATGGGCCAAGCTAAGATGGGCCAAGCTAAGATGGGCCAAGCTAAGATGGGCCAAGCTAAGATGGGCCAAGCTGAGACGCACTGCGCCGAGACACACTGCGCTAAGACCCACTGCTCTCATCTCTTTATCTGACAATGTTCCCCATGTTGGGGGAGTCCAGAGTCTGGGGCCACAGTTTAAGAATAAAGGGTAAGCCATTTAGAACTGAGATGAGGAAACACTTTTTCACACATAGAGTTGTGAGTCTGTGGAATTCTCTGCCTCGGAGGGCGGTAGAGGCCGGTTCTCTGGATACAAGAGCGAGCTAGATAGGGCTCTTAAAGATAGCGGAGTTGGGGAATATGGGGAGAGGGCAGGAACGGGGTACTGATTGTGGATGATCAGCCGTGATCACATTGAATGGCGGTGCTGGCTGGAAGGGCCAAATGACCTACTCCTGCACCTATTGTCTATTGTCTATTGTCTAACCTTTGTCTCCTTTTCACCTCTAGCTTTTGTCACTTACTCCATCCATTGGCCAATCACCCCCACACCTGTATCCACCTATCACTCATCAGGCTTTGTCCTGCTCCCATCTCTCTCCCCACTTTCTCTGCCCTACTCCATCAGTCTGAAGAAGGTTCCTAACCCAGAATGTCTGTCCATTCCCTTTGTGATCAGACAGATGGTGCCTGACCCACTGAGTATCTCTAGCACTGTTTAGACCTAGTGATAATCCCATGTTAAAGTAATGCTAAAGTTAGAGTTTATTTTTCATGGCCTTTGTTTTAAGTCAATTCCAATTTACTAATCCAACCCACCAGACCCAAGTTTGGAGATTCAGCGTGGAAATGGGCCCTTCGGCCCACCGAGCGCGCCTACCAGCGATACCTGCACACTAACACTATCCTCCACACTATGGGAAATATTTGCAATAATACAAAAAAGCCAGTTAACCTACAAACCTGTACGTCTTTGGAGCATGGGAGGAAATCTGAGCACCTGCAGAAAAACCACTGTTTCAGGGAAAATGAACAAACTCCGTACAGACAGCATCTGTAGTCGGGATCGAACCCAAGTCTCTGGTGCTGTAAGGCAGCAACTCTAACGCTGCACCACCAACTGGGCGGTCTCCCACGGGGTATTCTATTTGTTTCTGCTTAATGCATCAAGATCTTTGGAGGTCTTCCAAACAGTCTCCAAGTTCCTTCGTTCCATGACAATAAGTATTTATGGAGATGGTATGACGATAACGTTCTGTTTTTGAATGCTCTCTGGTTTCATGGGGATGAATCTTTGGGAAAGATTAACAATGTTTTTGCCTGATTTCTTTCGAGGTAAAATTTCTTATAATTCAGGGTGTTGTAACCTTGAGCAAAACACAGTGCTAGAGCAACTGAATCGGGCTGCATCTTTGGAGGAAATGGACAGATATATCGGTTCAAAGCCTTCGGACTGATGTAGGGGAGAAAGCTGGAAAAGAAGTGGGGGTGGGGCAAAGTCCGGCAAGTGATGGGTGGATACTGGTGAAGGGGTTATTGGCATGCGAGTGGAATAAAAACAAGGGCCATAGTTGAAAGTGAGACAACATGGTGTCGGATGAGGAGAATTGAAATGTAAAGCCAAAGGGAGGTGGAATGGGACAGTGGGTGAGAAGGTGATAAAAGGGGAATATGGGGCTTTAAGACATGAGATGAAGAACCCTCGTCACTCCCTGCACCCCCACCCTGGTGTACATACTCCCCAGGACACGAGTCACTCTGCTCCTTTCCCCTCTCTACACTCATCTTCCATCAGTCTTGTATTTCTCTTTCCCTTCCATCCATGTCCCTCCCTCCAGCTTTATATTTCAATGCTCTGCTCTCTGTATCTGACACTTTGTCCCCTTTTCACCTCCAGCCGTTGTCGCTTATTTCACCATCTGCCAATCATCCCCTGACCTGTATCCACCTATCACTTGCATGGCTTAGTCCTGCTCTCACCTCTTCCAGCTTTCACAGCCCTACTCCATCAGTCCTATAGAGGTCCCAATACAATGTCGGTCCATTCCCTTTTGAAGCCAGGCAGATGGTGCCTTACCTGCTGAGTGCCCCCAGCACTTTGTAGGCATAATTGTATTTCCCCAGTATGACACCAGCACTCATGGTGGTCACCCGGGCTCCTATCTGCATTTGACTGAGTGTTCTGTATCTGGGGCTTTGCATGCTGTGCCTCTGGAATGATCAGGAAGGAGGTTCTTGAGGAATCGGCGACCTGAAGAATTGTCCAGTCTGGTGCCGGGGAATTGCTGCTTTGATCCAGCCCATTACATCATTACTTTCATCCAAATCTATTTGCCTTTAGACTCCAGAGATCATTCATGGGCAACTTTGTAACAGGGATTGATTCTTGAGTTAGAACCATGCTTTGTGTAGGACTCTAGATGGAGTTAGTATTTTTGTCATTTCTTTATAATTAGGTTCCATCTAGTTATTGGAGACACAACCTGCAGATGGTTTGGTTTAGAGATGCAGCGTGGAAAAGGTGATTTAAAAACCTGTTGGATAAGGACAAGATGAGCTGTGAAATGTAAAGCTAGAGGGAGGTGTGATGGGATGAGAATGTAAAAAGGAAATATGGGACTGGGGGATGAGCGTACTGAGGGGAATGACCCTCTTCCCCTTCACCCCCCCCCCCACCACCCTGGTGTGCACATTCCCCACCACCTCACTCCACCTGGTCCTTTCCCCTCCTCTCATAAACAGCAGTCCCATATATAGGTTTGTAGGTTAATTGTCCCAAATGTAGGATAGTGCTACAGGGATCACAGGTCGGTGCGCCGAAAAAACGGTTTCCACACTGTATCTCGAAAGCAAATTTAAACTAAACTAACTTCCTTAGTTTCATCATTCATGGCTCTGTTAACTTGCAGTTTGTGAGTTAAGGGCCTGTCCCACGGGCATGCGACTCCATGCGGCAAGCGCGACCTAACCGGAAGCGGGGGCTGCGTGGAGGTCGAGTGATCCCCGTACAGGGCCGGTCCCACCAACATGCGGCTGCATGCGTCAAGCACTACCAAACCGGAAGCGGGGGCCGCGCGGAGGTCGAGTGACATCAAGGCTCCGGCGATCGAAGTGGGACCGGCCCCGCGACCTCCGCGCGGCCCCCGCACGGCCCCCACTTCCGGTTGGGTCGCGCTTGCCGCATGGAGTCGCATGCCCGGGGGACAGGCCCTTGAGGGTGTGTGGAAGGGCGTGGGGAGATTTTAAATCATTAAAATGCTTTATTTGGAAAATACCAAATTCTTAAATTAATCTGAGCCCTTATTTCAAACCCACTCGTGTTATTTAGAGATACATATTCAGCAAAATTTAATGATGGTTTCACCTAATTTTCCAGTTAAGGTCCTTAATTTTTCAAAGTTCTTGTAATTTTGTGTTGCTGGAATCTTGATCGAAAGCTGTGCTTTGGAAATCTGGTAGGTCAGGCAGTATCTGTGGAGTAAATGGACAGGTGATGTTATCTGATTGGAAGCCTTCAGACTGGAGTATGGAGAGAGAGCTGGGAGGCGATGGTGGCAAAGCCTGGCAAGTGATGGGTGGATACAGGTGAGGGGTTATTTGGCAGATGGGTGGAGTAAGTGACAAAGCCTAGTGGTAAAAAGGAGATGAAACGTCAGTTAAGGGGAAAGGTGTGAGATGTAACGCCAGAGGGAGGTTATGGGTGGAATTGGAAGGAATAAATGGGAAACATTGGCCTCTGAGATGGATGATGAGCATACTTATGAGGGGAAATTATTCTCTCCCTCACCCCCATCCTGGTGTTCACACTTCCCCACCATACATCACTCTGCTCCTTCTCCTCCTCCATACGCTCATCTCCAAAACTTGAGTCCCATGGTCCCCTCTCTCCTATTCCACCCATATCCCCACCCCCTGGCTTCGCATTTCAATGGTTTTCTTCGCCTGAACTGACACCATGTTCGCCTTTTCCCATCTAACCTTTGGCAGGCGGGTGGATGGTGACAACTGTCATCGCATGTACCACCCATCACTTGCCAGGCTTTGTCCCACTCTCCTCTCTTTCCAGCATTCTCCACCCCTACTTCAGTCTGAAGGGCCCTGTAGGAGTTTTTTTTTCAAGTATAAGGAAGATGAGTTGGTTGTAACATGGTTAACCCGCGAGCTCACATACTGTGGAAGCATGATACGACGAATGGCCAACATAGTATGTTAAGCTTCACAGCACAGTTTAAGACATTATGCTGAAAAGCAGGCTTCCATATCTATTGAGGTGGGGGTAATGCTTCGCAGCTCTAAGTTCTTATCTGTTGCAACCTTGCTGTTCTTTGTCATTGTTTAGCAGGTAAGTCTCCCGAAGGTTAACGATCGATCTCTTTAGACGAGTAGACCCCATCAATTCTCCATACAGGGATATTGACATTTGGGTGTCTATTTGTTGGATTTATGGGAGAGATTTTCAAAACAGCAACAACGTAAGGTTAAACTAAACTCTAGGGAAAGACAAAGATGGAATGTTACAGAGACATTGATCAATGATTTATTTCAACTTCAAGTAACGATTGTGTCATTAAGATATAAAAATGCTGCAAGTACTATGAATTGTTGGAACTGTTTAGGTTTCCTCAGGCTGTTTCCTGATGTGCATTGTTAAGGCCTTCAATAACCCAACTTGGACAATAGACCTTCCTGGAGACATTTCTACAGGCACTGTCCACGTGTCTGGCTGTGTCTATTTTGGGGATGATGTATAATTTTATCATCTGGGGATGTCTCTCTTCTCCCCCTCCCCCCCCCCCCCAAGGTATTTGAAGTGTTTCTAATGGATGCTCTACTATTTTTGGAGATATAGAAAATAGGTGCAGGAGTAGGCCCTTTGAGCCAGAATGGCCATTCAATATGATCATGGCTAATCATCCAAAATCAGTACTCCGTTCCTGCTTTCTCCCCATATCCCTTGATTCTGTTAGCCCTAAGAGCTATATCTAACTCCCTCTTAAGAGACCTTCAAATATCTCTGCTTTCCATGGTTTTGTGGTAGATGGACTCTGCTGGTGTGAAGTATTGCTGTTTGTCTTCTTGACAATACCAGATCCACATGCAGACTAAGGAGAGTAGATTAATCTGGCATGTTCAGTACAGTCATTGTTGGCTGAATGGCCTGTTCCTGTGCTATACTGTTCAATGTTCTCAGGGTTTCCCTTTGTTTCCTTGTGAGGTTGGGTTTATCCATTACTAACCCCTAATGTACTGGAATGATCGGCGGATCGGGCGAGGGGTGCTTGAGGAATCGGTGGTCGAGAGCTGGTCGATTCTGAAGTCTCGTGCTGTGGAACTATCTCTTTGTGGCCCATGTAATCATTACCCTTGTCCAAATCCGCTTGCCTTCACTAGGCACCACACTTCCCCATTGTCTTGGCCTTCATCCTAATGGCGGTCCATTCTTCAAAGGTTGCAAAGGTTGTTGCGAATGTCGTTTCGAATGTCGTTTCGAATGTCGGTTTGATTGTTGGTTCGAATGTTGTTAATGTCGTATCAAATGTTGTAATAAATGTTGTGTCAATTGTCGTGTCAAATGTTGTATCAAATTTCTTTAATGTGGTATTGGGTGTAAATGGTCATGAAGGGTTGGGAAGAAATGGTCCTAAGTGCTGGTTTATGATCAGACAGATGGTGCCTAACCCACTGAGTACCTCCAGTACTGTGAGACAGCAACTCTAGCACTGTGCCACCCATATTTTAATCGGTCTTAATGTATTTGTTTTAGTACTATGTGAAAAAGGGTCCTGACCTGAAACATCACCTATCCAATTTTTCCAGAGATGCTGCCTGTCCTGCTGAGTTACTCCAGCATTCTGTGAAACGTCATCTATCCAGGTTCACCAGAGAAGTTGCTTATCCCGCTGAGTTACTCTAGCACTTTGTGTTTATTTTGGCGAACCATCATCTGCAGTTCCTTGATTTTCATCCCAAATCTTCCCTGGGCTCAGGGCTTTTACAAACGTTGGCATCTGGGCAATGGGTGCATTACAGGGAAAGGAAACGGATCACAGAGCAATAAAGAACCATTTTGCAGTAAAGAGCACAATTATATCTAATTTTTAGACAGCGTTCCCAATGTGCAGTGAAGTCATAGTGCAGGTCGCTCCAATTTGTGGTCAACTCTCCCACCGTGTGGTGATCTGCTGCACCGCAGACCCGTCCAGTTTGTGGTCAACACTAAACTGTATCTCTAAACTACACTAAACCAGAAGGGGATATGCTGTTTTCTGGAGTTACAACATAAGACCAGAGCTTTGGAACTCTCTGTTCTGGTATGTCTTTGCTATGTGGTACTATAATCATGTCTGACATGGATTATTAATACATTGAGCTGGATACATGTTGTAAATCAGGCTCCTGACAATATAATAGGAATAGGAATAGGAACAGGAATACTTTATTGTCACATGTGACTAGGCAGAGTGAGTCTTTTCTTACGTACCCAATGTATACAAATAGCAGCCTCCTACGGCGCTGACAAAGTTACAAAGCATGCCGGCTCCCCCTTTTGTCCCCCCCTCCCCTCCACCACAGTAGTTCCCCCGCACCAGGTCCCCATTGTCCTTTGTTCCCCCCCACCCCATTGTCCATTGTTCTTCCCCTCTCCCCTCAAGGCGGTCCCCCGCACGACGGGTCCTCCATTGGTCTTCCCCTTCCCCCTCACAGTGGTTCTCTACGCTCTCATCGACCATCGACCATCGACCACAGGTCGACCCGCGAGGCATCGCCGCTGCCCCGAGGCTGCACCACCGCCGAGGCCCCGTTGTCGCGAGGCTTCACCGCTGCCGCCGCCGAGACCTCATCCTTGTAGAAATCACTAATATAAATCTTCCTGCTGTCATGTTAGTGAAGTTTATGTTAGTTGCAAATGGAAAGAATACATTTCTCTAAGTATTCCCTGGGAAATTCAATAAAGATTTGTTGTTTTCAGAAATAGATGCATTCTAAAATTATGATATTCTAGATAAGAAAGCACAATTTCCAGCAAATGAATGAATTATGGAATAAAAAAATAACATTGACCCTATTATGAAAGAGTGCCAAAGTCAAATTCAAATTGTTTATGCATTAGGTAGATGATTTTTAATTAAATCTACTTTACTCTCATGATAGTGTACATTTTGTTTTCAATCTGCATAATTTCAACTGCCACAATGTTCTAATAATTATTTTTTTATAGCAGAAAAAAAATCCAATCGTATGTTGTGTGCCCCTTTAAAATTATGCATTACTGATTTATTCAACTCAGCTGAGTTCTGCTTTACAATATCGCTGAAGTGAGATTAGGAGGCAGAGATCAGCCACGATTCAGTCGCTCGCTGTTGGCTTCTGTCATCATCAGATGACGACAGCCATGATTGGATGACGACAGACATGATTGAATGGCGGAGTAGACTCGATGGGCCGAATGGCCTAATTCTACATGAATTTGTGAAGTCAATAAACAGCATGTGGAAAAAGTGAATTTGGAATAATACACAGCTACTTATTTACATTTCAAATACATTCACCAGTCAAAATTCTGAAACATTTCAATCACAAGTACTCTGAAGAAATCAATATTAGACAAACAAGACGAGAGAAAAATCGTTAATTGTTCAATTAGAAGACAATATTCTGGTTCAGCTTGATCAGGATACCAACTTAGCATGCAGCAACACCTGCTTAGAATAGAAACATAGAAGAATGTGCAGGAGTAGTCCATTTGGCCCTTTGAGCCAGCACTGCCATTCAATATGCCATTCAAAATCAGTACCCCGTTCCTGCTTTCTCCCAATATCCTTTGATTCGTTAGCCCTAAGGACTATATCTAACTCTCTCTTGAATATATCAAGGCCATGGGGTTGCAGAGATTAACCACATGTTTTGAAAAACACTGGTGCATAATAGGGAGAATCAATAGACAGGGCGTGTATTTAAGACAAAATAAAATGTCATGTATTTTCTTGCCTTCCCATTCTCGGGCAATACTATGCAAATGGTCAGCAAACTGAATCTCATTTATCTGTAAGAAATTCTTTTAGTCTTAATTTTGAAAGATGTTTAATCTGATGAAAGGTTCTATTTTGTTTCTGGATACCATTAGCTTTGAAAATGAGGATGTTAGTTCTTTTAAAAGAAAGTTCTTAGTTTATGAAGGTAAAATATTGTTCCATAAAATCTGTCAGGAGCATTCAACTGAACATTTTTGAAATCCGAATCATTAGTGTTAAATACTTAAAAAGCGTTGGCCTATAAATTGGCTCATACTAATTCCATTTTAAAGGTCTGGGTGGGACAGCTGCTTCTACATTGAATATAGCAGGCAGCATTTAGGGGTTTATTCTACATCAGAAATATATAATATACAAGCAGGGATGTGATTATTAATATTGATAGAGCAACATTAATAACCCTTAGTTCCAAGAACCATATGAACAGGTTTGGCCTGAAAACTATTTTTTAGAGCATTCATATTTTATAATATTATCCATTAATAATGTACAAATGTTTATGGCACTTTCATGACTTGAAGCAACTATTACTATTTTCTAAGTTACTATTTTCAGGTGAACAGTTTTTCAAATAATTGAATTACTTTATGTCCTTAGTATGAATCTGCACTCAAGGTTTCAAGGTTTCAAGGTCAGTTTATCGTCACTGTACCAATTAAGGTACAGTGAAATTTGAGTTAACATAATCTTGACGAGTTCCCTCCGTAGATGCTGCCAGACCTGCCGAACGTTTTCTGTTTTTTATTCATATTTTGCTTTTAATATTTGCTTTAGATTAGAGGTACAGTATGAAGCTCCTAACTAAATATTTGCAGACTGATGATTTTAAGATGCATTAAACATTATAAACGTTATTAAAGCATTTTCCTTAAGAAACATCGCAGGTGACCTCCAGAGCCTTCACAATTCTTGCTTTAGTAGATAAATATATGCAAGACATTCCAGCATTTTCAAAACTGACTAGGGAGATTTATATGACTTATTTATTCAGTTCAGCTAACTTATGTTTGCAATATCACTGAAGTCAACAAACAGCAATAACCTATGATGAGCGTTTGATGGCACTGGCCTGTTCTCGCTGGAGTTTAGAAGAAGAGTGAAAGGCTTGGATATAGTGGATATGGAGAGGATGTTTCCACTAGTGCAAGAGTCTAGGACTAGAAGTCATAGCCTCAGAATTAACGGATCTTCCTTTAGGAAGGAGATGAGAAGGAATGTCTTCAGTCAGAGGGTGGTGAATCTGTGGAATTCTTTGCCACAGAAGGCTGTGGAGACCAAGTCAATGGATAATTTTAAGGCAGAGAGAGATAGATTCTCAACTAGTATGGGTGTCAGGGGTTGTGGGCAGGGAGGAGAATGGGGTTAGGAGGGAGAGATAGATTGGCCATGATTGAATGGCAGGAGTAGACTTGATGGGCCGAATGCACCTATTACTTATGCCCTTAAGTCCATTCCGGCATGTAATCATGCCTGATCTATCCTTCTCTCTCAACCCCATTCTCCTGCCTTTTCCCCCATAACTCCTGATGTGTTCTTCCATAGCTACCTTTGGGTGTGTAAAGTCAGGCAATTCTTGTTTTCATACCAAACTAAAGGCTTGCTTTATGATTGGATAGTGAGCTGGTGCGAGGAATGTCTCTTACACCCTGGCCCTACACCAACAGAACAAATTCCACCAATCAGAAAACATATTTTGAAAGATTTCTCATGCAGACTTTTTTATACCAGAACACTTCATTTCCCATGGCTACAACTGGAAAACCAGCCAAGAATGGAATGCACCATTGTTAAAAACATTCTGGTTATATTCTACTATGTTTCTGCTCTGGATAGTGTTCCAGTAGTTAGAGACATCAATCAAAACATTGACACAATATAATGTCATACAGTCATAGAATGGTACAGTGTGGATACAGGCCCTTCGGCCCAACCTGCCCACACCAGCCAACATGTCCCAGCTACACTAGTCCCACCTGCCCACGTTTGGTCCATATCCCTCTAAACCTGACCTATCCATGCACCTGTCTAACTGTTTCTTAAATGTTGGGATAGTCCAAGCCTCAACTACCTCCTTTGGCAGCTTGTTCCATACACCCACCGCCCTTTGTGTGAAAAAGTTACCCTTCAGATTCCTATTAAATATTTTCCCCTTCACCATAAACCTATGTCCTCTGGTCCTTGATTCACCTACTCTGGGCAAGAGACCGTGCATCTACCCAATCTATTCCTCTCATGATTTAATACACATCTATAAGATCGCCCCTCATCCTCATGCGCTCCAAGGAATAGAATCCCAGCCTACTCAACCTCTCCCTATAGCTCAGACACTCTAGCCCTGGCCACATCCTCGTAAATCTTCTCTGTACCCTTTCCAGCTTGACAACATCTTTCCTATAGTATGGTGCCTAACTGAACACAGCACTCTAAATGTGGCCTCACCAACGTATTATACAACTGCTACATGACCTCCCAACTTCTATACTCATCATCAAAATAACTACTCATCGATGTGATCATCTAATGTAACATGAAGCTGTAGGCATGCAAATATTATTTTACAAAATCATTCCATTCTTATAGAAACACCCAATAAGCAGCATATTTCTGCATATTACTGAATAAACAGCATGTTCTCTTAAAGAACAATTGAATTGATCCAGGGCCGGATTTACGTATAAGTTTCACAAGCTTAAGCTTAGGGCCTCGAGATCTAGGGGGGCCTCGGCAGGGCCAGATTTACCTATAGGCTTCATAGGCTTAAGCCTAGGGCCTCAAAATCTAGGGGTCTCCGGCCAAGGTGTTTTTTACCCAGAGTATAAAAAATCCCAAGAAAAAAAAAAATTGGAGCGCTATCAGCATTTCCACTTTGACGGAAATTACCCGAATTTCTGTTTCCCGCTCGCTGGAAGTTTTGGGGACAAAAATTGCGACCTTCCGCGCCTGCGCATTTGGGGCAAGCCGGTGACGCAGTAGCGACGCAAAATGACGCTGTCTCTCCGCGAGTGCGCAGTGGGCCCGGGCGGGTACAGATCTCCATTTGCAAACCACACAATCACCTCGATGCCTCGTGTCTACCAAAGATCCTAGGTGTCTACTCCAGGTAAGTAGTGGAATATTGCGTTGTGGGGAGTGCCCGTTTCTCTGGGCCGGGGAGTGGGGGCTGCGGTGTCTGCGGAGCAGTGTCAGAGCCTCGCTGCATGGGAGGGAGAGAGAGGGGGAGGGGGGGAGAGAGAGGGGGGGATGTGAGACGGGGAATGGGGGGTTGAGACAGAGGGGGGAGGGAGAGGAGGGAGGGGAGAGTGAGAGAGAGGGGAGAGAGGGGATGGGGGGAGGGGGGAGAGAGAGATGGGGAGGGAGAGAGAGGTGGAGGGAGGGGAAGGAGGAGGGGGGAGAAGGAAAGGGGAATTATCTTTAGTGAGGTTGCAAAATTAAGGTAGGTTTTAGAGCAATTATATTTTCTCCTCCATATGAATAATATCAAACAATAGGAACTGCTTTGTTTTCCTTGATAACAATACTGAAAAATATGTATTCCATAGTTTGCGACTTTCATTTTGCACAATATTTTTAATGTGCACACACTAACAGTCGAACAGTAGCAGGCAATCAAATCAACACACAAAACATTTTCTAAAAAAACGTTTTATTTACTGCAAAAACGTACAGTATTTTATTTGCAGTGTTTGCATGCTCCTTTATAACATTTTACATGACATAGAAACATAGAAACATAGAAAATAGGTGCAGGAGTAGGCCATTAGGCCCTTGGAGCTTGCACCGCCATTCAATATGATCATGGCTGATCATCCAACTCAGTATCCTGTACCTGCCTTCTCTCCATACCCCCTGATCCCTTTAGCCACAAGGGCCACATCTAACTCCCTCTTAAATATAGCCAATGAACTGGCCGCAACTACCTTCTGTGGCAGAGAATTCCACAGATTCCCACCTCTCTGTGTGAAAAACACATTTACACATTTACATTACATACATTTAACATTTTACAGTGCAACGATTATTAAAACAAGGACAGCTTCAATTCTTGATTTAAAAAAAAAGTATACAACAATGACCCCAATCATCCCATTCCAAACACTCATTACTCTTGGCTCAACCAAAATTATTTCTGAAATATTGGTCATAAATTTGGTGCAAAAATGCTTCAAAATAAGGCTCAGAATGCACCAGAGAGCATCTAAAACCCCAGAGCTCCCAGGGCCCTTAAGCAGGCCATGGACCCCGGCCACAAGGGTCTTTGAGCTCCGCGCTTGTGATATGCACTGCGTGCACTTATTTCACATACATTTTTTGTAATTCTGCCATGCCACCCCCCTTTATGAAAAGCTTCGTACGAGCCTGGTGCATAATATTTTTGACACTGTCATAGGCCTTTCTTACATATGCTGTCACAATGCACTGTAGTCTCTAAACAACACCAGTAATTTTCCTTGCCCTCCATTTCAGAATAATAGTGTTTTAAGCCGATAACGCGACACTAGCACTGGCAATAAATAAAAAGCGCAGCTTTCCAGCCCTTATCTCATTGGCCACGCATCGGCTGCACATCGGTGTCAATCTGGTGGACTCTTCCATCTTCCTCTCGTCGTGGGGGTGGGGGATTGGGAGGGGCCTCGCGAGTGGAATAGCCTAGGGCCTCTCTTCATCTAAATCCAGTCCTGAATTGATCCCATCGCTTCTTCTTTCCGTACCTTACCTATTCAAAGGTACCATGGATTCTGTTTCCATCATTGTTCAAGGGTATGTGACATCCCAACATGTTTTGAAAAACAATCTCTGAGTTACTCCTTTTGTTCTTTTGCAAACAATTTATTTTCTCGTTGCAAATTGGTAGACTGGGGAAAGATTTTTCCCTATGCACCTTTGCAAATCTTATTGATGCTGCTCTGAACCCTTTTGGGACCAATGAAAGGACACAAGTTCATTCTATAACCAACATAGCTAGGGCTTTTAATGTTTGCTTACACTTCAATGTTTTCTACACAGTTGCCTTGGCTCTGGCGTCCTCTGCAAGGGAGAAAGTAAAAATGTGCTGGAATATTTTTCTACTGATCCAGGAAATAGTTCTATTCTCGTTCTCCCAACAATGCCATGATGCATTGTTGCAATAACAATAAGATTCTCGTTACCCCAACAATGCCATGATGCTGACCCATATCCTTTGGTACAAGTCATGAATTATGCAGGTCAGCACAGTGACACAGCAGTGGAGTTGCCGCCTTGCAGTAGGTATGTTACAAAACGTACCTTCAGTCGCGCTGTAATTCTGCCACTGGCCGTGTGCGCGATTTTGGCGCCTTTAAGGGGGGGGCGGGGTTAAAACGCGGTTTCTCCTCCCTTGTCCTGGAAATATTTTGTTGGAGTACAAACCTTCGCTGAGAAAATCGTTCCTACCGGCGTTTTGTGAATTTTTTATTTTTATTAAATCGTCAATGTCAGCGCTACAGTCATTTTAAAAGCAGCTCCTGGAGCGTCAACGCCAATAACGGGGACGGATTTCACACAATGGACAGGTAAACCGAAAGTGCTTTCTTTAAATGTATAAAAGTGCTTCTTAAGAAGCCTTTAATTCACATTTTGTCATGCGACACGGTGATTTTATTCCCCGAATTAACGGCAGTATTTTTCATGCCAATACGGGGTTAAATTCACCGCAAATCAACGTTCCAAAAGATCGCGTTCCAGCAAATCCTCACTCGCAAGATGAATTAAATCCCCATTAATTTACAGGTATTAACATTCAATTCCTTCCATTTGGCCTGTAAATTCATGAAAATTAGATTTAAAAATTATGTTATATTGTGAATTATTGTGTGAATGTTATTTGGACACTTAGGCTATTTAAAAATGTTAATCTATTCTTAAGAAATTGATAGATGTTTAGATCTAGTAATTGAATTTTGTAATTAGCTACAATTAGGTAACTAACTAATTATATGCTTTACTTTCATGTCTTCGAAGTAAGATTGTTTCATATTTGTTTCAGAATGCTTCAATCTATAATACCTGAAAATTTCTTTCAGTTACCATAATTTTTAAGAAAGTTATGGGCTTTTAACTGTCCTCGATCACAGCTTTTGTGTTAAGTCAATGGAAAAGCAATAGGGAACTAGATGCTAATTTCTGAGTATGATAATGGCCATAACTTTTTTAATACTGAAGATATGAAAGTGAATTAAGTGTCAAATTAAACTTCTTTTTATGCTTTATCTGATGGGATAAATTGCAGACTTTATTTTTAAAATCTCAAAATGTTGTAACATTGCTACTTGCAGCGCCAGAGACCCAGGTTCGATCCTAACTATGTGTGTTGTCTGTACGGAGTTTCAACCTTCTCCCTATGACTATCTGGGTTTTCTCTGAGAGCTCCGGTTTCCTCCCACACTCCAAAGACGTACAGTTTTGTAGACTAATTGGCTTGGTAAAATAGTGTGGGTAGGATAGTGTTAGTGTGCAGGGATCGCTGGTCGGGGCGGACAGTGGCGTTATTTCGGAAGTGGCGGCGCGGCACTGGCTGCAGCGGCTCATCGGCAGTCCTGTTTGTGTTTTTTGTGTTGTTTATTTTGTTTTGGTTAGTCTAGTTTTTGGTTTTTAGTTTGTGTTTTGGGGGGGTGGGGGGTTGTAACGGGGTTTGCAGTCTCTCCCTGCGGGGGAATGCGACTTTTTGTCGTATTCCCCTTCTCTGCCTCCGTCTGCGCTGAGGCCTAATGGAGGTGGCGACCTCGAGGCTCCAGAGGCAGAGCCCGTCAGGACTCGCCCTGAGCTCGCTCCCGTGAGGGTGGTCCGGCTCAGAGCTGGAACAGTGCTCCCGTGAGCGCCCAAGTCAGGGCGGCCCGGCCCGAGGGAGGTTCGGCGCCCAAGTCGGGGCGGCCCGGCCCGAGGGAGAAGCGACGCCCAAGTCGGGGCAGCCCGGCCCGAGGGAGAAGCGACGCCCAAGTCGGGGCAGCCCGGCCCGGGGAAGAAGCGACACCCAAGTCGGGGCGGCCCGGCCCGAGGGAGAAGCGACGCCAAAGTTGGGGCAGCCCGGCCCGAGGGAGGTTCGGCGCCCAAGTCGGGGCGGCCCGGCCCGGGGAAGAAGCGACGCCCATGTCGGGGCAGCCCGGCCAGAGGGAGAAGCGACGCTCAAGTCGGGGCGGGGCGGCCCGGCCCGGGGAAGAAGCGACGCCCAAGGCGGGGCGGCCCGGCCCGGGGGAGGTTCGGCGCCCATGTCGGGGCGGCCCAGCCCGAGGCTGAAGATCGCACGGTACTCACGTGAGGGTGGCTAGGACGGGTTTCTGGCGGTGGTGGCCTGAGTCCGGGGTTCGGCCGCGGGCCAGCGGCTGCGTCTGCAGGACTGGTGGGCGGCAGCTTCGACCACCCCGGGCCGCGGTGTTTGAGCTGCGGGAAACATCGCCCGGGGGGTATCGCCTCAGCGCAGAGGGAGAAGAGGAGGGAAGAGACTGCAGACCTAAGACTTTTGCCTCCATCACAGTGAGGAGATGTTGGGTGGACACTGTGGTGGATGTTAATATGTGTTTATTGTTGTTTTATGTATGACTGTTGCAATTTCGTTCAGACTTCGGTCTGAATGACAATAAAGGGCTAACTAATCAGTGGCCCAAAGGGCTGTTTCACGATGTACCTCTAAACTAAACTAAACAAACTGAAGATCCAGTGAGACTGGTTCATCTGAGAAGATAGACACAAACTGCTGGAGTAACTCAGAAGGAATGGGGGACGTTTCGGTCGAGACAGCTTCTTCAGACCCTCATCTGAGAGGATGTCTGATCAGTCTGAAAAAGGGTCTCGACCAAAAAAACATCACCCATTCATTCACTCTGGAGATACTGCCTGTCCCGCTGCGTTACTCCAGCATTTTGTGCCTATCTTCAGAGAAAAGATGGACACCCATTGCTCCCACTGATTCTCTCGTTGGGACTCGGGATGGCTGCTTTCTGAAGATTTTCGAAAAAAAAATCAATTAAGGTTTTAGCAGGGACCAGGCCCTCAGGATATGAACATTTGTATCTTCAAATAGAAAGAGTGTTAGTAGAAAGTGAATGCATCCCTCATTGACTGAATATTTGGCTTTTCAATCAGTAGTTATTGTTCCCATGTTCAACATGTTTATAACGGAGCAAAGAATATTTAAAATTTAAAATCCAGTCCTATTGTCTCTTCAATTCTTTTGTGAGTTGCTACACACTGTATTCTTGAGTTTATTCTCTCATATATCTTGGAGGTTGACAACATTTTTATTTATTCAAAGGACCAGAAAGACCCAACAGTTGTGTTCCCATAAAACACAATTATTTTAATCCCGGAGGTCAACGAAAACATCCTTTAACCACTCGTCAGATTTTGATCCTTTATCCCATTGCAACACGCATTCCCTTTCACACTGTTCCTTAATTATATCTAACAACCTCCAGGGTAAGATCCTGTCAAACATCTGCATGGTTTTACTGGTACCTTGCAGAAAGCTATTAGGAAATTGCTTGAGCTTCAGAGAGATCAGCAAAACTTGCTGAAGCAACCAAAATCAAACAAATTTGCTGATTTCATTTTCAAGTCAGATTTACTTCAAGTCATATGTTTGGTATTTTGGGCCTCTCCCCATAAGCACCTTCTTGCTGCCTAATACCTCTGAGAATTTTAAAATCCCTCTACTGCTCAATGATTGAGTGTAATGTTCTTGAATTTTATGTTGTAAGCATCCATGTAGATGCTGATAATGTATAAAATCTATTTACTACATTTTATTGCTCTGCATCCTCTATGGCAGCTATGACACAGCACCATCTCACCACTTCTTAAAGTTAAAAATAGAAGTGTTGATTTTTTTTTGCTGAACTATTTTTTATTGTCCAACGAAACTAACCTCCTCCAACTTCGGCTTATTTTAATGCCTCATGTGAGTTCCATCCTTTGTCTTAATTTGAAGAATAAAATTGGGATGTAAGTATATTAATTGATCGTGAACTAAACATTCATTAATCAAAATAACCACTGAAGAAGGGTACCGACCTGAAATGTCGCCTACGCAGGTACACAAAAATGCTGGAGAAACTCAGCGGGTGCAGCAGCATCTATGGAGCGAAGGAAATAGGCAACGTTTCGGGCCGAAACCCTTCTTCAGACTACGCATGTCGCCTACGCATGTCCTCCAGAGATGCTTCCATCGGGTGGCGCCACCGTAGTGGCAGCCTCGCCAACAGCTGTTAGTTCTTTTCACCCTTTTTGTTATTTTTAGTGTGTCTAATTTATGTTCTAAAGATTACTTAGTCTTTTTTTATGTGGTGGGTGGTGGAGGGAATAGGGGGAAACCTTTTCTCATTCACTTACCTGGACGGAGATGCATCTTTTCTCTGTGTCACAATCTTCGCCCCCCCCCCCCCCCCTCAGGCCCTACCAACTGGATTGGCGCGGTCTTTCCTACCGGAGACCTGCCAGAACTTCAGCAGCGGGCGCAGCGCTGAATTCCATCGCGGAGCGGGTTGTTCCTTTGCCAGTGATCGCCAGTTGGAGCTCTGGAGTGTTGGGCCTGCTGACTTTAATACCATGGAGCTGTGGTTTGTAGAGCTTCTAGCCGCGGGCGGCTCTGACTTTAACATTGCGGTGGCCTGTGATCTTTTGCTGGGGGTCGCCAGTGTTGGAGCTCTGCCCAGCTCGGCCTGTGGACTTCAGAAGCCGCGGTCTCCGGTAGGAAGCGGCCGATTCAGGAACTCAAGCCGCCGACTGTGTTCTTCCGTTCCGACATCGGAGCTCCGATCAGTCCAGCGAGAGGGCCTGTACATTGGGCCATCCGTAGTGGCGACTGCGGAGGGCTCAAATGCCCCGACCACCGGTGAACAAAGAGGAAGAGGACTGAACCTTATTGACTTTCCTCACAGTGGGAAACGTTGATTCTGCAGTGGAGGATGTTCATATTAAATTCTATCGTGTATTGTGTTCCTTTCATTCGTATGGCTGTATAGTAACTCAAATCTCACTGTACAAATTGGTGCATGTGACAATAAATGTCATTTGAACTTGAACTTGAACTTGACCCGCTGAGTTACTCCAGCTCTTTGTGTCCTGCACAAAATTCCAGTATCCGCTGCTCCACCTGCCGTTCCTTGAGTCTACAAACTAGAACTTGATTTTCTTCTACAAATCTATTCATCTAGATAAAATGTCCAGCAAAGTTATTGCAGTGACTCTGTGAACTTTTCAAGAGGATCAGAGATCAGAAGTATAAGGTGTAAGGAAACAGTTTAAAGAGGATTTTAGGGGAAAGATTTGAACACAAAGATCGTTTGATATCTGAAATGCTCTGCTTGAAAAGCTGGGGGTATCAGATTCAGCCACTACTTTTAAATGTTGCTTAGACAGACATTTGAATTGGTCGCGCATTGAAGTATATAGACTTAATTCAAGCAAATGAGATTAGTCATAGATTCATGCAGCATGGAAACAGGCCATTTGGCCCAACTGGCCTTTAGTGCAAGAGTTAAACAGACAATTTCAGCTAAAATTGCGTTATCAGCCAAATTAGCAGCACTGCATTCCATATCCTTTGCAAACAAGATTCAAACGCTCTGTCTCCCAGAGATGACCTTGCAGCTGTGGACGATGCCTGGGAGTGGAGCTTTTCTCACACAATTCTATGGGGAAGCGTAGCGCTGGTGAGCAAAACGCAACAGCAATAGTTGGAAAACCACCTGCACTAGCAGTGCAGAAACGTTGGAGACAAGGGGGGCTTATGATTGGCTTGGGGAGGGGGCAGTGGCATGGTCTGCACAGATAAGAAATGCCATAAAGGATGGTGTTGTGGGCACCCTTTCAGACGAGAGAGCCCCAGCCTTGGACTATGTCGCGATCTGTGCCAGGTGACTAAGAACAGAAACATCCTGCGGCATGCTCTGCTGTGTATTCGGGGTTTGCAAGTGCTTACGATGATATACGGGGATACGAGAGTGTATGTCCCTAATTTAGTAATGTAATAAAATACATAATGAATCAATAGACAATAGACAATAGACAATAGACAATAGACAATAGACAATAAACAATAGACAATAGGTGCAGGAGTAAGCCATATAGCCCTTCAAGCCAGCACCGCCATTCAATGTGATTATGGCTGATCATCCACAATCAGTATCCCGTTCCTGCCTTCTCCCCATATCCCCTGACTTCGCTATCTTCAAGAGCCCTATCTAGCTCTCTCTTGAAAGTTTCCAGAGAACCGGCCTCCACCGCCCTCTGAGGCAGAGAATTCCACAGACTCACAACTCTCTGTGTGAAAAAGTGTTTCCTCATCTCCGTTTTAAATGGCTTACCCCTTATTCTTAAACTGTGGCCCCTGGTTCTGGACTCTCCCAACATCGGGAACATGTTTCCTGCCTCTAGCAGGTCCAAACCCTCAATAATCTTATATGTTTCAATAAGATCCCCTCTCATCCTTCTAAATTCCAGAGTATACAAGCCCAGCTGCCCCATTCTCTCAGCATATGACAGTCCCGCCATCCCGGGAATTAACCTTGTGAACCTACGCTGCACTCTCTCAATAGCAAGAATGTCCTTCCTCAAATTTGGAGACCAAAACTGCACACAATACTCCACGTGTGGTCTCACTAGGGCCCTGTACAACTACAGAAGGTCCTCTTTGCTCCTATACTCAACTCCTCTTGTTATGGCCAACATGCCATTCGCTTTCTTCACTGCCTGCTGTACCTGCATGCTTACTTTCATTGACAGATGAACAAGGACCCCCCAGATCCCGTTGTACTTCCCCTTTTCCCAACTTGACACCATTTAGATAATAATCTTCCTTTGTGTTTTTCTTACCAAAGTGGATTACCTCTCATTTATCCACATTAAACTGCATCTGCCCACTCACTTAACCTGTGCAAGTCACCCTGCATTCTCCTAACATCCTCCTCACAGTTCACACTGCCACCCAGCTTTGTGTCATCTGCAAATTTGCGAATGTTACTTGTAATCTCTTCATCTAAATCATTAATATATTTTGTAAATAGCTGTGGTCCCAGCACAGAGCCTTGCGGTACCCCACTAGTCACTGCCTGTCATTCTGAAAGGGACTCTTTAATCCCTACTCTTTGTTTCCTGTCTGCCAACCAATTTTCTATCCAAGTCAGCACCCTACCCCCAATACCATGTGCCCTAATTTTGCCCACTAATCTCCTATGTGCGATCTTATCAAATGCTTTCTGAAAGTCCAAGTATACTACATCGACTGGCTCTCCCTTGTCCATTTTCCTAGTTACATCCTCAAAAAATTCAAGAATATTAGTCAAGCATGATTTCTCCTTCGTAAATCCATGCTGATTCGGACTGATCCTGTTACTGCTATCCATATATGCCGCTATTTCATCTTTTATGATTGACTCCAGCATCTTCCCCACCACCGATGTCAGGCTAACTGGTCTATAATTCTCTGTTTTTTCTCTCCCGCCTTTCTTAAAAAGTGGGATAACATTAGCTACCCTCCAATCCACAGGAACTGATCCTGAATCTATAGAACATTGGAAAATGATCACCAATGCTTCCACGATTTCTAGAGCCACCTCCTTAAGTACCCTGGGATGCAGACCATCTGGCCCTGGGGATTTATCAGCCTTCAGTCCCATCAGTCTACCCAACACCATTTCCTGCCTAATGTTGATTTCTTTCATTTCCTCCGTCACCCCAGATCCTCTGGCTAGTACATCAGGAAGATTGTTTGGGTCCTCCTTAGTGAAGATGGATCCCAAGTACCTGTTCCACTCATCTGCCATTTCCTTGTTCCCCGTAATAAATTCATCCTTTTCAGTCTTCAGGGGTCCAACTTTGGTCTTAACTAATTTTTTCCTCTTCACATACCTAAAGAAGCTTTTACTATGCTCTATATTCTTGGCTAGCTTACCTTTGTACCTCATCTTTTCTCCCCGTATTGTCTTTTTAGTTATCTTTTGTTGCTCTTTAAACATTACCCAATCCTCTGGCTTCCTGCTCTAATTTGCTATGTTGTACATCTTCTCTTTTATTTTTATACTGTCCCTGATGTCCCTTATCAGCCACGGTCGCCCCTTACTCCCCTTTGAATCTTTTTTCCTCTTTGGAATGAACTGATCCTGCACCTTTTGTATTATTCCCAGAAATACCTGCCATTGTTGTTCCACTGTCATCCCTGCAAGGGTATCTTTCCAGTCAACTCTGGCCAGCTCCTCCCTCATGGCTCCACAGTCCCCTTTGTTCAACTGTAATACTGACACCTCCGATTTACCCTTCTCCCTCTCAAATTGTAGATTAAAATGTATCATATTATCAAATATAATCAAACTCTGTTGTGTTAATCCGGTGATTTATCGAACATAACATGCCGATCGAGATGCTCTGTCTACACTTGGCCCACCTGCCTGTGTTTGGCCCATATCCCTCTAAACCTTTCCTATCCATGTACTTGTCCAAATGTCTTTTAAAGTGTAGATGAATCAAAGGTCAGCTTGGATTTGGTGGCTTATAGGGCCTGTTTATGTGCTGTACAACTCCTTGACTGTGTGAAATAAATAGTTACCCCAGATCCTGACTGAACGTTTTCATTTTTTAAGTAAGTATTAGAGTCAGAGAGTCATAGAGTGATACAATGTGGAAATGGGCCCGTCGTGAAAACCATGCAGTCGAATAGGAGAACCTTCTGAGAGTAATAAAAGTATGAAAGGCTGCAAATACTCAGCATGTTAGGCAATTTCCTGGGAAAAAGTTGAACAATAGTTTGTCGGAGGATTGTACGAATTGTACAATTTAAAAAAATCAAGGGAAATATAGTGACTTTGAAACATAAAATGTGTTAAATAACCTGTAAAGAAAAATGGGAGGCTGGGCAAACTTAGATTTTTTTTTCTCTCGTACACTGTAGGAGAAGGGAAGGGATACCTGATAGAAGCATCTCAAATTATGATTGGCATAGACATTCAGAACCATTCTCCCAGGGTGCAAATGTCAAAGACTTGAGGGCATTTTTTTTTGATGAGTGGGTCGAAGTTCAACGGAGATGTACAGGGGAAGTTTTTTTTTGCACAGAAGGCGGTGCGTGGCTGGAATGCACTGCCAGGAGTGGTGATGAATACAATAGTGGCATGTGAAACTTTTAGATAGGCATGTGGATATGCAGGGAATGAAAAGTTAATGAATCATGTGCAGGTAAATGAGATTAGTTTATATTGGCATTATGTACAACACAAATAATGTGGGCCAAAGGGTTTGTTCCTGTGCTTTACTTTGTTATGATTCCAGGATTAGGTTCACAATGAAGTGGACAACTTAGATGAGGACTGTATCTTCAGGGGAATAGAAATTGTATGTTGATGGTAGACACAAAATGATGCAGTAACTCAATGGGTCAGATGGCATCTCTGGAGAAAAAGGATGGGTGATGTTCCGGGTCAGGACCTTTCTTCAGATATATTGGAGGCGTTTTTTAAAGTAATCTGTTCAGAATGTTTGCAGTTTGAGTGATGGACTTATGAATAGCAAGAGTCAAAGGTGACTTGGTAATTTTTGGATCAATAAAAGCATTCACTAGTACCTAGGCAGACAGCTTTATACAAGTATCCATCATCCACATGAACGGTGATAGATAGGCAATGAACAAAGGATCCAAGACCCAATTGCACCTCAACAGGATTCTCCAGACAAGGTTAAGAAGCTGAAGGTTCAGCATAAGTTTCTGCAATGTTATATTCTGACTCCAGTATGAAGGTACGGGTAAAAAAAAGCATGCATTTTTTAGGGAGGACTCTCTTATTCATAACTGTTTTGCTGTTTACAAACTGATTTATTGCATTGTGGAGGATTCAAAGGATGGGTTGGCATGGATTTGTTTATACCAACCCAGTATATTGTATCAAGATTGAGATATGATAGTCATGGCAGAACCAAAAGCCCAGAGATGAAAGGCAAAATAAAAGGATTAACTGACTCAAAATGCAATAACAGGAAAAATAATAGATCCAGCACCTAATGCCAGTCAGTATGACAGTCAATGTATAAAACACTACAGAAACAGAGGCAAGAAGTTGGGAAATTACAAACAGCAATTGATATAAAGAGCTTTGACTTTATTGTCCACTCAGCACTCTGTAGACAATTGCTACCAAATTAATATCATTGCAGTATATTTAATATGTGAATGTTAGTGTTTGCCGTTCTAGGTGAAAATCTAATAGACTGTGGGTTTAAAGTTAGTAGTCATTTACAACTGTTAAATCTTTACAATTTGAATGTGCTGGGGAACACAGTTGCTTCGTACATTTTTTAAAATATTTTTTTGGATGTTAAAAGTTTTGTGAGATGCGAGGTTAATGCAGGACAGTGATGATGAGGCCGACCACCACTGATATTTTCCAAAGCTGCCAATTGTGAGATTTGTTACCATGTACTTGTACCAATGACAGCACAGTAGCACTGGTAGAGCTGCTGCCTCACAGGCCAGAGACCCAGGTTCGATCCTGGAGTGGAGTTTGCACATTCTCCCTGAGACCACGTGGGTTTCTTTCGGCTGCTCTGGTTTCCTTCCACATGCCAAAGACAAGTGGGTTTGTAGGTTAATTGACCGCTGTAAAAATTGTCCCTGGTGTGTCGGGAGTGAATGTGAAAGTGGGATTACATGGTATTGGTGTGAGCGGGTGATCGATGGTCAGTGTGGGCTGTCTGGCCTGTTTCCATGCTCTAATTAAACTATAAAGTATCTCTGCCATTCAAAAGTTTTTAATAGCTATTAAAATGTAGCAAAATAATTAATAATTAGTAAATGAATAAGTAAAAACTTATTTTAAGGTGATTATAATTAAAATGAATGTTTGCATCCAAAGTCTTTGCTAAAAATTCCCATTGAACTCAATAGGATTTCACACTCTGCATAAGGCTCTGGGCGAACTGACAAATTGTGCCCTCAAATCTGGAGTTCTGCATCTTATAATACATGTGTGAAAGTCCGGGACTTCTGTTTCAATCGCTGAATGTCAGCAGTTCCAATTTAAACCACTGGCAAAGTCGAGTACAATCCTGTCCGCATCTTTGCCTTTGGGGCTGAAAAGTTGAATAGTTGTTTGCCACTAATAGAGAGAGAGATTTTGACAGAGACTGGGTCTCATTATCGCAGTTGCAATGTGGATACGTGTGTCTTCTTGGCTGCTTCACCAGCACTGTTTACACCTTCCTTTATATGACCATAAAAGGATGCTGTGAATGTTGACTCAAGATGGAGTGAGGAAAGTTGATGTGCTTGCACACAGTGTAAAAGCAGCAGGTGGATGCACAGTTGTGGTGCTATTTTAGGAACATAGGAACAGATGGAGGCCATCTTTTAGATATAACCAAAAGGCTCAAGCAGCAAAATAACTGAGTAGAGGCACTTTAAAGAACACATGCAAGGATAAAACCCTTTGATCAGTTGTAGGCTGAGCTACAAAGCTAATGCAAGCAAAAATTCAATGCTAAATGCTAGCATTTACAGTATTTCAAGAGGGCTATATTACAAAAACAGGGATGTAATGCTGAGGCTGTATAAGGTGCTGGTCAGGCCGCATTTGGAGTATTGTGAGCAATTTTGGGCATCGTATCAGAGGAAGGATGTGTTGGCTTTGGAGAGGGTTCAGAGGTGTTTACAAGAATGATCACAGGAATGAGTGGGTCAACATACGATGAGTGTTTGATGGCACTGAGCCTGTACTCGCTGGAGTTTAGAAGAATGAGGGGCAATCTCATTGAATCATATCGAATAGAAAGGCTTGGAAAGAGTGGATGTGGAGAGGATGTTTCCACTAGTGGGAGAGTCTAGGACTAGAGGCCATAGCCTCAGAATTAAAAGATGTTCCTTTAGAAAGGCGATAAGGATTAATTTCTTTAGACAGAGTGTGGTGAATCTGTGGAATTATTTGCCACGGAAGGCTGTGGAGGCCAAGTCAATAGATATTTTTAAGGCAGAGAAAGATAGATTCTTGATTAGTTTGGGTGTCAGGGGTTATGGGAAGAAGGCAGGAGAATGGGGTTCTGAGGGAGAGATAGATCAGCCATGATTGAATGGCAGAATAGATTTGACAGTCCAAATGGCCTAATTCTTCTCCTATCAATTATGACATGGCCTAATTGAATAAAAACAACAACAACTGTAGAGAAATGGTCAGTTAACATTTAAAAAATAAAATGTACAGCTCATATGTTGAGTCTAACCCCTCGGCAGACACTTGAAGGTAAAGTGATAAAGACATGGATGTGTGAACTATAAACCACTCTCAAGTAGTTTACAAATATTATTTAATTCATTAAATTAGAGATTTAAAAGCAAAACTAGACTAAATGGGACCCGTTGGGTCCCTGTCACGCAGGAGGCTTGGTCCCCCAACGCAATATTCCACCACTCACCCATAGCGCCCAACTGCACAGGCGCAACTCATTCCCCCTCATCCCTAGCACTCTCTCCCCCTCCTCCACCCTCCCTCCTCTTTCCCCTCTCCTCCTCCCCTCCCCCAATTCCTCCCTCGCCTCTCTCTTCCTCTCCTTTCCTCTGCCCTCAGTCACTCCCTGTCTCCCTTCCTCCATAACTCCTCTCCCCTCCCTACCCCCTCATATCTCTCTATCCCCATCTCCCCTATCCCTCCTTTATTCCTCCTCACCTCCCCTCTCCCTCTATTCCCCCACTCCCTACCTCCCCACATCCCCCTCCTCTACTCCCCCCTCCTCTCCCTCTATTCCCCCTCCTACCCCATTCTCCCTCCTCACCTCCACCCTCTTCTTTTCTCTCTCCTCCTCCCCTCCCCCCCTCCCCAAATCCATCCCTCGGCTCTCCCTCCCTCTCCCTTCCCCTACCCTCAGTCACTCCCTCCCACCCTCCATAACTCCACTACACTTCCTACTGCCCTCCTCTCCCTCTATCCCCTCTCCTCCCCCACTCTCCCTCCCCAGGATCTTGATGTTGCCGCTCCTCTCCCTTCTTGCGTGCCCTGGAGGAGCATCAGCTGTCGGCGCCCTCAGAGCCAGGCCTTGGTTCAGCCCGGAAGCACCAGCAGCTATGGCCGTACTGGCATGTGGGCGGGAGGGGGGGGGGGGGGGGTGGGGAGAGAGTTCATAGAAAAGATGGGGGAAGAGCCATGGGGGAGAGGCGGGTATCACGGGAGAGGGGGCAGGAGCCAGCGAGGGGGACCAGAGGGGAAAGGGGTGGAGCTGCGGGGCGTTGCGATGGCGGTGCATTTGGGACTCACAGCAGGCGCTGGACGCTCTCCTCCACCGGGATCAGACTCTCCGCTTTCCGTTTGGCGACATTGCCGCGCTGCTGGGCTGCTTCTTGGGGCGGGGCTGCTTCGGGTCCCTCCGAAAGTCCAGTTGGAAACCTCTGCTGGCTTACCTCAGCTCCATTAAAGACGCGATGGCGCAGGAAGGGGCGGACTGTCGCGGGGAGTGATAAGGGAAGAGACTAATCCGTGCAGCGCTGACTGGCAGGAGAAGAGATCGATCTGCGCACGCACGTTTTAAAAATTCTTTAAACCTTGCTAATGTTGATGACATTCTACCGATCAGAACGATATTTGGTGGACTTGCAGCATTGGAGAACGGTGAGTGAACTGGTGAAAAATCGTAGCGCTATCGCGAACCGTTTTTGCGCAAATAGAATGACCGCCAAACCAAAAGATAACAAGATCAGAGTTTTAGTTATGTATAGATAGATTAGAAATTTACCATTAATGGATTCAGTCCCAAACATTTTCAGTGACAACTGCCTGATTCTTTATTGAAGTCTCCATTTGTGTGGATGTGAGTCCAACTACCTGTTAATCAAATTACTTGACTGTGATCAGCCATTCAGGCAAGGCTGATGGCATTCATGACCAACATTCATATATGTCCATTTACTAGAATTTGGAATGAAATAAGAAGTTACAAAGCTGGATGGATTTACTTTAGCTTATTGGATATAGGAAGAAGCTATGTTTAGTTTTTTTAAAATAGTTTTAGAGATACAGCGTAAAATCAGACCCTTCGGTCCACCGAGTCCACACTGACCAGCACTCACCTGTACACTTGTTCTGTCCTACACACTAGGGACAATATACCGAAGCCAATTAACGTACAAACCTGCACGTCTTTGGAATGCAGGAGGAAACCAGAGCACCCGGAGAAAACCCACACAGTTACAGGGAGAACGTACTGTACAAACTACATACAGACAGCACCTGTAGTCAGGTTTGAACCCAGGTCTCTGCTACAAGGACCTTTGGAGCCATTGTTTTCTTATTTTGCATGTTTTTATTTCTGTTTTATAGGAGATATTACATTTTCAATGTACAGTACCATGAATAGAACTACAAAATTGGCCCGTGGAGGAACATTATTCCCAGTGCAACAGGCATTGATTTGCTTCCCATTTTGTTTGAGGATTAGGGACATGTATACCTGGTGCAATCCTGTATAGCCAGTGCTGCTCATTAAACTGGATAGTGTGCCATGCATTTGTCTCAAGTATGTAATGGAGACAGATGGTGAACATGGATAGGATGCCAACTCTATCAAATTATCACATGAGTGCGTTACATGAAGAAACTGCACTCAGTTCCACCACCTGTGCTATTTGGAGATCCTAAACAACTTTGGTGGCATGAGGGCAGCATGATGTCATAGCAGCTGGTGCTGCTGCCTCACCACTCCAGAGACCCAGATGCTATTTGTGTGGGGTTTGCTTGCTCTATCTGTGATGGTTTGGGTTTCTTCTGGTATCTGGTCCCCTCCCCAAAGATGGGTTAATTGATGGGTTAAATGTCCATTGTAAGTTACCCTGTAGGTGAATGGCAAACAGAATCAAACATAGAAACAAAGAAAATAGGTGCAGGAGTAGGCCATTCGGCCCTTCAAGCCAGCACTGCCATTCAATACGATCATGGCTGATCATCAAAAATCAGTACCCATTCCTGTTTTCTCCCCATATCCCTTGATTCCGTTAGCCCTGAGAGCCATATCTAACTCTCTCTTGAAAACATCCAGTGAATTGGCCTCCACTGCCTTCTGTGGCAGAGAATTTCACAGATTCACAACTCTGGGTGAGAATCAAAGGAGAGTTGATGGGCATAATTGTGAAAGAATGAGCTGCGGACGCAGGGACAAAATGGGAAGGGGGAATGGGACATCTGGGATTGCTCCCATGGAAACAAGCATCAAACAGATGGGCTCACTGTTGTTGTTATAAGTATAAGGTTTGAAGGTGGTAATGATGGAGCTTAGTTTTAACGCTTTGCAGAGAACTGCATGTTTCATCAGAATAAAATTAAATCCTATCATTTCTGCAGAGGGAGGTTCAGTTTGATTACCGTTTGCAATCATTATTTTGTACTAGGACAAGAACCTGCCAAGTTGGGCCACTTAGCAACATGTTGCTCAGTGAAACAAGTGCTGATTTACGCCCAGTTTTATTGGGGAATCATGGACATGCGTTTGTAGCTGAATTCCAGTGTAACCCAAGTGAAGCATCTAGAATGTACTGTCACTGCTGTAGCCATGTCCTTTTGTTGATGTCAACATGTGTATTAGTGACCACACTGAGCCTCCAGCAAGAGTGGAGACACAGTAGCTCAGCGGTAGAGCAACTGCCTTACAGCGCCAGAGACCTGGGTTCGATCCTGATTATGGGTGCTTGTCTGTACGTAGTTTGTACTTTCTCTCCGTGACCTGCATGTGTTTTTTTTCCTGAGTTTCTTCCCACACTCCAAAGATGTACAGGTTTGTAGGTTTCCATTATAAATGTTTTTTAAAAATTGCCCCTTGTGTTTGTAGCAGGCACGTTCCGTCAGGGTAGGCAAGGTAGGCACTGCCTACCCTGACTAAAATTATAAAATGGTAATTATTAAATATAAATAGGAAAGGCATGTGAGAATTATGCCTATCTAAGAGATCGATCGCTTAGGTAGGCATATTACTCCGTGCCTTTCAACCGCAGCACTTGTAACACGGGAAGGTCTGTGCAGCCCACGTGCCGTCAGCGCTGCTTGAAGCCGTCAATGACAAGCGGGGCTGAAGGCAGCTAAAATTCTGCCTTTGCTGTACTGCGCAGGCGCAGCAGCCTACTGCGCATGCGCAGCGCAAGTTTTTTGGCGGGTTTTTCAAATATGGTTTGTCATTATTTTAAGAGTATGTTAGGAAACAGAGTGAAGAATGGAGTTTGTGTACCAATAATGTGGTAAGTACATTTCTTGGTGCTTTATGTTTTCATATACCGTATTTCCCGGGGTGGGGGGAGAGCTCCTTTCACAGTGTTTGGGGAGTCTGGCCCGGGGTAAAGTTGTGGGGAGGGCAGGAGCGTTGTGAAAGATGGGATCGGGGCCAGTAACCCACTTGCGACGCTCCGGGCATGGAGCCACCGCATTGTGGCCGGGGAGTGAATTAGTTTGGGTGGCTACGAGTGGCCGCCAGGACCAGACAGACCCTTCTGCTGGTCCCTGCTCACCTCTGGCAGTGCTCTCCATCTGAAAACCTCTCTCCTGCCGCTCGCCGGTCTCCCTCATGTCAGCCGCTTCCCGCAAATCCTTAAATTCCGACAGCGCAATCGAGGGACCAATTGAGGTTACTCGGCTGTCGGAATTTAAGGATTTGCGGGAAGCGGCTGACATGAGCGAAGCCGGCAAGCGGCAGGTGAGAGGTGGTCAGTAGGAGAGCGCTGCCAGAGGTGAGCGGGCCGGCAGAAGGCGCTGAAGTGGTAGCCAGTTCTGCTGTCGGATCCCGGCGGCCGCTCGCAGTCACCCGAGCTGCTTCCTTCCCCGGAAGTGGTGGCCAATTCTGCTGTCCGTGTCCGGAGAGCTGCGGCAGCGGTGAGTGAGTGAGTTACTGATATGATCTCCGACCCCGTCCTTCTCAACACTCCTGCCCTCCCCGCATTTTTAACCCCTAGCACACTCTCCACATGCTGTGAAAGGAACTCTCCCTTCAATTGGTGCCTTGAATTAGTATTGTCTTTCAATAAGATGACAACTGATTCAACTTGTCCTGTTTTTCCCACCACCTCTCCACCTGCCTTCATCCTCCATCCCCCACCCATTCAGTAATTAAAAAATGAAGGAGATTTAGAAGCCTTGGGCAAATTAAATTGTTACTTATATATTTTTTTATTTTTACGGAGAGAACAATCTGCGCATGCGTGATTTAAGATTTTTTTTTTAAAGCCGACCGACTGCCTACCTTGAGTAATTACTCACGGCACGTGCCTGGTTTGTAGGGTAGTTTTAATGTGTGGGGATCGCTAGTTGGTGTGGACTCAGTGGGCCAAAGGGTCTATCTCCGCACTGTAACTCCAAACTAAACTAACCTAAGATAGCGTAGAGCAGGGAAGATAGACACAAAATGCTGGAGTAACTCAACAGGACAGGCAGCATCTCTGGAGAGAAGGAATGCGTGATGTTTCGGGTCGAGACCCTTCTTCAGACTCAGAACAGAGAAGAACTTTAGAGCATGGAAAAAGAGGCAGCAGGTTTGGGAGGAAAACTCTGGTTAGGAATAAGGAATGGAGGGTTGTAATGCAAGGGTTAATTTGACCTTTCAGCTACAATGGAGTTGTCTACTAATCACACCATATGTCAAGCAAACAGGGTCACTTAGAAAAATAAATAGGAACTTAAAGAAATCATGAGACCTCTGATCATGCAGCTAAAAGGATACCTAGTAAGAAGATAAACCTTTCAAGGGATATGGGGAAAAAGCAGGTACGGGGTACTGATTTTGGATGATCAGCCATGATATTGAATGGCGGTGCTGGCTTGCAGGGCCGAATGGCCTACCCCTGCACTTATTTTCTATGTTCTATGTTTTCTATACCCAAGACTAGCTAAGCAACTGATGTAATAAATAATCGTTGTTTTCAGTCCTAATAAACACCGCTAGTTTGAAAAACAGGGTCAACTGTTGTTTGTAGATTAAGGTGGAAGCGCAGGCTTATTGATCGCATTTTTGGAGGAGGTGGCGAAGCTGGTCGATCGGAACAGGGTTGTAGTAGCCGTTTTGGCTTAACTCAGTATGTTATAAATTGTGGCCATTTTCCTTTAAATTTTGTCTCTGTAATTATGTGGGTGGGATTTATTACGTAGTCGGACGCGTGTTTGCTGCTGGGATTCTTGCGCAGACGCTAGTAGTTTTTTAGTTTAGTCGAAGAAGCATAGGGGGGAAGGCACAGCTTTTGACCATGCCGGAGGTTTCGACCATGCCCGAGTTTGACCAAGCACGAGTTTGACTACGAGTAAGAATAAAATGTACTTAAACAAGAAGTTTCGATGAATATCTCACTGTTTTTACTATGACAATAAAGAAACTATTAATCAAGAGACTGTGTTTTGAACATTTATCTTTGGACGGCTTTGAATGTCTCATGGAGAGCTCCTATGCATAACGAAGCTATCTCCTTACCCCTTTGTCTTCAACATAGTGGCTAGAGGAAACAATTCCTTGAACGATATAATAATCTGCCACTACAAAGGTTGTCTTCAAGGAATTTAGTGAGGCATTTGATAAAGTGCTCATGTTAAACTAATCCAGAAGATTAAGATGCACAGTGAATCTGTCATATAGTTTCTTAACTGGCTTTTACTGATGGAAGACTGAGGGTTGTGGTGAAAGGATTATTTTCAGGCTGGAAGTCGGAGACCAGTGGAGTTCCGCAGGGATCTGCACTGGGACCTCTGTTGTTTTTAATGTATATAAATGACTTGGATGTAAATGTAGACAGGTTATAGAGTCATATCTTGCTTGTGCATCCTATAACACAGCGATATGAATATTGACCTCTCTTCAAGTAACTTTGCTACCCCTCTCTCTCCATCCCTCCCCCATCCCAGTAATCTTTCACAATGTCTGAAAGCAATCACTGATGTAATTTTATTTGGTATGCTATTAAAGAGACAAAAGCACTTGGTGAATATTTAAGACCATGACTATTGTGGGAAACAACAACTCTGGCAATCCAATTGAAAAAATATATATTTTTTACCCAAATTAGAATAAAACAAAAACTTAATGTTAATAATTGTTCAAAGATTCAATTAACATGGTACTCATCTGCATTACATTAAATTAAAATTATTACATTATTCACAGAGTCATACAGCTTGGAAACAAGCCCTTCAGCCCTACTTGTTCATGCTGACCAAGGTGCCCCATCTAAGTTATTCGGCATTTACTGCACATCAACCTTTCCTATCTATGTACCTCTCCAAGCATCTTTGAAATACTGTTGTTGTTGAGGCAAGGAGACTACACTTGAATTGGTTCTGCATGTGTCCGACATTTAAACCTGTAACTTATTGCAGTGCAGAATGAGGCTATTGGCAGCACAGAAGGGAATCGGTTTCACTCACCTCTGAGTGTGTCTCATTCGTAATTTGTGATTTTGTCCACTGAAGTAATGGCAGGCAAGTTGTTAGTGTCTCTCTTGCAGGATGTGGGAAGTCAGGGACACTTCTGGTGCCTCTGACAACTAAACTTGTGGAAATTGTGTCCAGGTGCAGCTCCTGAAGGACCTTGTTAGGGAACTGGAGCAGCAGCTGGATGACCTCAAGACCATCCGGGAATCCGAGAGTTTCCGGGACAGGACCTACAGTGAGATTGTCACACCGAGGATACAAGAAGAGCGAAGGTGGGTGACAACAAAAAAGAGAAGTAACATGGAGTGCAGGAGCCCCTGGTGGCTGTACCTATTGAAAACAGGTACACCTTCTTGGGAGCTGTAGGAGCGGATGACACGACAAGTTTGAGTGGCAGCCAGGGCTGTGGCTCCAACCCTGGAGCTGAGGATCAATGGGGAAGAATGATGTTGGGTAGAACCGCAGTGGTGGTGGTGCGATAGTCAGAAGTGCGGACAGGAGATTCTATGGCAGCAGGCGACACTCCAGGATGGTGTGTTGCTTCCCTGGTGCCAGGGTCCAGGACGTCTCGGAGTGGCTGCACGGCATCCTCAAGAGTGAGGGGGAGCAGCCGGACATGTTGGCACAAATGATATAGGTCGGAAGAGGATGGAGGTTCGGCAACAAGAATTTGCGGAATTGGGAAGAAGACTGAAAAGCAGGACCTGCAGGGTAGTGATCTCAGGATTGCTTCCAGTACTTTGTGCTAGTGAAGGTAAGAATAGGAAGGTAGGGGAAATGAATGTGTGGCTGAGGAGTTGATGCAGGGGACAGGGATTTACATTTCTAAATCATTGGGATCTCTTCTGGGGCAGGGGTGACCTGTACAAACAGGACGGGTTGAACCTTAACAGGAGAGGGACCAACATCCTAGCGGGCAGGTTTGCTAATGCTACACGGGAGGATTTAAACTAGATTGGCTGGGGGGTGGGATCTCGTACAGGACAGAGGCACGTGAGAGGCTAGAAGTTGGTATGGAGAATGGTGTGGGAAAGTGGACAGAATAGGCAGGTGAAAGGCAGAGAGCGAGGAAGGGGGGTTGGTTTAAACTGCACTTAATGCAAGGGGCCTGATGGGTAAGGCAGATGAGCTCAGGGCATGGATAGGTATGAGCGACTGGGATGTTGTAGCCATGACTGAAACCTGGTTAAGGGAGGGGCAGGACTTGCAGCTCAATGTTCTGGGGTACAGGAGCTTCAGGAGAGACGGTGAGGAAAAAGAGGAGGGGGCGGTTGCATTGTTGGTTAAGGAGGATGACACGTTAGTGATCAGAGGTGATATTATGGACGGTTGTCTAGTGAGGCTATATGTCGCAATGTTACAAAATTTTGAGATTTTAAAACGTCAAGTCTGCAATTTATCCTATCAGATAAAGCATAAAAATAAGTTTAATTTGACACCTAATTCACTTCCATATCTACAGTATTAAAAACGTTTTCATATTCGGAAATTAACATCTTGTTCCCTATTGCTTTTCCATTGACTTAACACAAAAGCTGTGATCGAGCTCAGTCAAAAGCCCATAACTTTCTTAAAAATTAAGAGAACTGAATGAAATTTTCAGTTATTATAGATTGACACATTCTGAAACAAATATAAAACATCTTACGTTAATGACCTGAAATTAAAGCCTATAGTTAGTTAGTTACCTAATTGTAGCTAATTACAAAATTGACCGTTGTGACGGAAATAGTAATAAACACCCAGACTGCCTTGAAAATTCAAAAATGTTATATTCTCAAGATCAGAACTTTAATATTATTGTATTATATGCTATAAGTCCATAACAGATAGGTAAATAAATTACAATTTCTAGTATAGATCAAGTCTTTATGGAGAAGATCAGTTGCTACCTGGTACATTGGCATATCATAATCAATTGCATCATCATACTCCTCAGATTGTAACCAATAAGCAATTCTGTACACCTTGTTTTTCCTCAACTTTTCAATTTTGGCATTGTAAACTACAAGGTTTTGCTCTTCAAACCACGCATGACATGCCTTTCTGCCCACTACTTTGCCATTAAGAATGTCCTGTAGATTCAATTTCTTAAGAAAAGGATAATTGTTTTAAATAGCCTAAGTATCCAAATAACAAACTAATCCCATTCACACAAGAATTCACAATATAACATGGTTTTTATATCTCACTGTCATGAACATATGCCAGATGGAAGGAATTTAATGTTTAATTCCCATAAATTAATCTGGATACATCTACTTTCAATATAATCAAAATTATTATTTTTTGCACAATAAATGTGTCTAAAGCTGTTGTGTATATTTAGTATAAAAATATTGATTATACAATTACACTAAATATAGACGATTTAGATGTTCTTATGACATGATTGTCCAAAAAAAAGAGAATTTTAATCATCTTGCGAGTGGGTGTTTCTGGAATGCGATCGATTAAAACTTTGCATTTGCGGTGAATTTGAACCCCATATCGGCAGGAAAGACACTGCCGGTTCGTATGGGGCCCAAATCACATTTTCGCAACGTAAAATTAGATTAAAGCCACCCCAAGAAGCAAGATTATATGTAAAATAAACGACTTACCCTTTGTTTTGTCCCGTTCTTGCGATCCGTCACGTTGTAGGCGTTGAGGGCGTTAGAAGTCGCTTTTTATTTTAATCAAACTATTAAATTGTCCAGCGATTTTAAAAAAAGGGAACGGAAGTCCGATCGATTTTTCTTCATCGACTAGCAGCCCGAGGAAATCCCTCTCCGATAAGCGGTACAAATCTGCATTTTAATCCCGCCCCCCCCCTCAAAGCGGCAGTCGCACACACGGCCAGTGGCAGAACTGCAGAGCTGCTGAAGGTAGGTATTGTAACATCGCTACTATATGGGTGGAACTGAGGAACAGAACAGAATGGTAACATTGTTGGGGATGTACAACAGACCCCCAAATAGTCAACGGGGATTAGAAGAATAAATATGCCAGGATATTGCAGACAGCTGCATGTCAAATAAGGTTGTTGTAGTAGGGGATTTTAACTTTCCCAATATAGACTGGAAAAATCATAGCTTGAAGTGTATAAATAGGGTACAATTCCTCAAAAGTGTTCAGGAGAGTTTCCTTAAGCAGTATGTAGAGGCCCCCACACGAGAGAAGGCAACGCTGGATCTAGTATTGGGAAATTGGGAAGGGCAACGTAATGAAGTGTTTGTGTAGGAGCCTTTCGGGACCAGTGACCACAGTTCGATTAGGTTTAAGATAGTTATGGATAGGGACAGAGAGGGCCCACATGTTAAAATGCTCAACTGGGATAAGGCCATCTTTGAGGGTATGAGAGAAGGTCTCGCTCAAGTTGACTGGAGCAGGTTATTTGAGGGGAAAGGAACCGGCCAAGTGGGATGTTTTTATAAGTGTGCTGATGAAAGCTCAGGATATATACGTCCCCGTTAGAGTGAATGGCAAAGCAGGCCAACGTAAGGAAGCTTGGCTGATGAGGGAAATTAATTTGTTGGTCAAAAACAAGGATGCATGGGACAGGTATAGGCAGCTGGGATCGTGCATCCCTGGAGGAGATTCGGGAACTAAGGAGTAAACTGAAAAAGGATATCAGAAGGGCAAAAAGGAGCCAGGAGATAGTTCTGGCGGGTAGCATTTTTTTTTAATTTAAAAAAGTATATATTTTTATTTATTAGAAGCAAATGTACAAAAATAGAACCAATGGCATATAAAATTATACAGTTATTGTACAGCTTCAATTTTAACTTTTTAGCTTTAGTTGGAAAAAAAGAAAGGAGAAAAAGCAAGAAAGAGAAAAAGTGAGATGTGCAAAGATAGAACCCCTAGACTACCAAAGTAGTGTAACCAAAGAGTGAATACATGAATGAAAGAAAGAAGAGAGGAATAGAAAAAAAAATAAAAGGACAAAAAGAGAAAGATAGAAAAAAGTGGTGATATACCTGCCTCATATCCCTCCCCACCCACCTCACCCAACCCGTAATTAGATTTAAATCCAAAGTTGTGTTGTACCATACTATCCTTGTAATAAATCAATGAATGGTGTCCATGTCTTTGAAAAATGATCTGGTTTTTCTGCTAAGACAAGTCTAATATTTTCAAGCTGTAGCGTCTCGGACATGTTTGTAATCCACATCTTAAGAGTAGGGACTGATGTATGTTTCCAAAATTTAAGTATTCGTTTTTTCGCCGTCATCAGGCCATAATTAAGGAAATGTCTTTGAAATAGTGATAGCTCAGAGCAGGCTTCTGAAGTACCTAGAGTGATCAGTTCCGTGTCGGGATCCAATTTTATTTTCAGTGTTTTTGAAAATATTTCAAAAATTCCTCTCCAGAAATGATGTAACTTTATACAAGAGACAAAGGAATGGGTTATAGTTGCTTCCTGAAGAAGACATTTATCACAAATAGGAGATACATTTGGAAAGATCTTATTCAGTTTAGACTTTGAATAATAGAGTCTGTGCAGTATTTTACATTTCATTAACGAATGCCTAATGTTGATCGAACAATTGTGTATATATAGAAGGTTTTCCTCCCATCTGTCTTTAAAAATTTTTAGGCCAAGTTCATCTTCCCAAACTCTTCTAATTACTTCTGATGATGGGGTTTCTATATTTAAAAGGATGTTATACAGATATGATGTTAACTTGTTTGAATCCGAGTTTTTATTCTGGTGTGTCTGGCAACAAAGATTGCTAGTCTTGGGTATATGATTTCAGATAGTCTCATATTTGAAGGTATCTAAAATATTGAGTACCTTTCAGATGATATTTCGACTGTAATTCTTGAAATGAAAAAAGAGTTCCCATCTCATAAAGATCTCCGAGTTTTTTAATTCCTAATCTTTCCCAATGTGTGAACGTTTTGTCTAAAATAGATGGCTTGAACGAAGGATTGTTGGCAATTGGTGAGAGAAGAGATACATTTCTCAGTTAAAGGGTTGACTTCACTTGTCTCCAGATTCGTAAGGTACTGTGGAAAATTGGATTTTTCTCATATAGTGTTTTCTTCAAATTTATTGGAGAGAGAAGAATCGCGCCTATATTAAAAGGCGAGTAATCCTCTCTCTCCATTATTAACAATTTTACCTGTTGGCATGTGTTGTCCAACCAATAGATTACGTTTTTAATATTCGTTGCCCAATAATAGTTAAAAAAATTGGGGAGAGCCAGTCCACCAATTTCTTTGGGTTTACATAGATGTCGTTTATGGATTATATGTGTTTTATAATCGCAAATAAAGTTTGTGATCAGAGAGTCAAGTTTAAAAAAAAAAAATTTAGGAAGATAAATCCGTATTGATTGAAATAAGTACAGGATTTGTGGGAGGAAGATCATCTTTATGGCATTTATTCTGCCTATGAGAGACATCGGAAGCATTTTCTAAAATTGAGTAAGGGCATTTAGTTTGGTAACTAAAGGAGGAAAGTTTGCTTGAAATAGAGAAGTGTATTTTCTGGTTACGTGAACTCCAAGATATTTAAATTTTTCCGTAGCAATTCTGAAAGGGAATTTTAGGAGGTGTGTCGGCTCTTGAGGTTTTATTGGCATAATTTCACTTTTGTTCCAATTTATTGTATATCCTGAAAAGGAACTGAATTCCTCTATAAGATTTAATTTACTTGGAATGCTAACTTGGGAATTGGTGATGTAGAGTAATACATCATCTGCATATAATTATATTTTATTATTGGAGTATTTAGTGTTGTAGCCGTGAATATTCGGATGTGCTCTTATACTTTCCGCCAAGGGTTCAATCACAAGGGCAAATAACAGGGGTGATAATGGACATCCCTGTCTATTGCCCCTGGATAGCTGAAATTTAGGTGAGATTACATGATTATTCAGTATTCTGGCAGTCGGCTTATATATAGCAGTTTTATCCATGAAATAAAATTTTCTCCCAACTGGAATTTTTGCAATACTGTAAAAAGATATTTCCATTCTACTTGGTCAAATGCTTTTTCTGCATCTAATGAAATAATTGATGTCTTCTTTTATCATTCTATGTGAGTACATTATATTAAACAGGCGTCTCAAATTGTTAAACGAGTGTCTCTTGGGTATAAACCCAGTTTGATCAGAGTGTATTAATTTATTAACGTATTTACTTAATCTTCTTGCCAGGGTTTTAGCTAATATTTTCTGATCTGTATTTAACAGGGCAATTGCTCTGTATGATCCCGGATCTTCCAGATCTTTATCTTTTTTGGGTATAAGTGTAATAGTTGATTCGGCTAAGGTTTGTGGTAGCATCTGTTCTTTAAATGCGTGTATATAAAGGTTATGTAAACGTGGAGAGATTACCTCGTGAAATCTTTTATAAAATTCATTACTAAACCCGTCTGGGCCTGGTGTTTTGCCATTCTTTAATGAATTGATAGTCTCTTCTATTTCTATAATTGTAATCTGTGCTCCTAATTCGTTTCGTTCCGCCACATTAAGTGTCGGAAGATTATAGTTATCAAGAAAATTTGTAATTTTTCTCATTTCTGTTGATGTTTTGGATGTATATAAATTTTGATAGAATTGGGCAAATCTTTCATTAATGTCTTTTGGAAGTGTAAACAGTTCACCTTTATCTGATCTGATTTTTTGAATAGTATGGTCCTTTTCCACTTTTCTCAACTGACGTGCCTAAAAAGTTTATGCAGTTTGTCGCCAAATTCAAAATTTTCCTGCTTAGTAATTTGAAATAGTCTGATAACTCTTGCAGAGAGAATTTGATTTAGCTTGAATTTTAATACTGCTATCATATTATGTTTTTCCATAGATGGATCTGTCGCCTTTTCTGAGTCCAGCTGTCTGATCTGTTCTTCTAGTTGCAATTGTTCCATCCTATTCTTTTTGTTTTGATATGCTTGATATGAAATGATAGAACCTCTAATAAAAGCCTTAAAAGATTCCCATAATAACAAGGGCGAAATACCTGGAGTATCATTGGTCTCAAAAAAGAATTCCATCTGTTGTTTTAAATATATACAGCAATCTGGGTTGGTTAGTATTTGGGGATTAAACCTCCAGAACGATTTTTTATTGTACATTCCTTCTAGTTTTAGGGAGAAGGTTAGCAGGGAATGATCGGAAATAGTACTATTATGGTAATTGGGATTAGTTGTAAAAGGTATTAATTTTGTGTCCACCAGAAAGTAGTCAATACGCGTATAATTTGTATGTACGGATGAATAAAAGGAGTATTCTCTTCCGGATGGGTTTGCAATCCTCCATTTGTCTGTTATATTTATATTTTTTATATATGTATTTAGAAGTTCGCTGGATTTTGATTTTATGTTATCTCTTTTGTTGTGAGGATTTATCCAAGTATTGATCCAAAACACAGTTGAAATCTCCCCCGATTATCAGGTGGAATCTGAAATTATATTAAAAATGTTGTTAAAAAATTGTGGGTTATCAAAGTTGGGAGCGTAGATGTTCACCATAGTAAGTGGGGTAGAATATATCTCCCCAGATACTATGACGTACCTACCATCTTTATCTGCTATGGTGGTTTTGTAGCGGCACCGGACGTGGTGAATAAAGAGGAGACATCAGGCCGGTTCAAACAGTTGTTTATTCAAGGGTCGACATGCGGAGGAGCTCGGTGGCCGTCACACAAGGCGGCCTGCCCCGTTGCCGGGAGCAGGAGAGCGGCGGCAGCCGTGGCTTCTTAGCTCCGGTGAGCAGCAGCTGGTGGGGAAGAGGCGGCATCCCAGATGTAGCGGCATACCTTATTGCAGGGCCGGGTTGGCGGCAGCGTAATTCTGCAGGGCGGGGCAGCCAGCTGCAGACATCAGGTCTCCCGAGGCTGCGAGCTTCAGGAGAAATCCAAATTTCAATTTGGACAGTCGGGGGTCACCAATGTAGCGGCACCGGACGTGGTGAATAAAGAGGAGACGTCAGGCCGGTTCAAACAGTTGTTTATTCAAGGATCGACACGTTAGGTTGGTGCGCTAACTATATTAATGTTGTTGCTGTAGCTGAGCGAGGTTGTTCTCGAGGGCTCAGCTTCCGGTTGACTACCTGGTGGTCTCGAGGTGAGATGACCTTAAGTACCAGGACACTCCCTCTAGCCCATGACGTCACGTGCCCGCCCTGGTACTTCCTGACGAGGGTTCGAGCATAAGTGGCCCGTGTATAGGCTGCCGCCACAGTTTTATGTTTAAATGATACCCTTACAGATTATAATTGCAGTACCTCTGGTTTTGGAGAGAAAAGAGGAGTGATTTATTTGACCAATCCAGTTAGCCTTCAGCCTGATATGAGCTTGACCTTTGAGGTGCATCTCCTGGAAAAATATTATATCAGCATTAGTTGATTTTAATTGGGCAAGAACCTTACCCCTTTTAATTGGCTCATTAACGCCCCTAATATTCCAGCTACAAAAAGTAATTCCTCCAGTTTTCTTCAGAGGGTCGTCTTGCATTATAGCTTACATGGATTCCCTTGTTTCAAATGTGGCAACACAATAAATCAACTTTCTGGATGTTGGGTGGGTGATCCCAATTTCAAGACCCTGCTGGAAAAAGTGCCATATGAAGAAAAAGCGAAAAACATGCTAAATTATGTAAATAATACAAAAAAACAGAATTTAAAGATACTGTACGTGCCCACCCCCTGGTGGGAAATTTTGAGTGAGCTTCTGTGGATGTTAATTGCAATTAGCTCCGCCCCTTACAAAGTAATATTGCAAAAAAGAAAAACCGGACTAAACAGGATATTATGTAAACAGAAAAACCCCAGAACAAAGACTGTAAATAATTTCCTCTAAGAGGGTTACATTTCTTCTTATAGCTTGCCTCTAAGTGGGTATTTACTATTTAAATACCCTATTTAAATTAACAAAAATCTTGCTTATTGATATTCGTATGTTAAATACATAACCGTTTTAAAACCGTCAGGCTTGAAGGGGTTAATTGGAATCTCCAGCAATCTCACCGGCTGAACGAGATCTCTCTCTCCCACTCTCCCTCTCTCCCTCTCTCCCTCTCTCCCTCTCTCCCTCTCTCCCTCTCTCCCTCTCTCCCTCTCTCCCTCTCTCCCTCTCTCCCTCTCTCCCTCTCGTTTGATTTCTCCTTTCAAAACGGTATTTACCTCTCCGATGTGAACTTGTAGAATTTCCATTTTTCCGCAAATTTCTTTATTCCCGACATCCAGTCTTGTTTCTAGCTTTCCCAGCTTATCGGTCAGAATATCTCCAAAGTCTTTTGCCATAGCCCGTCTTAAAGATTCTTCTTGTTCTTGTATTTGTTCTTCCATGGTGGAAATAAGTCCTTCTTCCTCAGATTCTCCCTCAGATTCTTCAGAAGTTACTTTCTCTTGTTCTTGAAGAACCTGCAGTCGGGTTCTTTGTTTAGTCTGAGGTCAAGTCGCCAGAATCCGTTTACTCATTTTAAAATACCGGTATCCAGTCGGTATACGTCGATTTCTGATGACGTCACTTACGCGACGTCGGGCATCTGCCGGTAAGTATTTTTCAGTTGGTTCATTTTTCTTTCCAGGTATTTTAATGCGTTTTAACGCATTTTTCGGAGCGGAGCTAAAAGGAGCGCCTCTTACTGCTCCATGGCGCCATCGGAAGTCCCCTGGCGGGTAGCATCAAGGACCAGCCCATTAAGGAGACGTCAGGGTTTCTGTTGAAGAAATACTGAAGGTACTGTCGTGTATGTAGGTAGACAAATCTCCAGGGCCTCATCGGATATATCCGAGGACATTGTGGGAAACTAGGGAGAGGTGCCGGAAATGTTGTGCCTGTATTCAAAAAGGGCTGCAGGGAAAATGCTGAGAGTATTTGGAGGGATAGGATATACAGGCATTTGGATGGGCAAGGGCTGATTTGGGATGGTCAGCATGGTTCTGTATGTGGGAGGTCGTGTCTCATAAGTCTGATTGATTTTTTTGAAGACATGACCAAAAAAGTCGATGAAGGCAGAGCTGTAAATGTTTGTACATTTCAGTAAGGCGTTCGACAAGATTCCGCATGGTAGGCTGCTCTGGAAGGTTAGATCACATGGGATCCTTGGAGAGATAGCTGAATGGATTGCAAATTGAAGGAATTTGACTCCATGGAAGGAAGCAGAGGGTGATGGTGGAAGGTTGCTTCTCGGACTGGAGGCCTGTGACTAGTGGTGTGTGTCGGGGTTCGGTGCTGGGCCTATTACTGTCTGCCATCTACATCAGTGATTTGGATGAGAACATACAGGGCAGGATTAGCAAGTTTGCTGATGATACAAAAGTGAGTGGTTTTGCAGATAGTGAAGATGGTTGTGAAAGATTGCAGCAGGATCTGAATCGATTGGCCAGATGGGCAGAGGAATGGTTGATGGAATTTAATACAGAGAAATGTGAGATGTTGCTTTTTGGGATGTTGAACAAGGGCAGGACCTACACAGTAAATGGTAGGCCTCTGGGTAGTGTTGTAGAGAAGTGGGATCTAGGAGTACAGGTGCATGGTTCCTTAAAGGTCGAGTCCCAGGTAGATAAGGTGGTCAAAAAAGGCTTTTGGTACTTTGGCCTTCATCAATACTCTATTGAGTATAAAAGTTGGGAGGTCATGTTGCAGTTGTGTAAGATGTTGGTGAGACTGCATTTAAAGTATTGTGTTCGGTTCTGGGCACCATGTTATAGGAAAGATATTGTCCAGCTTGAAAGGGTTTAGAAAACATTTACGAGGATGTTGCCAGGACTAGAGGGTGTGATCTATAGGGAGAGGTTGAGTAGGCTGGGTCTCTATTCCGTGGTGCAGGAGGATGAGAGGGAATCTTATCGAAGTGTACAAAATCCTTGGAGGAATAGATTGGGGAGATGAACAGAGTCTCTTGCCCACTATAGGGGAATCTAGGACCAGACATGACATACAGTAGGTTCAAGGTGAAGGGGAAAAGATTTAACGAGAATCTGAGGGGTAACCTTTTCACACAAACGGTGGTGGGTGTATGGAACAAGCTGCAAGAGGAGGTAGTTGAGGCTGGGACTATCCCATCGTTTAAATAAACCAGTTAGACGGGTACATGGATAGGACAGGTTTGGAAGGATATGGACTAAGCGCTGGCAGGTGGGACTAGTGTAGCTGGGACATTGTTGGCCACTGTGGGCAAGTTGGGCCGAAGGGCCTGTTTCCACACTGTATCAGTGTATGACTTATTGACTATAACATCCTCATAAATGAAACACTCAATATTAAATTAAAGCACCGTCCTTTGAAGGAATTTATTATCTAATGAATGGTTTACTTTTGTTTTAGTTTTAGTTTTCAACGGAGAATGCAACTTATGGAGCAAGCACTGATGAAGTTAACTAATGGTAGTAATGCTTATATAGTGACCATCTTGTACATGTGTACCTTAGTCAGGCTGTGGAAAAGGAGCAACTCAGAGGACAATTTGCCAGAGGACATTGTGACACATGAATATTCCTCCAGGGAATTCATCAGAAGACTTTTATGGGTCAGTCTGTATTAATAGATATTTATATATTAATATATTTATAGACTAATAAGTACATATTAGTTTAGGCCACAGCAGTAATATTGTGTGCAATGTCCAGGCTCCAGGAAGGATGTGATTAAGGTGGAGAAGATGCAGACAGGTTTAATGTAATGTAAAAAGAAAGAACTGCAGGTGCTGGTTTATTTTAAGGGGAGACACAAAGTGCTGGAGTAACTTAGTGGGTCAGACAGCATCTCTGGAGAAAAAGGATGGGTGATGATTCGGGTCAGGACTGGATCTGAAGAAGGCTCCAGACCCAAGACGTCACCCATCCTTTCTCTCCAGAGATGCTGCCTGACCCGTTGTGTTACTTCAGCACTTTGTGCTAATCTTAGGTTCACTGCAATGTTGCCTGGACTGGGGTGCTTAAGTTGGGCTGTTTTATCTGGAATGAAGGAGACTGAGGGGTGACCTTCTGGAGGTTTATAAAATGATGAGGGACAAAGATAGGGTAGATATTCAAAGTCCCTTTCCCAGAGTAAAGGATTCTAAAACTCGAGAGCATAGGTTTAAGGTAAAAGGGCAAAGATTTAAAAGCGATCTGAGGGCCAATTGTTTCCACGGAGAGTGAGAGGTTTATGGAACAAGCTGCCAGAGAAGGTGGTAGAGGTGGGTGCAATTACAAAGCTTAAAGACATTTTGATAGGTTCATGGATAGGAATGATTTGGAGGGATATATAAGGACCTGTTTCAAGCTGTATACCTATGAATCTACAAATGATTAACAAGTTGTTCAAGACATGGCAGTACTGGCAGATACCCTGTGCAAAACAAAAAGATAATATGATTATATGTTTAGTTTAGTTTAGAGATACAATGCAGAAACAGGCCCTTCGGCCCACCGAGTCCGCACTGACCAGCGATCTCCGCAAACTAACACTATCCCACACACATACACACTAGGGACAATTTACACTTGTACCAAGCCAATTAACTTACAAACCTGTCTGTCTTTGGAGTGTGGGAGGAAACCAAAGGTCTCAGAGAAAACCCATGCAGTCTCGGGGAGAACGTATAAACTCCCTACAGACAGCACCCGTAGTCGGGATCGATGCCGGGTCTCCGGCACTGCAAGTGCTGTAAGGCAGCAATTGCGCCACCACCGTGCCGCCCTAAAGTGTTTCCATGGATCCTGGAACACATGGGTTCCACCATTTCAACACATACAGACAAAGCCGGAAGCCCCCCATCAAATAATGCAACATCTGTGGAAAGAAAAAAGTTATAATTTCAAGTTGAAGAATCTTTCTCAAATCACTCCTCCTATAATGAAGGATCTTCACCTGAAATGTGAACTTGATTTATCTTTCCACTGATACTGTCTAACTTGCTGAGTGTTTCCAGCATTTTCTATTTTTATTTCCAATTTTCAGCATCTGCATTCTTTTGATTTTCAGCACTTGCAGACCCTGCCATCATGCAGCATTCGATGCCTGGTACCACCCTTTCCGTTACAATGCTAACAGGTCAGTCTAAATTTGAAAGATTTAGTAGAAGCATAGGCATCTGGCATACAAGCTCAAATAACTGCAACTATGGCTCTGGATATCAATATTCAAACACTCCAACTGACAGTTAAAATAGTATGGGTAATACATTAAATCGAAGAATTTGAGCTGTGAAGGCCAATTTAATGGTATGAAATGCTGAAATGTGCCATCTCATTAGTCATCTTGGTTGATTCAAACATTTGTAATAATCTTGACATCTAATGAGAACATTCTCACTCCAGCAAAGTTTGTAACAGAATGGAGTGTTTGAAACAGAATGGAGCAACCACTCAGTAAGGCAAAATGTCATTCCTCTGAGTTAATGTAATGGGGCATGTTGAATGAGTGATTAACTACAGAATTCATCAGTGAATTAAATGATTTAATATCAAGGTAAATGGCAAACTGCATCAGGAAATGTTTGTACTTCTGTTAATTGGAACAAATTATCATTTATCAGAATGTTGTTTCTTCATTTAATGTTACATTTTCCACAAACCAAAATAATTTGATGTGCACATTACAATAATTCATTATTCAGTACTGGATTTTTGCTCTAAGGTTTTCAGCATAATGCTTAAATACATTTTATTTGGAATTGTGCATTGTCAGAGCACTTATCATAATCATATCATACATAATATTTTGTTATATATTTAGTGTCACAGCTGGTATCCAGTGTTTCCCCTAGTTCACTTTGTTTAGATTAACTACTTAAAAAAAACCCAGAATAGCAGCATATTTATGCCATATATTGGCAGGGTCTGTGGAGCAGAAATTGTTAAAAAGAGGCTCTAGCTGTTAAATTCCCCCAAGAAACACTTGCGTCTCAGCCTCTCCTCCTTATAGACACATAAAAACTTAGTTTATTTTACCAAGTTATTTGGCCTCGTGCCTCTTTCTTTGACAGTCAATTTTAACCTGATGTAGCTGCAATTAAGCATTGTACGAAATATAACTATACTGAAGTGGAAATGCACACATAAATTGCTGATGTCAATTAAATAACACACATTTTATTCTGCTAATCAAAAATTACACCATAATGTTTCATAATATAAGGTGTCCTTATTTAAAACAACATAGGGCCTAAAGCGATGCCAAGATACGGAAATAGTGAGAAAACATTTTAGATATTAAAATGCTTTCAAAGCAATTTTTGAGAACTTCAAAGAATATTGTAATTTGCAGATTTTACATTGCAAAAATATGATTATTATTTCAAGTGTTTTTATTTCTGCTATCAATACTTTAATTGAAATTTGAAGGAAATCTAAGAACATGTTTTACTTTGGCAGTTAATGCCAGTCAGCATTATCTCTATATTACTAGAACTCTCATCTTTGTTTGTTTGTATGCGTGCGTGTGCGTGTGCGTGAGACCCCAAAACCCTGCCAAAACAGTACATGATAACGCTACAATTTTTGGCCCACCTTACTCACCATTGTCCTGGGATGTAAATGAAACAAGTTTCATTCGGATTGATGTTATATTTTACAAGTTATTGACATTTTAATCTATAAAAATCACTTTTCAAACCACTTTTCCACTTGCCCTGCCTGTCAGCCGCATTCGACGTCACAATGATGACACAATGGGATCCCGAATCTCATTTACATAAAAAACCACGATTTAAAAAACAACTCAGTTTTAATCAAATTCTTCCATTTTCATTAACAGCTAACATTGTGTTCAGGTTATTTTAAAGAGAAAAAAGCGATTTTCATTGAGAATTTCATTTTTTTTTAAACATCGGGATTTTCATTGTGTGAGGGGGGGGGGGGGGTGGGATAGGGGGGAAGTTTCATTGTGGGGGGGGTGTAGGATAGGGGGAGGTGAGGAGTGGGTGAGCAGAGGGATAGAGGGAGAGGAGGGGATAGGGAGGGGAGAGGGATGGGAAAGTGGGGGAGGTGAGGAGGGAGAGTGGGGGAAGGAGTGCTGGGGGATGAGGGTGAATGGATGGAGGAGGCTGGTGGTAGGAAGAGGGATGGCGAGGCACAATTGGGGAGGGTTGCTGTGACTCGCATCACAATGGGGATCTCTGGCATCATAACGGGAACCCCTCAGCCGTGCCTGCACAGTTGGGGGCTATGGGCCAATGGTGGAATATTGCCTTGGGGGAACAGGGCCTAACTTTGGATTACTCCCAGTTATTTATGCCTACTGGAGGAAAATAAGACAGATCAACGTGTGTGTAGAAATATGGAGCAAGAAGGAAGTCAACAGATTGTGGGGCATTGGATCTAGTTAGTGTCAGAATGTTACAGTCATACAGCACAGAAACTAGCCTTCCAGCCCAAATTGATTAGTACAGGATTCAGAGGTTATGGGGAGAAGGCAGGACAATGGGGTTAGGAGGGAGAGATAGATCAGCCATGATTGAATGGTGGAGTAGACTTGATGGACCGAATGGCCTAATTCTACTCCTATACCTTATGACCTCATGACCAATGCCCATACCAATCAAGATGCCCCATTTATGCTAGTTCCACCTGCTCATACTTGACCCAAATTCCTTTAAAGCTTTCCTATCCATGTACCTGTCCTAATGTTTTTTTAACATCCTTTCTCCAGTCATTTTCACATATTGCTATGCGTACCCGCAGGTCGGCAACTGTATTAACCACACCTTTGTTTACTACTTAATTTATTTTTGTTTTCTCATCTTTTACTGTGCTACTTCGATATCTCGAGAGTATAAGTCAAGAGTGTTTTATTGTCATAAGTGTCGAAAGGAAAATGAAATTCTTACTTGCAGCAGCACAACAGATATGTAAACATAATTATGAAACCCATAATAATAAAAAGTACTATCTTTTGCTTCCATTCCTTTGTGACTTTTATTCAGATCAAAAAGGAAAGAGGAATTAGGTGCAAAGGTTGTACTGATCAGGAAATGTACCGATAATTTAGAGAGAAGATGTCATTCATTACGGGATCCATATAATTGGAGTTAAGAAGTAAGAATGGAATGGAATACCATTGGAGTAATATGTAAGCCTCAAATAGGGAGTGGGAGATGGAGGAGCACATCTGCAGAGAAACTGCAGTTGGGTAGGAATGTTTGAGAAATTCAACACCCCCTCCAATATTGTTTGGAACGTAGTCAGAGTAACAAACCAAAGATGTAGATAATTTTCTAAAATGCCTGGTATGGTACAGTAACATGAACAACAACCATAATGTTAACAAAAACTCCTGATGTATGAGTAATGACTGAAACAGCCAGTCTGTGCAGTTGCACTGCACTAATGGGTGCAAGAACAAGGACAGTGTGCATTAGAATCTTCCAACATGATCTCGGAGGAATATTTTGGTCTCTCACTCTCATAAATATGTAAACATGAAAGAATGAATGCCTATTTCATTGATCAGAAACATCAGGCTCTATTAAATTTGGTTCCATAGCTGAAGTAGAAAAAAATAATTGTCAATGCACGATGCACTGAAGCAAAACAAAAGAGATCCTTTGTTTCAAGAAATATGGAAAATATCATCAAGGTGAAATGAGTAATAAATCACGACATAATTTTCATCCAATTAAGTAGAACATTACAGGTGTTTGAGCCTAGTTTGTACAATAGATGCTGAAATCTTAGGTTAATAGACTTTCATTAATATTTATGCACCTATAATTCATATTGACACATATCTATTACAATATAAATATCATTCAATCAAGGTGAGGGTTTAATTTGTATACATTAATGCATAGATTAAATGTAAACCTTTTATTTTCAGTATCAATTATTTTTAGTTATATTTTTAGTGAACTTTGTATATAACAACAGAAGAGATTTTACTTCGGAGTCACGTGAGTGATTCCGTGAAGAAGGCCGTCAACCCGCATGCGCGTCATTAAGTCTGGCGCATTGCGAAAACGGCTGACTGGCAGGCGCGCTGCTCCTGCCAGCGGTAAGTTTAAACCTAAAGGTAAGTTTTAATCGTATTTTCAAGTTATGCTTTCTTTTGCAGGTGTCTCTATTTACAGAGTGTTTCCTGCCAAAATTCGGGGCGAAATCCGGACGGGCCGCGGGGGAACCTTTAGGACCGCGGGGAACCCCAGTCACAGATGGCAGGGAATCCCGGTCACGACCTCGGGGAATCCCGGCCACGGACCGTGGGGAACCTGCTACGGATACCACGGAAGTGTGGGTAGTGGGCGGCGGTAAAAATTCGCCTTTTTCCAATCATTGCCGGTAGAGCCAGCGGCTACAGATTTGGTGCCGGCAGTGAGCACATTGACTACCCCGCAGGGGAGAAAAGCCACTAAAAGGTCTGTCAGGGACCTGGACGGATGAGTCGGGCCATGAGGACTCTCCTCCTTTTATGGGCAGTGTGTTTGGAAGACTGACCCATCTGGAGCACCTATTGGAGAGGTTGCTCCAAAGAGATATGCTCTGAAGAAGGGAGCTATCTGAGCCCGGGTATTATGGAGAACCCGCGGCAGCGGCACCTGTGTCAGGGCTGCTTGATGTCTCCCTTTCTGAGGAGGGGAGCGTAAGAGACCAGTTTTATACTGAGTAAGATGCAGGTATCCTCAGAAGCCTGCGGCAGCACCTGTTCTCAGGGCTGCCTACAAATCTCCCTCTCTGTGGAGGGGAGTGCGAGTGGTCAGTGTGTAACTGATTTCAAATTCAAAGTATGTCTGTGGAACATACTGGAGCACATGCATATGGCTCTAAGGAAACACTCGCAAATGAAAGGGTTACTGCCGTGGGCAGAAAGCCCGGAAGGGGCCAGAGTTTCCCCTGACGCTGCAAGTGCCGGCAGTGAACAGCGCTATCAGGGGTGACATTGGAGGAAATGAAACCAGCCGCCGAATCTTCTCTTCAGGTAAGACTTATCCAACAGGTATACCTGGATGAGGAAGCTAAAGCTGTCGGGCTGATCAAGGTACCAACAACGAACAAAGCTTCATCATATCGGCGATGACACACCCCACGCCTCATCGGCAGTAAGCAGTTCACTGAAGCTGGTGGCAGCTTGAAAGCTGCGCAGAGGCCAAGGTCCAAGCCGGTCTCAGGAAATGGAATCCACATACACTACCATTCCTACTCTCCAATCAAGGACGGGAATAGAACCCACATTAGGGGCCATTGGGCTTACCATAGACCACTGGTAACCATGGAGGTAGGTGGGTCTGGTTCTTCCGAAACATTGGTGTAAGTGGACCATTTACAAGTTGGTAATATTTACAATTGTTTTTGTACAAATGATAATGATAGTATGAGATTGGGTTGTTATTGCAAAGCACAAGGGTCCAAACTTGGCTTGGATTTGGGGCCAGAGTTGCCTTTCGAGGCAGGCTCAGTGTTATGGACGGGATTGCCTTACGGAACAAGCTCGGAATTATGGCCAGAGTTGTCTTTCGAGGCAGGCTCAGTATTACGGCCAGGATTGCCATCCGAGACAAGCTCGGAAATTGGCCAGAGTTGTCTTTCGAGGCAGGCTCAGAATTATGGCCAGAGTAGCATTTCAAGGCAGACCCAGTATTATGGCCAGAGTTGTCTTTCAAGGCAGGCTCAGTATTATGGTCAGGATCACCTTTCGAGACAGGCTCGGGAATCTGGCCAGAGTTGTGATTCAAGGCAGGCACGGAATTATGGCAGGCGTGGCCTGTTTCATTGTAAAAGATGGAGGATATCGGTTCATAGTTGATTTAACTCGCATTTGCAACATAGATTTTCAGTATATGGTACTTCGTTACTGTCTAACAAACTGATTTCTTTAAGATCTTTATGGCATGCATCGATTTCAAAGATGCATACTATTTCAGGTCCCATTCACAGGGATCCCAGGAGTCATTTGGAATTTATCTGGATGGGGCATGATAACAGTTAATGCATTGTAAATGGGCTAATTTCAGCTCCCAGCTCATCTACCAATTTACTAAACCGGTGCTGGGACTGCTCAGAGCTCAAAAACACTTATTATGGCTTAGCTGGATGAGATTCTAAATGCTGTGTTTTGCTAAAATCAACTGTTTTCAGCCGCAACTATATTTGAGAGATTGAGGTTCCTCATCCATCCAGTTAAATTTAAGTTGATACCAACTACAGCTATTATTTTCGGTTGTACCTTTAACTATTATTTATCTGTGACTCCGCTCTGGGGCAAGAGATTGGAATCAATAGAAGCCTGTAACAACCTTGTTATCAAGCAGTCTTCTATTCATCAAGTGTGTTTCAGCTGTGCAATTGGGGCCTTTGCATTATCAGAACTTACAACGTGCAAAGTAGTAATCTCTCAAGTGCCAGTTAGGTCATTGTTACAGACCTATGCTATTACCAGCTGAAGCCACCAGGGTCACAATGGTGGATGAACAATATTCAGTATTGCTCCAGTAGTTTTGGTCAATAAATCTTCAGTTGTAATTCAGACTGATGCTAGTGCTCAAAGATGGGAAATTACGAATGCCATCTCTAGTTAGGGAGGGATGGGATTTGCATGAATGACCAATTCTTCAGTTATTGGTATCAACTACCTATAGACACTAGGTGCATACTATGGGTTATGTTGTGTGGATATGCATGATCTGCATGCTCAATTCCAGGTTGATACACTGTGGTGGTGGCTTATGTTGGTCACATGGGTGCAATCAAGTCAAAGTATCCTGTCATAATTTACCCAACTTTATTTGGCACTGGTGTATCATCACGTAAATCAATGACAACACAGAATGGATGTTGGATCACTAAGTATTTTATGACATTATGGCTCGATGGAACACCAAATATCAATATGTTTGCATCCAGGCTCATTCACCAGGTTGTAAAGACATGTGGCATCGCAGTGGCAAGAGATACATTCTCGCTACATGAGGGAGGAATGTTCTTTTGTGTCGTTGCTCCATTTTGCCTCATCAGTCGGGTCTTGCAATGATTCAGCAAGATCCCGCTTTAGGGTTTTCATACTGTCTGACTGGCCTATGTAGCCATGGCTTCCCGCAAATGTTGGGAATTATAGTAGAACCATATATGGGGTTTCTAAACATAAAACTTGCTGGTTCAGCCTGGGACTCGGGGAATTGCCTTACAGAATCTGAGAAGACAGCTCCTGCGGCTTGGGTTGTCAGACCAATCCATGTGTGTGCTCACTGCAGAGTGCAGGGATAGCACCAAAAAAGCAGTACATTTTCTCTTCAGGAGATGGGAAGCGTTCTGTTTAAATGCTATGTTACATATAATACGGCACGGACACCGACATCTTAGAGTTCATTTTCTATGGGCCCTTGACAATAAATTATAGTCCCATTAACTGTGCTCCACGTGCTTTCTCATCATATTTGCTGCAGCGAGCGGGACCCAGCTCCATTGAGTCTCCCCCTCTGATTCTAGTTTATTAAGGATATCTTTGCACATGTTCTCCCAGACCCAAGTACACGGAATATGGGATATTGACATTGTGTTGATACTGCTTTGCCAGGGGACTCCAGCTATATCTCTATCTTGGGCTCGGGGCTCATAAGGTATTCTATTGGTGCTGTTCTCAGTGCAATGGGTCCAGTCATTGTATAAATTGGGACTGGACAGGATGGTTATACCTGCTAATAATATAATATTTCATGTTTACGATTTAGTTAGGCAGGGCAGCCCAGGGGTGTCAGGTCTCAAGCTAGTTCTCATGACATACTCCACGCACTTTCGGTTATGTGTGGTCACACATTTACAACATTACGTCAGGGTCAACTAGAGCCTTAGAGGCTCTCATACTAGCTATGTTTATTAGTTTCTAATAACCTCATAAGAAGGTATCAATTCAGAACATCTCCAGGTGGTTCATACGGGGTTTTGGCTTATACAGGAATAGATTCTAATTTTCTAATCTCACTCCACCAGGGCTGCTACTTCATCAGCAGCAAGGGTTATGTACGGTCCTCTGGACCACATCCTGCCAACTGCAGGATGGTCTAACGATCGAGTTTCCAAACATTTTATTTTTTAACCCAGCGGTATTTGCCAATTTTTTTTTTTAGGTTCTATTTTATAGTTTCCCCGGGATGAGAGGGGTTACTATTATTATTATTTGTTCATTTATCAGCATCAGCATGTTTTTAGTCTATGTCATGTCTGTATCCATTATGAATGTTTCCCTTATCTGTGGTCAACTGATGCAGTCGTGCTTGTGTGGACTCGTTTTTTCCACGGCATGAAATCACAGAGCTTCAAAGTCTTCACGGAATCACTCACATGACTCCGAAGTAAAATAGTAAGATTAAACGAGAACTTACGTTTAACAGCGATTACGTGCCCACCGCTCCCACCCTCATATTATAAAGGTCATCTGGTAGTTCTAGTCTTCTTAATCTTACTATGTAACTTCAATTACTTTTATCGGTGATTTCACACCGCTGCTTTGAAGATTGACACGCATGCGGGTTGACGGCCTTCTTCACGTAATCGCTCATCGTAACTCCTCATAAAATAAAGATCAAACTTCAAACTGGTAAGCTCATTTAATCTTACTATTTTATAATTAGCGTTGGTCATTATGCATTCCACATCAGGGCCAGGAAGACATTGATCTTGCCAGAAGCAGATAAACATTATTGTACCTCAATTATCTCAACATTGAATCTGTCAGATACCAATGGAATATCATCGATAATGCAAAAATAGGAACAGAAATAAAATAAAATGAATCCTTCAATGCAGTTTTACAACGGAGAGATCAAATGTTCTTTTTAAATATATATTAGTTTGTTCTTTCAAATTATTCTTAATCAATTTGGAAGACGAACATATGGAACACTCAAACCTAAATTTTAACTTGTTTCACATTTGAAGGCATAATAAGGCAATGTTTTGTGCTGGGCCCCTTCTGCATATTTTATTGATTCTATAAAACACTGATCGCCCAAAACTAGACTACTGCTTCTCCTTCTGGTCACCATACTTTGGTCACCACACTTAAAGAAGGATGTGAAGGATTCAGAGAATATTTACTTGAATAACAATGAATAACAATTAAAGTTTTCAGCTGCAAGCTTAGCCTGGTGAAACAAGTGTCAACTGGTCAGAACAGAGAATGTAAAAAAGGCCTGAATGGAAAAGCCTGGGAATTTTACTTCGGGGTCATGTGAGTGATTTCGTGAAGAAGCCCTGCCGTGCGCATGCGTGTCATATCGTCGTTCGCATTGCGAAGCACCGGACAGGCAGGGCATCTCTCCTGCCGGCGGTAAGTTTAAAACTTCAGGTAAGTTGTCTATCACTTACCAGGTTTTGAGACGAATTCCGGCGAGTGAACCGGCTATGGGCTGTGGGGAGACCACGGTTCCGACCGCGAAAGCGGATAGTCGGCAGATGTCGGGTTCGTGTTTTCCCAGCCTGCTGTGGTTCTCGGTGAGGGCCCACGCAGGTCGCGGGGGGGGGGGGGGGGGAATGTGCAGACTCTGTACAGACAAGGGGTCGTGGTTGGATCAAATACGGGTTAAAGATCCATTGACCGGGCCTCCACAGCGTTCCCAGCCACAAACAAAGCGGTCAGTGGTTTCCAGCCTGCTGTGTTCCCGGGGATGGGAATATCAAGCAGGAAGGCGGTATCACCGCCAGAGTCGCTGACAGTGCGGTCAGCGGCTCACAGACATATCGTCGTTCGGTGGTCCCCAGGCTGGGGTAAAATCACCAATATGTCGTTCAGCTTATAAAACTCGTACGATGATTTTTTTTTTTTTTTTAATTAAGTAGAAATAAAAAGATAGATGAAAGAAAGAGAGAAAAGAGAGAAAAGAAAAGAAAAAGAAAGAAAAAAAAAGAAAGAGATAATAAAGAAGAATGGAATAACTTACTAAGAAAAAAAACTTCATTCGAGATATATTCGTACATTTCAGAATATAACATTTCATCTATTCCTTGGCTCGAGTGCTAGTCAGGTTCCTGTGCTGAACCATTCTGACCCTTTAGATAATCAATAAATGGAGACCATGTTCCAACAAATAATTATTGTTTGTCCAACAGGACAAGTCTAATTCTTTCCAAGTATAAGGTCTCCGTCATTTCTATAATCCACATTTTGATTGTGGGGGTTATAGGACCTTTCCAAAATTTTAGAATTAATTTTTTCCCAGTTATTATACTATAATCAATAAAGTTTCTTTGAGTTGTTGTAAATATTTGATTTGGTTCTAATATTCCTAGTATTATTAATTTTGGATCCGGATCCAATTGAGTGCTGGTAACTATAGATATTATTCTAAAAATATTTGCCCAGAATTTTTAAATTTTTATACAATTCGCAAACGTATGAGTTAAGTTAGCATCTAAATGTTGACATTTATCACATATAGGGGAAATATGTGGGAAGATTTTACTTAATTTTGTTTTAGAGTAATGTAACCTATGTAGTACTTTGAATTGTATTAGAGAGTGTCTGGCATTTAATGAACATTGATGTATGTGTTGTAAACTTTCTTCCCAAGTATCTTTCGTTATTATTTGATTTAGTTCTTTTTCCCATGTTTGTCTGTGTAAATCCGTCGATGGAATCTCGCTATCTAATAAAATATTATATATGTAAGATATTAATTTTTCTGTACTAGGGTGTTTATTCCAACAGTCATCAAGAATTTCGGAATTTCTAATTCTAAAGTTTTGAGTACTTGCTTTTACATAATCTCTAAGTTGAAGATATCTGAAAAAATCATTTGCTTGAAGTCCATAAGTCTGTTGCAGCTCCTGAAATGAAAGAAAAGTGCCTTCTTTGTAAAGTTGTCCCATCATTTTAATTCCATAATTTTTCCATTGTGTGAAACCTTTATCCAACCATGAGGGTTTAAATAAAGGATTATTCACAATTGGAAGAAAAAGTGATAAATTATCTAATTTTAATGTCTTTTTTAATTGTTTCCAAATTCGCATAGCACTATATATTATTGGATTTTCCCTATAAATTTTTTTGTTTAATTTAGAAGTAGCAAATAGTATCGAGCCGATTTCAAAAGGTAAACAATCTTCCTTTTCCATTTTTAACCAATCTGGTTGTTGATCTATATCTTCCAACCAAAAATTCATATTTTTAATGTTAACTGCCCAAAAATAAAACAAAAAGTTTGGTAGAACTAAACCTCCATTTATTTTTGATTTGCACAGATGTTTTTTGCTTATCCTATGATTCTTGGAGACAATGTGAATAATGTTTGACAATATTATTAATTTAGAAATGAAAGACTGGTAACGATTTTAATATGATATGTATTTACCTCCAATAAAAAATATCACAAAAAAAAAAAAAACTCCTACGAGTCGGGCTGCAAAGATTCCCTTCCGGAAATTAGTATGTATTTGGAGGATTCTGTTTGTCATTTTAACCCTTTACAGGTGAAGCTCTACTCCAAAATTGAACTTGGAAGAGCGGGCCTATGGGACAGGCCACGCCAGCAGCGCCTGGAACAGGGCTGCTTAATGTCTCCCTGTTGGAGGGGAGACCATCACCGAGTCTGTCACAGCGCCGGCCTACGGGAGAGCCTGCGCCAGCAGCGCCTAGGACAGGGCTGCCTAATGTGTGACAGCGCAGGCCTGTACGAGAGGCCGTGCCAGCAGCGCCTGGGACAGGGCTGCTTAATGTCTCCCAGTTGGAGGGGAGACCATCACGGGTCAGTATACTACTGACGCCGAAACTGTCACAGCGCCGGCCTACGGAAAAGCTGCGCCAGCAGCGCCAGGGACAGGGCTGCTTAATGTGTGACAGCGCCGGCCTGGACAAGAGGCCGTGCCAGCAGGGCCTGGGACAGGGCTGCTTTATGTCTCCCTCTTTGAAGAGGAGAGCATGCCGGGTCAGTGTAATTCTGATGCCGAGGCTGTCACAGCGCCGGCCTACGGGCGAGCTGCGCCAGCAGCGCCTGGGACAGGGCTGCTTAATGTCTCCCTCTTTGAAGAGGTGAGCATGCCAGGTCAGTGTAATTCTGTTGCCGAGTCTGAGGGTATAGCCGTGGAGCATACCCCAAAGGATGAAGGACGTGTCAGAGGTATTAATTCCTGACAACAAAGTTTGCCATCCCTACAGAATGTTCCATCCTGGTGGCCGTATCAGTGCAGGTATCCCAGGGACCTGCGGCAGCACCTGTTTAGGGCTGCCTACGAATCGCCCTCTCTAAGGAGGGGAGTGCGAAAGGTCAGATGTAACTGACTTCAGATTCTAAAGATGTCCGTGGAACATACTGGAGTACATGTGTGCCGGCAGTGAACAGCGCTATCAGGGGGATATGAGAGCCAGCCGCCGAATCTTTTATTCAGGTAATGTCTATTCAACAGCAAAAACTGGGACGAAGCACAAGCTGTCAGACCAATCAAGACCAAAGGCGGGCAAAGGTTCATCGGTTAAGAACGCACCCCAGGCCTTCATCGGCAGTAAGCGCTTCACTGAAGCTGGTGGCAGCATGACAGCTGGGCAGAGGTTCCACGTACCCTACCAGTCCTACTCAACAAGGTAGGTATGGCACCTCCGAAACAGGGGTAAGTGGACCACTCACAAGTTGGTATAGTTACACTTGTTTGTACACCACACAAAGGATAAAGGCATTGTCATCGGCTTAGAGGCATCTAACCATGTAAAACTGCACAATACTAGCATTCCAAGCAAGTTTGGAATTAGGGCCTGAATTGTCGTTTTCAAGACAGGCTCGGAAATTGGGCCAGAGTTATCGTGCGAAGCACCCATGCAATGATGGCAGGAGTGGCCTGTTCATTATGAAAAATGGAGAATGTCGTTTAACTCGCATATGAACTTTCCAAATAGGAAACTTCTTTAGTGACTAACAACGGATTCATAAGGGTCTCAAATATCCATTCTATGCAATTCCCATTACAGGGATCATCGGAGACATTGGAAATTATCAAAAGGCAATGATCGCTGTACTAATAACAGTAAAACATTGCAAATTGGGATAAACTATTTCCCCAGGATATTTAATTTAATTAGTAAAATCGGTGTTTGGACTCAGAGTTCAAAAACACTTGTTATGTCTTTCCTGGATGATATTCTAACGCTGTATTTTGTTAAAATCACCTGTTTCAGCCTCAAACTATATTTGAGAAATTGGGCTCATCCATCCAGTTAACTTTAAGTTGTTACAAAATAGACTTCTTGGTCATTGGGATTTACCTTTAACTATTAATTGGCCTATGACTACGCCTTGTGGCACGAGATTGAAGTTAATAGAAACCTGTTATTAAGCTGAATTCTATTCATCAAAGAGTAATTGGCAATATAGTAGCTGTGATTCAGCTGTGCAAGTCGGGAACTGACATCTTGCAAAGTAGCAACCTCTCATATGACATGGAGGTCATTGTTAACAGGCTTATGCTATAACCAGCTGAAGCTACCTAAGTCACAGTGATGAACAAATAGTATTCAGCATTGCTCCAGTAGTTTGATCAGTCGAACTTCAGTTATTTTACAAACTGAGGCTAAGGGCTCTAAGGTGGAGAGTTGCGAATGTCATCTCTAGTTTGGAGGTGGAGGAGATTTGCATGAGTTGCCAATTCTTCCGTTATGGGTATCAACTAGCTATAGACACTAGGTGCATCCCATGGGTAAAGGATTGAGCGAATATACATAATCTACATGCTCAACTTTAAGTTGAGACACTACGATGGGGCATATGTTAGTCACATGGCAATCAAGTTAAAGTATCATGTAATAATTTACCTAATCTCCTTTGCCACTGGTGTGTCATCAAGTTCAGATCGATGACAACACAGAATAGGTGTTGGATCACAAAGTATTTATGAAACTATGGTTCAATGAAACACTGAATATCGACATGTTGGTTTCATGTTTATTCACTAATTACAAAAATATGTGGCATAACAGTGTTGAGAGATACATTCTCGCTACAAGAAGGAGGAATGTTCTTTTATGTCTTCCTCCATTTTGCCTCATCAGTCGGGTCTTGAAATAAAGCCAGCAAGATCTCGTTTTAGGTTTTGTACAGTCTGACTGGCTATGCAGCCATGATTCCCGCTTCCGTCAGGCATAATAATCAAACATATACGGTTATTCTAAAAAACGAAAACTTTGCTGGTTCAAACTGTGGTTAGCAGTATATTTCCTATTCAGGAGGTGGGAAGCGGGTTTGTTTAATGTTAATGTTACATTTAATACGGTACAGATTACTGACGTCTTCCAGTTCATTCTTAAATGGTCTTCTGACAATAATTGAGTTTAGGGCCATTAACTGTGCCAAACGTGCCTTCCCATCATATTAGCTGCAGCACACAGGAGCCACTCTGTCGGGTTTCAACCCTGGGTATCGAGTTTGTAAACGATATCTTTAACACAAGTTCTCCCAGTACAAGTATAGGCAGTATGGGATATTGACATTGTGTTAACAATACTTCACCAGGGGCCAGCTACTTCCTTAAGTCATGACACTAGTATCAGCACATTGAGTGCAGACATTGCAAAAACTGCGGCTAGATAGGATGGGAGTGGTTGCCATTACATTTTACATTTCTGGTCTACACAAGCAGAGCAGACCAGGGGTGACCGGGTTTAAGATCATATTTCGGCATACCCCATGGATTCACGTCTATGTGTGAGGGCACGCTTGCTATATTATATCAAGGCCACCAGAACCCTAAGAGGTTTGGAATCAGCATTGTTTATTAGCAGGAACAACCACACAAGAAAAAGTCGGTTCAGACTATTTCAAGGTGGCTGAAGCAAGTTCTGGTTTATGCAGGTATTAACACTGAAAATTTTACATCTCATTCCACCAGGGCAGCATCAACGTCAGCGGCCAGGGCAATGGACGTTCCCATCGACCATATCCTCACGGTGACAGGATGGTCAAGTTAATTGATTTTCACAAAATTTTCACCATAGGCCGATTGCCGACCCGGGGCTTTTTGCCCATTCTGTTTTCCATCCACTTTAGCCTCCCCTGAGATAGAGGGGTTGCTATTGATTTTCTTTATTAACGTAAACCATTAATACGTTTAAATCAATGTCATGTATAATGCGTTGTTGATTATTCACTCATCCTGAGTCAATCGATGCAGTGAGACGCCGGGATTTGAATCTGCGGCATGAAATCACAGAGCTTTGAACTCTTCACGGAATCACTCACGTGACTCCGAAGTAAAATAGTAAGATTAAACGAAAACTTACCAGTTTGAAGTTTGATATTTATTTTATGAGGAGTTACGTTGGTGATTCCGTGCCATCCACTCCCAACCCTCTCTCACAAAGGTCATCTGGTAGTTCTCAAGTTGCTGTTCTTACTATGTTACTTCAATTACTGTTACCTGTGATTTCATACTGCTGCTTTGAAGATTGACACGCATGCGCACGGCAGGGCTTCATCACGTAATCACCAACGTAACTCCTCATAAAATAAAGATCAAACTTCAAACTGGTATGTTCTCATTTAATCTTACTATTATAGACCAGTGAGCCTAACATCTGTGGTAGGCAAGGTATTGGAGAGCATTCGGAGGGGTAAGATTGCATTTCGATAGATTGGGACTGATTAGGGATAGTCAGCATGGTTTTGTATAAGCAAGTTTCACAAATCTGATAGTTTTTTGAAGAAGTAACCAAAAAGATTGATGAAGGCAAAGCCATTGGCATTGTCTATAAACTTCAGCAAGGCATTTGATAAGGTTCTGCATGGCAGGCTGCTCCAGAAGGCTAGATTGCATGGGAACCTTGGAGAGCAAGCAAGCGAGCTAACTAGAAACAAGCTTCATGGAAGGAAGCAGAGGGTGCACAGACTCCTTTATCTAGAGTAGGAAAATCTAGAACCAGAGGGAATAGGTTTAAGGCAAAAGAGAAAAGATTTAGAAGGAACCTAAGGGGCAACTTTTTCCACACAAACGGTGGTGGGTATATGGAACAACCTGCCAGAGGAGGTAGGTGCCATAGCAACATTTAAAAGACATATGGACAGGTACATGGCCAGGAGAGGTTATGAAGGATATGGGCCAAAGGGCGGCAGTTGGGACTAATGTTGACAGGGCACCTTGGTTAACAAGAACTCCAATATTGAGTGGAGAATTACTGCAGCCGTACAAAATCACAATGGGTGTAGAGAGCGTAAAAAGAGGGAAGTTGAACCTATTTACATGTAGTTGAAGGACTGGGAAACGTTTTAGCACAATGTGTAAATTATGCAGGGGTAATGTGAGGAAAGCAGTTATTAAGCGACGCAGTTAGAATTTGGATGTCACTGCCTGTATCAAGATACCTTCAAGGTCGGCAGAGGAGTGGCAGGTGAAGGAGTGTGTGTAGAGATTGGCTGAAGAAACTAAATTAGTAAATTGGTAAGTTAGCTAATTAGTAAATTAGTTAATTTATCAGCAAATAAAAGTAGGCTTGCTCTAGGGGAGCGGCCTTGTTGAAGTGAAGTGCCTTGGGAGGTAAGTGCCTTGGAAGGTAAAGTGTGAGTCTTTGGCTCCAGAGGCTTTGGCAAGGAGGCGACACATGATTTGAAATTTGTGATTTTTTGTTCATTGAAGAAATGGCAGGCAAGTTGGTACAGTGTCTCTCCTGCAGGACGTGGGAAGTCATGGACACCTTCTGACAACTACACCTGCAGAAATTGTGTCCAGGTGCAGCTCCTGAATGAATGTGTTAGGGAACTGGAGCTGGATGACCTCAGGGCCATCCGGGGAAACTAGAGTTTCCTGGACAAGACCTACAGTGAGATTGTCACACCAATGATACAGGAAGAGCGAAGGTGGGTGACTGTGAGGAGTAAACATGGAGTACAGGAACCCCGGTGGCCGCACCCACCGAAAACAGGTACACCCTCTTGGGAGCGGATGACCGGACAAGATTGAGTGGTAGCCAGAGAGTATTCCAACCATGGTGCTGAGGCTCAACGGGGAAGAGTGACCTCAGGCAGAGCCATAGTGGTGGGAGACTCCATCGTCAGAGGTATGGACAGGAGATTCTCTGGCAGCAGGTGAGACTCCAGGATGTTGTGTTGCCTCCCTGGTGCCAGGGTCCAGGACGTCTCGGAGCAGCTGCACGGCATCCTCAAGAGTGAGGGGGAGCAGCTGGATGTTGTTGTGCATGTTGGCACAAATGATATAGGTCGGAAGAGGATGGAGGTCCTACAACACGAGTTTATGGAATTGGGTAGAAGACTGAAAAGCAGGACCTGCAGGGTAGTGATCTCAGGGTTGCTTCCAGTACCTGGTGCTAGTGTAGCTAAGAATAGGAAGATAGGGAAAATGAATGTGTGGCTGAGGAGTTGGTGCAGGGGACAGGGATTCAGATTTCTGGATCATTGGGATCTCTTCCGTGGTATGGGGGACCTGTATAAAAGGGACGGGTTGCACCTAAACTGGAGGGGGACCAACATCCTAGCAGGCAGGTTTGCTAATGCTACACGGGAGGGTTTAAACTAGATTGGTTGGTGGGGGGGGGGGGGGGATCTCGTGCAGGACAGAAGCACGAGAGGCTAGAAGTTGATGTGGAGGGTGGTGTGGGAAAGGTTAATGGACAGAATAGGCGGGTGAAAGGCAGAGAGCGAGGAAGGAGGGTTGGTTTAAACTGCACGTATTTTAATGCAAGGGGCCTGACGGGGCATGGATAGGTACGAGCGACTGGGACGTTGTAACCTTGACTGAAATCTGGATAAGGGAGGGGCAGCTCAATGTTCTGAGGTACAGGTGCTTCAGGAGAGACAGGGGTGAGGGTAAAAGAGGAGGGGGGGGTTGCATTGTTGGTTAAGGAGGATGTCACGGCAGTGTTCAGAGTTGACATTACGGACCGTTCGTCAAGTGAGTCTATATGGGTGGAGCTGAGAAACAAGAACGGGATGATCACCTTGTTGGGGGTGTACTACAGATCCCCCCAAAATGTCAACGGGAATTAAAAGAACAAATTTGCCGGGAGATTGCAGACAGCTGCAGGTCAAATAAGGTTGTTGTAGTAGAGGATTTTAACTTTCCCAATATGGACATCCTCCATAGCGTGAAGGGTATAAAGAGGGTGCAATTCCTCAAAAGTGTTCAGGAGAGTTTTCTTATACAGTATGTAGAGGCCCCCACATGAGAGAGGGCAATGCTGGATCTAGTATTGGAAAATTGGGAAGGGCAAGTTAATGAAGTGTTTGTGGAGGAGCCTTTTGGGACCAGTGACCACAGTTCAATTAGGTTTAAGGTAGTTATGGATAGGCACGGAGAGGGTCCAGGTGTTAAAATGCTCAACTGGGGTAAGGCCAACTTTGATGGTATGAGAGAAGGTCTCGCTCAAGTTGACTGGAGCAGGTTATTTGAGCGGAAAGGAACATCGGCCAAGTGGGATGTTTTAAAAAGTGGACTGAAGAAAGCTCAGGATGTGTACGTCCCCGAGAGTGAAGGGCAAAGCAGGCAAACGTAAGGAAGCTTGGCTGACAAGGGAAATTGAGACGTTAGTCATGAAGGATCCATGGGACAGGTATAGGCAGCTATGATCAAGTGCATTCCTGGAGAAGCTTCGGGAACTAAGGAGTAAACTAAAAATGAAAAATCAGAAGGGAAAAAAGACGCCAGGAGATAGCTTTGGCGGGTAGCATTAAGGACAATCCCAAAAGATTTTATAAATACATAAACGGGAAAAGGGTAACTAGAGGGAGAGTGGGACTTCTCACAAATCAAAGTGGTCACCTCTGTTTGGAGCCACAGGATGTGGGCAAGGTCCTATATGAGAATTTGTACTTACCGAGGAGAAAGACAGTGGGATGGAGGAAATTGCAGCAGTCACTTGAAGTGTCTTGAGAGCAGTCAGAGATACCATTGAGGAAGTACTGAAGGTACTGTCGTGTTTGAAGGCAGACAAATCTTCAGGGCCTGATCAGATATATCTGAGGACATTGCGGGAAACTAGAGAGGAAATTGCGGGATCCCTGGTTGAAATTTTCGAGTCGTCCTTAAATACAGGAGAGGTGCCGGAAAACTGGATGGTGGCAAATGTTGTGCCTCTTTTCAAGAAGCGATGCAGGGAAAATGCTGGGGACTATAGGCCAGTGAGCTTAACATCTGTAGTTGGCAAGTTACTGGAGAGTATTCTGAGGGATAGGTTATGCAGGCATTTAGAAGGGCAAGGGCTGATTAGGGATAGTCAGCATGGTTTTGTATGTGGGAGGTCGTGTCTCACAAATCTGTTTGATATTTTTGAAGATGTGACCAAAAAGGCTGATGAGGGCAGAGCTGCAGATGTTGTATACATGGACTTTAGTAAGTCGACAAGGTTCCGCATGGTAGGCTGCTCTGGAAGGTTAGATCGCATGGGATCCATGGAGAGATAGCTGAATGGATAGCAAATTGGCTCCATGGAAGGAAGCAGAGGGTGATGGTGGAAGGTTGCTTCTCGGACTGGAGGCCTGTGACTAGTGGTGTGCCTCAGTGTTCGGTGCTGGGCCCATTAATGATTTGGATGAGAACATACAGGGCAAGATTAGCAAGTTTGCTGATGATACAAATGTGAGTGGTTTTGCGGATAGTGAAGATGGTTGTGAATGATTGCAGCATATTCTGGATCGATTGGCCAGGTGGGCGCTGGAATGGTTGATGGAATTTAGTACAGAGAAGTGTGAGGTGTTGTATTTTGGGATGTCCAACAAGGGAAAGACCTGCACAGTAAATGGTCGGCCTCTGGGTAGTGTTGTGGAGCAGAGGGATCTAAGAGTACAGGTGCATGGTTCCTTGAAGGTCGAGTTGCAGTTATAAAAGGCTTTTGGCACTTCAGCCTTCGTCAGTCAGAGTATTGAGTATAGAAGTTGGGAGGTCATGTTGCAGTTGTATAAGATGTTGGTGAGTCTGGATTTAGAATATTGTATTCAGTTCTGGGCACCATGTTATAGGAAAGATATTGTCAAGCTTGAGAGGGTTCAGAAAAGATTTACAAGGATGTTGCCAGGACTAGAGGGTGTGAGCTATAGGGAGAGGTTGAATAGGCTGTATCTCTATTCCATGGAGCGAAGGAGGATGAGGGGAGATCTTATAAAGGTATGCAAAATCATGAGAGGAATAGATCGGGTAGATGCACAATGTCTTTTGCCCAGAGTAAGGGAATCGAGGACCAGAGGACATAGGTTCAAGGTGAAGGGGAAAAGATTGAATAGGAATCCGAGGGGTAACTTTTTCACACAAAGGGTGGTGGGTACTTGGAACAAGCCGCCAGAGGAGGTAGTTGAACCTGGGACTACTCCATTGTTTAAGAAACAGTTAGTCAGGTACATGGATAGGACAGGTTTGGAGGGATATGGACCAAGCACAGGCAAGTGGGAGTGTGGGACCAGTGTAGCTGGGACATTGTTGGCCAGTGTGGGCGAGTTGGGCCGAAGGGCCTGTTTCCACACTGTATCACTCTATGACTCTATGTTGGAAAAATAATCAACCACAACGTTCAGAAATAATTTGAATTGAATAGGTATTTGAGGGAAACAAATCTACAAGGATATTTTTAGGGGTGGCACAGTGGTAGAGTTGCTGCCTTACAGCAACAGAGACCCGGGTTTGATCCTGACCATGGGTGTTGTCTGTACGTAGTTTGGATGTTCTCCCCGTGACCGTGTGGGTTTTCTCTGGGTGCTCCGGTTTCCTCCCACACTCCAAAGACGTACAGATTTGTAGGTTAATTGGCTTCAGTGAAAATCGTAAATTCTCCCTTGTGTGTAGGGTAGTGGTAGTGTACGGGGTGATCGCTGGTTGGCGTGGGCTTGATGGGCCGAAGGGCCTGTTTCCATGCTGTATCTCTAAACTAAATAAAAAATATAGGGACAAAATGGAGGAATGGGATTGCTCAGCATGTTTTACAAAGACGTTGCATAAGTCCAGTTGACCACATCCCTTGCTTGGCAGCCAAACTAAAGTTTGCGATGATGTAACTTGCAGTTTGCTGGCAGTTTCACTGCTGCACTCCTTCAGCATGTAGCAGCAGGCATGAGCAGCAAACATACCAGAGTTAGTAGTTACTAAGCCCCAGCTGCGTGTGTTGTCAGCGGATCTTTATTTTGTTTCCCAATTTCACCTTGACCACTCAGTTGGCAACCGAGAACTACTGTTATGTCTCCACTCCTTTGCCACCCAAAATCTCATTCCCACTTCCCAATTGATCAGCACTTGCTGCTAGATTTCAGCAGGAGAATGCTGTAGAGCCTGTGCAGAACAGGACTGGAAGTTACATTGCCTTGGCGACTCCGGATTGTCAAAGCTGCCACAGCCAGACATAAAAACAGATTTTATCCACGAGTAGTTGCTCTACTCAACAGCCAAAAATCTGTAGCCTCCCTTTGATCTGGTATTTTGTTGGTTAACAAGCTTGATCAATGGTGTTTTATCATTAATGTTTTATTATTATTAATGTTTAGTGTTTTCTGAGTCATTCATATCTGTCACTATGTCATGTTGTTACATGTGGGCGGAGCACCAAGGCAAATTCCTTGTATGTGAATACTTGGCCAATAAACTTACTTACTTACTTCCTTACTTACTTCATCGTGTCCTGTACCCAATGGTTTATCATCAGCTTCGGATCCTGCACGCCCACACTCCCAGTAAAAGTTAAAATCCAGGCTATTGCCCTGGTAGCTCCTGCCATAATAAACCCAGAAATAGATTCTTCACTGACAATGAAATCTGCAAATCTGCAAGATAGGCAGCATCATTAATGTCTGTAGACTTGGTTATACAAGACTTAGTTGTATCCTATTCTTATTGTATACATAACTATGAAAAGTGTCAATTTTGTGATGAATAGTGACATCTTGCTCATCCGGCAGATGCTTGGTATAATAGTACCATGTATCACAACCAGAGTAGTTAAAGTGTCCAAGTTTGACATGTGGCAAGTCATTCTGAGACGGGCGAATCCTTAAGTACTCGTTGAAAATCAATGCATCATTCAAAAAGTTCAGAAAAGTTCAAAAATGTTAGTGTTTATACTGATTTTGCAGTCTTCACCCCAACTTTATTTTTAGTTTTACTCAACCTGAGAAGTAAAGATCACTTTTTAAAAAAACATCTATGGTATTATCACAAACTCGTGTATGATCAAAAGCAATGGAGGTTATATAATGACCCAGATTTTGCAGTCATTCAAACCTATTAAAAATATGTTCAAACTTTAAATCATTAGTTCTGTTAAAAAAAAATGTAGAAAATTAAAGAAATAGAAATCTTTAATACTCTTAAAATGATCTAAATATGTAAATAAACCAGGACAATTAAAAAATATATTAATTAATTAAAACTTGGATTGTTCCCTTAAATGTTACCCTTCCAATTCAAGAGAAGAAATGTTGTGCTTGTCAGCTTCATCCTGTTACTGGTTGCTCAGGCAGATTCTCCATGAATATTCCAGCCTTTGTGTTGGAAAAGACTGAAAAAAACCTCCCCACAAATATGAGACCTTCTGTTTTACATGCTCATATATGGAATCCCAAATTTGTGGGGGAGGGGTGGGGTGTGTGGGAGGGGTCACTAGCTAAAATTATATAATGAATTGCCAATAATCATCCACAAAATAAAAGTCAATTAAGCAAACTAGAAATTAAATAAAAATTATAAACTCCTCACTGCTCCATTTATCCTAATAATGCTTCTAGCTCTGAAATATACATGCTCCAAAATCTATCTTATTCCTTCATTCCTCTAGATAATCTTTGGTACTTTTGCTCCAGTCAATTTATTTAATTACTTCTATATTCCACCCCTCAAACTGAAATGTTAGGAAGGAACTGCAGATGCTGGTTTACATTGAATATACCACCAGGGGGCACTGCACGATAGCAGCCTCGCCAACAGTCTGTCTGTCTTTTCGTCTTATTTTTTTAATTTTTAGTGTGTTTTAAAATTTTGTGTTAATGTTTTGTTTAGTTTAGAGATACAGCGCGGAAACAGGCCCTTTCGGCCCTCCGGGTCCGCGCCGACCAGCGATCCCCGCACATTAACACTATCCTATACCCACTAGGGCGATTTTTTTTTTTTACAATTACCAAGCCAATTAACCGACATACCTATACGTCTGGAGTGTGGGGGGAAACCGAAGATCTCGGAGAAAACCCACGCAGGTCACGGGGAGAATGTACAAACTCTGTACAGACAGCACCCGCAGTTGGGATCGAACCCGGGTCTCCAACGCTGCATTCGCTGTAAGGCAGCAACTCTACTGCTGCGCCACCATTCTCTGATTAGTTTTATGTGGGGGGTGAGGGAGGGGGAAACTTTTTTTCAATCTCTTACCTTGCCGGAGATCTATGCGATTGTTTTCCAGATCGTATCTCCAGTCACTCTGCGGCTTAACATCATGGAGCTGGAGGCCTTGCTCGGGACTGACTTTGAGCCCCACTGCGGGGACGTGGACTTACCATCGGAGCTGATCCTTTGCCTGGGATCGACGCTCCAACAGCGGCCTGCGGATTTCACCATCGAGGAGCTCGCAGGAGCTCGGGTAGAGACCAATGTCGGGAAGCTTCAAACGCAGAAGGTTTCGACCAGCCCCGACCCGGGGTCAGATCGCCCGGAGCGGGGGAGTTGAGATCCCCTTGATGCAAGAGCTTGATCGCCCCGAATGCGGCTGGTTCGATCGCCGGCTACGGGAGCCAAGATCGTCCCGTCAACAGAAGGCTCGAGGCCTCCGACCGTGGGAGAACAAACATGGGAAGAGATTGAACTTTTTTTTCGCCTTCCATCGCACTGAAGAATGTAGAGGAGTCACTGTGGTGGATGTTCATGTTAAATTGTATTTTGTGTGTTTTGTTGTTTTTTAATGGTATGACTGTATGGCAAATCAAATTCCTCGTATGCTGCAAAACATACTTGGCTAATAAAGTATGATTATGATTATGATTATGAAGATAGACACAAAAAGCTGGAGTGGGACAGGCAGCATCTCTGGAGAGAAGGAATCGGTGATGTTTCGGGTCTGAAGAAGGGTCTCAACCCGAATAGTCACCCATTGCTTCTCTCTAGAAATGCTGCCTGCCCTGCTGAGTTACTCCAACTTTTTTGTGTCCAACCAGAAATGTTAATTGTGTTTGTCTTACCATATATGCTGCTGGACTAACTGAGTGGTTCCGGCAGTTTCTGTTTTAATTTCAGATTTCATCAGCTTTGAGCAGCAAGCCCATTGATAGGTTGCAACATCCAAACTGGCTAATTGAGGAGTGAATAAAAACAAGGCAAGATGTAGTGGAGTAGTTGTGCTGGGCGGAAGGGATGCTTTCTGTAATAACTAGTAATGCACTTTGTACAGGTTATTAATTTGGTTATTTAGTAAGAATACACCCACAGTAATAAATGCTACTGTCTGCAGCAACAAATTAAACAGTACTGCAGGTTGAAAGCCACCTTGGAACTGTCAGGGGTGGTGTTGGAGGCAGAGACAAGAGTGGCATTGAAGAGACTTTCAGATTGTGATATGATTATGCAGGGAGTGGAGGGATATGGATCACTTTCAGGCAGGTTAGTTTAACTTGGCATCATGTTTGGCGTAGACATTGTAGGCTGAAGGGGCTATACCTGTGCTGTACTGTTCTATGTTCTATGAATATGACTGTCAATCTCAATGTGAACAGAAATATCTGCTTAAATAAATTTTGAATCTCATCCACTCTTGAGTTCGATGTATCTGTTTGCTATGAATTGTCACATATTGGATGTTCTTATTTGAATGGATATAAATACTATTCATTCTTTCTAGCTTGCTGGTACCCATTTACTTGAAGGACAAATGGCTATCCTACTAGCGTTCTTGGTGGCAGCTCCAGCAGTCTTTTAAACCCCTGTCTCACAGTGCGATTCCACCCACGAGTGATCCCGAGTTAAAAACAAATCAAACTCGTGGTAATCACGTAGAATTAACGTAGCGGGAACGTTGGAACTCGTGGACGAAACTTAGCGATTCGTAACGCTAACGGCAGGTACTCGGGAAACTTGTTAACTCGTGAAAATTTTTCAACATGTTGAAAGATTTCCATGAGTCAAATTTACTCTTGAAGGAAAAATTTGAAACATTTAAACTCGTTGTAATACCGTAGTAGCCCGTGAGTTCACCGTAGTGACTCGTGAGTAACTCGTGGGTTTGGCCTGAGTGCCAGAAGTGAAATGTTGACGATTAGTCAGATCTTAATGGAAAATGAATGAATGGATGGATGGATATAGGGGTCAGAAATTAACTTGGATACTTTCGATGGGAGAGAGCCGCCGATGAAGCTGAAGGTACAGAGCGAAGATGGGGGCTCAAGCATTGATGGGAAGGGTTAACACCGGGCAGGATGCATGAAAAGTGACCATACTGACCATTCCCACGTATATGAAGCAGAGAGAAACGTGAGTTCTACATAGAGTATGTTTGAGCCAGCGAGGAGACATTTCTTCAGATAATGATTTTACAATGTGAGGTGACATTATAAGCCATGGGAGATAGACACAAAATTCTGGAGTAACTCAGCGGGGCAGACAGCATCTCTGGAGAAAAGGAATTGGTGACGTTTCGGGTCGAGACCCTTCTTCAGACTGGTTTTGTGTTGTGCTGTTGCCGTATCTCTGGAGAGAAGTAATGGGTCACGACCCGAAACGTCACCCATTCCTTCCCTCCAGAGATGCTGCCTGTCCCGCTGAGTTACTCCAGCATTCTGTGTCCATCTTCGCTGGCGAGGAACCGTGCCTGCCCTTTGCAGGTTTTCGCTCTCGAACACAGATAGCAGCAGATTGTTAGGGGAAGAAGGCGAACACACTAACGGTGATGAAATAAACTCGGCGCGTTATATCAAAGTGTGTTTTCTTTTCCACAGGAGACACTTGGGTGTAAATCTTGGCTTTGCGCAATGGTGCAAAAACAGACTGAGTTCCACGCCTGCTCCATTTTAATTTCTACCGAGATCACCATCAACAACACCTAATCACTGGGACACAAGGAACTGCAGATGCTGGAAATTTGAACAAAACACAAAGTGCTGGAGAAACTCCGCGGGTCAGGCAGCATCTGTGGAGGGAATAGATCGGTGATGTTTGGGGTTTGAAATTCCACCTGTCCATTTCACTCCACAGATGCTGCCTGACCGGCTGAGTTACACCAGTACTTTGTGTTTTACTTCGGAGTCATGTGAGTGACTACGTGAAGAACCCCGTCAGGGCGCATGCGCGTCATTACGTCGGACGCATTGGTGCGAACGGCAGCAGGAGCACGGACGTCCTGCTGCAACGTGAGTAAATACAGCTCCACCAAAGTCGGGGAGACTTTGGAGGAGTTAGAAAGAAGTAGAGAAATTGTTTCTGTGTGTTTTTTCCCTCATATGCAGGAACAAGGGAAAGGTGCAGGCTGCTGCCGACAAGGAGAGAGAGAGCTGCAGGAGTGCAGTCTCTGAAAGGCAGCCTGTCACCTCGGGGGAGTCGCAAGCGGTAGTGATGCGGCGACAGACTTCAGAAAGTGCCCAGCCGGGTACACAGCCACCGCCAGTCGGGCGGTCGGCATAACCCAAGTCAGTAAGGGCTATAGACTCCGCAGAGTCGGGCCATGAGAGTCCCGTCGGGGACAGGATACCGTTCCCCAGCGGTTATCCAAAAGGAGCAGCTCGTACAGGGGCTGCTCCACAGAGACGCTCCAGGAGGAGTTGTGTGGGTGGGAAGCCATAGGGAAGGCTCCGCTGGCAGTGCCTAGGAGAGGTCTGCCTCATAAAGCCACAATTCCAGGAGGAGTTGTGCAGGCGGGAAGCCTTAGGGAAGGCTCCGCTGGCAGTGCCTTGGAGAGGCCTGCTTCATAAAGCCATACTCCAGCAGGAGTTGTGCAGGCGGGAGGCCGTGGGGACGGCTCTGCTGGCAGTGCCTAGTAGAGGCCTGCTTGAAAGCACCCTCTTTGCAAGAGGTGAGTGCAGAAGGGCAGATACGCTCTGACCCTGAGTCCGACGACTTCCAAAGGGAGGGCAGGCAGCTGTCAAAGCTGACACCGTGTGCAGCACGGTTTGCCATGTCGTCGGATGCTGGTGAGCCTCTGGGTGAGGAACTTGCCACCAGCATATATTACCAAGTCTCACATCAGCTACAGGAGCTGACAATGGATGAGATAGTAACGAAGTATGAAGCCCCAATCAACTGTGGACTGTTAAAAGTTCCTGTTGGGAACAGGAAGAATTGGGGTAAGATGGGCATACTAATGAAAGCCCAGGAGCATGTGAAGCTCCAGCATATTTTTAAAGTTGCTGGCATCTGGTATAACGAGCTTTGCCAGGATGGTGGATGGAGAGGGCATGACAAATTACAACAAAAGGCGCTATTGTGGAGTGCCCACTTTGAGATCAATTGCCTCCGCAAGATGCGATTAGACCAACCATCAATGCTAAATATGCTTCACTCTGCCAGCCTGGCACAGTGCAACTGGCACAGCTGTTTGGCGAGGATTTCGCACAGCAGGTGAAGGAGCTGGAGGAGGAGGCTAAGACGGCAGCCACATATTCACCAAAGCGGAAGTATCCCTATAAGGGAGCAGACTGGTCCGGGCAAGGGACGAGTCCAGCTACGATGCAGCGCAGTTGGCGTTCGGCTGTAGCACCGCCACGGAGGTGAGATATCCAGTTCAAGGCCGGGGAAGAATGCCAGGTGGTAAGGAGGTAAGAGGGTCTGGTTCTCATGTAGACAGATCTAATGTGATACAATTAAATGTTTACCTCAGATATGTTTATACTGAAGGTTATTCAAGGGCATCGAATAAAGCTTAAATGCAAATTCTGATTTACCCATGCAACATGTTCCAAAAAAGGAGTTTGACTTCAGTATCACTGAACAATTGGAAGTTCAGCTGGAACTTGCAAGCTTATGTAATAAAGGTGTAATTGCTAAGGCAGTTTACCAAAGCCATCAGTTTGTGTCCAATATCTTTCCCAGACCAAAAAAGGATGGGGGGGTGCAGAATTAAACAGACCTGAATAGGCTTAACCCTTTTGTACGGTAAAGACATTTTAAGATGGAAACGTTTGTGAAGGAGATCTTAAAGATGCGGATTCAGTGTCTGTTCATTTGCAGGATAGAAGATTGAAAATTCAGCAGGATGGGGAATTATGCCAATACAATCCACTGCCTAATGGTTTGTCTTCAGCTCCTAGAGGGATTACAAAGTTGTTAAAACCTATTCTAGGCATGAAGAGAAGTCAAGGTCATGGGCTCATGGCTTAGCTAGATAATATCTTGATTGTAGGACAATCAAAGGAAACAGCTGAAGCAGTGGCAGTTGGTAAAAACCAATTTTTAATTGGGCTTTATAAGCTATTCTGAGGAATCTAAATTTATACCTGTGACACAAATTGACTAGTTGGGTTCACAATGGACTTAATCAACATCATTGTGACCTTGCCCAGGCAAAAAAGGGTACAGCTAATTAAGAGCTATATCAAGTTAATTGCTAACACACAGCCTTCAATTAGCCAGGTGACAAGACTGCTGTGGTAATGGCTGGCAGCATTTCCAGCAGTTCAATTGGCCACTTTATTATCTACAATTACAAAGGTCATAGGAACAAGCATTGAGGATACATTGGGGTCATTATAATAGACCTATGCTTCTATCAATAGAGGCTGTTGCTGATGTACAATGGTGTATTCAGCATGTGTCCACTAGTAGTTCCAAAGTGTTATTGGACCAAGCTTCCATGATTTGCAGACAGATGTCAGAGCACTTGGGTAGGATGCTACTGATACAAGATCCAGCGGTGGAGACAGATGAACATTGCTTCTGCATACATGGGGAATTAACCAAGAGTATTTTATGGACTCAAGGCTTATGGCACTAACTAAACTAGTTTGCATGTGCAGTGCAAAATAGACAACACTGCAGCAGTTGCTGATATGAATCACATGGGTGGAATCAAATCATTATCATGTGACAGGTTGGCAAATAAAATTGGACCTGGAGTATGGATATTTGGATTGGAGCTATCTATCTGCCAGGGAAACTTAATGTAGTACCAGATGGCAGTTCACAAAAATTCCATCATAACACAGAGTGGATGTGGAACCAGGATGTGTTCAAGAACATAGTACTTCTATATGGAAGGCCAAAATATGTTTCATAGGCACCAGATCCAGGGGCAGTGGCAATTGATGCTTTTTCACTAAATTGGGATGATATGTTTGTGTATATTTTCCCACCATTCTGCCTCATAGGTCGGTGTTTGAGAAAATCAAGCAGGATGCCGCTTCAGGGGTTTTGGTGATACCAAATTGCCTGATTCAACCATGGTTCCCTTTGATGTTACAGATAGTGATCCAACCTCTTTTTGCTGATTCCAAACAGTAAGAATTTGCTGGAGCATCCAGTAACGCATTAAGTTCATCCGTTATGTGACGGTATGGATCTGTTAGTTTGCAGGTTTCAAGAATGCCTTACATTGGTCGAGGACTTTCTAGGCCAACGGTGTATATACTCGCTGCAGTCTGGAGAAAGAGTACTCAAAAGCAGTATATGACTTATGTAAAAAAATGGGAACAATATTGTGTTCAAAAGAATATTCAATATGATACTGTAGTTATTGAAAATGTGTTAGAGTTTATCTACACTTTATTATGATGAAGGTCTTAGCTATACTGCTATCAATACAGCTAGAAGTGCTTTGTCTGCATATCTTGTAATAGGTACACGGACACAAAGTATAGGTTCTCACCCTCTCATATCTAGGTTGATGAAAGGAATCTAATTCCAAACCGCCTAAGCCTAGGTATATGGTAATCTGCGAGATAAGCGTTGTTCGTAACATACTTCGTCATTGGGTCCCTGTCACGGCTATAACTTTGTTAAAATTAACCATGAAATTGACTATGCTAATGGCATTGGTGTCAGTACAGAGAGTGCAGACTTTCCAAAAAACTTCAGTTCGAGAGAATGGAAGTGAATACAGAGAATGTTCTGTTTTATATTTCTGACCTGCTCAAACAAAGCAGGCCAGGTGTGACAGGTTTTAAGATTGTGTTCTCAGCATATCCTACAGCTCCATGTTTATGTGTAAGGACACATTTGTTACATTACATTGAAGCCACAAGGGCTTTAAGACAAGAAGAAACAGGATTATTTGTCAGTTACAAAAAGCCAACATAAAAGAGTGGCAGTTCAGACTATCTCAAGGTGGTTAAAGCTAGAGTTGGTTCAGGCAGGAATTAACATTTATGTGTTTACATCTCATTCCACTAGCGCAGTAGCAACATCCGCGGCCAGGGCGATGGACGTTCCCATCGACCATATATTAAAAGCCGCAGGTTGGAAAAATGAACTTGTGTTTCAGCAATACTACCATCGGCCATTTGCCGATGGAGGGCTGTTTGCTAACTCAATATTGAGTGCTGTTGCTATTGTTTAAAGTCTGTTTTCAATACTGTTTCATTCTGTTTCGTTTGTTGCCCTACATTAAGAGGGTTTATTGGTTGTTTTATGACCAAAAATAAAACTGTTTTGTTTTTGCATGATATGCAATGTCATGTTTACAGCATTATTAATGATACTCAGTCAATCGATGCAGTGAGAAGCCGGGATTTTGATCTGCGGCATAAAAATCACAGAGCTTTAAAATCTTCACGTAGTCACTCACGTGACTCCGAAGTAAAATAGTAAGATTAAACGAGTACTTACCAGTTTGAAGTTTGATCTTTATTTTATGAGGCGTTACGTTGGTGATTACGTGCCCGCCACGCCCAACCCTCTCTCATAGAAAAAAGGTCATAATGGTAGTTCTCATGTTGATCATCTTAATATGTTACTTCAATTATGGTTTTGTCTGTGATTTCATACCGCTGCTTTGAAGATTGACGCGCATGCGCCCTGACGGGGTTCTTCACATAATCACCAACGTAACTCCTCATAAAATAAAGATCAAACTTCAAACTGGTAAGTTCTCGTTTAATCTTACTATTCTTGATGACAGAGAGTTCTTCACAAAAGTAAAAAATAATCTTTGTAATTCAGATCTGTGATTTCTTCCAGCATTGCTAATGTCACCGTATTCTTTCTCAACCAGGTAGAGGTAAAAGGCATTAAAAAAAAATGTAGCAACATGGATACATAGAACATCGAATAGAGAACAGTATAGCAACGGAACGGGCCCTTCGGCCCACAATGTTTGTGCCGAACATGATGCCAAGTCAAACTGATCGCATCTACCTGTACACGACCCATAAATCTTCCCGCACTACCCTGTACCTATCTAAAACCCTATTGAACGCAATTATCATCTCTGCCTTCATCACCAACCCTGGCAGTAAATAGGATAGGGGAGGTTTGGAAAAATATGGGTCAAACGCGGGCGAATTGGACCAGCTTGGATGGCCATCTATATCGGCATGGACGAGATGGGCGGAAGGACCTGTTGGCGTCCTGCATGATTATGATTCCACGGCTATTTCCACCACATTTCCCACGTCGTTTTCAGCAGGGACGGGAGCTTATTATCTGGAGAAGATCCTAATGAAGGCACCGATTCCAGCGGCACCTGTACGATCATACTCCAATACCAAAATTAATGTACGTCCACCATATTTCGATCCGGTTTTCACGGAGATCCCAACAGCAGCAGATTCCCCCAGTAATTCCCCAGTGCCACAGCTGGAACCCCTGCAGGAGCCTTCACTTTACCAACCTGATCAAGGGCTCTTTCCCCATCTGTTGCTAGATGGCTAACAGATGGGAATGTTTGCTTATATAACAGTACACTGCGAGGTTCATTGACAGAATCAAAACACAAGTTTAAGCTACATGAGCCTGTTCCGTGCGGCCACAAAGTAATCATGTAAACATGTTCACAAAGCTCACCCAAGGAGATATCCAGCATGCAACATGTTTGACATTTCTAATATAATACTAATAAGAGACACGGAGAAGCTGATTATCGGGGCAGTTCTGTCCATGATCATGGGAGGCTTTTTATAGTGAGAAAAAAAAACTGCATGACATCATTTTTATCCATGTGATGATTTTTCCACACGTCGGTAGTCGTTGTTGGCTCAAGAGTAACTCGGGAGAGGAAATCTCGGAGAAAACCCACGCAGGTCACGGGGAGACAGTCCAAACTCCGTACAGACCGCACCCGTAGTCGGGATCGAACCCGGATCTCCGGCGCTGCATTCGCTGCAAGGCAGCAACTCTACCGCTGTGCCACCCTGCTGCCAGTCCCTTTAAGGTTTACCATCAAAGCTACAAAGGTTAATATAGATGTTCAAGAAGGAACTGCAGATGCTGGAAAATCGAAGGTACACAAAAATGCTGGAGAAACTCAGCGGGTGCAGCAGCATCTATGGAGCGAAGGAAATAGGTAACGTTTCGGGCCGAAACCCTTCTTCAGACAGGGTAAGAGATATATATAGATGCTTGACTGATGTTTGGTCCCTGCACTTGTTCTACTCAGCACCAAAAAATTCTTCAGATGCCCCTTAAACAGAGACTGAAGCTGCCTGCATTACGTGATATTCTGCATTATGCTGACTGTCATCTTCCTACATGTAACTCTGCTTTTTGAGAGCAGAATTTTGAACCTCAAACCTGATATTACTCACCTTCATTTTCTGTACATAGTATTAACATGGACTAATTTAGCACATTGTGCTGATGGGAAACTTTTACTCCATGTCATTGAAAAGAAGAAAAATGGTGAAGAAAGAACTCCTGGTGATAAATAACTTAAGGAGAAGTAGAAAAGTTTTTCGACAGGCTGGAGAAAGAGACTAACATATCTAAGATTGGTTTACAGAGCATGTGCGTAAATGCAAAATCGTACAAAAGAAGACTAGCTACATACAAGTGAGAGATTTTCCAAATTCTGATGAGTTCTGGATCTGAAATGTTAACTATCCTTCTTTCCACAGATGCTGTCTGCCCTGCTGAGGTTTTCAAGCACTTTGTTTTCTTTGCGTATTTCCAGCACATGTAGTTTTGAGAAAAAAAAAATTCCTGCAGCATACCAAACTTGAATGGTCAACCATGATCATATTGAAGGGCAGAGCAGGCTTGAAAAGCCAACGTAATTTCAGCAAGCCCTCCCTGTTTCTACACTCAATTCCTTTTGCAATGAAAGCCAACATCCCATTTACCTTCTCGACTGCCTGCAACACAACATGCTAACTTTCAGTGACTAGGCCTCCAGAGCACCTCGGGCCTTGTAGCATTTTTTTCATTTTCACAATCTATCACCATTCAGTTAAGTTTACATTCACATTCACATTCAGATTCAGTTTACACCCCAGCGGTATGAACATTGACTTCTCTAACTTCAGATAGCCCTTGCTTTCTCTCTCCATCCTCTTCCCCATCCCAGTTCTCCCACTGGTCTTACCGTCTCCAGCTACATTCTATCTTTGTCCCGCCCCCTCCCCTGACATCAGTCTGAAGAAGGGTCTCGACCCTCAACGTGGCCCATTCCTTCTCTCCAGAGATGCTGCTTCACCTGCTGAGTTACTGCAGTATTTTGTGTCTACCTTCGATTTAAACCAATAGACAATAGGTGCAGGTGTAGGCCATTCAGCCCTTCGAGCCAGCACCATTCAATGTGATCATGGCTGATCATCCCTAATCAGTACCCCGTTCCTGCCTTCTTCCCATATCCCCCAACTTCGCTATCTTTAAGAGCCCTTTCTAGCTCTCGAAAGTATCCAGAGAACTGGCCTCCACCGACCTCTGAGGCAGAGAATTGCACAGACTCACAAATCTCTGTGTGAAAAAGTGTTTCATCATCTCCGTTCTAAATGGCTTACCCCTTATTCTTAAACATTGGCCCCTGGTTCTGGACTCCCCCAACATCGGGAACATGTTTCCTGCATCTAGCTTGTCCAAACCCTTAATAATCTTATATGTTTCAATGGTCCCCTCTCATCCTTCTAAACTCCAGAGTATACAAGCCCAGCCGCTCCATTCTCTCAGCATATGACAGTTCCGCCAACCAGCATCTGCAGTTCTTTCTTACACCATTCAGATAATAATATGCTCTCCTCATGTGGACTAAAATGGATAACGTCATGTATTCATCTATACTGCATCTGCTATGTATTTTGCCACTCTCTCCCATCTAAATCAACCTGGGGGTTTTCTGAATCCTCCGCAGTGCTCAACCTTCCACTCAGCTTTGTCTCATCTGCAATCTTGGAGATATTAAATTTATTAAATGTAAAACATTATAGACACTGAATGCTGGGGTTCTACCACTGATCCCAATGGCATTCCACTAGCCCTTGTCTGCCATTTGGAAAATTACCTGTTTATCCTACTCTTTCCTTCCTGCCTGCTAACTACTTATCTATCTATCAAAACCTTATCCCGTAAAGGTATGGGCTTTAATTTTGCAAATGTTTTTCTTATGTTAGACCTTATCAAAAGCTTCTCAAAATTCTTTATATGCCAGATTTACTGATTCTGCTAGTTACTGTCTCAACCATTTCAGTTATTTTATCAAAACATGGATTTTTCATTAATAAACTTTGACTTTATTGGATTGTGGAACACTTCTCTAAGTGCTATTACATCTATTGTAGAGGGCTATTTCATTTTCCCTTCCACAGATGTCAGGTTAACCTAATTAAAATTCCCTGCTTCCTGTCTATTTTCAATTTTTAAATAGTGGGGTTGTATTTGCGCTTCATTCTTCCATGTGCTTACCCCATGTATTTGTCTCTGTTCACTGGCGTGAATTAATGTCTTATTTTTTGTCACATGGCGCTGACATCCACCATCTTGACGCGCTTTGAGAGACTTGTGATGATACACACTATCTCCAACTGCCAAGCCAGCTGTGATCCACTGCTGTTTGTTTACAGTTGCGACAGGTCCACACCAGACACCATCTCCCTGGCCAAAACCCACCTGTGAAGCACATAGACAACAGGGACTCCTATGCGAGACTAGTATTTATTGACTATAGGCTTGCTTTCAGCACCAAGGTCAGCACAGTGGTGCAGCAGTAGAGTTGCTGCCATACAGTGGCAGAGACCTGGGCCTTGGATGCTGCCTGTATGGTTTTTTTTTCAGGTGCTCCAGTTTCCTCCCACATCCCAAAGTCATGTGAGTTTGTAGGTTAATTGGCATCTGTAAATTGTCCCAACTGTATAGGATACAGCTAGTGTACAGGTGATTGTTGGTTGGCATGGAATCGGTGGGCCGAATGGCCTATTTTCATGCCGTATCTGTAAACTAAACCACAATCTCATCCAATCTTATCTCCAAACTCCTGGACCTAGAAATCAGCAACCCTCCCCCTCCCCCCACCACCACTTTTTCCTCTTTCTGATCCACAGACCACAATGATTGAGGATGGGTGACAACACCACCTCCACATTAACTCTCAACCAGTGCTTTGCATGAATGCACTCTCAGTCCTCTACTTCCTATACACTCATACACTTTCTATACGCTCATAATTGTACGGCCAAATTCATCTCTCACTCTGCTTACAAGTTTGCATTTGACATCGCTGTGGTGAACCGGATCATGAAAAATGATGAGATGGAATGCAGGAAGGAGATAGAGAGCTCAGTATCATGTTGTCAGGACAACAAACTCTCCCACAACATTAACAAGATGCAGGAACTGCTGCAGTTATCAACTTCAGCAAGAATGGGGTACATGTCCCAATCAATGTCAATGTTGCTGAAGTGGAAATGACTGAGAGCATCAAGTTCCTAGGCATTAATATTACCAATAATTTGTTGTGGATCAACTACATTGATGCGATTGCCAAGAAGGCACACTAACTCCCCTACTTCCTTAGGAAACTCTGGAAATTTAGCATGCTTCTTATGACTCTTACAAACTTCTACAGATGCACCATAGAAAGCATACTGTTGGGTTGCATCGCAGCTTGGCTTGGGAACAGCTCTGCCCAAGATCACAATAAATTGCAGAGTGTAATAGATGTGGCCCAGTCCATCACACAGACCAGACTTCCCACCATTGACTCCATCTACACTTCAACCTGCCTCGGAAAAGCAGTCAACATAATCAAAGACTTGTCCTACCCTGGTCAATCCTTTTTCCCCATCAGGGTACAGAAGCATGAAAGCTTGCGCCACCAAACTCGGGAACAATTTCTTCTCTGTTATCAGGTTTCTGAATCGTTCTTCTATAAGCTAGAGTATCATCTGTTTAACCTTACTCCATTGCACTTTGTCTTTGGAACTGATCAATGGTTCTTTATTGTCACGTGTGCACTGCACAGTGAAATTCTTTTTGCCTAGCTCACACATGCATATTTTGGTACCATTTGCAAAAAGTTTGAATTCTGGTCCACGAGCTCGATGCACTGGAGCGGCTCCCGATCCAGGTAAGCCCTAGGCTACTGCAGGGCCTCCTCCACCTCCCTCGACCAGCTTGGATTGTGCGCTGACATCCTTCTCCTGGCCTCGACCGCATTTGTGTCCCGGGGGCACTGAGTGCTGTCATATTGAGAACTATATTATGCACTCTGAATTTTCCTCTTTGCCAATCTATTGTACCTGGGTTTGACAATTATATCTATATATAGTATTATCTGATCTGACTGGAATGCGTGCAAAACAAAGCTTTACTCTGTACTGCGATACACCTGACAATAATAGACATACACCTAAACCAAGATTGTTTTCCTTCTATATTTGACTGCACCTCTCCCCCCCAACCATACATCTACTTGGTGCTTCTTTCCTCCTGCCACATTTAGCTGAGACACTCCTCAATAGCACTAGCAAACATCTCTGCCATGCTTTGGACTTGGCTTTACAGGACAACATTTCCAAATTTGAAAATGGCATAAAATGTAAAGGCATAGTAAACGCTGAGGAGAATAACAGACTTCAAAGAGATAGATACAGGCTGGTGGATGCACATCAAATCCAGAGAATTTCTACTTGTATTTTATAAGCAATGCCTTGCCATGAGACCCAATATATAAACATGGAAATTAAGAGCAAGAGGAGGTTTGATGAGATTGTAATTGATCTGATTATAATCTCAACTCCATATTCCTGCCTACTTTTTATGTTCTTGCTTCTCTAGAATCTGTCTACCTTTGCCTTCAAAAAATATTCAAAAACATTGCATCCACCGCTATTTGAGGAAGGGATTTTCAAAAGATCTGACGCTTGGAGAGAAAAAAAACCTTAATTTCTGTCTTGAATGGACAACCCATCATTCTTAATCAGTAACCCGTTTCTAGATTCTCCCGAAAGATAACTTATCGTCTCTAATCCATTCTTTCAAGTTTGCTGGATCTGACACCTTTCCAGAACCAGGGGCCACAGTTTAAGAATAAGGAGTAAGCCAATTAGAACGGAGACGAGGAAACACTTTTTCTCACAGAGAGTGGTGAGTCTGTGGAATTCTCTGCCTCAGAGGGCGGTGGGGGCAGGTTCTCTGGATACTTTCAAGAGAGAGCTAGATAGGGCTCTTAAAAATAGCGGAGTCAGGGGATATGGGGAGAAGGCAGGAACGGGGTACTGATTGGGGATGATCAGCCATGATCACATTGAATGGTGGTGCTGGCTCGAAGGGCCGAATGGCCTACTCCTGCACCTATTGTCTATTGTCTATTCAAGCAAGTCACTTCTAAACTCCAATAGGTGCAAACCAAGTATGTCCAACATTTTCTCCTTAATCAACCTGTCCATTCATGTATTAGTCAAGTAAACCTATTTTGAATTGCTTCCAATTTACTGTAAATATATATTTAAATAAACAGAGCAAATGAGTACTCCAAATGAGATATCACTATTGACCCAAATAAGTGAAGCATAAATTTCCTACTTTCCCAATCACAATAATACTTTATTATCCAAGTATGTTTTGCAACATACGAGGAATCAGCTTCTGCATCGGGGAGATGTCAGTTCCCCGCGCCGGACTATCGGACCCCGCGTCGGGGCTGGTCGTGCCTCAGCATCGTTGGAGCTTCCTGACTAGCCTCTCCCTAGACACTGCGAGCTCTTGATGGTAAGTCTGTTGGAGCAATTCCAGGGATCTGCTCCGATGTAAGTTCACACCCCGCAGAGTGGCCCAAAGTCAGTCCGAGGAGGCCTCCAACTCCATCGATAGTAAGTCACAGAGCGCCCGGAGATGCAATTTGAAAATTAATCACATCTCCGGCAAGGTAAGAAACTGAAAAAAAAAAGTTTCCCCCTCCCCCTCCCTCTTCCCCTCGTGCGGCACCCCTGGTGGTATTCTGCCAACCTTTGTATTCAATTCTCATTGCAATAAACAATAACATTCCACTAATTATTCTAATCACTTGCCATACCTGCACACTGACCTTTTGTGAATAAAGTACCCTCTGCATCACTGATCTCTGCAATCTTTCACTATTTAGATAAGATGCTTTTTTTTCTCCATGTTTCCTATCAAAATGGACAAATTCACATTTTGCAGCACCATATTTCATTCGCCAGATAGTAGCCCAATCACTTAACCTACCACTCTCCCCTTGTAGACTCCTGTTGTCCTCTTCACACCTATATTTGTGTCCAACTGACTGTGCCACTGTTCCAATTTATATCCTAACAACAAACAGTTCATAATGATTTCATGTTTATATTTCTTTGCACCAATTGATCCCCGATATCAATACATAATTTAGCATTTTCTTTGTATTTCGATCAGATAGCATATTAGGTGTGCCATAATGTTACCGCTATTTTTCTCTTACATTGGTTTGTAACTTTCAGAAGGCCTCATCTGGTTTTTGACAACAGGGGGGAAATGTATCTTTGGGTCAGTACTAATTGCATGTGAGAATATTAATGGCAGGTTAAACTCAGCTCACAATTTGGCTTCAATGAGGAGATAAGTTGTGCAGATGTCCAGCAAAATTCCCCAATTTATCTCTAAAGCTCTCCAATTTAGTCATAGTCATACTGCACAAAAACAGGCCCTTTGGCCCAACTTGGTCATGCTGACCAAGATGCACAATCTGAAATAATCCCAGCTCTCCACGTTTGGCCCATATCTTTCTAAATTGTTCATATCCTTGTACATGTCCAAGTGTCTTTTAAATGCTACTATTGTACTACCTGTCTCAGCTACCAGTGCAGAAAGGAACTACAGATGCTGGTATAAGCCAAAGATAGGCACATAATGCCTAAGTAACTCAGTGGGTCAGGTAGCATGGGTGAGGTTTTGGGTCAGGACCCAAATATACATCCCACCTAAGGATTTATCCTCAATCAATTAATTTACAGGATTTTGAATTTCTGTCTGATCAGCATTGTCTTAGAAATTATATGACAATTTCTGCCATAAACTCTGACCTAGCCACACTTACAGGATTTAGACATTTGAAATTGTCGTACTGTTCCAAAAATATTCATTGTTATTCTTACAATATTAATTAAAAGTACGTACATTGCAAAACACAGACCCTGCGAAAATAGAGGTCAAATGACTTTGGGCTATGCACTGTTAATACAAAACGCCACCATTATTTTATTCCTCTTCCAGTACAAATCTTAATTTTTTTTTAAGTTGCAGTTTGTTATGGATGGGATCAGCTCATTTAGTCAGATATTCCGACTGACTGACAGATACCGTATATATTTGTACTGAGTCTGGCAGCTGAATCAAGGACATAAGACCAGTCAATCTGTGAAGGGCTAATTCTTTAGTTTTGTTGTGGATGTGACTGCACCATCCAGCCAGAGCCAGAGAAAAACACTGGTGCACAAATGCTGTATTTATCCATGATATGGTGTGTACAACCATTTTGTAAAGCCCGGCTATAAACATAGAATATTAATAAAAGGAAAGGCGCTGGCAATGTTAGACAAATAAAACTGCAGACGCTGCAGATGCTGGAATCTGAAACAAAAATAGAAATGCTGGGAGAATTCAAATAATGAGGCACCATCTGTGGAAATAGAAACCAGTTAGTATTTTAAAGGGCCTGTCCCACTTCCCCGAGTCCTCTGCCGAGTTGAAAGGACCTTAAAAAAAAGTTTGTGTTCTACAAACTCCTACTCCCGACTATCTTTTACTCGTGGACTTTTTGTAATGCTGGAAAAAAGTCCCGACTTACATGATGCCCCGAGTACCTACGGCTGGCATATCGAGCCGCTATGATATATCTACGGACTCCTACCGCCTCCTACGGACTCGCTACGGACATTCTCCCAGTTTGAATCAAGGGGAAAATGCGGGAGAATTCGTAACTCGGGAAAGTGGGACAGGCCCTTTTGTCTCAGACCCTCGATTAGAACTGAGAAAAAGAGAAGAGAGACACAAAATGCTGGAGTAACTCAGCGGGACAGGCAGCATCTCTGACTAGAAAGAATGGGTGATGTTTTGGGTTGAGACCCTCCTTCAGACTTTAATCTTCTTTAAATCTATGGTTTAAATCAGCATCTGTAGTTCCTTCCTACACACTGAGAAAAAGAGAAAGCAGATTAGTTTAAGTAGCTGACGGTGGAGGAGGGCAATGGGCGAACAAAGGGGGTGTCAGTAATAGGATGAAATAATGTCCAACCATTGAATGGACAGTTAAGGGCCTGTCCCACGGCAATTTTTTCGGCAACTGTCGGCATCATTGATTGAGGTATCAGGTCAACGAAAAGTCGTGGCGTGATACAACTTCTGAGCCTGCAGTGAGTGCACAGTCATTAACAAAGATGTCCATGAAGCTGGTTTCTCTTACTTTGGTTTTGCAGAGAATTTCCATAGGTTAAAAAGAGCACCATCAATCGTGAGCCTAAATTTGATTCCATCTTCTTCATCAAAGTAGACAACAGACAGCATTGCAGAGAACATCACACTAACCAGTGTGAAGTCTATCACATAGCCTCGTTACATACCACTGGTGCCCAGGAATGGGTCTGAAGACTTTCCGTCATCTGTTACTCTGGCTGTCATACCATCATGAAATTGTCAGGCAAATGTAACAAACTTTTTGGGGCAACTTACTTTGCCACCATCTTCCCTTGGTCCTCACGCCAAACAGTGTTTAAAGCTTGAGTAAGATTGACAAAGGTGGAACAAGCTGCAGATAGACACCAAATGTTGGAGCAACTCAGCAGGTCAGGCAGCATCTCCGGAGAAAAGGAATAGGTGATGTTCTGTGTCGAGACCCTTCTTCAGATGCAAGCTGCAGTTTTGCTCTCGGCGTTTCTCTTGGAGTGGTCTTGCTGCAAAGATCACGTCTACTATTGTATGCCTTTCACAGAAACAAATTTGGCTTATTGGGAGTAGACCCACTTCAAAGTGAGTGATCAGTCTGTTGAACAGGACCCGAGCAAGGATTTTACCAGCAGCTCAGAGTAAAGAGATTTCCCTTTGTCGGTTCTTGTCAGACTTGTCAGTTCTCCTTACGCTTGTATGGATGTGGAATTGTGGTGTCGTTGAAATCCTGGGTGCTTTTCCTCATTCCAAACACAGAAAGTAGCTCTGTCAGTTTCTCATCCAATAGGCTTGCTTATTTGAAGACCTGTTGGCATAGCAACTGCTCGTAGAGCTTTCCCACATGATAATGATAACACTGACTTTTCAACCTCCGTCATGACTGGGAGTTCAGAAAGAGCAAGGTTTGTTGGAAGTAGTGGCCTGTAACCAATTGCTTCATCACTAATGGGCAGCACTGTAGAATTGCTGCCTTACAGCACCAGAGGCCGGGTTCAATTCTTGACTACGGGTACTGCATAGAGTTTGTACGTTCTTCCTGTGATTGCATGGGTTTTCATTGGGCACGCCATTTCCTCCCACATTCCCAAAATGTGCATGTTTGTAGGTTAATTGCCTTCTATAAATTTCCCCTAGTATTTAGGATAGAACTAGAAAACAGGTGATTACTTGTCGGTGCAGATTCGGTGGGCAGAAGGGCTTGTTTCCACACTGTATCTCTAAAGTAAAGTAATTATAGATGGTCAATTTAGGACGGAGTTGAAATGGTCAGCCTATCACTCCTCTTCTTCCTTTTGGTGATAAGTTTTGGTCTATCTGCTTTTAGTATGCTGTAAGTGAACCATCAGATGGCTGAGGACCATATACAAATTTTAGAGCAGCATGGACATTTTTTGATGAGCAGAGCTCTCTATTTCATCTGATCAGAGTGTTTGTCCTTCAATTGGAGTTGTATGGTCAAGAACCTATCATTCATCACCTATTACCCCTCTACACTCTTCACTGCTACAACCGCTCCAGAAGAATATAAACCCAAAACCACTCTCTGTCAGTTTCCCTTCATCTGATATTCGAGTTTCCATGTTATATTTAGCTACCTCTGAATAAACTACAGTGCTGAACTACACTCTACCTCTTTGGTGACCCTCGGACCTTGATCGGACTTTACCTTTGTATAAAACGTTATTCCCTTGTCATGTATCTATACACTGTAAATGGAGCGATGGTACTCATGTATTGTCTTTCAGCTGACGGGATAGCACGCAACAAAAGCTTTTTACTGTACCCCGGTACACGTGACAGTAAACTAAACTAAACTACTCTCTTTCCAACCAAAGTAATTCTTCCCTCTGGTCTGTCTGTATTAGACTTACCCAGTAGAGTAGAACCTTCAAATTGGTGCTGGCAACGGTTAGACGGAATGAATGGTGCCGGTGAGTTAGCGAGGGTCTTACCTCCCTTGCCCTCAGATGTGGTTTGGGTGATCCGAGGTCGGCTGAGGGAGTTGCCCTGTCGTGGGGAGGCTGAGCGGTGTCCGCGTGCGGTGAGCCCGGCACACTCGGGGGGCCCCCCTCAAGTGGCCGAGCGAGTGGCTCAGATGCGGCCTGTAGCAGCATAGAGCAGCGCAGCAGCGGTGGAGGATGCCAACAATATTAGCAGGCTAGGCCGACCCCAGCAACTCCAACCCAGTGCATCTGCCAGGTCAATGGGCTTTTCAGGCGAGGTTAAGACTCTAACATGTGTAACAATTTTGAACTTGAAAGGTACAAGATTGGCACCGGAAATGTGAAGTCTATAAAAATATGAGGGGCATAGATAAGGTAGGCAGTTAGAATCTTTTTCTCAGGATGAAAGTGTCACATACTAGAGGGCACAGTTTTAAGGTGAGTGGGGCAAAGTTGAAATGAATGCACAGGGCAGTTTTTTTACACAGAATGGTGGATGGCTGGAATGTGCTGCAGATGTGGTGGTGGAAGCAGATACAATAGTTGCATGAAAGGGACTTTTGGATAGGCATGTGGACAAACAAGGAATGGAGTGATATGGATCACGTGCAGGCAGTTATGATTATGTTATCTTGGCATCAAGTTCAGTGTGGGCATTGTAGGCTGAAGTACCTATTGGAAGTAGACACAAAATGCTGGAGTAACTCAGCGGGTCAGGCAGCATCTCTGGAGAGAAGGAATGGGTGACGTTTCGGAGCGAGACCCTTCTTCAGACTGATGTCAGGGGAGGGGGTGGGAAAAAGATAGAATGGAGTCTGAGACAGTAAGACTAGTGGGAGAACTGGGAAGGGGGATAGAGAGAGAAAGCAAGGGCTAAGTTAGAGAAGTCAATGTTCATACCGCTGGGGTGTAAACTACACAAGCGAAATACTGTAAGAGGTGCTGTCCCTCCAATTTGCACTGGGCCTTACTCTGACAATGGAGGAGATCCAGTGCAGAAAGGTCAGATTGGGAATGGGAGGGGGAGTTGAAATGCTGAGCCACCGGATGATCAGGTAGGTTAAGACGGACTGAGCCGAGGTGTTCAGTGAAACGATCGCCGAGCCTCACCTGGAAAGACTGTTTGGGTCCTTGGATGGAGTCGAGGGGTGAGGTAAAGAGACTCCATACTGTTGCAGGGGAAAGTACCTGGGGATGGGGTGGTTTGGGTGGGAAGTGCCAACCTATTCCTGTATTGTACTGCTCTATGTTCTATGAGATAACCCTTGGGATAGTGGAGGATTACGGTCAGGGTTTATTTCCTCAGCCTGATCCTCTTCCAAAGCACCAGGATCATTTGACACAGCTGGGGATAGAGGTATGTAGACACTAATGGGCCATCCCTGCCTGGTGACAGTTCAGTCCAGAGGTTAGTAGATGTGAATTTGTCGTGGCACCTCTGGTCAAAGTACTAAGACAGATAATAAATGAACAAGTGGATAGATGCCATGATGTGAACCATAGCTGGACTAGCTGGGCCGGGCAGACGAGACATCCTAATGGCTGGTGGTGGACCAGGACTCGAGTGAAAGCAATGCATCCTCTGTCTGGAAGCTCGAGCTCAGGTTTCCCCATGGTTTCTCCCGTTCTTTGTGCCCCAGTTCAGGTTTCTACCACTTGTCAGTCCCTGGTCCTAGTATCTCTTGTCCCTAGGGGGGGGGGTCTTCCATTCTTTGGAATCCAGTCCCAGTCTCTTTCATTCCTCGGTCCCCAATCCCGGTCTCTCCTGCTGCTAGGGCCTTGGTCCCAATCTTTTCTGATCCTCATTTGGACTGAAGTCTGAGGAG
>CM075977.1:270739119-270751619 GCA_038087875.1 Malacoraja senta
TTTAGAAGATTGAGGGGGATCGGATAAAAACTTACAAGATTCTTAAGGGGTTGGACAGGCTAGGTGCAGGAAGATTGTTCCCGATGTTGGGGAAGTCCAGAACAAGGGGGGTCACAGTTAAGGATAAGGGGGAAGTTTTTAGGACCGAGATGAGAAAAACATTTTTCACACAGAGAGTGGTGAATCTTCTGGAATTCTCTGCCACAGAAGGTAGTTGAGGCCAGTTCATGGCTATATTTAAGAGGGAGTTAGATGTGGCCCTTGTGGCTAAAGGGATCAGGGGGTATGGAGAGAAGGCAGGTACAGGATACTGAATTGGATGATCAGCCATGATCATATTGAATGGCGGTGCAGGCTCGAAGGGCCGAATGGCCTACTCCTGCACCTATTTTCAATGTTTCTATGTTTCTATGATGAATTGGGCCGCCATCCTGTTTCTATGCTATTCAACTCTATGACTTGGCAACGTGATCCAGGTCATGAGTTGATCCAGTACATGAGCCTGTCCAATGTGCACACATTATGCCAATTAACACTTGACCATGGCTTCTTGGTCAATGTAAAATTCAGTTAGAAATTTGTATCTTTGTTTAGATCTGCTTTTTAATCAGTGATTCAAAACACTGGACATTAGTATCTCTTTGCACATTAAGTCCATGTCAAGCATAGAACAAATTATAGAATAAGCTCTGCAAAATTGTCTGCAAAGTGTCAGCAAGTGATGAATTCAGAACTGAGGGAAGGGCAGGGAGATTGAAAGACAGTGGATTCTGCAAAGGATTTAATTAAGTTTTAAAAGATAATAATCTAGGGAGGACACAAAATGCTGGAGTAACTCAACAGGTCAGGCAGCATCTCTGGGGAACATGGATAGGTGACTTATCGGGATGTGGCCTTTCTTGAGTCTAAAGAAGGGTCCCAGCCTGAAACGTCATCTATCAATGTTCTCCTGAGATGCTGCTTGACCTGTTGACTTTCTCCAGCACTTTGTATTCGTTTGTATAATCCAACATCTGCAGTTTCTTGTTTCTACATGTTCGTGTGAAATTATTTTTTATTGGAGGTAGATACATATCATATTAAAATCGATACCAGTCTTACATTTTTAAATTACTAATATCGTCCATTATTATTACAATGTCTCCAATACTTTTTTTTAATTAAAAAAAAAAAACTAAATAGAACTAAAAAGATATAGATGAAATAAAGAAAGAAAGAGAAAAAAGAGAAGAAAAAAAAAAAAAACACACAAAAAAAACACAAAAACAAAACAAAAAACAAAACAAAACAAAACAAAAAAAAGATAATAAAGAAGAATGGAATAATTTACTACGATAAAAAACTTCATTCGAGATATATTCGTACATTTCAGAGTATAACCTTTCATCTATTCCTTGGCACGGGTGTTAGTCAGGTTCTTGTGCTGAACCATTCTGACCCTTTAAATAGTCAATAAAGGGAGACCATGTTTTGACGAATAGTTCCTGTTTATCCAACAGGACAAGTCTAATTCTTTCCAAGTGTAAGGTCTCCGTCATTTCTATAATCCACATTTTAATTGTGGGGGTTATAGGGCCTTTCCAAAATTTTAGAATTAATTTTTTCCCAGTTATTATACTATAATCAATAAAGTTTCTTTGAGTTGTTGTAAATGTTTGATTTAGTTCTAATGTTCCAAGTATTATTAATTTTGGATCCGGGTCCAATTGAATGCTAGTCACTTTAGATATTATTGTGAAAATATTTACCCAGAAATTTTAATTTTTATGCAATTTGCAAACATATGAGATAAGTTAGCTTCTAAATGTTGACATTTATCACATATTGGTGAGATATGTGGGAAGATTTTATTTAATTTTGTTTTAGAATAATGTAACCTATGTATTACTTTGAATTGTATTAGAGAATGTCTGGCATTTAATGAACATTGATGTATGTGTTGTAAACTTTCTTCCCAAGTATCTTTCGTTATTATTTGATTTAGTTCTTTTTCCCAAGTTTGCCTGTGTAAGTCCGTCAATGGAATATCACTGTCTAATAAAATATTATATATATAAGATATTAGTTTTTCTGTATTAGGATGTTTATTCCAACAGTCGTCAAAAAATTTCTGAATTTCTAATTCTAAAATTTCGAGTATTTGCTTTTACGTATCTCTAAGTTGGAGATATCTGAAAAATCATTTACTTGAAGTCCATATATCTGTTGCAACTCCTGAAATGAAAGAAAAGTGCCTTCCTTATAAAGTTGTCCCATCTTTTTAATTCCATAGTTTTTCCATTGTGTGGAAACCTTTGTCCAACCATGAGGGCTTAAACAAAGGGTTTATTCGCAATTGGAAGAAAAAGTGATAAATTATCTAGTTTTAATGTCTTTTTTAATTGTTTCCAAATTCGCATAGTACTATATATTATAGGATTTTCCCTATAATTTTTTTAATTTAATTTAGAAGTAGCAAATAGTATCGAGCCGATTTCAAAAGGTGAGCAATCTTCCTTTTCCATTTTTAACCAATCTGGTTGTTGATCTATTTCTTCCAACCAAAAATTCATATTTTTAATGTTAACTGCCCAAAAATAAAACAAAAAGTTTGGTAAAACCAAACCTCCATTTATTTTTGATTTGCACAGATGTTTTTTGCTTATCGTATGATTCTTATAATCCCAGATAAAGTCACTGACAATGGAATCTAACTTTTTTTTAACGTTTTTTGACAAATATATCGGAATTGTTTGAAAAAGGCATAATATTTGTGGTAAGAAAATCATTTTTATGGCATTCATTTTGCCAACCATTGAAATAGGAAGTGTTTTCCAATACTGAAATATTCTTATGTAGTTTATTCAGTAATGGGGGAAAGTTTGCTTAAAATAATGATGTATATATCTTAGTAACATAAATGCCTAGGTATTTAAATTTTCATTTACTATTTTAAATGGAAATTGTTGTATTATATGTTTATTATGTTCCCTTATTGGCATGATTTCACTTTTATTCCAATTTATTCTGTATCCTGAGAGTGAACCAAATTGGGTTATTAGCTTTAATAAATTTGGAATACTAATTTCTAGTTTTGTAATGTAAATTAATACATCATCTGCGTATAAAGAAATTTTATTCACTGTATCCTTTGTGTTATACCCATACATGTTCTAGGATGGGTTGGGCAAAGAGAGTGAAATGAAGATAATTAAAGCACCAAAGATACAAGCTAATCACATTGATCTGGTAGTTGTTGCTCAGTCAATAAAACACAATAACATGCTTGTGTTTGCCAGTGGTAATCCTACTGCTTCATTTGAAACGATCCTTGTTAGTTAGTCAGTTATTTATTTATTTATCTATTTATTTATTTATTTATTTATTTATTTATTTATCTATTTATCTCTCTCTCTCTCTCTCTCTCTCTCTCTCTCTCTCTCTCTCTCTCTCTCTCTCTCTCTCTCTCTCTCTCTCTCTCTCTCTCTCTCTCTCTCTCTCTCTCTCTCTCTCTCTCTCTCTCTCTCTCTCTCTCTCTCTCTCTCTCTCTCTCTCTCTCTCTTCTCTCTCTCTCTCTCTCTCTCTCTCTCTCTCTCTCTCTCTCTCTCTCTCTCTCTCTCTCTCTCTCTCTCTCTCTCTCTCTCTCTCTCTCTGTCTCTGTCTCTCTCTGTCTCTCTCTGTCTCTCTCTGTCTCTGTCTCTCTCTGTCTCTGTCTCTGTCTCTGTCTCTGTCTCTGTCTCTGTCTCTGTCTCTGTCTCTGTCTCTGTCTCTGTCTCTGTCTCTGTCTCTGTCTCTGTCTCTGTCTCTGTCTCTGTCTCTTGTCTCTGTCTCTGTCTCTGTCTCTGTCTCTGTCTCCTGTCTCTGTCTCTGTCTCTGTCTCTCTCTCTGTCTCTGTCTCTCTCTCTGTCTCTGTCTCTCTCTCTGTCTCTGTCTCTCTCTCTGTCTCTTTCTTCTCTGTCTCTCTCTCTGTCTCTCCTCTGTCTCTCTCTCTGTCTCTCTCTGTCTCTCTCTGTCTCTCTCTGTCTCTCTCTGTCTCTCTCTGTCTCTCTCTCTGTCTCTCCTCTGTCTCTCTCTGTCTCTCTCTGTCTCTCTCTGTCTCTCTCTCTGTCTCTCTCTCTGTCTCTCTCTGTCTCTCTCTCTGTCTCTCTCTCTGTCTCTCTCTCTGTCTCTCTCTCTGTCTCTCTCTCTGTCTCTCTCTCTGTCTCTCTCTGTCTCTCTCTCTGTCTCTCTCTCTGTCTCTCTCTCTGTCTCTCTCTCTGTCTCTCTCTCTGTCTCTCTCTTCTGTCTCTCTTCTCTGTCTCTCTCTCTGTCTCTCTCTCTGTCTCTCTCTCTGTCTCTCTCTCTGTCTCTCTCTCTGTCTCTCTCTCTGTCTCTCTCTCTGTCTCTCTCTCTGTCTCTCTCTCTGTCTCTCTCTCTGTCTCTCTCTCTGTCTCTCTCTCTGTCTCTCTCTCTGTCTCTCTCTCTGTCTCTCTCTCTGTCTCTCTCTCTGTCTCTCTCTCTGTCTCTCTCTCTGTCTCTCTCTCTGTCTCTCTCTCTGTCTCTCTCTCTGTCTCTCTCTATGTCTCTCTCTCTGTCTCTCTCTCTGTCTCTCTCTCTGTCTCTCTCTCTGTCTCTCTCTCTGTCTCTCTCTCTGTCTCTCTCTCTGTCTCTCTCTCTGTCTCTCTCTCTGTCTCTCTCTCTGTCTCTCTCTCTGTCTCTCTCTCTGTCTCTCTCTCTGTCTCTCTCTCTGTCTCTCTCTCTCTCTCTCTCTGTCTCTCTCTCTGTCTCTCTCTCTGTCTCTCTCTCTGTCTCTCTCTCTGTCTCTCTCTCTGTCTCTCTCTCTGTCTCTCTCTCTGTCTCTCTCTCTGTCTCTCTCTCTGTCTCTCTCTCTGTCTCTCTCTCTGTCTCTCTTCTGTCTCTCTCTCTGTCTCTCTCTCTGTCTCTCTCTCTGTCTCTCTCTCTGTCTCTCTCTCTGTCTCTCTCTCTGTCTTCTCTCTGTCTCTCTCTCTGTCTCTCTCTCTGTCTCTCTCTCTCCTCTCTCTCTCTTCTCTCTCTCTGTCTCTCTCTCTGTCTCTCTCTGTCTCTCTCTGTCTCTCTCTCTGTCTCTCTCTGTCCTCTCTCTGTCTCTCTTTCTCTCTCTGTCTCTCTCTCTGTCTCTCTCTGTCTCTCTCTGTCTCTGTCTCTGTCTCTCTCTCTGTCCGTCCGTCCGTCCCTAAAACTCTCATCTTGTTATCTTCCGGTTTGCGTTGTTTTTACATTTGCTCAAAAACGGTTCACAATAGCACTTAGATTTTTCACCACCTTACTCACGATTCTCCTGCGCTGCGAGTGCAATATGTTTCGTTCCAATCGGTGGTATATTTTAAAAGTTATTAAGGTTTGAAAATCTTTAAAATCTCGCATGCGCAGATTGGTCTCCTCTCCTGTCACTCACCGCTGGGATGGCGACGCCCCTTCCTGCACCATCGCAGCACTGATTGGCCACACCTGCTGTCAGTCACCCGGTTGCCGCCCGCCTCTGCCCAGCTTTCCTGGCACGTCTTCCAGTCTGCGCGGCCTCCGGTCAAGGCAACCTACGGTCACGGCAACCTCCGGTCAGATGAGCGGCAACCTCAAGATCCTGGAGAGGTGAAGATGGAGAGTGGGGGAATTCAGGAAGGGGGCGGGGTGGGTGGGGGAGGTGAGGATGGAGATAGGGTGGATTGAGAGAGGAGGGGGTAGGGAGGGAGAGGGGAAAGTGGGGGAGGGTGAGGAGGAAGACAGGGGATTGAGGGAGAGGAGAGGATCGGGAGGGAGATGGAGGGGAAAGTGGTGGAGGTGAGGAGGGAGAGTGGGGAAGGAGGGGGGATAGAGGGGAGAGGAGGGGGATAGGGAGAGGTTCTATTGCATAAGTCGGTGGGGGCGCTGCAATCCAGCGCCCTGTCAGCAGCGTGTTAGTTTTTTTCAACTTTTTAAATTTTTTTGTATGTTTTAAAGTATGTTTTTAATGTTTCTTTGTGTGTCTTGTGTGGGGGGAGGTGTGGGGGGGGGGTAAGGGGGAAACCGTTTCGGTAGCCTGCTCCACGGAGAGACGACTTTTTTCATGTTGCTTCCCCCGTGGCCTAACAGCAAGGATCGGTGCGGCCTTTCCCGGAGATGCGCCGGGGCTTCAGCGGCGGGCGCAGCGTGTACTCTCATCGTGGAGCGGGCGAGCCCTCACTGGGGCTCGCTGGAGGGGAGCGCTCCGTTTCGCTGGCCCGCGGCAACCGGCAGCCGGAAGCCGCTGTCTGCAGAGCTCCAGCTGGTGCAGCGTCCGCAGTCTGGGATCCCTCGTGGGGGACCCGGGAGAAGAAGAAGCCACCACTGCCGGCCCGCGGCCTACCTCTACCGCGGGCCCGGCTGGACTTACCATCACCCCTGGAGGGGAGCTTCGACCGCCGGCCCTGCGGTCTGCGGTGCTTCTGGCTGCGGCGCGGCGGGGACTTTAATTCTTCGACCGCCGGCCTGCGGCCTACACCAACTTGAAGCCGCGGTCTCCAGTGGGGAGGCACCGATTCAGGACTTACCTGGACTTACCTTGTTTAAACATCTAGACGCCCGCAGCGACGACTGCGGGAGGTTGAGGTCCCGACCACGGGGGGAAATGGAGGAGGACTGGCCAAACTTTGTGCCTTCCACCACAGTGATGAATGCTGTGGTGGAATGTTTGTATTAAATTTTTTAATTGTGTATTGTGCGTTCTTTATTATTGTACCGCTGCTGGCAAATTCATTTCACTTGCACTTTATGTGCAATGTGACGAATAAAACCGTATTGTATTGTATTGTATTGTATTGTATTGTATTGTATTCAGCCTATCAAGTATGTGCTGATACTGTAAAACTGCAACAAATAAGAATTTCATTGTTCTGTTGCCGGTGCACTCTTAACATTTACTTTGGTTTTACTGACACCTCGGATTCCCTTATCTTTCTTGTGCTTCAGAATACATCATAAGTGCTTGGCAATTTAATCACAAACCCGTACGTCTTTGGAATGTGGGAGAAACTGGAGCACCAAAAACAAAACCCCATGCGGTCTCAGGGAGAACGTGCTGTACAAACTCCATACAAACACCTCCGTCCAGTTCAGGATCGACCTGCGTCTATGGCGCTGTAAGACAGCAACTCTACTGTTTCACCACTGTGCTGCCCCATCTAGTTTGCTGCAGTTTCATTTCATGTCCTTAAAATGTTGATGCAGTAGATCATTGGTAGCTTGAAACAATGTCTCTGACACCTGGACTACACAGAAGGCCATAGCAGTATTCGACACAATAATTAAGCGACTTTGAGTCCTGAAAAAAAGCGCTATATAAATAAAATCTATTATTATTATTATTATTATTATTATTAAGGTTTGCTATCATGAGAGAGGATTGGGGGGAGGCAGAGGACCAGGAGGATAAACAAATCATTCTTGGCAAAAAACTCCAATCCAAATATAATAACTTAAATACCCTCAATCAAAGAGTTGACGAGGGCCCTTATTCACCGGTGGCAAGTGAAAGACTATGGACATTCAGTGGTAAAGATTGTAGATAACCTTGCCAGATGAGCTGATGCCAGGTCCCATTCCAGTACCCCCCTCCCCCCCCCCACCGCAGGATAATAACAGATACTTTAGTCTGAATGGTAGAAAGCTAAGCTTGCACAACATCAATTTGATCTTCCATTCAAACCATTCAGATCTTAATTGGCAGTTGCATGTGCTTCACTCTAATATTGGGCATCATGTTGTCCACATCTGTATGAATGAAGATGGCCATCCCATGCACATTCAAAGTGCAAGTTATACACCATTCCATAAGATGAACGACAATAGATGGCACCTGATGGCAAGCTCAGTGTAGAACATCCTCTGGTATGGCTCGTGCAGTCTCTATTGCACTATCTGTAGAGGAAAGCCATAATCTAAAAAGAGTCAACTTGAATCCTTGTAATGGTGGCATCCCCCCTCAGCTAGTCACATTCCAGAGTCTAGATCAACATACAGAATGTCCTTGTAATGTGGGATTGTGCTGGCTGCTATGTTAGGAAACTTTGTGATGCCTACAATCTTTGGAAGTTCATCCAAATAGCCAGTTTATGGTGTTAATCCATGTGCATCCTTGATTGAATCTCTTTATTATGGACACAAGGATGATCAAGTTTGCAGGAGAGTTTGTAATGTTTCCAAATACACAGGACAAGATGTTTAAAATCCAAAGTGGCAAATATCAACTTACTCCCGATGGTGATGGGAGCCTTCTGCACTCACCTATGCTCCTCCGATGTTGAGAAAGGCTAGGCAGACACGTCATTGGGGTTATCAAGTGGGCACCTACTTTCATCGACGTTTTGCTGATCGAACCCACGACGTCTCCAGTAGGCTCAGCGGTGCATTCTGGCATCCCAAGTACATACTGAGCAGTTGCTGATCAATCTTAGAGAGCCACAAAAAGCGGCAGTAACTCAGCGGGTCAGACAGCATCTCGGGAGGAAAGGAATAGGTGACGGTTTGGGTCGAGGTCCTCCTTCAGAGATGCTGTCTGTCGCGCTGAGTTACACCAGCTTTTTGTGTCTATCTGTTTAAACTAGCATCTGCAGTTCCTTCCTACAAATGCTGATTAATCTTTGCTTTGAATATTCCTTAAAGTTAATGAAACCTACAGGGAGAATGTGCCAGACGGTGTCTAGACTGCAGGGGGTCTGCAATTACCACTTGCCCAGACGTGGGTTTTATAGTGGAAACTTCTATTGAGGTGCAGCATTTGGAAAAAAAAAATAAAGTGCATTCAGAACAGCTCAATCTGACAAGAGGTGGGAGGTGAAAGAGAAAGGATTTCAGAGGCCTTATCTACAAGGTGGGAGCATTTTCAGATGGTGGCCATTTCAAACAGTCTTCAGAAGGTAATTCTTCTAGGTGTACATCAATAAGGCCTTCTACCAGCTGCCGCGCTGGGCTGCCTTTGAGCTATGGGGAACTGGTACGAAAGAGGTGAGGCCCGGTAGTGGGGATCAGCCATTACAGATTGAGCTGTTCTGAATGCACTTTAATCATTTTTCTCAAAGGCTGCACCAAAATTAACTAAGACCTCCATGAGACACTCAGCCACAACCCAATCTCAGAGCAGGGTGAGGGTGTGACTTTTGTTCTTCAACCGGGTAAGATGAAGCCCAAACCATCCCTTTCTAATGGAAAGCTTCCATGGCGAACGGAATCAAGGGATATGGGGAAAAGGCAGGAGCAGGATACTGATTCTAGATTATCAGTCATGATCATATTGAATGGTGGTGCCGGCTTGAAGGGCCAAATGGCTTACTCCTGCACCTACTTTCTATGTTTCTGGTCAGTTTGCTTGTAAATGATTCAACTGATTGTAAGAGCATCAAACACAGGCCAACTGCTCTTTCAACAACATTGCTAAGTTCCAAAAGAACACAAGAAAAAAGAAGTGCAGGCCCCTCGATACCTCAAGCCTGCACTGTCATTTAACATGGTCACAGCAGATCCCCACCCCACAGGCCTCACATCCTCTTTTGTACCAGCTCCCCCATAGCCCAAAGGCAGCACAGCACCACAGCTGGTAGAGTTGTCGCCTCGCAGCACTAGAGACCCTGGTTCGATCCTGACCATGGATTTCTGTGAAGGCCTGGATTTCTTTCAAGTGCTCCAGTTTCCTCCCACATCGCAAAGTGCGGGTTTTTCGGTTAATTGGCCTCTGTATATTGTCCCTGTATTAGAAGGTAAGATAACGTAGAAGTAGTGTGAATGGGTGAACAATGATCAGCATGGACACGGTGGAGCCCGTGTTCATCACTAAACTCAACTCTGCCTCAATACCATAACCTTAAAAAAATATCTATCTCCTCTTTAAATATTCCATTAATCTAGCTTGCACAACTCGTCAGTGAAGAGAGTTCCAGAGATTCATCACCAAGTGCATAACCTCTCTCCCTCTTTCCCCACATTAAATTTAATTTGCCAAGTTTTTATCTACTGATTCGACCTTGTATTCTACTGCTTAGTCCAAATATCCTCAGCACAACATGCCCTCCCAACTAATTTTGTGCGAGTACCAAACTGGGATTTCTCAAACACTTCCCAAACTTAGAGACCATTAATATAAATAGCAAATAATTAAGGGCCAATAATTGATCCTTGGGGCATTCCATTAGTTACATCCATCTTGTTCTATGCAATCAGTTGCTCACAGTGACATAATAAAAGTCAATGCAAACATCATTCTGAATCCACACCACAAAACAATAGCAAATGTTAATTGTGCATTCGCTCTTTGTCTATCTTCTTAACAGTCAAATTCTATTATGGAAATAATATGAGTATTCTGTGTATTGCTCGCTCTTTGTGAAGTTCATGTCCTGGTTTGATTACGTATCTCAAGGTAATTTGTACATGAAATTTATTACCTTTTACGTTTTAATGTTTTATGTACATCTGACATGCATACATCCATAGCTCGCAGATTTTGCTTAGAAGTCTTTCCTGGATGGTACTGCTATACAGAAACTACTGTAGTGGTAGATGGTTAGTTTTGTTTAGTTTACAGATACAGTGCAGAAACAGGCCCGTTGGTCCACTGAGTCCACCCAGACCAGCGATCCCCATATTAACACTATCCTACACAGACTAGGGACAATTTACACTTATACCAAGCCAATTAACCTACAAACCTGTACGTCTTTGGAGTATGGGAGGAAACCGAAGATTTCGGAGAAAACCCACGTGGTCATGGGGAGAACTTACAAACTCCGTACAAACAGCACCCGTAGTCGGGATTGAACCCGGGTCTCTGACGCTGCAAGCACTGTAAGGCAGCAACTCTACTGCTGCGCCAGAATGTCGCCAAAGTTATACACAGTTCCTGAAATTCAGGCCTATTGATTTCAAAGGGAACTAAAGTACAGAGGCATTGTACTGCTTACTGACGGTATATGTAGCTTGTTTAAGAATGCTGAATGGAGATGAATTTCGAGGTATATGTGTTGCATGTTAGAGGTAGAAAAAATTATTGGTTAAATCCTTCATTCTTCAGTCACACCACAGGAAAAACAATACACCTATAACAACACTGCAAATTATTTTGCATTGTCATGTAAAATTCCTTATAATTGCAATTCAAGATGTATTAAAGGATTTTTTTTTCAAAGAGATAAGACAATTAATAAGAGTGATAACAAAAATCTATGACCACTGCATCACAGAATTCAAAATGATTGTTAATGAAGAATTTACTTTTGCAAGCAAATCTTTGATAGAGACAAGGAGAATAACATTTGACAAAAAGACGTGATAATTTTTTATCAAGGATCTGGTAGAGCAAAGTAACCAAAGAATAGAAAAAAGAATGTATTTATTTTACCCCTTGAACCAGATGAGATTACAAGACTTTCAAAAGCCCTCTTTGACAAACAAAAATACATCACACTGTAGTTTTTTTTGAAGTTATACTAAAACCATAATAGTGCATGAATACCAACATATTCTTTTAAAATCTCATTATCCATAATTTTAAAGGAGGAATTCATCCATTAAAATATTTCAACATCACAGATAAACCAGCAGTTAAGTTACACAAGGTACTGAAAATTAAAACCATTTTTATGTATAGCTTCTTGCCATCTGGTCCAGATTCCCATCCTTCATGAGTTCATTACAGTGATGGACCCGTCACCAATGCAGTTTTCATTCTGTCAGGATAATGTTATCATATAAAAATGATCTTTTATGTTACCATAAAACAGTAGCCATCAAAATGTTCAGGGCTAGATGCATTTTGGAATGTTTCTTATACCACTAATACGTTGTATCATTCCTGAAATCAGCAAAGACATGCAATCATTGTGATCAATTCTGTTAGAATAAGTTACACTTTTTGCATATAAACCATATGAAAATTTTATTTCAAATGTCAAGCATTGCCAAGTATTTGATATTAACACCAACGTTAAGAAGAAGATATACAGGAAAGTCTTACAATACTGTATTAAATTACAAGAGTTGAATCCTTTATTTCTGCGCATGTACATATTTGGCTTTGAAAAAAAAAACATGAAATTGATGCCTCTAGCCTTTTCACTTTCCTGCAGTTTAGTTTTTACTAATATTCGATTAGTATGGAAGCAGAGTTATTTAAAAGCCATTTCTTGATAGTGAAAATACTTAAAAATAGTGTACTTTTGTTTTTTTATATATATAAAAGATTTCACATCATAATGCGGCTGATGTCAAGTGGACACTGTGCTTAAGTCATAAGAATCCAGGATTAAACAGTGGCTGCAGACACAGGGGCATTGCCTCGTCAAACGCTTTATTTCCAGTACTTCCACATCAGTTGTGCATGTGAGTCAAGCTCCAATTCCAACATTTTCAATGATGTTTATTTTTAAAATTTGTTTTATGTTTTTTTGTGTGTGTGCGAACAAAGCATCCAATTACTAATTAGATGAACTCCACACAAAATAACAGGAATTCTTCTTTGAGAAAAAAATCTTCACAACACTGGATGCCTCGCACCAATC
>CM075977.1:270756619-271128395 GCA_038087875.1 Malacoraja senta
ACAATGTTGCTTATCTAAAGCCTAAGGAAATATAATGATTTATAAGAGCTGTAGTCTCATAGAATTGAAGAGGAAATGAAGAAAAGAATGATCGTAAGAGCAAAGATGAAAACAACGGATCCCCAGCTGAGTGGAAGAGAGTTAGTCAGAACCGCAAGACATAGCAAACAGCATGGCTCTAAACCCTTGTATGAAAGTGTGAAAACAGACTGAAATTATATAATATGCACAAAGAAACAAAGCAACAGTGATATACAATAACTAACCATTAAATAATAAAGTATATTTAATAGTAACATTTTTTAATGTCAAATGTAGAAAATTCCCTTTCAAATGTAAAAATGAAAATCCACCTTTGGCAGTGTAAAATGTAGATACATAAAAATGTGAACACACAGCATATTATTCAGAGGATCTGCTGTGTATGCATTTTGATTGCAATTTATAAATTGCACATTAATACACACTTTATGATTATTTTAAGGGTGAATTTTTATGTTCCATGCATGAAATGCACCTCTGCAGGAAGTATGCCATGCAGTAGCGATGTTAATTATTGTCCCATGCTTATATAACCCTCTTCCCATCAAATTAGATCATAAATAAAACAAAGTGTACACTGGCAAGAAATCAGGTGTGATCAGCCATGGCAGTCTACTGTTGATATCTGAATCCTTGATTTGCTGAGGATTGAGTTGTTGGAGCACTATTTGGCTCAGTTGGGCTCAATAGTGAAGCGCTGCAAATATCACAATGATACCTGTTCATTGTTCAGGAGACTGCTCGAGCCTTTTCATAGAAAGTGGACCTTTCAGTAATTGTCCTGACAAGCCTCCTGCACAAGTGGAGCCTGAAGGCAAATCTGCCCAGAGCAATGAAGTCATGGTGACCCTGAACTTGTTAGCTCCTGAATTGCCTCAGGCAGTGGTTAATAGATGCTGCATCTCAGTTTGTACAACACTGCAGCATTCATAAAGTGTCAGATGCTGAATACATAAAGAAGTCTAGGATAGCATCATAGAATTGCTGCAGTCCTATCTGTATATCCTTTTTTTTCCAGGGAGGAGTTTATTTGGTCCATTGAGCCCACCCTGACCCTCCTGAGAGAGAGGACATTTGTGTATAAAATCACAAGAGGAATAGATTGGGTAGATGCACAGGGGCTCTTGCCCAGATTAGGTGAATCGAGGACCAGAGGACATAGGCTTAAGGTGAAGTGGAAAGATTTGATAGGAATCTGAGGGGTAACTTTTACACACAAAGGGTGGTGGGTGTATGGAACAAGCTGCCAGATGAGGTAGTTGAGGCAGGGACTATCCCAACATCTAAGAAACAGTTAGACAGGTACTTGGATAGGGCAGGTTTGGAGGGATATGGAGCAAACGCAGGCAAGTGGGACTAGTGTAGCTGGGACATGTTGGCCGGTGTGGGCAAGTTGGGCTAAAGGGCCTGTTTCCACACTGTTTCACTCTATGACTCTACGACAAGAGAGCCAAGAGCAAAGAACTAACCTTCTTCTCCCAAAGAGAGAACAGCAGACAGGGTTAGATCAGGATCTCACAGACTTCCTGGAAGCTCAGAACACCACAGACTGCACAAATGTGATACTAAGAGTTCCAGATATCAACCCTGAGCTGTTCGTTGTTAGATAGCTTATGCTGAGCCATATCTCAGGTGCAGCGCTTCATCATAAATGGTTGGAGGAGACATGCTCTCTCCGATATCATGAAAATATTAGTTCACTTGAGCAAGTATTATTAATCAAGGATGTCAACCAGTCAGCGGAAAGACTGTATATGATTACAATCGCGTCCACAGTGTACAGATACATTTGGGGATTAACGTTTAGTGCAAGATAGAGTCCGGTAAAGTCCATTTAAAGATAGTCTGATGTTCTTCAATAAGGTAGATAGTAGATAGGTAGATAGCTCAGGACTGCTCTCTAGTTGTTGGTAGGATGGTTCAGTTGCCTAATAACAACTGGGAAGAAACTGTCTCTAAATCTGGAGGTGTGCGTTTCCACACTTCTATACCTCTAGGCTGATGGCTGAGTGAACGGGGCGAGTCTAATCCTTGATTATGCTGCTGGCCTTGCCAAGGCAGTGTGAAGTGTAGATGGAGTCAATGGAAGGTTGGTTTGTGTGATGGTCTGGGCTGTGTCCACAATTTTCTGCAATTTCTTGCAGTCTTGGATGGAACTGTTCCCAAACCATGCTGTGACACATCCTGATAAAATGCTTTCTGCAGTGCATAGTTGTTGATTCTTCACCTTAATCATTTCCACGAGTGTTGTTCCAGGTTTCTCTGCATGCCCTACATTTCTATTCAAGGGCCACAGTCAAGTTGGTGCATGATTGCTCACTTACACTGGAGAAGGTTGCAGACACCAATGAAGGGCATGAACAAAGACACATGAACTATTCCGTGTCGCCAACTCCTGGCTGTGCACTGCAGCATTTTATTACTGACAGCAGCAAGAGTGTGAGCCAGCAAGCTAATGGGAAACTTCAAGGACAGTGGTAGACATATAAACGCAGTCATCTTCCACCATCACTCTCTGCTTCTTTCCATGAAGCCAATTTTCCATTCAGTCAGCTATCTCTCCTTGGATCTCATGCGACCTAACCTTCCAGAGCAGCTTATCATGCGGAACCTTGTCAAATGCTGAAATCCATATATACAATATCTACTGCTCCGCCCTCATCAACTTTTTTGGTCACATATTCAAAACCTCAATCAGATTTGCGAGACACGACCTCCCACACGCAAAACCATGCTGCCCTTGTCCATCTAAATGCACATATATTTCATTGCTCAAAATACTCTTTCATACTTTTCCAACATGAAGTTAGACTGACTGCCCTGTAGTTCCCAGGCTTTTCCCTGCAGCCTTACTTAAATAGAGGCACAATATTTGTCACCCACCAGTCTTCCGGTACCTCACCCGTATTTAATAACGACTCATAAATTTCAGTCTCTCTGAGAGAAATCTCCTCCCTAGCTTCCCCAAGTGGCCTCGAATACATCTGATCAGACCTGTGAGATTTGTCTACCTTCATACACATCAGGACCTTCAGCACCTCCTCGACTGTAATACTGACTGCCCTCAAGACACTTCCATTGGCTGCCCCAAGTTCCCCGGTTCTCATGTCTTTCTTCAAGATAAAAACGGAGGAGAAATACTCATTGAGGACCATGCCCATCTCCTGGGGCTCCAAACAGAGTTGATCTCTTTGATTCCTAATGGATCCCATTTTGTCTCTGGTCACCCTTTTCCCCTTAATGTACTTATAAAATCTCTTGGGATTATCCTTAATATTTTCTGCCAGACCTACAGTATCTCCTGCCCCCTATTTGTCCTCCTGATTTTCTTTTTTAGCTTGCTCCTCCAGGGATACACTTGATCCCAGCTGCCTAACCATCTGCTAATGTCACCTCTGACCACTGCTGTGACATCCTCCTGAATCAATAACGCAACTTCCCCTCCTCATTTACCGCCACCTACAGTATATCTCTCCCATAGCATCTGTACCCTGGAACATTAATCTGCCAGTGCTACCCATCTCTTAGCCAGGTTTCCGTAATGGCTGCAACATCCCAGTTGCATATCCCTATCCATGCCCTGAGATCATCTGCCTTACCTGTCAGGCCTCTCACATTAAAATGAGTGCAATTCAAACCAACAGTCCTTCGTCACTACCTGCCTTTCTCCTGTGTATTCTGTCCACTGAACTTTCTTTCATCATCAACCATACCGTCTTCCAACCTCTCAACTGCCCTGGTCCTGCATAGGATCTCCCCCCCCACCCACCCGCCAATCTAGTTGAAACCCACCCATGTAGCATTAGCAAACCTGTCTGCAGGATATTGGATCGTCTCCAGTTAAAGTGCAACCCAATGCCTCTTGTACAGGTCACCTCCGCCCCAGAAAATATCCCAATGGTCCAGATGATCAGATTTAATGAAAGCAAGCATCAAATAGAGGGACACCATATTTTTGTTTCCAACCTCTACTGGAAAATCATCAGGATGACTGGATTTTTTAATTATCTAAAAGGTAAAAAGTTCAAGAGTATAGTCACTTTGAGTGGGAGGAGCATAATTATACCATCTGAACCTGGTAAGTGAAAGGAGATTGTGGGAAGTGAAATAATTGAATATGAAAAGGAGCTCTAAGTACAGTATATAGTCATCTTCCTTTGACCTTCCTTTGGTCTTGAGATCGTTTAGCTCACGATTGCAAGGAGCCCTCAATGCAACTATGTCAATGGACAAAAGTCAGAGGAATTTATGTCTGTTCTCCAGTCTGACTTTGCATGCCTCTCTCTTCTGCTAGAAAGAGGGAGGCCTGTTGAAGGTTTTGCCGTGTCCCCGTGTGCCATGCCTGCTATAGTTGAACGGCTGGAAGTAGATGGAAGATTTGTTTGAGCATTATAGTGGCAAGTATGTGGATCTAGCATGAAGATCTGCCTATGAAACTGCAAGAGGATGGAATTTGTTGACATGGTCACAACCCTTGGCCACCCATGCGAGGTTATTACATTTCATTCCGTCCAGTAATCAGGATCATTATGGCTTTCATTATTTCGGCCACAACCTCATCTGACTGCTTCATTTCTGCCCTGATTAACCTCGTCCTGGTGAGCAAGTCAGTCCTCTCAGTAAGGTCCATCTCTTCGATGCGAATATCTACGTTAGTTATGCCTTACTAGCCAGCTATAAAGGGGAAGGGGGGGCACCTACTCTCTGCCTTTTCTTTCTAGTGCAGAAAATAAAGAGCAAAAGCCGGCCGTTATGCAAAATGGATGCCAGATTCAATTCTAACAGTTTCATATCACGTAGATCATAATAAAATTAAATGCAGCATGAAAAACCTGCAATCTTTTTCCAATGATGTAAGTCCATTTAGTAAATGCCCTACTGCCAATTACGTGCTCTCTCACTCACATCCAATTGCACAGTTATAGTTAGACTATGCTGTACTTCAAGCAAACCCACTTTTATTTCCTCATCACTAGCTACAGATTATTATAATGCAAGAGAAAGCTAATATTAATACCGTTTTCTCACTTTGGATGTTTAGACATGATATTGTAAAGAAATTAGAAAACACAGAAGATATCAGAAATACCTAAAAAAAAGACAAAGTACTGGAGTAATACGGTGGTTCAGGGAGCATCTCTGGAGAACATGGATTGAGAAACAGAGATCATGTTTCTGATCAATAACCTTCAATCAAAATTAGGTATAGTATGTAATAAGCAGTTCTGAAGACGTGGAGAAAAGATAGAAAGCAGAAAATATTAATTGACAAAAAGGGGTCACATAGATCTTGAGGATGTGAAAATGCAGAACAATTATCTGGAAATACTAAAGGACTGTGGAAGGAATGTGGGAAATCTGAAATAGAAATGTCAAAAATGCTTAGCAACAGGAATTGTTAAAAAAAAAAACTGTCATTGAGGCTAGGAGCTATAACACGTCCATTCTGAAGATGTAATGATTTGAGTGGACAAAAGCACACAGTTCAGAGTGGGAGTGAGATGGAGATTTTACTTCGGAGTCATGTGAGTGACTAGGTGAAGAAGCCCCGCCAGTCCGCATGCGCGTCATTACGTCTGACGCTTGGCGCAACGACGGGCTGGAAGGCGTGTAACTCCACCAGCGGTAAGTTTAAAAAACCCTCAGGTAAGTTTTAAAAACTTAGTTGAGGTAGTTTTTTGCGGTTGGTAAGTCTTGTTGCAGGAGCAAGTCGACCATGGAGAAAATGACTAAGGGAAGGTCGAGGTGGGCTGCCGGGAGAGCAGCTATAGAAGACCGCGGGAGTGCGGGTAGCGGTCCATCTCGCCTTCAGAGTCACTGGCGGCACAGCCAGTGGCTTCCGACGTGGTGCCGGTTGAAAGCACCGTGGCTACTCCGGTGGGACGAAAAGCCACTAAGAAGTCGGTAAGGCCTGTTGACTCGGATGAGTCGGGCCAGGAGGGTTCTCCTCCCACAATGGATAGCGTCTTCGGACGTCTGTCTAGGATGGAGCTCCTGATGGAGAGGATGCTCCATCACGATATGCTCCAGCAAGAGGAGCTTTATATCCGTGGGTCTCCTCGGGGGTCCGTGGCAGCGGCACCTGTAGAAGGGCTGCTTAATGTCTCCCTCTCGGAGGAGGAGAGCAGACGGGGTCAGTTTTGTTCTGACTCCGAGGTCGGAGGTATAGCCGGTGAGCATACCCCAAGGCAAGAAGGCCGCGAACCAGGCATGGCATCTAAATTTGCTATACCGACCGGAACTGGGGAACCGCTGGATGAGGACCTGGCCATGACTATAAATTACATGGCCTCACACCAGCTGCAAGACCTCACAATGGAAGAAACTTCCAAAAAATACGAGACACCTGCCAATTGTGCCTCGATCAAAGTGCCAACTGTGAACCATGCTATCTGGGGTCACATGGGTGTAGGTATCAGAGCCCAGGAAGTGAGGCTCCAGAAGATACTAAAGCTGCTCACTTCAGGCATTACAGCTTTCGCTAGGTCGGGCGATGGGGATCCCTGTCTGAGGTGCAGCAGGATGCTCTGGCCCTAATGTGCAATGCACATTTTGAAATAAACTGTCTCAGAAAGAGTGCTATCCGTCCTACTCTGAACCCCAAGTTTGCGGCACTGTGCAAATTGAGCAATGTGCAACCTACTGTTCGGTGATGACCTATCAAAATGGGTCAGAGAGTTGGACGACGAGGCAAAAACGGTCGGCCTCATAAAAGCCCAACCGACTAGCAAAATTCCACTTCAGCGACAGCACCCCTACAAGCGGTTCGCTGAAGCTGGTTCAGGCCAAGGACCAAGCCGGGCCTTGCCAACCATGTGCAATTGGCGCACTCCAACATTCTTCCCCTCCAGAACTCGGGGGCAGAAGTTTCCACCGATAACCTTGGAGGTAGGTAGAGCTGGTTCTTTTCAGAACATGTCATGTATGGGTCAGTTACAAGTTGGTGGGAGATTACATTTGTTTTTTAATGAATGGTGTAGCATAACATCAGATTTGTTTATACTGCACAGTATACAAGGGTTCCAAATAGAATTCCTTTTCAAATTGCGTCCACCTACACAGCATACACCAAGCCGGACATTGGTTTTTTCACAACAAGATTCTTTAGATGTACAAGCTGAAATTGAAACGTTATCTAAAAAAGGGGTAATTGAGAAGTCGTTTCATCAATCTCACCAATTTGTGTCTAATATATTTCCTAGACAAAAGAAGGATGGTGGGTGTCGAATCATTCTTGATCTAACTCGACTTAACACCTATGTGCAGTATAAACATTTCAAAATGGAAACTTTTGTTACTGCTAAACAACTGGTTTCCAAAGGATGCTATATGGCATGCATAGATCTTAAAGATGCATACTATTCAGAACCCATTCATTACAATCACCGGAAATATTTGAAGTTTAGCTGGATGAGGCAACTATGGCAGTTTAAAGCATTGCCTAATGGGTTAACCTCGGCTCCTAGATTATTTACAAAGTTGTTAAAACCAGTGTTGGGCCTATTTTGGGCTCAGAATCATATTGTAATGGCCTATTTGGATGATGTCCTAATCATAGGCAAGACTCAGAAATCAGCTGAATTATCTGTTTCAGCTACCAAACTCATGTTTGAGAGGTTGGGGTTTCTCATACATCCAGTTAAATCCAAATTGATACAATCTAGAGTCATTGATTATTTGGGATTCACCATTAATTCAACTCACATGTCTGTGACTCTGCCCAGGGGCAAGAGATCAGAGTTAATAGAAGCTTGTAACAATCTCGTTGATGAGCAACAATCTTCTATTCGACAGGTGGCTAGTATAATTGGCAAATTAGTGGCTGCTTTTCCAGCTGCACAATTCGGGCCTTTACATTATCAAAATTTACAACGTGCAAAGGAGCAGGCACTCAAAAGACATGCAGGTCATTTCAACAAACCCATGCGTTTACCAGCTGAAGCCATTGCTGAGTTACAGTGGTGGATAGCGAATATTTGGCATTGCTCCAGTAAAATTCTGATTGATATACCTTCAGTTATTTTACAAACTGATGTTAGTGCTTTAGGATGCGGAGCTACTGATACCATCTCTAGCTGCAGTGGCATATGGAATATGCATGAGGCATTAATTCTTCGATCACATGGTATTAACTATTTAGAGTTGTTGGGAGCACTCTATGGCTTAAAGGCGTATTGTACTAGTATGCATCACTTGCATGTTCAGCTTCAGATTGACAACACTACAGCAGTAGCATACGTTAATCACATGGGTGGAATCAAGTCGGTATCATGTGATAAATTAGCTAACCTTATTTGGCATTGGTGTATTACAAGAAACATCTGGATTTCAGCTATCTACTTACCAGGTAGATTTAACATGGTGGCAGGCACCAGGTCACGAAAATTCAATGACAACACAGAATGGATGTTGAATCATGAAATATTTAATGATATTGTCGCTTGGTATGGCGTACCAGATATTGATTTGTTTGCATCCAGATTAAATCACCAGCTACCAAAGTATGTTTCATGGGAACCAGACCCAGGGGCAGTAGCGGTGGATGCATTCTCGCTACACTGGGGTGGAATGTTTTTATATGCATTTCCCCCATTTTGCCTCATCACTCGGTGCTTGCTTAAGATCGAGCAGGACTCAGGCGTTTTGGTAGTTCCCGACTGGCCTACACAACCATGGTTCCCACTCGTTCTGAGACTAATAACACAGCCTTTTATGGCTGTCCCCAAATACAGTAACCTGCTGGTTCACCCTGTGACTGGGGAGAACCATCCACTACATGACCGTATTAATCTATTGATTTGCAGATTCTGAGGAGACCGTTCCTGGGGCTCGGACTATCAGGCCGTTCGGTGGATGTGATTACTGCGGCCTGGAGGGATAGTACTAAAAAACAATACATCTCTCATATCAAGAAACGGGAGGTGTTCTGCTTGCAGTCGAACATATCATACCACACGGCAAGCATACCGATGTGTTGGAATTTCTTTCCACACAATATTTTGATGAGCGACTGGGCTATAGTGCCATCAACAGTGCCAGTAGTGCCTTATCGTCCTACCTGTGGCAGGGATCGGGACAACACTCTGTTGGGTCTCACCCTTTAATATCCCGGTTCATGAAAGGTATTTTTAACTGTAATCCCCCCAGGCCCAGGTACACGGAGATCTGGGATGTGAGTGTGGTTCTCACGCTGCTTCGCCAATGGGCTCGAGCAACATCCCTGTCTTTGCCCAGACTCACTCTTAAAGTGGTCATGCTCATGGCGCTGGTTTCAGCGCAAAGCGTCCAGACGTTGCAGAAGCTGCGACTGGACAGGATGGTTTCATCTGTAAATAACATAACATTTTATGTTTATGATTTGCTTAAGCAGAGCAGGCCAGGGACGTCAGGGCTTAAACTTATTTTTATGGCTTACCCCATAGACCTTCGCCTATGTGTAGTTATGCACTTGCAGCAGTATATCAAGGTCACCAAGAGCCTCAGAGGCTCAGAATTAACGATATTCATCAGTCACAAAAAGCCTCATAAGAAGGTGTCGGAACAGACCATTTCAAGGTGGCTAAAACAGGTTCTGGCTTGTGCCGGAGTGGATACTGACGTTACTAAATCTCACTCCACCAGGGCGGCATCAACGTCAGCAGCGAGGGCACTGGACGTCCTTCTCGACCAAATCCTCGCGGCCGCAGGATGGTCCAATGAACTGACATTTCAAAGGTTCTATGTTAAACCTCTTGCCACACCGGGGGTATTTGCCCACTCCATTTTAAATTCTGTTTTATAGCTTACCCCTGGGAGAGAGGGGTCGCTATTGTTTTCTTTTTTGCTAATTAAAGCATCAACATGTTTAAGTCTGTATCATGTTTGAATGCATTATTTATTATTACTCATCCTGTGTCAACTGAGGCAGTGTGTCGCATGGACTCGTATCCACGGCATGAAATCACAGAGCTTTGAAATCTTCACGTAATCACTCACGTGACTCCGAAGTAAAATAGTAAGATTAAACGAGAACTTACCAGTTTGAAGTTTGATCTTTATTTTATGAGGAGTTACGATGAGCGATTATGTGCCCTCCGCTCCCAACCCTCGTATCATAAAGGTCATCTGGTAGTTCTAGTCTTCTTTAAATCTTACTATGTCACTTCGACTACTGTTATTTGTGATTTCACACCGCTTTGAAGATTGATGCGCATGCGGACTGGCGGGGCTTCTTCATGTAATCGCTCATCGTAACTCCTCATAAAATAAAGATCAAACTTCAAACTGGTAAGTTCTCATTTAATCTTACTATTAAAATAACAGTCGCCAGGAATCGGTAAGTAATACTTTTGTACTGAACAGTGTTTTTTTAATGCATTTATGAACAATGGCAATTGCTGGCATGGCAAACATTCACCTTGCAACCCAACATTACTTGAGAAGGTAGTGGTACAGAATGAGGGGATCAAGGGAAGTATGGGTAGAGTCAGACAGGCACTATGTGAGAGTAAGGTGGACATACACAACAAAAGTAATGAAATGTTCCTGATCACAAGATCATGTGATGGGAGCATAATTCGGCCATTTGGCCCATCAAGTCTATTCTGCCATTCAATCATGGCTAATCTATCTCTTCCTCCTAACCCCATTCTCCTGCCTTCTCCCCATAACCCTTGATACCCGCTCTTGTTCTGGCCAAGAGCAGGAATTGCTACTGATATAGAAAATGGACGATGAAGGAGGGAACTTGAGTAGGGCTGAAGTAAACTATGTTTTATATATTCCACAAAGGTAGGCATTACTTGTACCCTTGTAGGTTCCTTTAATTGCAGTTTTACCAGGAGAACGTGAGTGGAGTTATTTCACGGGAGACTAAACATGGTCAAGTCAAAGATTTGGTGGAAAGGGACTGGTTTGGACTGCTGATTAGCGAGAAATTGAAGGTCCAATTCCCGCCTGTTCTCACCATTAGATGGTGCAAGAGTACATAAGTTCGTAAGTTGTAGGAGCAGAATTAGGCCACTCGGCCCAGTAAGTCTACTCTGCCATACAATTATGGATGATCTATCTTTCCCTCTCAACCCCATTCTCCTGCCTTCTCCCTATTATCCTTGACACCCTTACTAATCAAGAACCTGTCAAACTCCACTTTAAAAATATTCAATAACTTGGCCTCCACAACCTACTGTGAATGAATTCCACAGATTTCCCAACCTCTGACTAAAGAAATTCCTGCTCATCTCCTTTCCAAAGGTTCGTCCTATTATTCTGAGGCCATGGCCTCTGGTTCTAGACTCTCTCAGTAGTGGAAACATCTTCTCCACATCCACTCTATCCAAGCCTTTCTGTATTCGGTAAGTTTTAATGAGGTCTCCCTCATCATATCATCCCTGGGATCATTCTTGTAAACCTCCTCTGGACTCTCTCCAACATTAGAACATCATTCCTCAGATACGTGGTCCAAACATGCTCGCAATACTCCAAATGCCTTATCAAGACCAGTGCCTTATAAAGCCTTAGCATTTCATCTCTGTTTTTGTATTTGAGCCCTCTCAAAACAATTGCTAGCATTGCATTCTCCTCCTTACTACTGATTCGACTTGCAAATTAACTTTTTGGAATCTTGCACCAGCATTCTTAAGTCCCTTTGCACCTCTGATATCTGAATTCTCTCCCCATTTAGAAAATAGTCTATGCCTTTATTCCTACTACAAAAGTGCATGACTCCACACTTTGTAACACCTAATTCCATCTGCCACATCACTGCCCACTCTCCCAACCTGTACAAGTCCTTCTGCAGAGTCCCTGCTTTCTTTACACTACCTACCCCTCCACCTATTGTGGTGTCATCTGTAAACTTGGCCACAAAGCCTTCAATTCCCTCATCCAAATCATGACTTACTGCATGACTGACATCCTTCCATTCATCCACTTTTCTAAAAGATGGCCAAGTGACAAAAAAACAATATAAGCCCATAGCAACCATTGTTACTTTCATTACAAGTCTTCCTGCTTTAGTATTATCTCCACTCCCTGTGATAATACATTGTTTCACTGCCTCCTTTCTCTCCATTCTTACCATGGCTTTCCATAGTTATCAATGTTCCTTTGCCCCCCTCAACCCTACCCTACCCTCACTATGTGTGTTGCATTTCCTTCAATTCTGCTCTCACCTCATCTACCCCTCCCAGAGCTTGTCAGCATTCCTTGTATCCTCACTTTCCACCCGACGGCCTTAACATTCAATTATTTCATCTTCTTGAATTCCTGACATTTCCAAAATGAAACCATCACCAAGCACATCTTCCCTCCCTCTCACTGCCTTACTGCATGGACCCATTCCCTCCACAATGTACTTGTTTATTCCTCCAATCCACCAATATCCACTTCCCTTCCCAAAATCACCTAATCTTATTGAAGAAGGTACAACCCATTCCTTTAGAAAGACACAAAAAGCTGGAGTAACTCAGTGGGACAGGCAGCATCACTGGGGAAAAGGTATGGGCGGCGTTCGGGTCGAGACCCTTCTTCAGACTGAAGACTGAAGAAGGGTCTCAACTCGAAATGTCACCCTTTCCTTCTCTCCATAGATGCTGCCAGTCAAGCTGAGTTACTCCAGCATGTCGTGTCTATCTTTGGTTTAAACCAGCATCTGCAGTTCCTTCCAACCCATGTTTCTAGTTTTATCTTTTCTACTTCCAAATTCTAGAGCCACTAAATCCCCTTTCAGATTAAGCATGATTTAGTTCTACTCCTATTGAGTTGATGTAGTGCATTCACTGCTCATGATGTGGTGCAGTGTAGACTGGAGAACTAAAATTCCAGATTAGGTGACTGCTTTTACACAACACCATATAACCGGCCCATCCTCTAACCACACATTTTACAGTTTTCCAACACAATGTCAAATGTAATAGTGCACATGTAACCAATTGTTGCATGTGACCAGCATTTCTGCATTTCTATTTCAGATTTCCAGTATTCCATCAGCACCTCTGTTAATGTAAGAATTGTGTATTCAGAAAATAGTCCACTGAGGGAAGATGTTGTCAACAATGTATTTAAGCAGCACTTACTCACAAGAACATGCCTATCGATGCTACTTTGGTGTTTTGTCATGATAATTCTGCTCGAACAACCTTGATCCAAACATGGATCAAAGAGCTCAATTCCAGTGGCGATGTTAGAACGACTTTTCTTGCCATCAAGGCTGCCTTTGATGGAATATGGTGTAAACAAGCCCCATTGGGGTGGCACAGTGACGTAGTGGTAGAGTTGCTGCCTTGCAGCGCCAGAGACCCTGGTTCGATCCGACTACAGGTGCTGTGTGTACAGAGTTCGTATGTTCTCCCTGTGACTACGTTGGGCTTCTCTGGGTGCTCCGGTTTCCTCCCACATTCCTCCCATGTTTGTAGGTTAATTGGCGTTGGTAATAATAGTAAATTGTCCCGAGTGTGTAGGATAATACTAGTGTACGGGGTGTCACAAACGGTGGGCTGAAGAGCCTGTTTCTGCACTTTATCTATAAAGTCTAAAGTCTAAAGAGTAGGACTGAATGGACATCAAAGATAAAATAGTAAGATTAAACGAGAACTTACCAGTTTGAAGTTTGATCTTTATTTTATGAGGAATTACGTTGAGGGACTACGTAAAGAAGACCCCAATCGTCCGCATGCGCATCAATCTTCAAAGCGGCGGTGTGAAATCACAGATAATAGTGACTTAAGTATAATAGTAAGATGGAAGAAGACTAGAACTACCAGATGACATTTATGAGGGTTGGGAGCGGAGGGCACGTAGTCCCTAAACGTAACTCCTCATAAAATAAAGATCAAACTTCAAACTGGTAAGTTCTCATTTAATCTTACTATTTTACTTCGGAGTCACGTGAGTGACTACGTGAAGATTTCAAAGCTCCGTGATTTCATGCCGTGAGAAACGGGTCTACACAGCCACCACTGCTTCATTGACAAATGAGGGAAAAACATTCATAATGCATACAGTCATGACATAGATTTAAACATGCTGATACTGTTAAATGAAGTCATAATAATAGTCACACCACTCATCTGGCTGGAAACTATAACTATAATGTAAAATAGAGTTGACAAATACCCCTGGTCTGGCAATGGGTTATTATAAAATGTTTGGAACTTCGTTTGTTTGACCATGCTGCAGCCGTTAGGATGTGGCCCAGCGGAAAGTAAATAACCCTTGCTGCTGACGTAGTAGCAGCCCCGGTGGAGTGAGATCTGGAATCAGTATCTACTCCTGCATAAATCAAACTGGTCTGAACGGATACGTTCTTATAAAGTTTTTTGTAACTAATTAAGCATTGCAAGTTCAGAGCCTCGACGTCTTTTGGTGACCTTGACGTCATGTTGAATATGTGTGCCTTCACATAACCAAAATGTCCCTGGGTCCCTATTTTGAGACCTGACACCCCTTCTGCTCTGCTTAAGTAAAGTATAAACATAAAATATTATATATTATTTACAGATGTAACTATCCTGTCCCGTCGCATTTATGTAGCAACTGCACCTGTTGCTTTAAAACCAGCGCCAGGAGGATAATTCCCTTATGAGGGCCGGCCAAAGCTAAGGATGTAGCTGGAGTCCCCTGGTGAATAGTGTTAACACAATGTCAATATCCCATACTGCATTGTAGTTGTCCTAGGGAGAACTTGTGTTAAAGATATCCTTTACAAACTCGATAACCGGGGTGAACCCTACAGAGTGCGTCCCGTTTGCTGCAGCAAATATGATGGGAAGGCACGTTGGCCCAGTTAATGGCCCTATAACTCAATTCTTGTCAAAAGACCATTTAAAATAAACTCCAAGACGTTTTAACTGTAACATTAGCATTAAACAACGCTTCCCATCTCTGGAAGAAATGTACTGCTTGTTTGGTGCTATCCCAGCACTCTGGAGTGAACACATACAGGGCTAGGTGGGACAACCCAAGCTGTAGGGCAGTCTATTCAGAATCTGCAGAACATAAATTGATTTTATCATGCTAAGGCTAATTTCCCGAGCCACAGGCTGAACCAGCAAAGTTTACGTTTAGAATAATCGTATAAGGTTTTATTATTATTCCCGACAAATCGGGAACCAAAGCTGCATAGGCCAATCAGACAGTAGGAAAACCTAAACGGGATCTTGATGACTTTATTTGAAGACTGATGAGGCAAAATGGAGGAAGACATAAAAGACCATTCCTCCTCCTTGTAGCGAGAATGTATCTTTTGCCACTGTTATGCCACATATTTTTGCAACCTATGAATAAGCATGAAACCCATCATATCGATATTCGGTGTCTCATTGAACCAGAATGTCATAAATACTGTGTGATCCAACACCCATTCTGTGTTGTCATTGATCTGTACTTAATGATACACCAGTGGCAAATGAGATTAGGTAGACTATTACAGGATACTTTTATTTGATTGTACCCTTGTGACTAACATATGCCACCATCATAGTTTATCAACCTGAAGTTGAGCATGCAGATTATGCATATTCGCTCCTTTACTCTTTAACCCATAAAATGCACGTAGGATCTATAGATAGTAGATACCAATTACTGAAGAATTGGTAACTGATGCAAATCTCCTCCACCTCCAAACTGGAGATGACATTCGTAATTTCCCACATTAGGGCCATTAGCATCAGTTTGCAATATAACTGAATTTTTTTCCCTGACTGGAGTAATGCGGAATACTGTTTGTCCATCATTGTGACTTTGGTAGCTGCAGCTGGTAATAGCATGGTAATACGCATGTTAACAATCACCTACATGGCACTTTAGAGTTTGCCATTTAGCATGGTGTCAGCTCTCCCACTTGCACAGCTGAATCACAGGTATTATATTGCCAATTAGTCTTAATGAATAGAAGGCTGCTTATAACAACAAGGCTGTTTCAGATTTCTATTACTCCAATCTGTTGTCCAAGCCGGAGTCATAGGCCAATTAATAGCTAAAGTGAAATCCCAATGACCAAACAAGTTTGGTAACAACTTAATTTTAACTGGATAGAGGAGCCCAATTTCACAAAATAGTTTGAAACTGAAACAGTAGATTTTTAGCAAAATACAGCATTAAAATATCATTCAGCCGACATAACAAGTGTTTTTGAACTCTGAGTAATCCGCTTCGAATGCTTTATTATTATCATACTGTTATTATTGCCTCATCACAGCAATTGCCTCCTCCAAATATCTCCGATGATCACTGTAAATGGTAACACCCTATGAAAATCATTTGTTAATCACCCATCTTTCATAATGAACAGGCCACGCCTGCCATCATTTCGTGCCTGCCTTGAACGACAACTCTGGCCCGATTTCCGAGCCTGTCTTGCAAGCCATCCTGGCCATAATACTGAGCCTCTCTGATAATTCTGACCTGTCTTAAAAGACAACTCTGGCCATAATTCTGAGCCTATCTTGGCAGACAATTCTGAGCCTGCCTCAAAGCAACTCTGCCCATCTTTCCGAGTCTGTCTCGAAGGCAATCCTGGCCAAAATACTGACCCTGCCTCAAAACACAATTCTGGCCCTGCTTGGAATGCTAATATTGTCCAGTTTTACATGGTTTGATGCCTCTAAGTAGATTACAATGTCTTAATCATTTGTGTATCGTACAATCATGTGTAAATCTTACCAACTTGTAAGTACCTTTCGCCTGCTTTCATGCTGCCACCAGCTTCAGTGAACCGCTTACTGCAGATAAAGACGTGGGGTGCATTGTTGCCAACTATGAATCTTTGCTCGCCGTTGGCCTTGACTGGTCCAACAGCTTGTGCTTCGTCCTCCAGGTTTTGCCTGTTGAATAGGTCATACCTGAACAGAAGATTCGGCGGCTGGCTCTAATGTCCCCCTGATAGCGGTGTTCACTGCATTGTGTTGGGATGGCAAACCTTGCTGCCAGGAATGGTACCTCTGACACGTGCCCTTCATCCCTTGGGGTATGCTCCATGGCTATACCCTCAGACTCGGCGTCAGATTTACACTGACCCAGCATGCTCCCCTACTCCAAGAGGGAGACATTAAGCAGCCCTGTTACAAGGCGCTGCTGGCGCGGCCTTCAGCAATAGGCCAGCGCTGCCATAGACTCGGCATCAGATTACATACTGACCCGGCGGCTTCCATCCCTTGGGGTATGCTGCTCTGCAATACCTCCAACCTCAGGGTCAGAACAACTGCCCCGGTAAGCTCACCCCTTCCATGAGGGAGACATTATGCAGCCCTATTATAAGGTGCTGCTGGCACTGCTCTCCCATATGCCGGCGCTGCCATAGACTAGGCATGAACGTTAAGCAGCCCTGTTACAAGGCGTTGCTGGCGCGGCCTTTCCCATAGGCCCGCGCTGACACAACTCCTGCTGTTGGAGTGTATCTAGATGTAGCCTCCTCTCCATTAGGACCTCCATCCTAGCCAACCTCCAAATTTTTTCTCATTACCAGAAGGGAACCCTCCCGGCACCAGGGCTGACCATTTTGGTTGATTTACCCCATATCCTGGGGACCACTGCGGTCAGGGCACCGCATTGCTGCTGGATTTCCCCTCCCCGGGAACCCCAGCGTCGATATGCATTACTGGAGGGAAACCCTCCCGGCACCAGGGCTGACCGTTCTGGTCCGTTTAACCCCTATCCTGGGGAGCCCTGTGGTCTGGGAGCCGCATTACTGCTGGATTTCCCCTCCCCGGGAAACCCAGCGTCTATATGTATATCGGAGCGAAACCCTCCCGGCACCCGGTCTGCTGGATGTCCCCTCCCCGGGAACCCCAGCGTCTGGAAGTCACTGACTGTCCTGTCAGTGACTGGGGTCGCCAAACCCGACATTCCTCAGCTACCCGCTTCCGCGGTCAGAACCGTGGTTTCCCCACAGCCCATAGCTGGTTCCCTCGTCGGCCTTCGCGAAGCATCCGGCAGGAAACCTCTGTAACAAGAGGTTCCTGCAAGAAATCAAAAACAGGTAAGAAATACAAGCTTACCTGAAGTTTAAACTTACCATTGGCAGGAGCGACGCCTGCCAGTTCGGTGCTTTGCCATGCGAGCGTCATAATGACGTGCATGCGGACGATCGGGGTCTTATTCACGTAGTCACTCACGTGACTCCGAAGTAAAATACTCAATTATTGGAGTCAATCTCACACAAAAAAAGATTGCTGTAATTGCTGGAAGTTCATTATCCCAACTCCTGGACTTCACTGCAGTGGGCAGTGGGCAAAGCTCTTCTTTCAATAAAGTTCCACTCAGCATAAGAAGAGTAGAACCATTTAGCCCCTAGCACATATTCCCCCATTCGATAAACGAATGACTCATATTTAACCTCAGCAAAATTTCCTGCACTAATCCCATATCCTTGATCCCTGTACTATCCAATAGTCTATGAATATCTGTATTCAGTGACCAAACTCCTACAGCATATAGAAAATTCCAAAGGTACACTACCATCTCATTAAAGACTTTTCTTCACATCTCTGTTCTGAATAAATGAACATTTGTTTTGAGACTGTGATCATTTATCTTGTTATAAATATTATATGCACTCAAAGAGCCTGAAACGTTAATTTTTTTCTCTTATAATTATTACCTATTGTGCATTCAATTTTTTTTGTGTACTTTCGCCTATATTTTCTTTCCCTTCATGCCACACTTTGATTATAATTCCCTTTTCAATATCATGTGCCAATATCACACAGCAACCTGAATCTGAAATATATTGTTATTCTTTTATTGCCACAGGGTCCTGAATCTAGAACGTCATCCTCATGAGTATTGAAACAGAACATTTGAGAGAATGACTGCAGTGGTTGGAGAAGATAGTTTACCATCACCTTCTTAAGAACAATTAAGGACGTGCAATAATTACCCCACAGTAAAAATGAATACAGAAAAATAGACCTCCTCTTGACTTCTGTTATCTTCCAACAAAAGTCACAAGGAAGTCTATTTTTTAAAATATTTTATTCTCTCCTGCTTTTCAGCATGTCGCAAGACCTCCTTTCCCTTCTATCCTGACTCCTGCATACCTTCCCCTCCCCAGATTTATCTGCACCTGAAAATGTGTTCACCTCTAACCATACAAGAGATTGGTGGCCTGAAACATTAACTCTATTTCTCTCCTCTCTGATGCTGCCTGGTTGGCATTTTCTGACATTTGTTCAGATTTTCAACATCTGCAATATTTTGCATTTGCAAATCACACAAGAAGTTTTGAAGAATTTAGAAGCAAACATTTCAAATTGTTAATCATATTCCTTCAGGACATTTGAACCTGTTATAACGAAGCAATCTATCAGATTTCAAATTGATTTTTTCCTGTATTCCCTGCATTCATTTCTTGAATGTTATTGTGATATTTCACTCTTTTATTCAAAATGGGAATGCCAATGTTCAAAAATATTTTGGTAGCGGTGACTAGATCCATCAACAGAACAAATAATGTATGCCATACCAAATAATGTGCCATTTCTTCTGTCTTTTCAGTGCTATATTTCTACTCCCCCCACAATCCATCATTGTGATTTCATGATATTCTAAAGCACTTGATAACCGGTGAACTTTTTGACATAGAAACATAGGAACATAGAAAATAGGTGCAGGAGTAGGCCATTCGGCACTTCGAGCCAGCACCGCCATTCAATATGATCGTGGTTGAGAATCCAAAATCAGTACCCTGTTCCTGCTGTCTCCCCATATCCCATGATTCCATTGGCCCTGAGCTATATCTAATTCTGTCTTGAATACATCTCTAATCTCTCAAGAATACATACATGTTGTTACCATTGAAAAGGTGGGTGATATGGCAGAAAATTCATGCCAACAAGTTTTCACCAGTGCCAATGATCTGATAGTCCATTTATTTTTTAAAGATGCTGGCTAAATGACACATATCGATCAAATCATCAGGGAAATTATCTGCGGAGTGGAATAATAGTATGATTTGAATCTTACTGAGTGTGATAATAAAACGTAATTAGAAACTGTCATCGTAGGCAAAACCTTTGCATTAACAGTGTTAAAAAATGTGTTTTCTTTCTAAGCATTGGCAACTAACCCTACCACATATGAAACAAAACACAAGAGGTAAAAGCCTCCCTATCTTACCCTAAAGAATTCTTTTGTGGATCCAGCATCCAAAGTTCCATAGGCAATGTCAGTTTGCTTAGCGAGATCCTCTGCACTTTCAATGGGTGATACCATTCGTTCGACGGTCAGGAAAGCAGCTAAGTTAGCCGTGTATGATGATATTATGATCAAGGTAAAGAACCACCACACACCTCCAACAATTCGCCCCGAAAGGGATCTAATAACAAGTGTGAAATGGATTTATAAAGTGAAATGAACGTCATCATTGTAACAGAGTAAACAATCACTTGATATTGAGCATAGCATCTATACACAGGGAAGCACATTAGGTGCATATTCTGGCTATTTCAGAGAAAAGTTGAAACAAATTTCATATCTTTTATGTTAAAAATTTAATTGCAATGTGTTTTAGTGCTGATAGAAGTCTACTCCACAGTGGGGAAAAAAAACGTTTTTAATAAAGAGGCAAAATAAACTGTGAAATGTGAGTCCCTGCAGAAAAGATTGTGGGGAATATGAGGCCATGCCAGATGAAAACAAGATTAGTAATCCCCACTGTAGTAATTTATATGTTATATGCATGGGATACATGATGAAGTTAGATTTATGATAATTTTACTTCACATGCATTTTATGGTTTCACACAAAACTATACCAAATGCTTAAATGATGAGTTTTACTTAATGGGAGAGAAACATTCATCACATTCAATGACATTTACAAACAGTTGTTATGCACAGATGCGAGAAGACATGTACAATGCTGCAAATTTAGTACTGTACATGAAAATGCAAATGCACAACATACAGTATTCAACTTTTGCTGTGATTATTTTAAAAAGTCATTTATAACATCAAAATCAAGTGCTTAATAAAAGAAACATGTTTCATGAGTGGCCAGGGAACATGTAAAACAAAACTCTTGTAAATACACAGATAATGTGAAAGCAAAGATAACTCAGAAATCCAAGGCTTTATTTGCAGCTTTGAAAAGCTGAAATGTGTTTCCCTTGTTCTGATCTAAAATGCAAGAAGATAAGTTAAGTTTACATCAATTAATTTCAGGAAAAAAACCTCTGCCATTTTCCACAAATATAATTTCTGACCAATACCCTAATAACTGTCCAAACTTTCTCTTTTATTTCAATTTCAGCTGAAATCTTTGAATACCATCCTCCAACTAAACTACAAGAGTGACCCTGTGCTTGTGCTGTCCCTGAATCCGTCCTTATGTACCATATTTAATTAATTACTAAGCCATAGCGTTACTCAGTCCCCTCTCTCTTCTGACAGCTAGAGATAGCTTTCCCACTGATTAATCAACATAGGTTAAGTTAACATAAACCTTTCAGTTCTAAAAAGCACTTAAAAAAGGAAAATAATTCAGAGCAAAGATTTCTGTATTGTTTCCTTACATCAAGTCTCAAACCTAGGTTTAAATGGATTCAGCTTTGAAGCTGTGGTTTGGATGTAACAGGTATTAATTATGCTGCTTTGTGGAAATGGCTAAATTTCATACATAAATCAACCAGTCAGTGTTGGGAGGCAATTCAACCACGTGGACACCACAATTGATTTATCTACAAATAATTCCTGTTGTTGAAATATTTAACTGTGGACATTGTTTTCTTTTAAAGAATTTACAATGTTATATGATTTAACTACCACAGTAATTCTACCTTGGTGCTGAAAACCATCCACTTTCCAGATATGATCTCTGTGCATCAACAACATTGACTGAATTTCCCCAGTGAACGTGAACACTTACACGAGGTGAAACCATCTGACTCAGCAAAAATCCAGTACAGGACTGGCAATCTTCAACCCCGGAAACTGCAGACAAATATTTTATTCTGATTCATCAAATAAATCCCAATGTGATGGCCTTTATATAGTTTCCAAAATCATACCTTTAAACATTCTCATTTTTTTTAATCAACATTAAAGGAATATTGTGGGACTGTTTTCTAAATGTCACATTAAGTAATAAAAATAAATATCAAGTAGTGATGGTGTAATATTTCTTTTGGTGGAATATGTACAGATGCCTATAATTTCAACAGCATAAATGTATGAACATCAACGAATTGCACCAGATTTCAAGAATTTATCAAAAAGTTTCCTCACCTGTCATAGCCTATTAGAAGGAAAAGACACATAGGAGCATAAAAACACATTAACTTTGATTTTAATTATAACATTGTGTGTTTTAATATTTTCTTCTTACTAGAGCTGGTATTTAACAATTGCCAACTGCAGTATTGCTATTCAATTTCTAACCTAGACTAAACGTCTTACAAAATATCCCAATTGCAATAAAATGTAAGGGGCAGTGATTTCTTGAGATGTTTGTTTGGGAACTTGAATAAAAAATGAAGTACTAGCAGGCTCTGTGAGTATAAAGTACTCAAAGTAAATCATTTTACAGAGATTAAATTCAAAGTTGTTTAAGGAAAGTTGTTTGATCAAAGGAGCCACCGTAGAGATAGTCGACAGTTTAACGTAATCTGGTCCTTTCACACTGATGCAATGATCAAGAAAATACATCAGCATATTTACTTTCTTAAGCATCTGAGAAGACTCAGCATGTCCAAGAGGATTCTGAACTTCTACAGATGTGCTATAGAAAGTATTCTGACAGGATGCATCTTAGCCAGGAATGGCAAACACTCTTTTCTTGACCGCCTGAACCTACAGAGAGTGATGAAGCAGCCATGTCCACCACAGGCTCATCATTACCTTCCTTCCAGTCCATCGTCAAAGAGTTTTACATCAGGAAGGCTGTACGTATAGTCAAGGATACTGGCCACCGTAGCTAGCCGCTCACTATTCTCTCTTCTACCTTCAAGGCGAAGATGCAGAAGCTTGAAAGTGTCAACGTGCGGACTTAAAAACAGCTACTTCCCCACTGCTATCCAACTCAGGAGCCAATTACCTCTTTCTGAAGAAGGGTCTTGACCCAAAATGTCACCCATTCCTTCTCTCCAGACATGCTGCCTGTCCCACTGAGTTACTCCAGCATTTTGTGTCTCTCACTTCTTTGACACTCCTGGCCCCGTGCTCGCACACTCTACTCTCCCTCATTCAGTTATTCAGTTATTGTACTTTAATATTTTTCCCACTACTTCAGATCACACTACAGTCTTGAACCATTCTGCTGTTGAGCACTCATCATTGTACTTATCATTTCCTATGTCTACTGTTTATTCTGTGAGCTTCATGTGAACAAGAAAGTTCATTGCACCCTGGTGTATATGAACAAAAGCTAAAGATAGACACAATAAGGTGGAGTAACTTAGCATGTCATGTCAGACAGCATCTCTGGGGAAAAGGAATAGGTGATATTTTGGGTTGAGACCCTTCTTCAGTTAATTTAAATCTTAATCTGAATCTCATTTAGGCCCCTGACACTCAATGCCACTTACAGGGAGCTATGGACATGAATCCCAAGACCCATCTGTATATTAATGTTGATTAAGGCCCTATCCCACTGTACGAGCTAATTCAAGAGTTCTCCCGAGTTTCCCCTGATTCAAACTCGGAGAATTATGGTATTAGCCGCTCGTAGGTACTCGGGGCTCTCGTGGACATTTTTCAACATTTTTCAACATGTTGAAAAATCTTCACGAGTCTTCACGAGCTTACCGCATTTCCCGAGTACCTGCCGTTAGCGTTATGAGCTGCTAAGAGACGTCCAGAGATCCGACGTACCCGCTATGTACATTCTACGTACCACGAGTTTGATTTTTTTTTAAACTCGGGAGAGCTCTTGAATTACCTCGTACAGTGGGACAGACCTTTAAGGGTCTTGCCATTAACTGCATACTTTACCCTTACATTCGACCCTCCAAAGTGCAACACCTTACACTAGCTCAGATTAAATTGCATCAGTCATTTCACTAGGCATCATTCTAGAACTAATCTTTATCCTGCTATATACTTTGACAACCTTCCTCAAAATCCACAACTCCAGCAATCTTGCTGCCATCTCCAAACTTAATGTAGAAATATATGTGTGTGTGTGTGTATGTGTGTTTGTGTTTATGTAACATTCTCATGCATCTTCTCTGCACCTTTTTCAGCTTAATGACATATTTCCTATAGCTGGGTGAAGAGAATGGCATACAGCACACAACACTTTCACCAACGACTTGTACAGTTATAACATGACATTCCAATTCCTGTACTCAGTGCATTGACTGATGAAGGCAAGTATGCCAAAGGCATACTTCAACATCCTGCCTACCTGTGTCATCAATTTAAGGAAACTATGCACCCTGCGATCTCTCGGTTCTACAACACTCTCCACCGTCCTATCATTTCCTGTGAATCTCCTGCACTGGATTAACTTTCCAAAATGCAACACCTCACCCATGTCAGAGTTAAATTCCATTTGTCATTTCTTGGCCCATTTCCCCCATTCATCTAGATCCTATTGTAATCTAAGATAACTATCTTCACTCTCCATTATGCCAAATTTACTAAGCATTGTCATCTTAATTGTTAGTATAGATGACAAGCAAGAGTGGACCCAACAGATTCCTGTGGCACACTACTAGTCACAAGCATTCAATCAGTATAACAACCTGCCACTACTACTCCGATTCCTTGCACTGATCAAATTTTGTATCCAACTGCCTACCTCACCCTGATCCCATGAGATTTAACCTTCCAGACTAGTGTGAACCTAGTCTGGCCTTAGACAAGGTCCCATATAGTCTGGATGATCTAACCTTCCAGACTATGTGGTTCCTTGTCAAAGGCCTGGTTAAAGTCAATGTGCCTCGTCATTTCTCTAAGTGACCTTTCCAAAAACTCAGTTAAATTTATCATTCTTGGACAATGTACATGTCTTAGATAAAATAATATCAAGGCCTTCAGTTGACCAAGTAGCTGTTTAGTAAATAATTGGAATATCAATACACCAAATTTATAGGTTGCAGCCTCATCAAACCATCTTTACTGTAACAACTGAAATGGTTTCTTTTCCCTAAGTTGTTCACATTGGCCTATTCAGTGACCTGAGCAGGTGGAAGTTAACTTTATCAAGAAGAATTGCGTGTCTCTGTCCTAGATATTATATTTAAGCAGCAATCTCTGTAAATGGACAGGGAAATTCCAAGATAAAATGTGTAAGGCTAAAAATATGCCCATTGGAATCACAGGGTGGCAACAATATTATCCAAAAATGAGGATACAAAGTCTGGAACACTAGTAAGATCCAGCCATGTTGTGACAATCAGGGCTACGGTAATATCCAGTACTGGTGTCACCAAGTCAACACTACTGCAGTTAATCAGAGGTCACTGGACCTAGGAGATGACTGACAACCGACTGCGATCTTGCTCATTAACACAGCATGAAGGAGGTTGTTAATTTGGTCAGCCAGACTCAGGGAATCTACAATCAATCTAGATCAACCATTCAAAGGTTTTATGTGTGATTAATTGAAGGCAAAGTTATTGAAATATATGTGAAAATAGGTGAGTATAATTATTCACTTTTTGGTTAACATTTTTGGCTATATTGTTCTGGGTATTGTTCTGGGTTTTTCTGGGGTTTTATTCTGCTGCTTCTGCGATCTGCATTAAATTCTTCCAATGTTTTGTCATCTGATAAACAACGACTGAATTGTTGGTTTAAACTCCCCGAGACTGAATTGTTATATTTGTAATCCTCAGGTTCAAGCGAATTAACACAAAGGTCTTACAATATCAGTGGGCAGTAAGGTTTAGGTTAAGATAGTTTTTTTAATTAGGGCTGAATTCCTGATATTAGTGGCACCAGGGGAAGGTGAGGCAGTGTGTGGATCCCTTTCACCTCCCCATTAGGAGACTGGTAAGACAGGAATAAAAGGCATTATTGGCTATGAAGTCATGTTTCCCCAATCAAAGAGTTTGAAGATGTAGGAAGCTAGTAATTTACATGACCTCTCTGAATGTCTTAATTTATAAATATCAGATTCAAAGTCCTCAATATGCCAAGTGAATCAGCTTCATTTTGAGGAGAGTGTTAACCTTAAGATTACATGAGAGAAACAGTTTCTATTGTACCTTAACCAAGCCAGAAAAAAGAGAATGCAATACCTGTTCAAAACCTGGACCATGAAAATGGACAGCACTATGAAGAGAATACCTGAACTAGGTGGTTGAAATGAATTGAAGAGCTAATTTGTCAGCCCCATTATCAGCAATGGTTATCTCCAGTTATTTAGCTGCAGCCGATTAATATGATTTTTTAATTAATCTGCTGTTAATGAATAGTAAAGCTTTTTATTTAGAAGTGATTGTACCTTGGTTACTCTTCTGGATATTCAAATGACTAAAAATTATTACAATATTATTATTTCTTCAACAGGGTGGCACAGCGGCAGAGTTGCTGCCTCACGGCATCAGAGACCTGGATTTGATCCTGACCTCGAGTGCTGTCTGTGTAAGGTTTGAACATTGTCCCTGTGATCACATGGCTTTTCTCCGGGTCCTCTGGTTTCCTCCCACATTTCAAAGACGTGAATGTTTGTAGATTAATTGCCTTCTGCAAATTGTCTCTAGTGAGTAGGATAGACGGGTGATCTTTGGTCAGCGTGGACGCAGTGGGCTGAACGGCCTGCTTCCATGCTGTTTCTCTAAACTAAACTAAACATTTATAATTTCCTAGACTGACGGTGTCAAACATCATGCATACAAAATTGCTGCCCGTACATAAGATTTAATTGAGTAACATGATGCCAGGCTACCTCTCCAGACGATGTACTTGCCCAAGACTAGGCAGAATGGCGTTCCTAAATATTACTTCTGTTCTTCTACCAACAAAACTATTACAATATAAATATTTTATAAGTAAAGTGTGCACATCACAATTTTAAGTATTCTCTTCAAAGGCAGATCTACAGAGAACATACGCTGAAGCTAGCACAGCGTGGCTAAAAGTAATCATTAAAAAATATAACTGATGTCTCTAAACCTTTAGTTGTTCAATAACTAAATTGATACTACTAAAGGTGATCAGGATATAGTTTTGGCCTATATTAAACATTATTTAAAATATATATCTATATGTATATTTAAATAGACATAAATTGAAAATTGAAGATGCTCCTATCTTCTCTCAATTCTTCTGAGAGTTCACTAGAACACATTTAATGTCCTCTCAATAAAAAAATATCATTGCTTCAAAGAAGACCTCTTCAAGCCAACAAATTAATTTCTCATATCTCACTGAATATATAGTCAGAAATCCTCTGACATAAACTATTTAACAAGATATCTATCCTTTACTTTTCAGTGAACAGATAGCTGCGAAAAATAAAAACAAAACATTGGATAATGAGATGACTGATGAACTGACTTTGGAGCTCCTTACCTTTGTGCTCGTTCCTCGCCCTTGCCTTTGTTATACACACATGAACCGAGGCCGTAAAATGGGAATATGCAGCAAAAACACGGTACCCCTCCAAGAGGACTAAGTAACAACTGTAACCTTATGCATTTTATGGTCGCAGCAGCAGGGTGTATATATAAGTTCACTGTAGAGATACATGAATGACATCTTCGTGCATCATTCGTGTACCTCTTTGGTTTGAAAACTTTTTTAAAAGTTAGCTTAGCCTTTTTGGAATCAGAGGGTTTTCTTTGTAATTTCCTCCCTTTAATTTGTAAAAGGAAAACAATCCAGTTTAAGCGTGAATATATATGCACTGTGCCATCAGATAGGGACCGAAAATGCACAAAGCTAAAATGCTCGAGTGACCAACCTTGGCGAAATATCGCATCCTTGCTGCATAAAGGCACCCAGAGAAAACCAGAGACTATTAAATATCCCAAATTCATTAGTTTGGTCGTTACTTTGTGTTTCCCGTCCATCTTCATATTCTTCGGTGTGCCACTCATATGGACTAAATCTGCTGACCAAGAATAAAACTACGCTGACCCCGATGTAAGCGAAGACAATGCACATCCAGATTTCATAAGCTAATGGATCTAGAAAGGAGAAGACTCCTGGCTTCGACTTCTGTGGTTTCTTTATCATGATGGATATCCCGAGGCTCATGAAGGGCTTTGAAAAGTCGATCACCTCCTCTCTTACCAAAGTGATTGTCAGTGGAGCTACTGCAATATCTGCTTTCTGCAACAACAAAGCACAGGATTTTTTAATTGTTTAGTTCATCCCCTTGGCAAAAACTATTGTCGTGAACTGAAACTGATGTTCAATCAACAGTAGCTTTCAGTCTTGTCGTTTTTTTTACAAAATTGTTTCAATGTAATTAACATGAAGGTTCTCTGCCTAACCTGTTAACCTATTTTTTCTTTACCTGTAGTCTCTTTTTTATTGCATTACTGTACTTCATTGTTGATACTTAGCTGAAGGTTTCTAATCCAAAGTTGCTGTAGAAGACATTTATTTTAATGCAAATAAAGTGCAATAAAGTCAGGACTGCTTCATTTTATTCTCGTTCAAGAGATAATAAACTTAGTTCTCCAATACATAATCTATACACCCTTCGTAATTTAAATATACAAGTGATGTTCCCAATGATGTGGAAGCATTTGCATATGGAGAATATCAAGCTTGAGTATCATGCACAAAATTGTTTGATCCAACATCACAGAAGGAAATGTAGACACAAGTAACTGCAGAAGATGCAATCTTGACCAAAAAGACAAAGTACTGGGGGAACTCAGCATGTCAGGCAGCATCTGTGGAGGGAATGGATAGACAACGTTGGGACCATTCTTTAGACTGAGGAATGCTACCTGACCCGCTGAGTTTCTCTAGCACTTTGTCTTTTGATCACAGAAAGAAATGTTGATCCACAAGTACTGATTTATTGCAAATTGACAGCATTTATTCCCATTTAAATGTTTGGTTTTGTGCCGTCAAACCTGTAATGTGAAAATAATTTACATTCAAGAAATTAAAATATTGTTACTTTAGAAAATGTAATTATCCTTCATCACCACATGATTTCCTTGACTCTTTCATTTCTGGAAATAACAGAACAGAGTATCTTACTTTATACTGTATATGGCTGAGACAGAATTGAAACAGTTACATTTGTATTGGTTTTTGATAATGGATATTTGACCATGCGGATAATAATTATTAAAAACCATATTCTTCCTTGACAATCATCTATTAAACATGCAACAGTTATTGAATGATATATAATGATCACACTTTGTATTTAGTTTTCTTACCCCATACACCAGTTCTCCCACCATTCCATTCCAAACTTTTGTTTCCGCGTCCCTGGCACCATATTTCCCATCGGGAACGATGGAAAGTTTGTACTTAAAGCCACAATGTTTGGCTATTTCTGCCGCTAGGTCGACGCAGTAACCTTCATACTGGTCATTTCCTTCGAACTGTTCATAATTTTTCTTCAGCATCACATAGGGCGATTCCTATGAAAGAAAGATGTGCGACTTTTTTTTAAATGGTCATTGCAAGATCATGTGATGTTTGAGTGAGATGAACAACTGGACCAAATTTTAGGCCCCAGCTATTTTTAAAATACTCAATTTGCTCAATTTGTTCTCCTGATCCTGCAATAGACTGTATTAATCCATGTGATGCTCAATTCTAATGCCCTGGATAAGGGTACAACTTGTTATTTAGGAGGGTGTGGATATGAACTCATCCGTTACCATTTCATGAATCTTCAGTGAAGTGTACCAGTGAATTTTGCCATCAAATACTCTCACAAAAATAAGCACGGTATTAACTAAAAAAATAGAGTAATTGACATGCAGCGTGGACGTAGGCTCTTCGACTCCACTTGCATGTGGCTGTCTAACTGTTTCTTAAACATTGCAATAGTCCCTGCCTCAACTACCTCCTCTGGCAGCTTGTTCCCTACACCCACCACACTTTGTGTGAAAAAGTTACCCCTCAGATTCCTATTAAATCTATTCCCTTTCACCTTAAACCCATGTCCTCTGGTCCTTGATTCCCCTACTCTGGGCAAGAGACTGTGCATCTACTCGATCTATTCCTCTCATGATTTTATACACCTCTGTAAGATCACCTCTCATCCTCCTGGGCTCCAAGGAATAGCATCCCAGCCTACTCAACCTCTCCCTATAGCTCAAACGCTTGAGTCCTGGCAACATCCTCATTAATCTTATCAGTACCCTTTCCAGCTTGAGAACATCTTTCCTATAACATGGTGTCCAGAACTGTATACAATACTCTAAATGTGGCCTGGAAAAAAATCTTATATAACTGCAACATGACCTCCCAACTTCTATACTCTACCTTTATACTCTGTTGCCTTTGTGGGAAGGTCGGATGTACAATTTACCATACAAATTACTTGCAGTATTGCACATATTAACTCTCAGTGTTGTAGTCAAGGATCTCCTGTTTCCTTGGTTTAGCATCTGGGATCGCTCGCTATTTAAACAATATTCTAGTTTTCTGTTCTTCCATTTCAAGCCTATGGCCTCCCCCAACTATCCAGGCAGCTCAGTGGTGCAGCTTGTAAAGGTGTTGCCTCACAGCGCCAGAGACCGGGTTTGATCCCGACCTTGGGTCCTGACTCTGTGTGAAGTAATGCACCGTCTCCTTGTGGCCGCATTGGTTTCCTCTTGGTCATCCGGTTTCCTCCCACATCTCAAATACATGTGAGTTTGTAGGTTAATTGACCGCAGTAAATTGGCCCTTTTGTGCTGGGATTGGATGGGAAAGTGGAACAACGTAGAATTAAGGGCCTGTCCCACTTTCATGACCTAATTCACGACCTCTGCCGAGCTTGCCCTTGACTCATACTCGCAGCATGGTCGTCGCAATGTCGTAGGAGGTCGTAGGAAGTCGATGGTAGGTCGTAGCAGGCCGTGATGCTAGTCATAGGTACTCGTGACATCAAGTAGGTCGGGGCATTTTTCTAGCATGATGAAAAATGTCCACGAGTAAAAAAGGTCATGAATTAGGTCATGAAAGTAGGACAGGCCCTTTAGTAAGAGTTGGTGACCGAAGATCAACATGGATGGTGGGACCAAGAGCCTGCTTGCATACTATGCACTTAAAACTAAAATTAAAACTATAGAATAAAGACTACTGTTGGTTTCCAACAAGGATTCTATTGCATTCTTTCCATATTTCTTGCTATATCTTACATGTTCTAATGATGACATCTCTTTCTGTGTTCCAGTCTATTAATCGGCTGTTAACTATATTGGCTCCATTTCCCCTACTTCTGATGTTATCCTTTCTCCTCCAAATCAAAAAATGGATTAAAGGCCGATAAATCACCAGGGCCAGATAGGCTGCATCCCAGAGTACTTAAGGAAGTAGCTCCAGATATAGTGGATGCATTAGTGATAATTTTTCAAAACTCTTTAGATTCTGGAGTAGTTCCTGAGGATTGGAGGGTAGCAAACGTAACCCCACTTTTTAAGAAGGGAGGGAGAGAGAAAACGGGGAATTACAGACCAGTTAGTCTAACATCGGTAGTGGGGAAACTGCTAGAGTCAGTTATTAAAGATGGGATAGCAGCACATTTGGAAAGTGGTGAAATCATTGGACAAAGTCAGCATGGATTTACGAAAGGTAAATCGTGTCTGACGAATCTTATAGAATTTTTCGAGGATGTAACTAGTAGAGTGGATAGGGGAGAACCAGTGGATGTGTTGTATCTGGACTTTCAGAAGGCTTTCGACAAGGTACTACATAAGAGATTAGGATACAAACTTAAATCACACTGTATTGGGGGTTCAGTATTGATGTGGATAGAGAACTGGCTGGCAAACAGGAAGCAAAGAGTAGGAGTAAACGGGTCCTTTTCACAATGGCAGGCAGTGACTAGTGGGGTACCGCAAGGCTCAGTGCTGGGACCCCAGCTATTTACAATTTATATTAATGATCTGGACGAGGGAATTGAAAGCAACATCTCCAAGTTTGCGGATGACACTAAGCTGGGGGGCAGTGTTAGCTGTGAGGAGGATGCTAGGAGACTGCAAGGTGACTTGGATAGGCTGGGTGAGTGGGCAAATGTTTGGCAGATGCAGTATAATGTGGATAAATGTGAGGTTATCCACTTTGGTGGCAAAAACGGGAAGGCAGACTATTATCTAAATGGTGGCCGATTAGGAAATGGGGAGATGCAGCGAGACCTGGGTGTCATGGTACACCAGTCATTGAAAGTAGGCATGCAGGTGCAGCAGGCAGTGAAGAAAGCGAATGGTATGTTGGCCTTCATAGCAAGAGGATTTGAGTATAGGAGCAGGGAGGTTCTACTGCAGTTGTACAGGGTCTTGGTGAGACCACACCTGGAGTATTGCGTACAGTTTTGGTCTCCAAATCTGAGGAAGGACATTATAGCCATCGAGGGAGTGCAGAGAAGGTTCACCAGACTGATTCCTGGGATGTCAGGACTTTCATATGAAGAAAGACTGGATAGACTTGGCTTATACTCGCTAGAATTTAGGAGATTGAGAGGGGATCTTATAGAAACATACAAAATTCTTATGGGGTTGGACAGGCTAGATGCAGGAAGATTGTTCCCGATGTTGGGGAAGTCCAGGACAAGGGGTCACAGCTTAAGGATAAGGGGGAAATCCTTTAAGACCGAGATGAGGAAAAACTTTTTCACACAGAGAGTGGTGAATCTCTGGAACTCTCTGCCACAGAGGGTAGTTGAGGCCAGTTCATTGGCTATATTTAAGAGGGAGTTAGATGTGGCCCTTGTGGCTAAAGGGATCAGGGGATATGGAGAGAAGGCAGGTACGGGATACTGAGTTGGATGATCAGCCATGATCATATTGAATGGCGGTGCAGGCTCGAAGGGCCGAATGGCCTACTCCTGCACCTATTTTCTATGTATCTAAAACAGGAATAGGGTTCCCTTTGCTTCACCACTACCAACCTCTTCATTCAGTGAACCATGTTATTATCATTCATTAAAGGATTACAGGACCTATCTAGGTTACAAATACCTGATCAATGTACAGGCCCCATAAACTAATGAGCGTTTCGGAGACCGATGGAATGCTTCGCTGGCTGCTGCGTTGCATCTATTATAAACCTACTGACTCACACAGCTATCTGGTCTACACTTCTTCCCAACCTACCTCCTGCAAAGACTCTGTTCCCTACTTCCAATTTCTCCGTCTATGCCGTATATGCGCCCAAGATGAGGTGTTCCATACTAGGATATCTTAGATGTCCCCATTCTTTGGGGAATAGGGGTTTCCATCTCCCATTATAGAGAAGGCCCTCACATTCCTCTCCTTGGTATCACGTAGCTCCGCTCTTGCTCCCCCTCCCCCCCAGTCGCAACAGGGACAGAGTCTCCCTACTCCTCATCATTCAACCCATCAGCAATCACATACAGCACATAATCCTTCGACATTTTCACCACCTCCAACGGGATCCCACTACTAGCCACATCTTACATTCTCCACTCCTTTCCGCCTTACGCGGAGAGCAATACCTCCGCAACTCCCAGGTTAACTCGTCTCTTCCTACCCAAACCACCCCCTCCCCAGGTACTTTCCCCTGCAACCACAGGAGATGCAACACCTGTCCCTATAACTCCTCCCTCGACTCTGTCCGGGGACCCCAACAGTCATTTCAGGTGAGGCAGAGGTTCACTTGCACCTCCTCCAACCTCATCTACTGTATCCACTGTTCCAGGTGTGGACTCCTATATAACACCTCCGCACAGTCCGCCTAAACCTACTTGATCTCCCGGTTGCTAAACACTTTAATTCCCCCTCCCATTACCACACTGACCTTTCCATCCTGGGCCTCCTCCATTGTCAGAGTGAGGCCCAACACAAATTGGAGCAACAGCACCTCATATTTCGTTTCGGCAGCTTATACCCCAGCAGTATGAATAATTACTTCTCTAACTTCAAGTAACCCTTGCTTTCCTTCTCTTTCCATCCTTCCCCCTTCCTAGTTCATCGATCAGTCTGACTGTCCCCTTATTAAATGTTATCTCTGTATGCTTCGTCATTCTAGCTAATAACGATTTATTCTACATATCTCTACCCCCTTTGATGTCTCGTTTTCACACCTTACACTTCCTTATCTCTGTGTCTCGCACTCCCATAACTATCAGTCTGAAGAAGGTCTCGACACAAAATGTCACCCATTCCTTCTCTCCAAAGATGCTGCCTGTCCCGCTGACTTACTCCAGCATTTTGTGTCTATTTTGAGTGGATTCATAGTTTAGTTTAGTTTAGAGTTACAGTGCGGAAAGAGACTCGGATTCATTGAGTCCATGCCGACTAGCAATGCACTACACTAACACTATTTTACACACTAGGGACAATTTACAATTTTACCAAAGCCAATTAACTTACAAACCTGTACCTCTTTGGAGGGTTGGATAAAACCAGAGCACCCGGAGGAAACCCACATGGTTACGGGAAGAAAGTAAAAACTCTGTATAGATAGCACCCGTAGTCAGGGTTGAACCTGGGTCTCTGGAGCTGTAAGGCAGCAACTCTACCACTACGCCACCATGCCGCCCAAGTGCATTACTCTTGGAATGGAGACACGTACTTATTTTATGACTGGTTGCAGCAATATAGTGACTGTCTGAAATTTAATTGTTTAAAGTTAAATGGTGTAGCTAATTGAATTAGTTCCACCAGATGTCATGATAGGATTTGAACTGATGGGTCCAGATAATCAGATTGCTAACCCAGCAGTTGAACCATTGTGACCGGGAGTTCCCTGTGGCGTTTGATATAAGTAGGTTACCAACTTATGACATAAATGTAAAAATTATGTTGCAAATGTAGTTCGCTTTATAGGAACTACATTCTAAAACCTCTATGGAAAAAAATGGGATCACCAACAGTATGAGGCACTTATGTCCCTTAATTTGGTCTCACTCCACCGTGGGTGTCACGGTGGCTCAGCGGTAGAGTTGCTGTGTTACAGCGCTTGCAGTGCCGGTGACCCGGGTTCGATCCCGACTATGGATTCTGTCTGTACGGAGTTTGTATGTTCTCCCCATGACTGCGTGGGTTTTCTCCGAGATTTTCGGTTTCCTCCCACACTCCAAGGATGTACAGATTTGCAGGTTAATTGGCTTGGTATAAATGTAAATTGTCCCCAGTGTGTGTAGGATAGTGTTAATGTGCGGGGATCCCTGGTCGGGGCGGACTCGGTGGGCTGAAGGGCCTGTTTCCGCGCTGTATCTCTAAACTAAACACTGAAGAATTCAACTGTTATTTACAGGAATAAAGGAGTGGCCAATATAGACCACAACTCCAGATGGAAATAGACTGGTGCAAGCCAAGCACCTGGGATTTGTTTTTTAAGAATATGAAAGTTAATAAGCCCCAAAAACAAGGACATTGACATCACTCACTTAGAAAGCAAAAACATCTCCCTGAAGTTCAAAAGCATAATATAAACCATGATCAACACAATTATGGCAAAAAATAATTTCTAATGTGATAAATGCTGTAAACAAATTTTAATCATTTTGATTTACATAACTACAAAATAAATACAGATTTATTGATGTTTCGATAATATTCTAATTTTACTGATATTTATATGCAAAGATTTGTCTTTTAATTACCACAGGTGATTCTTTGTAATGTGCTCAGGAACATACCATAATACTTGTCACTACAACCGTCTTATTCTCCATTCCTGCAGTTTCATTTCCAGCAAGAAAATCTGTTGCTGTGACGACCATCTTGTCAACCTCATTCCAGTATCCAATCTGCCATTTTCACAATAAAATTATTTGAAGTGTTTAATATTATGCTTGCAAATGCACATCATTGTATCACAGAACTGTTGACATCAGCTGAAATCAATGCAGATTTGTTGGGTCAAATGGCCTCCTTCTATGTCGTAAAGTACATAAAATATGTTGTATAACATTTGTGAGTCCAACGGTAACATGGCAAAATTACCATCAAGAAACTACATACCAATTATACCTTTTGGAATAGAATTCTAATTAGTGCCTGGTATTAAAGGATCCATACCGGAAGGATTTGTGTCATTTCCAAGGGGTAAACAGACAAATTAAAAATATTTAATTTATTCTGATTTAACAATAAATATGAAGCAAATTGGCATGTAATTATAACTTTATGTCGTACCTTCCGAGGACCACTATTTTTGAGTTCCATAATGTTGACTGTATAATTGACTCTTCTTCCAAATTGATCAAATTGAATATTTCCTGTCAAACCATCAATGCGAACCTAATTTAAGAAAAGAGAACGGTTGAAAAATATCCTTTAACCTTCTGTACGGCATTATTTCAGAAGCTATGTACTGTATATCATGATTGAATGCAGTGTTAGTATTAGCATCAGTTATCAGGACAGAGCTAGAACGTTACCCAAGATCAATGGCTTCTGGCAACCCATTAATGCTTCAACATCCTTTTTTGAAGAAGAAGAAGAAGAGGAAGATGATTGTTTTTATAGGATATTAGTGCTAACATAAAGTGAATAGTCAGCATTCAGACCCCTTGGCTATTTTCAGTTAATTGAGCTTCAATTACTTAAAACACATCATGAAGAATATATCTGCCAAAGACAACATTCTTTTCTAGAAAGAAAAAAAACTATGCAATCAAGTAAGCATAGTTTTTGTTCAACACATTTTGACTGCCTTTAGCCTTGTAATACAGGTTCACCACCGATTTTTTGGCACCCTTGGTTCCAGAACCTTGCTGGATTATCCGTTTTGCCAGACCAACAGATGTCAAGTAATAATGATACAACAATTAACCCAATAATTATACTACTTCCATGTCTCGAAAGCACCATGGATTGATAGAAAATTAAATAAAACAAATATTGGCCGACACCCTATGAGCCGAGATTTGCCAAATCTGCCGAAAATGCGTTCGGGGCTAGCACACCTGCCGCCGCCATCTTCCGACGCGAGCCTCCAAGAGGAGTCAAATGGTACTGACATGCTCTGCATGGCCACCGGGGGGCAGAGACACAGGCATGCAAAGTTGGCCTCGGAAGTCAGCTACGGGAACAGATCAACCGGACCCGGCCGGGCCTGAGTTCCAAGAGACACATTTGACCCTCCGATTGGCATAGAAGTCCCGATGAGGTTGAGATTGACCGCCTCACACAGTCTAGGCACCACATTTTCAGAGGGACTTCCGGGGGGGGGGGATTAAAGGATTAAAGGAGGTGCTGGACCACCGGTTGCCGGAATATCGGTGGTGGACCTTTAATGGATATGGGAGGACATGATACAAAAGTAACACAAATGTTTAGAGGGATATGGGCTAGAGGCAGGCAGGTAGGACTAGCATAGATGGGGCGCCTTGGTTGGCATAGCAAAGGGCTTGCTTCTTCGCTGTATTTGATTTGATTTGATTTTTGATTTTTCAATTTATTGTCATTGCACTTTTCAGTGCAACGAAATGGTTTAGCCTGCAGTCATAACATAGAATAAATAACAAAAACACACACTCAACACAGTTTAACATCCACCACAGTAAGTCCACCAGGCACCTCCTCACTGTGATGGAAGGCAAAAAGTCCCAAAGTCCATGTCTCTTCCCTCCTTGCTCTCCCTCTGCATTGAGGCGATCCAGGCCTCCGATGTTGTGACCCCGCCGGGTGATGGTAAGTAAGTCCCGCGGCTGAATCCGAACGGGCTGGTTCAAACAGGGCGGTCGAAGCTGCCGAAGCTGCCGCCCTCCAGTCCAGCGGACGCAGCTGTTGTTGCGGGAGCTACGAAAAAACAGGTCACCAACCTGTGACCTGCGAGCTCCCGACGATGTCGTCCACTGGCCCTCGCCGAGCCTCCGAGGCTCCGAAGTCGGGTCGGAAGTCGGGTCGCAACGCCACCACAGCCCCGAAGTCGGCCAGCCCCGCGCTGGCAAGTCCCGGCTGGCTCTGCCTCCCGAGCCCCGAGGTCGGTCCCAGATGGAGGCCGCCAGCTCCGGGATAGGCCTCAGCGCAGACGGAGACGGAGACGGGGGATACGGCAAGAAAGGTCGCATCCCCCCTGAAGGAAGAGCCAAAAAACATGCTTCTCCCACCCCCCCACACATACACAACTAAAATAAACCAAAACAAACCGCAACAACGGGACAAAAGAAAACAAAAAAAGAAAAGACAAACGGACTGCAGGCGAGCCGCAGCTGCAAGGCAGCGCCGCCACTTCCGGCGCCGCCGCCGCCATGACTCCATGACTAGTAGTACTCCATGACTAGTAGTACCACCAGACTCAACTACTACTTCTTCCCCTCTGTTATCAGGCTTCTATGGTCCTTCCTTAAGCTAGGGTACAGTCCAATTCACCTCTACCTCATTGTGAACATTGTACTGGAATTTTTGGTCTATACTGCTGAGAACTATATTCTGCACTCTGTTTTTTTTTAAATCTTTCCTCTACCCAATGTGTTGGCCTCCACGGCCGTCTGTAGCAATAAATTCCAAAGATTCGCCACCTTCTGACTAAAGACATTCTTCCTCATCTCCATTTTGAATGTACATCCATTTATTCTGAGGCTGTGCCCTCCGGTCCTAGATTGTCCCATTAACAGAAACATCCTTTCCACGTCCACTCTACCCAGGCCTTTCATTATCCAGTAAGTTTCGAATGAGATCCCCCCTCATCCTTCTAGACTCCAGCGTGTGCATGCCCAGAGACTTCAAACACTCATCATACATTAACCCAATCATCCCATGGATCATTCTCATAAACTCCTCTGGACACTTTCCATCGCCAGCACATCCTTCCTCAGATATGCAGCTCAAAACTGCTCACAGTATTCCAAATGTAGCCTCACCAGCACCTGATAAAGCCTCAGCATAACAACCTTGCTTTTTTTACTCTACTCCCCTTACCACCGATTCAACCTGCAAATTACCCTTTTGGGAATCCTGCACCAGCACTCCCAAGTCCATTTGCACCACTGAATTCTGAATCCTCTCCTCATTTAGAAAGTCTATTCCTTTATTCCTTCAACCAAAGTACATGACCGTACACTGTATTCTACTAACCACTTCTTTGCCCACTCTCCCAACCTGTCTAGGACACTCTGCTGCCTCTCTGCTTCCTCAACACTACCTGCCCCTCCACCTATCTTCAAATGAACCTATGTAGGTGATATTCTTGTGGAAGTATCATTATGGCATGGACTGTGGCGATTTAAGCTAGTGGTTCACCACCAATTTCCCCAAGGGAAAATAGTGATAAGCAATAATTGCTGGCCTAGCCTAGCCTGAATGCAGTTTGCACATTCTCCCTGTGACTGTGGGGGTTTCCTCCGGGTGCTCTGGTTTCCTCCCATATCCAATGTTAGCACTAATATCCTAAAAAAAACACAGTTTTTGGCCTCTCTAAATTGTAGGGAGTGGATGAGAAAGTGCGATCATAGAACTAGTGTGAATGGCTGATGAATGGTTGGCATGGACTTGGCAGGCCGAAGGGCCCATTTCCATGCTGCTTCACTAAACTGGGGCAGCACAGTGGCACAGCATTAGAGTTGCTGCCTTACAGTGCCGGAGACCCGGGTTTGATCCTGACTACAGGTGCTATCTGCACGGAGTTTGTACATTCTCCCTGTGACCGTGTGGGTTTTCTTCAGGTGCTCTGGTTTCCTCCCACACTCCAAAGATTTACAGGTTTGTAGGTTAATAGGTTAAATATTGTGTAATTATTCCTGGTGTGTAGGATAGTGTTAGTGTAAGGGGTGTTTGCTGGTTGGTGTGCACTCTGTGCGCCGAAGGTCCTGTTTCCGTCATGTATCTCTGAAGTCTAAAGTCTAACTAACCAAATCTCATTTCTTGGAAGGATGTGCTGGCTCTGGAGAGGGTCCAGAGGAGGTTTACAAGAATGATCACAGGAAAGAGTAGGTTAACCTATTATCAGCATTTGTCGGCACTGGGCCTGTACTCGCTGGAGTTTAGAAGAATGAGGGGGGCCCTTATTGAAACATACAGAATAGTGAAAGGCTTGGATAGAGTGGATGGGGAGAGGATGTTTCCACTAGTCGGGAGAGTCTAGGACTAGAGGTCATAGCCTCAGAATTAAAGGACATTCTTTTAGGAATGAGATGAGGAGAAATTTCTTTAGTCAGACGGTGGTGAATCTGTGGAATTCTTTGCCACAGAAGGCTGTGGAGGCCAAGTCAATGAATATTTTTAAGCAGAAATAGATAGATTCTTCATTAGTACAGGTGTCAGGGGTTATGGGGAGAAGGCAGGAGAATGGGGTGAGGAGAGATAGATCAACCATGATTGAATGGCGGATGGGCCGAATGGCCTAATTCTACTACTATCACTTATGACGGTCTTGTCTAATATTTTAGTGACTATTTTCACTCGTATAAAGGAGTACTTACCAGCTTTAATGCTCTTTCTATTTCAATACCCTGGCCCCAGGGAACAGCAGGGTTGGCAAGACAATCTCCAGTGCTACCTCGCCTGGAAATATCAATCCGCTGTTTGCGGAGATAGCGAAATGCTTCAGTCATCACTTGGACAGCATCATAGGTCAGCGCAGAAGTATACTGGAAAAGGAACAAATGAAATAAGTGGCAAAGAAATAAAGAACTAGCGATTATATAGCATTTGCAATGACTGTGTGATGCCTCAATTATAACCTTCTGTGAAATACCAATGGAAATGCTGACACTGTTGTTTCACTGACCACTATGTCACCTGCGAATGTGGTATTGAACCACAAACAATAGATCACCTGCTGAAATGCCCTTAACTAGAAATCCAATGCACAGCTGCCGATCTCGCTGCCTAAAATGAAGATGCCGAGAAGTGTGTTCAGCTCTGGCTGAACAATATCTAATTTTGTGACGTGGACTCGATAAGAAGACTGACCACTATGACTGCCAATTTTGCACAATGTACAACAAATAGCATTAAACTGAGATAACTAGATGGATTGATTGGTCATTTAAATTTTGCTTCAGGACATACGACAAAAGTGTCTTAAAATCATAATCGACACAAATTCCTTTGTATCCTTTCTATGTGATGCGTTCCAAACCAAAACACAGACACTGTAGATTGTTCATTATAAATGCCCAGTCTACATATGCATTGGGCTCATTGCTAAGCTGATGGGGCCCTTCTAGGCATCCAAGGAAATCTCCTCAGAGCAACATTACCGAGTTAATCTTCCATGCAATGATCCTTTTGTAGAACTGGGAAAAAGAAAAAGAAACAGGCTATTTTCTCTTTCACAGATGCCGTTTGATCTGTTGAGTGTTTTCTATTTTTAGTTCAGGAGTTCTTAGTTTGTGGTTTGGCTCTTGTTAAAAAATGAATAATTGTGGTTAGCAATATTATACCTGCATCGGTCTTTGTTTAATTCTGCTCCCCTGTCCTAGAATTCTTGTTTATAAAATGCTGTCGCTTTTATCTGCTGTGGGAATTCACTTCTACCATCATGTTGGCAGTCGTCATGCCGCCACAAGCCAAGGTCAAGATGGCACTGGATGGATCGAAGCAGCAAACTCTGATACCCTATTCATCATCGCAGGTGACTTCAATCCAGCAAACTCCAGGGAGGTACTCCCCGAAAACCTTCAACATGTCTCCTATCACAGGCAGGGTGTTAACACTCTTGATCACTGCTGCACCACTGAAGCGTGGCAGAAAAAATAGAGTAATGCAGCATTGGTCTGAGGAGGATGAATGGTTTATTTCAAGAATAGATTGGAACATGTTCATGACCACTTCATCCAGCCTGGATGAGTATAACTCAGCCATCATCAGCTTCAACAAGAAATGCATCGACCACTGCATTCTAAAAAAGATGATTAGGGTCTATCCTGATCAGAATACTTGGATGAACAGGGAGACTCACTCTCCATTCAAGTCCAGATCCAAGGCTTTCAAGATTTGTCGGCTGGTGGGATCGGCAACCCACCGAAGGCTCGTCGGAGTCCATCTGATGGCTCATCGGACGGCGTAAACCAGGAGGGAGCTGGAGACATCGGACACTAGGAGCAAGGACTGGTAGGAGGATGAACCAGGATAATGCTCCAGCACCTTCAAGGTCAGCTGCAGGAGATGCCCTCGGGACACATAGAAGGCCAGACTAGGGGAGGAGGGGGACGGTTCACGGGAACTGCCCCAGCACATTGAGCACGCGGACCAACCAGACTGGACTTAGAATAATGGCAAGTCAAGTCAAGTCACATTTATTTATATAGCACATTTAAAAAACAACTCTCGTTGGCCAAAGTGCTTTACATTTGTTATAAGAATAGCATAAACAAAACAAACTACATACATATATACATGTAGCCCTCACTCAGAGGACGTCAGGAAAGGCTTGGGAGTATAGATAAGTCTTTAGTCCTGACTTAAAAGAGTCGATGGAGGGGGCAGTTCTCATGGGAAAGGGGATGCTGTTCCACAGTCTAGGGGCTGCAACCGCAAAGGCGCGGTCGCCCCTGAGCTTATGCCTAGACCGTGGGATATTCAGCAACCCCAAGTCGGCCGATCTGAGGGGCCTGGAGGTGGAGTGGTGGGTGAGAAGACTTTTTATGTAGGTGGGGGCAAGCCCATTGAGGGCTTTGTAGACATGGAGGAGGATCTTGAAGTTTATACGGAATCGCACAGGGAGCCAGTGGAGAGAGGCCAGGATCGGGGTGATGTGGTCCCTTTTTCGGGTGCCAGTCAGGAGTCTCGCTGCAGCGTTTTGGACCAGTTGCAGGCGGGACAGGGAAGATTGGCTGATGCCAGTGTAAAGGGAGTTGCAGTAAGCTAGGCAGGAGGAGATGGATGTGTGGATGATCTTTTCGAGGTCATCAAACTGGAGGAATTGTTTTACTTTAGCTATCGTCCGAAGCTGAAAGAAGCTAGCTTTTACCACGGCATTGACTTGTTTGTCAAATTTCAGTGCTGAGTCAAATATCACGCCAAGGTTTTTGACATGAGGTTTGAGTAGTGGGGTAAGGCTTCCAAGGCCGCCTGCTATCATTTTGATTGAGTCCGAGGGGCCGTGAAGGATGACCTCAGACTTACTCTCATTTAGTTGGAGGAAGTTCTGGGCCATCCAACACTTTATATCCTTGAGGCAGTGGGTAAGGTTAAACAGATTTGATTGGTTTTTGGGCTTCAGGGGGAGATAGAGTTGTGTATCGTCTGCGTAGCAATGGAAGGAAATGCCGTGCCTTTCAATGACTTGGCCTAAGGGGAGCATATACAGGGAGAAGAGAATGGGGCCAAGGATGGAACCTTGTGGAACCCCACAGCAGAGATTAGCTGGGGAGGAGAAAGAGTTGCCTATATTAGTCGAGAAACTCCTACCTTTGAGGTAGGAGATGAACCAGCTCAGGGCAGTGCCATCAATACCAACCCCATAGAGGAGACGGTCAATTAGGATGGTGTGGTCGACAGTATCAAATGCTGCGCTGAGTTCAAGAAGGAGCAGAATTGCACAGTCGCCGGAGTCAACGGTGAGCAGTAGGTCATTGTGTACCTTCAACAAGGCAGACTCTGTGCTATGGTGAGCCCTGAAACCTGATTGGAAAGTTTCCAAGATAGTGTTTTGGTGAAGGTAAGGTATAAGTTGACTTAAAATTACCTTTTCAAGGGCTTTTGAGAGGAAAGGCAGTTTCGAAATGGGTCTGTAGTTGCTTGGCAAGGTGGGGTCGAGGTTAGGTTTTTTCAGGAGTGGTTGGACCACCGCATGCTTGAAGCAGGTAGGTACAGTGCCAGTGGCCAGAGAGCTGTTGAAGATGGCGAGGATGCTGGGACCAGCTGTTGTAATGACATCCTTTAGGAAGGCAGAGGGGACAGTGTCGAGGGGGCAGGTAGTCGGTTTCGTGGTGGTGATCAGTTTTACAAGCGAGGGTAGAGTAACGGGTTGGAAACAGTCTAATTTTGAAGAGCAGACCAATGAGACAGCCAGGTCACAGGTGGGAGGGGAAATATTCGTTCTTATGTTCTTTACCTTGCTGGTGAAAAATGTGGTATATTCCTCGCACTTAGCAGGGGACCCAGTTAGGCTGGTGCTGGTGGCAGGACAGATGATGGAGGTGATGGTGCTAAAAAGGACCTTGGAATTTTGTGCGTTTTTGGAGATAAGGGTGGAAAAATATTTAGTTCTTGCCGATTTTACTGCTTCCTGGTATTTGTGAAGATTATTTTTCAGGAGTTCAAAGGAAATTTGAAGCTTATCAGATTTGTACTTCTGTTCTGATTTTCTGCATTCTCTTCTTAGGGCTCTGGTGGTATCATTGACCCACGGCTCGCCTTTAGGCTTAGGCTTTTTCATTTTAAGAGGAGCAACAGAATCCAGCATGAAAGAGCAAGTAGTATTGAATAATGAAATGAGGTAGTCGGTACTGAGATGGGGGGTGGATGCCTGAATAGTGCAGATGTCGGGGGCGGCTATGAGAGCCTCAGAGAACTTACTGGCCATCGTTGAGTTAACGTAGCGGGAGTAGCGAGCAGGGAGATGGGATTTTGAGGGAGAGAAAGGCAGAGATATATCAAATATAATAGCACTATGATCAGACAGGCAGGCATCAATAATATCTGTGTTACGAGTTGGGAGACCAGACGAAAGCACTAGGTCTAGTGTATGGCCAAGCTTGTGCGTGGATGTCACCAAAAATGGCGGCGCATGCATTTGTAATATATGCAAAAAGAATTTCACTGTGCAGTTGCATGTATGACAAGTAAAGCATTATTGAACTATTGAACTATAACCATCATGAGGTGATCTCTGATAACGACATCTCAATCCGATGGGTATAATGCCTGATACAACTGTTTTAAATAGACAAACAATGCTCGATCTCGGCATAGTCCTCCTACTCCTTCTTGCTCTAAGCCCATACACCTTATGGGATAAGGTGTATGGCAGAATTCAGATCTGCTTTCATGAGGGTAAACTCTTGGAAAGAGGCCAGCCCAAATAGAGGCCATGAACGGATTCTGAAATTGTGCGCAAATCAACTGGCCACAGTCTTTGCTAACATCTTCAACAATCATCTGTCCCCATCTGGCTCAATGAAACTTCCGTCATTCCAGTCCTCAAGAAAAATTCAGTAACCAGTCTCAATGACTACTGCACAATTGTTCTAACATCAACCATAAATAAGTGCTTTGAAAGATTGGTATTCGCCCACATTTTCCTCTAGAGTAGACAATCTAGACCTCTTGCGATTTACATATGTTAAAAAATAGGTCTATGGAGGATACCATCTCTCTATATACAGCCCTGTATCACCTTTCCAATAAGATCACCTACGTCAGGTAGCTATTCAACTGCAGCTCAGCCTTCAACACCATAATTCTGAATAAGCTCCTCCTTAAACCTCTGCACCTTGGCATTGGGGTTTCCATTTGCAACTGGACGTCTTAACCAGAAGACCTCTGTCAGATAGAATTGGCCATAACATTTCTTCCACCCTGACCCTCAACACTGGTTCCCCTCACGGTTAGTTCAGGTTAGTTTATTGTCACATGTACCGAGGTACAGTGAAAAGCTTTTCTTGTGTGCTCTCCTCCGTGTACTCCATGACTGGGTGGCCAAAGACAACTTGATCTTTATGTTTCCAATGATACAACTGCTCTCAGCCAGATCTACAACAATAATAAGACAAACTCCAGGAAAAAAGTTAAAGAACCTAGTTTCATGGGTCAGCGAGACGAAAAATTGGTTGTTTATCTAAGAAACGGAGGGAGTGTCTCATCAGGAGAGCTGCTGCAGAGATGCCCAAGTGATTTTCACAACCCCAAGATAACCCTAAGTGGAGTAAGCACCTTTGCATTGTATGTTTGGTATAACATAGGGAACCTTAACCAATTTGCATGGAAAAAAGTCCCATAAACAGCAATGTGAACATGACCAGATAATTCATTTAATTGATACTGGTGCAAAGGTAAATCTTGGACAAGACACAGTGTTTGTTCTTCAGAGTTTATTTTCCCACTACACCATAAACTTACACAAATTCAGTCATTCACAACTAATACCAAGTAGTATTTTGGTGGGCATTCTTTTGTAAATTCAGTGCTAAAATTACACAAATGGTAAACCAACCTTAATTTTGCTTGTTTTCCCTCCTGGATATTCCTTCTCATCCAATGCTAACCATCGCTGCATAAACTTCATTACAACTGGATCATCATAATCAACTATTTGAAATCCAGACACATTGGCTCCACCGTATTGAATTTTTGACAAGTCTCCATCTGTAAATCCCTGCAGCAGGTAATAAGTCTTATAGTTAATACAATTATCTTCCTTTCCAAAGAAAAATTACTCAGTATTACACTGCACGAAATGAATGCAAACCTGCCGCTAACACAATTAATCCTACACAAGATCAATTCATTATCAGCGACATCACATTAATACACTTCTGTTTAATGAAAATTGACATCTCAGAGATATATCAGAACTTACACAGGAAACTCACATTGTTAATGCTTGGTCATGTCATTCAACAGTCTCAATCTTCCAACCATGGTCACTACAGAGTAATTTGACATCACCTGTTTGTACTTTCCTACCCAAACTTTCATAATGTTTTTTTTACAATTGTCTTACTGCATCTTTAAACCGAGTATTCCTGCCGAATTTCAGCTGAGCCGGGATGACCAATTACGAGTCATGATCATTTCTGTAGCCAAGGTGGGCTCCTAACATTGCAATAGGTAAAAAAATATATGCCTGCCTTAATAGGTCGATGGAGGATTTGAGCATCAGACCAGAATGAATAAAAGAAGAACATTCCCCAGCCGTCTTCCATTTCCACTCTGTCCTGATGGAAGATCTCAACCCAAAACATCAACAATTCCTTTACCCCCACAGATGCTGCTCGACCTACTGAGTTCCTTCAGCATATTGTTTTTTTATCAAATGTAATGTTCAAAGGCAGTTTTGACAATTTTTTTTGTTTGAGGCATTATTCAATTAATAAAACTGTTTACTCATTGGTTATTTCAGTAAGAAAATCTAACGATGAAATAATCCAATTATTTATCCTTTAACATTTGCCGATTGTTATGACCTATGGTGGAGAAATTGAGAAGTCAGTCTATCTTAAAACATAGAAAAGTACAGCACAAGAACAGGCCCTTCAGTCCACAATGGCTGTGTCGAACATGATGCGAAGATAAACTAATCTTATCTGCCTATCCTAATGATCCAAAAATAATGGAAACTAATCACTTACAATCTGTATATTTTCGAGTTACTTAAAAGCAATTTCACATTGATCTACAAATTACTATTCCAAATTGGTTATTACTAATGAAGTACTTATTTAACCTCAGGAGGATTTCAGGTGGAAGTTTTATTGTACGTGTCCACATGTGCACAAGATCAAATAGAACAAGTTAGCCGACTCTGCTGCGGTTGTGGCAGGCATCTTCATGTGAACAGATAAAATAAATTCTTTAACTTTACTTGAGACATACAATTCATCCTTTTTTTTCTTTTATTGGATTTATTGTTCTTTCTTTTAATCCAGAATTTGCAGTTAGCAGTGAGCTGTCAGGTTCATGTCAGGTCGGGGGGAGTTCCCACCGCCAAGGGCACCATGTAATACCTGGCTACTTGCTCCATGGTCGGATAGTCGGCGACTAAACCATCTCCCCTACCTGGTTTGCCAGGTGAGGAGGGGGCTGTGGACCCCCAGCAGGATCAAAAACAAGACATGTCAAAGGGCGGATGAGCTTCTAGCGAGCCAATGGACATCCACACTTCAGTAGAAGTTGCGATCACTGTCGTACATAGCATTGTAAGGAATGATGATAAAGCACACACACCAAAATCCTATACTTCCAGCGGCGGAAGTCCGCAGGAACTGGAGGACAAAGATGTGTGGTGCGTCCGTCACCGTTCCTGTCGGAAACCAGCACCACTGCGTCGCTAATGTTTTCAACGATGATGAATGAATGAGTGAGCTGTCGGCTGTTACACTAACGTTCCCTAAACAATCTGGGGCGACAAAATATCTTTGAAATAGAGAAGCTACGGACCAAGCATTTTTCACGGCATTCCATATGTACCTGCCAATACTAGAGGAACCGAAGTAAAAGTTTACAAAGCACTTTCATATTTTCTGTCCTTTGACATTTCCATACCAGAGGATTCTATCTGTTTTTGTAAGACACTTACCAGATTAGCAAGGATGTAATGATATCCTTTGACATGTTTGCCAATAGTTATAACCTATGATGAAGAAATTGAGAAATTAGTTTATCCTAAAGACACAAATAATTAGAATATAAAACATAGGAAAGTACAGCACAAGAACAGGCCCTTCAGCCCACAATGGCTGTTGAACAGATTAACTCATCTTATCTGCTTGCATGTGATCCATATCCCTCTATTACCCACATATCCAGGTACCAATATCAATATTGAAGAGCAAATTACCAGAACACTTGAATTGTGAACTACATTCTAGATAATTCTTTCAAACGGAAGTCCAGATAATAAATAACTTGACATTGGATTTATTATGAAATATAAAATAAACACCCAACTTTTAATGTCGTGCTCTAGGAACACCACTTCATCTTCCGTCCAGGCACATTTCAGACTTCAGGACTCAATATTGAATACATCAATTTCAGAAAATTATCCTTTTCTGTTTGTGTCAGAACTTCTGTGTTCTAAATTTCATAGATTCTGCTTTTGGTGAAATTCCTCCTGAACATTGTGGTTCTCTCCCCCATCTCTACCGAGAGTTGGTAGAGCTGCTGCATCACAGCACCTGATTCGATTCTGACCTTGTGTGCTGTCTGGTGGATCTTCAGAGAGGCTTCACAGACTTCAGAAAGTGAATCCATAGCGAAACATAGATAGCTCACATCTAGGAACGTATTGAGGTTCAGATGGGACTTTCATTGTTCCCTCACCCCTTGAGCAGGTAAGGCCTGCTGTGGTAGAGCCTACCCCACCACCACCACCCTCAATGGCCCCACCTCCCCCTCCCTTCCGACTACCTTCTTTTCTTCCCTCTTTAAGTGCTTTGTGTGCTTTATAATTTCCCTTTCCAACCACGCTATGTTATAAATGCATCTAGGACTGGGATCAGGTTGTGCCTTGAAATCAGGACAATTACTTTCTTTACTTGCATCAATAATCTCTGCAAAAATGGAACAATACATCTACAACACAAAGCACAGGAACAGGCAAATCCAGCTCACGATGTCTGCACCAACCATTATGAGAATTTAAACTACTTCCATCTATCTGCGCATGGTCTATATCCCTCCATTCCTTGCCTGTTCATGTGCATGTCCAAATGCATTTAAAACATTGCTATGATTTCTGATCCACCACTTCCTCTGGCAGCATGTTCCAGGTACCTACTATGCTCTGAGTAACAGACCTTGAGAGTACCTTGTAAACCTCCGCTAAACTTTCATCCTTTCACACAAAACCTATGCCCTCCATTATTTGTCCTTCCACCCTGGGGAAAAGACTATGATTATCCACCTTATATATGCAGCTTATAATTTTATGTACTTCTGTAAAGTTGCCCATCATCCCCTGATGTGCCGTGGAAAACAATTCAAGTTTGTCTGCCCTCACCTTGTAGCTAATACTGGCTAATCCAGGCAACGTCCCAATGAACCTATTCTGCACTCTCTCCAAATCCCCAAAGCCTCCACATCCATCCTGTAATTGGATGTTTGGAAGTGCACACTCCAAATGTGACCCAACCAACCTTTGAGACAACAACTTGGCTGAAATCTAGGAAGCACTAAACACCTGCAGAATCATGGAAACAATTGCTAGAAGTCAGAAAATGTTGATCATATCAAACCATAAGAGCAGAACTAGGTCATTCCGTCCATCAAAGTGCCTTCCGATCATGGCTCATCTATTTTTCCCTCTCAAACCCACTCTCCTGCCTTCTCCTGGTAACCTTTGACACCCTTGCTCATCACAATCCCATCAATCTCCACTTTAAAAATAACTATTGATTTGCCTGCACCGCCATCTGTGGAAGTGAATTCCACAGATTCGCCACCATCTGGCTAAAGAAATTCCTCCTCATCTCCATTCTAAAGGTGCGCCATTTTATTCTGAGGCTGTGTCCTCTCACCCTATCCTCTCCCACTACTGGAAACATCTTCCCCACATCCACTCTATCGAGGCCTTGCAAGTTAAATAGCAACAAGAGTGGGTTAGAAGCTGGGTATCCTACAGCAGTGACTCATCTTCTGATATCCACCCTGTCTATGCCCCACTGATAATTTTATCTACTTCACTAATTTGCCCCTCACTAAGGTAAAGGTAAGGAGTACAAAAGACTTGCCGGAATAACACCCAAGAAGCTCAATATCATTCAGAACAAAGCAGCCTCCATGATTGGTATTCCATATTCACAGTGAGTACCATTTACTAAATAATTTGTAGTTACTCACCTTGATTGATTGATTGATTTTATTGTCATTTGAACCTCAAAGAGGCTCAAACGAAATTCCATTTCCACAGCCATACAAACAAAACAATTCCTACACGACACACAGGATGTTTACAGAAAAACATCCATCACAGTGAATCTCCTCCTCACTGTGATGGAAGGCAAAGTCTTTTCTCTCCCCTGCACCATCCTTCTCCCGATTTTGAAGCCCCAGGCAGGCGATGGTGAGTCCCACGGCCATTGAGGCCGCGCCGGGCGGTGTATGGCCCCGCTCCAGTCCAAAGTTGGAGCCCCCGGCGGGCGCTGGAATATCCCGCGGCCATTAAAGCCGCGCCGGGCGATTTACGGCCCCGCTCCGGTCGTTCCAACCCCGCGACATGGGCGGGAGAAGTTGCGTTGCGGGAGCTTCGGAAAGCGGTCTCTCACCCGGACCCGCGAGCTCCCGATATCATAGTCCACAGGTCTGCAGCTGGAGCTCCAGAGTCGGGCCGCAGCAGCGAGCCACCACCGCTCCCCACGCTCTGAGGCCGGCCAGCCCCACGATGGTAAGTCCGCAGCTCCACAGGCTCCGCGACTGGAGACCCCAGGTCGTCCCGGTCGGAGGCCGCTCCACGGAGCTAGGCCCCAACGACAACGGAGACCGACAGGGAAAAGGTCGGGTCTCCCGTGCAGGGAAGAGATTTTTAAAGTTTCCCCCTTCCCCCCCACATATACACGGTTAAAAACAGTATAAAAAACCCACAGACAACTACATTTAACTAGACAAAAATAAAAAAAGACAAACGGACTGCAGTCGAGCCGCTGCCGTTAGGCGCTGCCACTACCTGCTCACCTGTTTGAGCTGCATCTCCTAAATCTATAATGTCTGCCATTAAGAAAGACAAGAATAGCTGGCTCCTGGTATATCTACGCCGAGGCCTAATGGCGAAGCTGACGGCCTCCAACTCCAACTGCGAGCGACCGACCTCGAGGCTCCGGAGGCAGAGCCAGGACATACCAGCACGGGGCTGGCCTGCTTCGGGGCTGCGGTGGCGTTCCGGCGGTGGCGACCGAGGACACTGGTGGCGACCTGAATCCGGAGGCTCGGCCGCGGGCCCGGTGGACGACATCGTCGGGAGCTTGCAGGTCACAGGTGGGTGACCTGTTTTTCTGGAGCTCCCGCAACTACAGCTGCATCCGCTGGACTGGAGGGCGGCAGCTTCGGCAGCTTCGGCCACCCCGGGCCGCGGAGTTTGAACCGGCCCGTCGCGGAGCACGGATTCAGCCGCGGGATTGACTTACCAACACCCGGCGGGGTCACAACATCAGAAGCCTGAATCGCCTCAGCGCAGAGGGAGAACAAAGAGGGAAGAGACAGAGACTTTAAGACTTTTGCCTCCATCACAGTGAGGTGGTGCCTGGTGAACTCACTGTGGTGGATGTTAATTTGTGTTTATTGTGTGTTTTGTTATTTATTATTATATGTATGACTGCAGGCAACGAAATTTCGTTCAGACCAAAAGGTCTGAATGACAAATAAAGTAATCTCTAATCTCTAATCTGCATATTTCTTTCTTGTAAATATATGACCATTCCTCCATCATCACTCTGTTTAAGTTTTTGAATCCCCTACCCATGAAATATCCTTTACCAGTAACAACTGGTTCCAGACTGTTTGCTCACCACCACCATCTGAAGTGCAATAAATGTTGGTCTTTCAGATATCCACAGCTCATAAATGAACAACATAATGCTAATCTTTATGGCAGAACATTTCCTAATTTCTAACTCAGACATGCAAATTAAGGAAAGGTGTTAGCTCGAACCTGGAGATCTAAAACAACCCGGTTGGTATCTAATCCGTGTCTTTGAGGTCAACTGACCTCAAGATCCATCTAATTTGTATACTTACAGTGGGGGATTGCAACAAGCATACTGACGAACCCACCAACAGAGCACCAGGCCATGAATATGCAAACCCATTCTCTTCTTATCTCATGGCCTTTTTCATCTCCAGCCTTTATCCATCCATCCGCTAATCAATCCCCTCTCACCTGTATCCACCTTTCACATGCTTGGCTTTGTCGGCCCTCACCCCTCTTCCAGCTTTCTACAATCAGTCTGAGGAAGGGTCCCGACCTGAAACATTGTCGATCCATGTTCTCCAGAGCTGCTGGATGACCCGCTGAGTTACTCCAGCACTTTGTGTTTTTTGCCAAATATATAAACGCAGATGGGGCACCATTTTCAAGCAACAGTGCATGAGGCATCCAAATGACAAAGGTGATTAATTAAAATGATGTGCCTCTATTTTGTCAAAATAATTATCACTAGTTGAGGCTGGGACTATCCCATCGTTTAAGAAACAGTTGGACAGGTACATGGATAGGACAGGTTTGGAGGGTTATGGACCAAGCGCAGGCAAGTGGGACTAGGGTAGCTAGGACATTGTTGGCCGGTGTGGGCGAATTGGGCTGAAGGGCCTGTTTCCACTGTATCACTCTATGACTTTATGACTATGACAAAATGAAAGAGGTAATGAGAAATATTCAGTGGTTACTGCACAATTTAATGAACACAGTGGTGACAAAGACATTCCATGTTGTTGGTCTGATGTTTCCACTGACAGATTACAGAATAAATCTTGCCACAGTAACTGTGTTTCCTGAACAAAATATTGATCAGTAACATCCTGAACAGTACCTGTTCCATGATATCGTTAACTTTGTCTCGTTCGCAATCGAGGATCACTTGTCTTTCCTTTTTATTTTCCAGGTCCTGAAAAAGTGAGCGGTAGGCTTCATCTTTCCTATCATCTTTTATATTCCCAACATTGATCGCTGTGACTTGCCACTTGTTTTCAGCAGCAGCATCCAGGACTGCTTGTAACACCGACAACCCTTGGGGAAGGAGGTGACAGAATACAGCCAATATATTACATTCATCATCTTGAGCCCAGTCGATATAAAACTGAACTGCTTCACAACAAGTCACCAAACATATCTGTTTACAAATAATTTCTATATGAATTGGCAAAACATTTTGTATTGGGTTGGTCTGATAGGAGTCATTTTAGAACGGAATTTAAACTTATTAACGTGAGCACAAACTTTAGTTCTCACATTAGAACAAAATGTTTTGTTCATACAATTTATGCAATTTCATAAATCTATTCTCAAACTAATTCAAAATTGAATAATTTATCACCCTTTAAATATTTCAAAGTTATGACTTAGTCCCAATTATTGATATTGATTTTGGATCGAGACCCTTCTTCAGACTGGACAAGGGTCTCAACTAGGGACAAGGGAATGTCACCCATTCCTTCTCTCCAGAGATGCTGCCTGTCCCATTGAGTTACTCCAGCTTTTTTCTGTCTATCTACCCTTTATGAGATGGTGGTAAGCTACCCTCTTGAACCACAGCAGTTCTTCTGCTAAAAGTACTGCCACAACACTATTGGGGATTTCCAGGATAGAAATGCAGTGACATGTTTCTAAGTCAGGATGGTATGCTACATGTAAAGGGAATATACAGTTGGTGATGTCGTCATGCATGTGTACTTCTTAGATGTTGGAGGTTTGGAGGTGCTAGTGAATTACCCAAGGTAGGTAGCTGCAGCTCATTTAATGGGGGCTAATACAGCAGTAACTGTGCCATTGATAAGCAATGAAGATCTTGGCTGGTGAAAGAGGTTCGAATCCAATGGACTACTTTGTCCTGAATGGTGCTGAGCTACACTCATCCAGGCTGCTGGAGACTATTTCATCATACTACTGACCAATCTCTTAGTTTTCTTTTAGAGATGCAGCGTAGAAACAGGCCTATTGGCCCACCGAGTCCGCACCGACCATCGACCGCCTGTGCACTAGTTCTATCCTACACACTAGAGACAATTTACAAAGGCCAATTAACCTACAATCCTGCACATCTTTGGAATGTGGAAGGAAACCGGAGCACCCAGAGAAAACCCACATGGAAAGAATGACACTCTGGGAAAGGGGAATTAGGGTTGTGAGTCTGGCATTAGAATTGGGAAGGGGAGGGGTGGAGACGTGTGTGGTGTAAAAGCTGGTAGTGGGGATATATGTATTTGGGGAATGGATGCTGGCTACCATATTCTCTCGTGCCTGTACACCATGGTTTTCCCCTCTCTGATGGGTCTCTCCATCTGGTGAGAAGGGAGGTGGCCAGTGATTGTGATGGAGGGGCCTAGCGCTTCGTCATTAAGGAATGATTCTGTGAGTGAGACTATAAAAAGCTGTTGCTTTACAATTCTGCAGGACAACTCCACAGTTTAGACATCAGTTCATAGATGAAAGACTATGCAAGGTCATGATATGCAGGGGGAGTCTTTGCAGAGTCCAAATTCAGTGTCCTGGCCAATGCCATGTGGCCCATCTGATGTTGTTCTTTTTCTTCTTTAATACAGCAGGAATGATATAATGGAGGGGCTTCTCGGGCCATTTTCGACTCAACCACAGATTTGGAGCCACAAAGATCAAACTTGGTCAGGATTGTAGGTTTGCTCCTTGTTAAACAATGGTGAACAGATTAAATTTACTCATAACCCAGCAGTTTCACTGAGACTAATTGTTATGTTTTAATGCAGAATGCAAAGGATCAGGTATTTTGTAAATCTGAGAACTTTCATGAAGTTCATTTTATTTTACAATATCATGATGCTTTATAAAGGTTTACGACCCAGTCTCAGTCATACCATTTGTCAGTCCAGCTCTAGCCCCATGTCCTACTTCTCTCTTGAGAAATGAACAGATGCAGAATTGAAAACTCGCCATTTTGAGCATCCATTATGTAACATCCTTGAAAACGGTGGTCCTGGATGAAATATCACCTTAGGGGTTCCTTATCCCAAATTCAATGGAAAATGACCATGAAACCAGTTTTCAGACTCAGATATTGATGCATGTTTTACATTGAGCACTCATACACGTGACAAAAGGCTGCTGAATTTCACACAATTTCTTCCAGTTTCTGTTGAAACTCTTTTTTTGATGAGTAATTAAACACATGCACCAGCTGGAACCATTTGGAACTTTAGTAGCTGACTGCAATGAAATGTCATTTTGATAAGCAAAATTTGATAGCTAAGCCCTAGGGGGGGAATAATGAGGATTCAACCATGGCTGTGCCACTAATGGTTCAATTTGCATACGTATTGGGGTTTTAACTTTTAAAAAGGATGTACATTTGTGTATACAGTTGAAATTGTTTACATGGAATTCAATGCTTAAAATCGGTGAAGCCACGGATGACTCAAACCATTTCAGACAACAGACCTGCCTTGAGATAAGTCCTAGTTGTGAGGTAAGCAATTAGAAGTGGTCATTTCACTTTGGTGGACATTGGCACAACTGCAATGTGGAAGGCTTTAGCAGTTTACACAATTTGTGAGCAACTGGTTCAAGGGAAAGAATTAGAAAATCGCTGTGAAGTAATTTCCTTTGGTCCACCTCAATTCACGAGAAGGACGAGGAATCAGATTAATGCATAAAACAAATAACACCAAGCCTGTAATTTAAAAAAACAACTAAATTATCAATTATTATCTTCTACCTCTACTTTGTTTCTGAAGATTTGAATTCTCTTTTAATTTGGGCCGATCTTAAAAAACAATGAATGACATTTTTTGTAATATCTTTCTAATTCTAATATCTGCATTATTCATATCAGTGGCATTGTTTTTCCCTCAGGTCTAAATGTTCTGTTATTTTTAACACTGCTGAGTTGTTAGATTATTCCACATGCTTAAGCATTGCATCATACATAAAATAAAGACAGCATCAGAAATAATTAAACGTAAAATACTGTACCTCTGTCACTATCATATAGATAAGCAAACTTATCCCATTGATAGTATTCAATTAAACTAAGAAGAGCACCCTTGAGATCTGGTCTCATCTGTATGACAAATTGGTGTAAGCCATCAGCAGGAAAACTTGGGGTGATGAAAGAAACGTGCAGGGTTCCACAGAAGGACGTAAGCGTATTTACAGATTTCTTGTCATAAAATCCAAAAATGGCATAAACTCCTCTTGAAAACTGGGAGCAGACTGCAATAGAGTAAAAGAAATCAGAATTATTACATCACATTACAGAACTCAATAATCAGTACACTAGTTTTGATCCTGCCACACAATTTATTATTAGGTGTTTTGCTGTAGAAAACAAACATTAAAATATGCTCCTAATGTAGAATCATAATGCACAGAATTGTCGATGGGATAAGAACTTGTCTTCTGGTGGTTCAACAATTGAGCTTATTATCAAGGACCACTCTCAAATTTTTCTGTGTGGATGTAATCTTAAGAATGCATCGTATTTCTTCAAGAGTTTTGACAGGCTCCATCTTCCATCTTTGCCCTCATCTTTTACCTTACATCTTTTGCATTCAGTTGATTATTCCCTCCATTTCTTCAACCACAACATCCATTTTAGCTAAAGAGTATTTTTTTCCCCACACAATATCTCCATCACCCTTAACGCGTTATGTTCGGCTCAGCATTTCCCCATGTAAGCACAGGTGATGCAGCTTGCCCGCAAATCACCTCTAATACACTGTGTATTAGGAGTTGAATTCATGGGAGGTGGTCTTGGTGGGGAGGATGCTCCTCAAACTGTGAAGCATCCTGGACAATACACCTCACCCCCTCCATAACACACTGCTCAACCTGAGGAGTTCCTTCAACACCATACTGGTTCCACCAAGATGCAGTACAGCCTCAGGAGATTAACTTTCTCTGTGGCTATCAAACTGTACAACTCCTCCCTCTTCTCTTGTGGGGTAGACTGACTCCCCTTAGAATTGGGAGGGGAAGGAATGAGGACATGTGTGGTGTAAGAGCTGGTAGTAGGGATGTATGTGGGGAATAGATGCTGGCTACCATTAAAAAAACAGGTATCATAACGTTTTGGCAGAGAGAATTTGGCAAAAGGGATACTTTCAATCTTATTTTGAAATGAAAAAGACACCAAATATTAAAGAAAATTATTAATGTATTAATAACCCACATTGATGCTGCTTCATAATTTTTAAATCATAGTCATTGAGCACAGAAACAGGCCCATCGGCCCCCTGACTCTGTGCTGACCATCGCATTCATTCACACTAGTCCTGCACTAATTCCATTTTATTCTCTCCACATTCCCATCAATTCCCTTCAGGATTTACAACTTACTTACTGTACATGTCAGGGTCAATTTACAGTGTAAATTACCCTACAACCTACATGTCTTTGGGATGTGAGCAGATGTGGTTCACCCTACCACAACCAAAAGGCAGTGCTGATCTACTATCTATCTCTTTAGTGACCCTCGGACTATGCTTGATCGGACTTTTCTGGCTTTACGCTGCAGTAAACGTTATTCCCTTATCATCCATCTATCTATACACTGTAAATGGATCGATTACAATCACCTATTGTCTTTCTGAAGACTGGTTAGCACGCAACAAAAGTTTTCACCATACCTTGGTACACATGACAATAAACTAATCTGAACTAAAGTTAGAGCATTCAAAGGAAGTCTATGGAAAACATGGACAGTACCAGAGGATGGAACCTAAGTTGCCGGACCTGTGACGCAGGAGCTCTACTAGCCGTGCCATTGTGCTTCCCTTTCTTCAAACAGTGCAAGAATAAATCAGCAACAGTTAGCCTATCTCAGCTTTTGAATGGCACCTGCACCTCACTCACTCTGGTTTTAAAGGTCTAAATACACAGCAGGATGGTGAGATGAGAGGGAACAACTTCACAAGGCCATATTTAGGTGCATGGCCGTCCGAAGGGGGGGGGGTGCGTTGGGTGCGACCGCACCCCATTTTTTTACCCCAGAGTAAGAAAAAATCCCGAGAAAAAAAATCGGACGACCGCAAAATCCAAGAAAAAAAAAATGCGACCATCTGCGCCTGCGCAGTTGGGGAAACGAGGCAAAATGACGCCGCTTCTCCGCGCGTGCGCAGTGGGCCCGGGCGGGATCAGACTGCCATTTCACTCCCAACATTGAGCTGGATGCCTCGCGTCTACTCCATGTAAGTAGTGGAATATTGCGTTGCAGGCGTCGGAGCCTCGCCAACGGCCAGCAGGCGACCAGAAGAGCGTTCTCCCTTCGCCGGGCAGGAGTGGCTAAATCTTAACCCAGCGGCTGTAACCCCAACACCAGACCCGCTCCCCTCGCCTCCCCCCGCCGCCGTGGCCCAAGCCATCTTCCGCCCACGCCACCCCCGCTGACCCTCGCTGGGCACACGCCACCTTCACCACCTCCCGGGCCCCGCCACACCCGCTGGGCCCATGCCACCTTCACACCCCCCCCCCCCCCCGCTGGGCCCACGCCACCTTCACACCTCCCCCCCCATTGGGCCCCGCCACCTTCACCCTACCCCACCCCGCTGGGCCCCCGCTAACACTCTTCCCTCTTTTTTAGACACTTGCAGATATAGTTGAGTCTCAAAGTGACCAAATCTCCCTTTGTCCTGGAATTGGTCCGCATAAGGTAAGAAGGGGGAAAGAGGAGGAGGAGGAGGAGGAGAGAGAGGGGAGAGAGAGTTAGGGGTGGAGAGAGAGGGGGGGAGAATTAGGGAGAGAGTTAGGGGAGAGAGTTAGGGGGAGGGAAATAGAGGGGGGGAGAGAGGGAGGCAAGAGAGATATGGGCAGGAAAGAGGGAAGAGAGAGGGGGAGTGAGGGAAGAGGGGAGAGGTGAGAGAGAGTGAGGGGGAGACTGAGAGGGAGTAGGGGGGTGAGATGGGGAGAGTGTTAGAGAGCAGGTACTAACACACATTCCAACCTTTCCTTCGAAACCGAGAGCCAGAAACCAGGAGGGTAAATAAAGACAGAGGCATCTCTTCACTCCTCCCTCCCTCCCTCTCTCCCTCCCTCTCTCCCTCCCTCTCTCCCTCCCTCTCTCCCTCCCTCTCTCTCTCCCTCCCTCTCTCCCCTCTCAAACTTTCCAAAACTTCCCCACACTCATTCATAGAAACATAGAAACATAGAAAATAGGTGCAGGAGTAGGCCATTCGGCCCTTCGAGCCTGCACCGCCATTTAATATGATCATGGCTGATCATCCAACTTGGTATCCTGTACCTGCCTTCTCTCCATACCCCCTGATCCCTTTAGCCACAAGGGCCACATCTAACTCCCTCTTAAATATAGCCAATGAACTGGCCTCAACTACCTTCTGTGGCAGAGAGTTCCAGAGATTCACCACTCTCTGTGTGAAAAATGTTTTTCTCATCTCGGTCCTAAAGCATTTCCCCTTAATCCTTAAACTGTGACCCCTTGTCCTGGACTTCCCCAACATTGGGAACAATCTTCCTGCATCTAGCCTGTCCAACCCCTTAAGAATTTTGTAAGTTTCTATAAGATCCCCCCTCAATCTTCTAAATTCTAGCGAGTACAAGCCAAGTCTATCCAGTCTTTCTTCATATGAAAGTCCTGCCATCCCAGGAATCAATCTGGTGAACCTTCTCTGTACTCCCTCTATGGCAAGAATGTCTTTCCTCAGATTTGGAGACCAAAACTGTACGCAATACTCCAGGTGTGGTCTCACCAAGACCCTGTACAACTGCAGTAGAACCTCCCTGCTCCTATACTCAAATCCTTTTGCTATGAATGCTAACATACCATTCGCTTTCTTCACTGCCTGCTGCACCTGCATGCCTACTTTCAATGACTGGTGTACCATGACACCCAGGTCTCGTTGCATCTCCCCATTTCCTAATCGGCCACCATTTAGATAATAGTCTACTTTCCTGTTTTTGCCACCCAAGTGGATAACCTCACATTTATCCACATTCCCTCTCTCTCCCCCCCCTTCCCTATCTCCCTTTATTCCCCCCCCCATCTCCCCCCCTCCCTATCTCCCCCCTCCCTATCTCCCCCCTCCCACCCTCGCTCTCCCCTCCCTCGCTCTCCCCTCCACCTTCCTCTGTCGCTCTCTCTATCCCTCCTTCATTCCTCTCTCCTTACCCCCCACCCTCCCTCTCCCCCTTCCTATCTCCCCCCTATCTCCTCCCCCTCCCTCCCCCCTCCCTCTCCATCTTCCTCTGTCCCTCCCTCTCTCTACCCCTCCTTCATTCCCTCTCTCTCCCTCCCTCTCTCCATCCCTGTCACCCTCACCCTCTCCCACTCGAGATACACAACTGTACATTAGAACTGTACATTATTTACTGTTCTTCCAAATAAAGTAAAAGTGTTTTTTATTAAAAGAGTGGAAAACTCGATATTTTAATTCTGTTCTTCAACCATTTTAGTCGAGTTTAGTTTACAGATACAGCGCGGAAACAGCCCCTTCGGCCCACCGAGCCCGTGCTGACCACCGATCCCCGCACACTAACACTATCCTACACACACGAGGGACAATTTACAATCTTTACCGAAGCCAAATAACCGACAAACCCGCACGCCTTTGGAGTGTGGGAGGAAACTGGAGCACCCGGAGAAAACCCATGCAGATCGCGGGGAGAACGTGCAAACTCCATACAGACAGCACCCATAGTCCGGATCAAACACGGGTCTCTGGCGCTGTGAGATAAGAACTCTGCCGCTGAGCCACCCAGTAGAGGGTGGGAGTGAATGGAGGGGGAGAGGGAGAAACTAGAGAGAGGGAAGGAGAGACGGGGAGAGGGAGAGAGAGAGAGCCAGGACAGAGGGAGCACTGCACTGTCGCGAAGGTGAATACTTCCTCATTTCTCTCTCCCTCCCTCCCTCCCTCTCCCCCCCTCCACTCGATCTTGCCCATGCCAACCCAGTTGACATTTATTGGTTGGCCCTAAATTTGCCGATATTTGGGCCAAATCCCCTCTCGATTCTCCAGTACACATTCCTATCCATAAAACCCAGCTAGTAGTGGAGTCGTACAGCGCGGAAACAGGCCCTTCAGCCCAACTTGCCCATACTGGCGAACATGCACCATCTACACTAGTCCCACCTGCCCGCGTTTAGGATTTGAAATCCTTCTCAAAATCCCCCTCTCCCCCTCCCTCTCCCCTCTCTCTCCCTATCTCTCCCCCCTCCCTCTCCCCTCTCTCTCCCCTTTCTCTCCAACACAATACTAACTGTCCCTCCTCTCTCTCTCACAATACTAATTCAGGTCTCGACCTGAAACGTCACCCATTCCTTCTCTCCAAAGATGCTACCTGTTCCGCTGAATTACTCCAGCTTTTTGTGTCTATCTTCGAGGAAACAATTCTCCGTTTCACACTCTCTCCCTTTCATTCTCTCTCCAGGAGGGAGGGCAGGCGTTCAAACCGGGACAAAAATACAACAACAATCCCACCTAAAGCTGTAAGATTAGGGCCGGATTTACGTATAAGCTTCACAAGCTTAAGCTTAGGGCCAAGGTGTTTTTTTCCCAGAGTAAAAAAAATCCAGAGAAACTACTGCGCAGTTGGGGGAAGCCGGTGACGCAGTAGCGACGCAAAATGACGCTGTCTCTCCGCGCATGCGCAATGGGCCCGGGCGGGTTCAGATCTCCATTTGCACTCCACACAATCACCTCGATGCCTCGTGTCTACTCCAGGTAAGTAGTGGAATATTGTGTTGCGGGAGTGCCCGTTTTACTGGGCCGGGCTGCGGCGCGGAGTCGGAGCCTCGCTCTGTGGGAGGGAAAGAGGGGGAGGGAGGGAGAGAGTGGGGGGGATGTGAGAGGGGGAAAGGGGGTTTGAGACAGAAAGGGGAGAGGGAGGGTGGGGAGGGGGAGTGAGAGAAAGGAAGGGGGGAGGGGGGAGAGAGGTGGAAGGAGGTGGAAGAGGGAAAGGGGATTATCTTTTATGAGATTGCAAAATTAAGGTCGGTTTTAGAGCAATTATATTTTCTCCTCCATATGAATAATATCAAACAATTGTAACTGCTTTCTTTTCCTTGATAACAATACTGAGAAATATGTATTCCATAGTTTGCGAATTTAATTTTGCATCATATTTTTAATGTGCACACACCAACACAGTCGAACAGTAACAGGCAATCAAATCAACACACAAAACATTTTCAAAAAAAGGTTTTATTTACTGCAAAAACTTACAGTATTTTATTTGCAGTTTGCATGCTCCTTTATAACATTTTACACATTACAGTACAACTTGATTATTAAAACAAGGACAGCTTCAATTCTTGATTTAAAAAAATGTATGACCCCAATCATCAATGACCCCAATCATCCCATTCCAACCACTCATTACTCTTGACTCAACCAAAATTATTTCTGAAATATTGGTCATAAATTTGGTGCAAAAATGCTCCAAAATAAGGCTCAGAATGCACCAGAGAGCATCTAAAACCCCAGAGCTCCCAGGGCCCTTACGCGGGCCCTGGACCGCGGCTGCAAGGGTCTTTGAGCTTCGCGCTTGTGATATGCGCTGCGTGCACTTATTTCACATAAAATGTTTGTAATCCTGCCATGCCACCCCCCTTTTTGAAAAGCTTCGTACGGGCCTGAGGTGTCATATCCTCAGAAATAATATTCTCAACTGTGTACGAGATAATATGGACCATCCACTCACTGATCATTAACCAATGTAAAACCCTCAAATACAATCTGCAACCTTTAGATTTAATATAGTTAAATGCTTTCATGGTAAATTCTATTTAAGATTACAGAGTTTCTCTACAGAGAAACCCTTTCTTCAAACAGTGCAAGATTACAGAAGAAAAATTATAGAGTTTTCCTTTCTATAGTATTATATCTAAAATAAAATAATGCTGCACTGTGTTTCAGCGGTGCGGTATTGCTGCTTAACGACAGAATAAAGGGAGCACGGTGGCGCAGCGGTAGAGTTGCTGCCTTACAGCGCTAGCAGTGCCAAAGAGCCGGGTTCGATCCCGACTACGGGTGCTGTCTGTACGGAGATTGTACGTTCTCCCTGTGACCAGGTGGGTTTTCTCTGAGAACTTCGGTTTCCTCCCACATTCCAAAGATGTACAGGTTTGTAGGTTAATTCGCTTAGGTTTGTATACTTGGTATAAGTGTAAATTGTCCTAGTGTGTGCAGACTGGTGTTAATGTACGGGGATTGCTGGTCATTGTGGAGTCAGTGGGCCAAAGGACATTTTTCCACATTGTATCGCTAAACTTTGCTATAAAGGTATAAATATTAAATAAAGGTATGAGGTAAAGCATATGTGATAGCTTTATGTATCATTCTTTGACAGGGTAAATGGTAACTGACAACTTTGTGTTTGGCCTAAAATAATTGTTTAATTGAATGTTTCGTGAGAGTTTGGCATTGGAGAACCACTGATGTAAACTTGGATAATATCTAAATGCTACCAGATTGAAAAACCGCAGTGAGAAAGGTTTGGTTTATTCCTTTGGCCTCCTGCTGGGCCATACGTTTGCCCATGACCAGAAAATACTACAGATAAAGGACTCTGGAAATTTCTTACTGTATTTTTAATAGATAAGACAATGTGTTGCACATACACTTCCCAATACACATCTCCAGTAGATGAACAAGATTCTTCTTGAGAGAGCGTTGGAAATTTGTCCCTAAATTGTTGTTTATTATTTTAATAATATCTTATTATTATTTATTAACATAAAATGTATAGTTATAGATATTTTACTAGTAAATGAAAGGCAAAATACTACTAAGAAGGAATTCTGAAATGGAAAGAGAAAATGGTTCGGGATACTCAGCAAGCCGAGCAGCATCTTGGAGATAAAAATAGTTAGAAAAGAGATGAGAAGGATTTTCTTTAGTCAGAGGGTGGTGAATCTGTGGCCACAGACAGCCATGGAGTCCAAGTCAATGGATAGTTTTAAGGCGGAGATTGACAGATTCTTGATTGTTATGGGTGTCAAGGATTATGAGGGAGAAGGCAGGAGAATGGGGTTGAGGGGAATGATAGATCAGCCATGACTGAATGGCGGAGTAGACTTGATGGACCGGATGGGCCTAATTCTGCTCCTAGAATTTATGAACCCTTCTGATAACTCTTTTTAAAGGGGTCATTTGCCTCAAATGTTAACTCTGTTTCACAGATAATGCATGACACACCGAGCATCCCCATCAACTTTTACTTATAAGTCGACAAAACCTTTACGTGATTCTTGCTCAAGCAATTTGATTTAAAACCACCCATGCAGAAGCAGCGCTCCCAAAAAAGGAAGGACAATATATCATTTGTATACATTGGGTATGCAAGCAAAGAATTTCACTGTGCCTTGTCACATGTGACAATGAAGAATTCCATTCTATTCCATTCCTTGTGCCTGACAATGCAAGTACCAACTTGGGTACAAATGCGGTTAGGATTGCATAGGTTGAATTAAAAGAAAATGTTCCATACGTGGGAATATCCTGAAAGAGAAGATACAGGGAAAAGGGCAGCTGATATGTCAGCTCCGTGGAAGCCTTGGGTGAAAACTGTGATAGAAGAGTACACAGGGAGAAACTGCTATGGATATATTTAGTTTAGTTTAGTATATTACTGTCACGTGTACCGCGATACAGTGAAAAGCATTTGTTTATGCGCTATCCAGTCAAAACAAGGCCTCATGAATACAATCTAACTGTCCACAGTGCAAAGATAAAGGATACGAAGTAGAACATTTGGTGCAAAGATATAACATTGAAATCCAATAAAGTCTGATTAAAGATAGTTCAAAGGTCTCCAAGGAGGTTTAGTTTAGTTTAGTTTAGAGATACACCACGTAAACAGGCCCTTTGGCCCACCGGGTCCACGTCCACCAGCAATCCCCGCATATTGACACACATTAGGGACAAGTTTTACATTTACCAAGCCAATTTACTTACACACCTGTATGTCTTTGGAGTGTAGGAGGAAACCAAGGATGTCGGAGAAAACCTGCGTAAGTCATGGGGAGTGCGTACAAACTCTGTACAGACACCTGTAGTCGGGATCGAACCCGGGTCTCTGGCGCTGTAAGGCAGAAACTCTACTGCTGCGCCACCGTGCCAGTTTAAAGGTCTCCAATGAGGTCTCATGACCACATTCTAACTGATGAGAGGACTGTTCAGTTGCCTTATAACAGCTGGGAAGAAACTATCCATGAATCTGGAGGCATGTGTTTTCAAACTTCTGTATTTCTTGCCTGATGAGAGAGGGAAGAACAGTGACCAGGGTACGACTGGTACTGGATTATGCTGGCGGCCTTGCCGAGGCAGCGTGAAGTGCAGATGGAGTCAATGGAAGGGTGGTTGGTTCTTGTGATGGTCTGGGCTATGTCCATAATTCTCTACCATTTATTTGAAAATGGTTAGTGCATCATCTGGCCTTCCTGACAGAATACAAGAGTTGTCACAGGGAAGAGATGGAGACTATTTCTCCCATCCTCGCCAGCTGGGAAGTGATGGGTATTTCAACCAGAGTTGACAATCGCACAGCGTAACATCCGATGGACAGGCATGAACTTCCAGTGAAGCATAGACAAAGTGGTCCAATTATTCCTTGGTGGGTTCTCATGCTTCTCCAGTTAGAGTTCTGTCTGCTGCTACTCAGAATGAACAGTTGCACTTCAGATGAGAAATGTGAGCTGGGTGCACAGGAATCAGACAAGACAGTGCTGCAGTTGACTATATGTGTCATGCATTTCTTGTGCCGATGTAGCATTCAATGGGTCCAAGGTCTTACTAATCACCCAGCTGAGTGGATGCCCAGTACTGGAAACAAGGAGCTGGAAAGCACTATTCTCCCTTAAGGTGAAAGCTCCTCTCCTCCCACTAATGTCTTTTCAGTGATAGCATCACATTGTCCAACAACCAGATATCTCAAGATGCAACCGCCACTCAGCCTGAGATGGTGCTGTCTCCAGCGGGCCTTCAGGGTAGAGCTATAGATATCAACTTCCATCAGCATGTGTAGGAAGGAACTGCAGATGCTGGTTTATACCAAAGATATAGAAACATAGAAAATAGGTGCTGGAGTAGGCCTTTTGGCCCTTCGAGCCTGCACCACCATTCATTGTGAACATGGCTGATCATCCACAATCAGTAACACGTGCCTGCCTTCTCCCCATATCCCTTGATTCCACTAGCCCCTAGAGCTCGATCTAACTCCCTTTTAAATTCATCCAGTGAATTGGCCTTGACTGCCTTCTGTGGCAGAGAATTCCACATTCACAACTCTCCAGGTGAAAAAGTTTTTTCTCATCTCAGTTTTAAATGGCCTCCCCTTTATTCTTGGACTGTGGGCCCCGGTTCTGGACTCCCCCAACATTGGGACCATTTTTCCTGCATCTAGCTTGTCCAGTCCTTTTAGAATTTTATACGCAAAGCACTGGTGTAACTCAGCGGGTCAGGCAGTATCTCTGGAGAAAAAGTATTGGTGACGTTGTGGGTCGGAACCCTCCTTTAGAACCCGAGTTCAGCCCCACTGCGTTACTCCAGCACTTTGGGTCTGTCTGACTTCCATCAGCCTTTCTTTATACTGAAAGAGGCCAACTTTCTACAACCCTGCTCCAGTCTTATGCTGTGGTTATTGCCTGAAAAATGTAGGGCCACATAACCAAGCTGGAAAGTTGCCTCTAAAACTCAACACGTGTAAATAGGTCATGTCACTAAATAATTAGTAAACTTCCTTTGACTTTAATGTATGTAAGATTCATCACATTGTGGAAGGGATCACTTCCCTTTGTTATCTGCAAATGTCAGAAAGATTATCACACTTCCCTTCATCACTGAGACCAAACTGATGAAGGGCCAATGTGCAGGAAAGAACTGCAGATGCTGGTTTAAACCGAAGATAGACACAAAAAGCTGGAGTAACTCAGCGGGACAGGCAGCATCTCTAAGACACCTTACAGTGATCAGGGCAAAGAAATGTAACAGGAACAAACCATCTCAAATACACAAATCCTCCGCGACTCAAAAATTATTGTTAAGCAAAATCATCCAATTTGCAAAAGACTAATTTACATTGTATCAATCTCTTATATTATTAACACTTCTAATAGCAACACTGCAACCCACAAACAAGCATCTGTTGTCGGGAAGTTTGAGAATTGTAAGGAAGAAACAGGTTAAAATCTGGTTAACCCTGGAGCTCACACACAGGGGAGCATGTTGGGGGAAATGGCCAATATAGTATGTAGTTAGAATAGCTAAAGCTGAAACCTTCTGCTGAAAAGCAGGCTTTCTTATCTACTGGGGAGAGGATATTCCTTCATAGTTCTTAGGTTGTTATCTGCTGCAATCTTGCGATTACAGCTACTCTTTATCACTGTGTTTAGCAGTCAAGTTTCCCAAAGGTTAACGAATGATATCTTTAATGAGGGGACCACATTTAGTGAGTAGAATCAATTCTCCCTAGAGGGACATTGACATTTATGGTATCTATTTGTTAGATATATGGGAGAGATTTTTCAAAAGAACAAGAAACATAAGGTTAAAGAACTCTGGGGAAAGACAAAGAGGGAAGGTTATGGAGATATTGATTTCAACTACACAAGTATTTGATGTGTCATGAGGGTCATGAAAATCCTATAGTTACTAAGGCTTGTTGAAGCAGTTTGAGTCTTCTTGCACTGCTTCCCGATGTACATCGATAAGGCCTTTAATAAACCGACTTATTCGATACTCACCACTGATCTACAAGCTGTTTTATTTTGTGTCTGTGCCTCTCTGAGTAAAGTCAGATATAGTGTACAGGTATAGTACAAATTTCCCTCCTACGCATCCCTGCAAGATCTCTCGTGAATAAACAGCACAAATTAGCAACACAATACTTCCTCCTACACTATATGACTATGACCCTATGACTCTATGCGCTATGACCCTATGACTCTACGGCTCTTTGACCCTATGGCTCTATGACCCTATGACTATGGCTCTATGACCCTATGATTCAGTGACCCTATGACTCAATGACCCTATGACTCTGACCCTATGACTCTATGCCTCTATGACTTTATGACGCTAAGACTCTATGCAGGCTCTTCCATCCCCTACAACCCTTCCTGGGTGCAAGTCCCATGCATTGTGGCAGAATGCTCAGAATCCACACAAGCAAGATGCTTTGGGTAAACACCTCTTCCCACCAAAGACTGCTCCACCTGATCCTTCACAGAGCAAACTCAGCCATTGAGACACAGGCTCCTAGGAATTTATGGCACAGAAGAAGGCCCTTTGATCCTTTCCTTCTAGTACGCCTGTCAGTTAATATGGTCGTTGCTTCGCTCAAGCACATCGATTCTACCTCATAACACTATCGCTATAATGCTGTAACACTCCTTTTTGTATTCTGGCATATTTCTCTTTGCACTACTGGTTGTACTTGTGTATGGCTTGATCGTACTCATATATAGCATGATTTCATAAGGTCATAAGTGATAGGAGAAGAATTGGGCCATTTGGCCCATCAAGTCTACTCTGCCATTCAATCATGGCTTATCTATCTCTCTCTCCTAATCCTATTCTCCTGTCTTCCCCCCATAACCCCCGATACCTGTACTAATCAATAAGCTATCTATCTTTGCCTTAAAAAATCCATTGACTTGGCCAGCACTGCCTTCGATGGCAATTAATTCCACAGATTCACCACCCTCTGACTAAAGAAATGACTCCTCATCTCCTTCCTTTGACTGGATAGCATGCAGACAACTTTCCTCACTGTATCTTGGTATGTGCCAATAATAAACCAGTACCAATAACAATTATGTGCCCATCTAGCAAAGTAAGGCAATGGGAAAAGCAATAGAAGTGGCTGCATGGCACCAATATTATCAGTACTTTAGGTGCCAATTTGTGTGTATTTTGTCTGTGCACCATAAATTCATGCTTCCATTCACACATGCACACAATATACACACAGGGTAGCTATTGCTTATGAAAAGCCAACCATGATATGATGATTTAGCCAATATTGTGCATTAACCATACACAGGTTTATCTGCAGGAAGAATTTCCTAAACCTTGATGACTTGCAGTTTGTTTGTGATGGATTCAGAATTTAGCTTGTTGAAGAAAAGGGCATCCACTATTACTTATTGCGGAGGCTCACACGTTAGGATATAACATATTGGAATGGATAGTGGTCTGTCTGAATAAGAGGAAACAGGGCAGGTATATCTACGTGCAAATAAAAAAACTGGAGATGCTGACAATCTGAAATAAAATCAGAAATTGCTAGAGGCTTTCAGCAGATCAGACAACATTATGTGGAATGAGAAACAGAGCTTATGGGTCTTATTACTGGTTACTAAATGTAATAGGCGGCAAGTTACCAATAATCACTTTTGCTAATTATATAAGTGACTTTTCAAGTGGATATTATGATTCGTATATTTGCTGGATACAACGTTAGGTAGGAAACTAAGTAGCGAAGAGGACATAGGGGCTATAAGCTGATATGAATAAGTTGTGAGTGGGCAAAGATCTGAGAAAATTGTATACTTGTCCATTATGAAAGAATAATTAACGAGATGCAGAGAGATTATAGTGCTGTGAGATGCACAAGAACCTGAATACAATATGATACGATAGGATAGAATTGTATTTATCCCAGTAGGGAAATTGATCTGCCAACAGTCATAAAAACACAAAAACACAAAATACATGAAACATGAAATTTAAGTAATGAGTGGAAAGGATTGGGGATGTGCAAAGATTGGGGAGGGGGTGGGGGGAGTCAGTCTCAGTCACAGTCACAGTCACAGTCCACCCCACGACAGAATGCTGGAGAATGAATCACAAATTGTTTGTAACGAGATAGAGTCAATATTAAGTAAGCTCAGAAAATGTTACTATTTATTACTAGGGAAATGACAGACGGAGGAAAGGAGGTTATATTACAGTTATCAGGGGCATTGTTGAGACCACTTCTGGGGTACTATGCAGTTCTGCCCTTGTTTTCAGGAATTATGAAAAATCCCAGGCTTATTAATGCTTGCAACGCATCTCACTAAGTTAGTGATGCCATCAAATAGTGGAAAAACATGATTGAATCTTTCAACAAGCTTTCAGGTCAAATTGACATTTAACTTAGCATTTTCTTTGTGGAATTATCTTCCCTAAATATTTATTGAGGCTTGCATTCGTATAGCAGTTTCAAATTTAGATTGATAAACTATTGGTGTGAGCAATAAAGAATGTGAAACCTAAGCAAGTAGAGGGAGATAAGAGGGATGAGGTATGTTCAGAACAGATCAGACTAAACTAAACAACCTCCTACTGTTTCTAAGGTAGACAGAAATGCTGGAGGAACTCAGTGGGTGAGGCAGCATCTATGGAGAAAAGGAATAGGTGACGTTTCAGGTTGAGACCCTTCTTCAGATAGAAGAAGGGTTTCGATCTGAAACATCGCGTATTCCTTCTCTCCATAGATGCTGCGTCACCCACTGAGTTCCTCCAGCATTTTTGTCTACCTTCGATTTTTCCAGCATCTGTAGTTCTTTCTTAAAAATTCCTGCTATTTCTATGTGGCTTTGACAAATAAAATATTTCCTGGCCCTTCAACTTTCAATTATAAAATTGATTAACTTATTATTGGTGGTATCAATCGCTTCTACTGACACTTTTGCAATGATTAAGTGTTCAACAATGAAACCTACAGCCTTTAGCTTGCAGTAACAAAATATACTCATGTATTAAAAATACCTTTATTTCTTTTAAATCCTGTGGAAAAAATAAGTTTATTGCAAGCTAAACTCTCTAGCCCCTACACTCTTTCCCCATTGACACAAACTGTAACACAAAGTTTCTCAGGAGCACAATTACATAATATATTATAGTCTATCTACCTCTATTGGAAATCTGAAATAAAAATGTTGGACACAGTCAGCAGAGTTATCATTTCAGTTTACATTCCTCTTTTTGATTTATCACTCTCTTACTGTCTATGCATCCAAGTGGATGACTGCTACAACTTATCACCACAGCAATCCCAGCTTCACGCTATCACAGATATTCCCTTTCTTTTATTCATCCATCCATCCGTCCATATCTTCTCTGCAACTTAAAGCTAATGTTTTCTCTCTTCCCCACTTCTGATCAAGGGTGTTCAAAAAGGATACGAAAAATGTGGGAAGAGTTACCACTAAATAAGGTAACTGACTATAAAAAGATAACAATCCTGGTCTGGAAAGTATTAGCAATTTTTAAATCCACTCTATTCTACAAACCACATGATTAAACTCAGCAACTACAAGAACAGTGGTATTAGAACAGTCCTGGCAAATTATTCAGGATTACACAAAATTTAAACTCACTGATCTCAGTTGTAATGATATTCACGGTAAATTTCATACATCAGATAATGGTTATTTGATCTTGGCAATCAACATTGTGTTCACAAAATTGCTATAATCTTGACTTGTTATGACATTTATAGTTTATGATAGTAAGATCACTTTAGGAAATTCCATGCAGCACACCCTCTCTGATAAATCACAGTGCATCAGTGTTAAGAGAGGAGCAATTTGGATACTCTTGCCTTCAGCAACAAATATACACCTTTACAATTAGCCTTGGATTCGAGATGATATTTTGTGCTGAAACTTCGATGTCATACAATTAAAGTGTGGAGCAGCCCCTCCAAAGCATTTTGGCACAATGTGAACAGGGGTGGCACAGTGGCACAGCAGTAAAGTTGCTGCCTTACAGCGCTAGAGAACCGGGTTTGATCCTGACTATGGCTGCTGTCTGTACAGAGTTTGTATGTTTTTCTTGTGACCGCGTGGGCTTTCCCCAGGTGCTTTGGTTTCCTTCCACATTCCAAAGACCGTACTCGTGATCACTGGTTGATGCGGACATGGTCGGCCGAAGAGCCTGTTTCCATGCTCTATCCCTAAAACTAAAAACTTGAACAACCTAACCAGAATGAAGATACAAAGGAGGGGAGAGACAGAGGGGGGGAGAGGGGGAGAGGGGGAGAGAGAGAGAGGGGGAGAGAGAGAGAGAGAGAGAGAGATAACTTTGTAACTTTGTCATCGCCTTTTATGTGGCGACTATTTGCATATCTTGGGTATGCAAGCAAAGAATTTTACGGTGCCTTGTCACATGTGACAATAAATATTTCATTCCATTCCAACATCAGAATCCTCTCCCAGGCCAATATACCCAGCATTTATATCCTAAATGCACTCAGCCAGCTTCACTGAGTGCGCCACATTGATCACATGTCTAATGCTAAATTTCATATTTCATATTTCCATTTTCTTTACAACAGAGGAGGAATCCATTGTCGAATGAGTCTTTGCTGACTCATTTCCCATTTCCTACTAATATGCCCCGTAACCTGATCCACTCACATTCCCATCACCAAATCCATGATTAGTATAGTGATAGTACGGAAACAGGCCCTTCAGCCCACCGAGTCCACATTGATCATCATACATCCATTCACACTAGCTCTATGTTATCCCACTTTCACATCTGCTCTCTACACACTAGGGACAATTAACAGAGACCAATTATCCAACAAACCCGCACATCCTTGGTATTTAGGAAGAAATCCATGCTGTCACAGAAAAACGTGCAAACTCCACTTAGAAAGAACCCAGAGGTCAGGATCAAAACTGGGTCTCAGGTGCCATGAGGCAGCAGCTATTCTACCTCCCACCTACACAATAGTGGAAATTTACAGTGGCCAATTGACCTACTGACTTACATCTCTATGGAAAGTGGGAGGAAACAGGAGCACTCCCAGGAAAACCACAGAATGACAGGGAGAACATGCAGACTCCATGTGTGGACAGCACTGGAAGTCAGGACTGAACCAGGGTCGCTCCCCAGCTGCACTCCTGTGCTGCCCTGAAACACTCTACTCTGAGCTCTGAGGTGAAGAGAGCAATGGCTTCAAAAATGTCCTTGATGTTTTATCATGTATTATCATCACCACAGACTAGTAACTAGGAAGCTGTGATCCATATTTGCTCAAAGTAGAGGAGGAATACGAGATGATATTGAGAACCTTAGCACCATGCATCAGGAGGAAAAAAGCTCTGCTTATATGTCAGCAAAGATCGCATCATCTCACAAACCTGTCCACTGCATAAGTAATATGTAGGAAGGAACTGCAGATGCTGATTTAAACCAAAGATAGACACAAAATGTTGGAGTAACAGCGGGACAGGCAGCATCTCTGGAGAGAAGGAATGGGTGACATTTCGGGTCGAGATCCTTCTTAAGTCTGAAGTAGGGTCTCAGTCAGAAAAGTCATCCATTCCTTCTCTCCAGAGATATTGCCTGGCCCGCTGTTGTTACTTCAGCATTTTGTGTCTATCTTCACTACAAAAGTAACTTTGGAAGTACCCATACTGGCCTCATCGGTCATCTCAGAACCCACAGATCAGATTGGTCAAGTGACAAGAGTGTTTTATTGTCATATGTCCCGAAAAGGAACAATAACATTTTTACTTGCAGCAGCACAACTGATATGTAAGCTTATTGCTCTCTAAAACCCATATTATACAACAAAAAATGCTCAGTATATCTGTCCTTCTATATACTTATAAAACTATGATCTTGGATGTGTATTTATTTGTGTGTGTGATGTTCGTGTGCGTTTCACATCTCCTCGAAAACACAACATTTTTACATATTCCGATAGAGATTTACGCCGTGAAGTGACAAATCGCCTTATCTGAGTTATTTATGAAAATGTTCACAAATCTCAAATAACTTAGAAAATAAATGAGATGGTCTCGCTGATGACGTCACAATGGATCTGCCTGCTCGCGCTGTGAGTGACATCACCCCTGTTATGTCTTCTGTACTTCTTTGCTTCTTAATATTCACTTCTTTAAATTTGTCACTTAGCATTTTTAAACTGCTGCTCAGGTCGTGCTGCGCGCTCCGCTGGGCTTCTTGAAGTTCTAGAACATGGCGGCGGCGGTCGTTATCACTGCGCGGGTGCGGGTGAGGGTGCGGGGCAGCACGATGGGAAGCTGGCCCGGGTGGCAATTACTCCCTCTGGGAGAGGCCGTCTATGGAGACATGCGATTCCTCCGTCGATCGCAGGGATTTGGGGAATCATGATCCCTTTTCCTCGCTGGTGATCCCAATCCCACTGGTGATCTCTGGCCGTCACGGGGCATGACCTCCTCTCCGCCTCCCCTGCCCGATCGTCTGTCACTCCCTTTCAGCCCCTCCTCCCTTTCTGACCCCCCTCCCTCTCTGACCCCCCTCCCTCTCTGCCCCCCACTCCCTCTGCCCCGCACTCCCTCTGCCCCCCACTCCCTCTGCCCCCCACTCCCTCTGGCCCCCTCCCTCTCTGTCCCCCCCCCTCCCTCTCTGCCCACCCTCTCTGGTGGAGTATTGCATTCAGGAACCAGCCCTCCCCTGTGACGTCACGCGCCCCGCCCCCCACCCCGCAATCTCAACCCCCCTCCCTCTCCCTCTCTACCACCCTCCCCCTCCCTCTCTACCCCTCTCACCCTCTCCCTCTCTACTCCCCCCTCTCTAGCTGTGCCTGCGCAATTATAGACAATAGACAATAGGTGCAGGAGTAGGCCATTCGGCCCTTCGAGCCAGCACCGCCATTCCATATGATCATGGCTGATCATCCCCAATCAGTACCCCGTTCCTGCTTTCTCCCTTTTTCCCCTGACTCTGCTATTTTTAAGAGACCTACCTAGCTCTCTCTTGAAAGTATCCAGAGAACCTGCCTCAGAGAATTCCACAGACTCACAACTCTCTGAGAAAAAGTGTTTCCTCGTCTCCGTTCTAAATGGCTTACTCCTTATTCTTAAACTGTGGCCCCTGGGGTAGGACTTGGTTTAGTATAGTATAAAAACAAACAAACAGATAATATGAAGAAACAATAATTGTGCAAAGTCAAAAATAATGCCTCCAGTCTATATTGTTCGGAGGCTATTTCAAGGTTGTAGTGTTTAATGGTTAGTGGTTGATGGTTGTAGGGACAACCAGCCTGATGGTTGTGGGGAAGGAGCTACCCTGGAACACTGGACGTTACAGTTTTTCAGGCTCCTGCACCTTCTTCCCAATGGCAGGGTGGTGTGGGTCTCTGATGATGCTGGCTGCCTTTTTTAAGCCAGTGACTCCAATAAATCCCTTCAATGGTTGGGAGTTCAGTACCTGCGAAGGACTGGGCAGTGTTCACCAATATCAAACTATATCAATTACAGTAGATCACGTTAGACATATAAAATTGGACATTATTTGCAACTTAGCAATCCAAGCAACTAAATCATAGAAAATTAATTAAACTATGTTTGTATTTTTCCAATGGACAGTAACAGCAAATAAAATAATATTATATCTTAACCAGCAAAATATAAAAGTTGGTATTTTGGTTTAATAATCTGTTGAAACATTTTGTTATAATGGCAGTAAAAGTAGCCAACTATAGCTTATCTGCAATATTTCTGCTCTGACACTTTTCAAAATCAATAAGGACATCGATGAAAAAAATCTTAATTCTGCAACCAATTTAGAAAGTGTCTATCAAGCGTTTGGAATCTGAGAGAGCAGGATCAATATTTCATCTCCACAAATAATTAAACTTTAAGGCCTGTAATGGTGAGCAACGTGACATCTGAATAGTTAAACAAAATTGAATGAAATATGGAGGAATTACATTACACTTCTTCATCCCCATTGAACCTGATATAATAAACACATGAATAAAGCAGACTCCTATCGAGGATTCAAACCATATTTTATTCATATAATCCAGGAACTACAGTCAACCTGCATATTGCAGATCCATCCCCTCCCCCTTCCCAGTTCGCCCACCAGTCTTACTGTCGCCGACTACATTCTATCTTTGTCCCGCCCACTCCCCTGACAACAATCTGAAGAAGGGTCTCGACCCTGAAACGTCACCCATTCCTTCTTGTCAGGGATGCTGCCTGTCCCAGTGAGTTACTCCAGCATTTTGTGGAGTACCTTTTGATCTACCTTTGATCATTTTCCTCCCTGCTGCTCAAAAAACATGTTTTGCTTTAACGGGCGGTTGCCCGAGTGTCTATTCCCAATCAGCAACATTTGCATTCGGTGAAGCACTTTCCAATCTGCGCTCAATATATTTCTCCGCAGTTCATTTAGTCAAATTCACTTTTTTTTCTTTGTGATGAATTTACTTCCTTTTATTTTTAGTTTAGATATACAGTATGGAAACAGGACGTTCGACCCACCGAGTCCACGTGGACTATCGATCACCCATTCACAATAGTTCTATGTTCTCCTATTTTCTCAGGCTCTCCCTGCACATGAGGCAATTTTACAGAGCCCAGCTAACATAGGTCTTTTGTCTTTTGGATGTGGGTGGAAACCAGAGCACCAAAGAAAACCCATGTGGTCACAGGGAAAATGCACAACTGCACACAGAGAGCACCTGAGGTCAGGATCAAATCTGTGTCTCTGTGAAGGGCCTGTCCCACTAGGTGATTTTTTTTAGGCGACTGCTGGCGACTGTCATAGTCATAGCAGGTCGCCGAAAAACCGGCGACTGGACTAATGGGCCTGTCCCACTTAGGCGATATTTTAGGCGACTACGACAATGGAATTCACCAAAGTCAGCACCAGCGACAACCTACGTCATCCTGGTGACAACCTACGCCATCCTGCCGACAATCTACGACAGCACCTATGTCAGGAGAAGACAAGCGCCGCAAGCCCACGATTGCCAACTGTCGACAAAAAGTTTTGAACATTTCAAAACCCAGCTACGACTCTTTCGGCAACTGAGGAGACTATTCACAACCATACAGGCGACACCCCGGCGACAGCCTAGTTGCCGGCAGTCGCCTAAAAAATCGCCTAAGTGGGACAGGCCCTTGAAGCACCAGCTCTACATGCTGCACAACTGTCCCCAGTTTAATTTGCATCTTAGATCTGTACTTCACATGACATGTGCAGAACAATAGTAATTATCTGCTAACAGGTTTAACAGTGAAAGGCCACTTGAAACATCAATCACCCCATCAACGGATTTATCATGCTATGAAATAACAGCCCTAACTTTCTACGTCAAGTTTAAATTGGCCTTATAGCTCTGAAGTAATTCTTTGATGGTGAGATACGATGACTGAGTAGAACAAATCAACCAGCCATTGCTAATAATTCACAACTAGATTCATAAAGAGTCATAGAGTGATACAGCGTGGACACAGGCCATTCAGTCCAACTTGTCCACACCGGCCCACATGTCCCAGCTGCACAAGTCCCACCTACCCACATTTGGTCCATATCCCTCCAGACCTATCCTTTCCATGTACCTGTCTAGCTGTTTCTTAAATGTTGGGATAGTCCCTGCCTCAACTACCTCCTCTGTCAGCTTGTTCCATTCATCCACCACCCTTTGTGTGAAAAAGTTACCCCTCAGATTCCTATTAAATCTTTTCCCCTTCACCTTAAACCAATGTCCTCTGGTCCTCGATTCACCTACTCTGGGCAAGAGAATCTGTACATCTATCTACCCAGTCCATTCCTCTCATGATTCTATACACAACTCATTGCATATCTTCTCGTGATCATAAATTAATGGGTTTTACATAATAATGCCTAAAGGGCCTGTTTCCACACTGTATTACTCTATGACCATGTGACCAAATGCTTATCATTACCTTTGTAGTAAATTCTGAATCAATTTGAAATAGAGGAAGTAGGTACAACAACAAAATTGAAAAGACATTTAGACAGGTATACGATTTAGATGGATATGGTCCAAGCCAGAGCAAATGGGACTTGTTAGGTGGGGCACCATGGTCAGCATGCCCGAGTTGGGCATAAAGTGCTGTTTCCATGCTGTATGACTCAATGAATTCAAAAGATAGTTAAGACTGGATGTTATGATATTCTACAGAACAAAAATCTAGATAAAACCAAATGCACAATTCAACATCATCTTTGGACACAACAAAGTCATTCCCAACCCAGTTGACCTTCCAAAGTCCCCCTCAAAGAAACATCAGGAAGCTGTGTCTATATTTGATGAGCTGTCTCACAGACTAGTCAAGCAGCAGCACAATTATACACATGGTATCATGCCTTAAAGACACCCATGCCAGAGCCAATAACAATAACTGGGCATATCCTGATCCACCTGCAGGAGAGGCCCACCAGTGTTGAGGGGTTGACCCCCAGCTGTCCTGACTCCTTACACCAAGTTTGAGTTTAGTTTGTTGTCAAGTGTACTGAGGTACAGAGAAAAGCTTTTGTTGCATGCTAACCAGTCAGCTGGAAGACAATACATGATTATAATTGAGCCGTCCACAATGTACAGATACATGATAAAGGGAATAACATGAATAACGTTTAGTGCAAGATAAGATCCAGTAAAGTCTGAAGAAGAGTCTGGACCCAAAACGTCACCCATTCCTTCTCTCCAGAGATGCTGCCCGTCCTGCTGAGTTACTCCAGCATTTTGTGTCCACCAAAGTCTGATCAAAGATAGTCCAAGGGTCTCTGATGAGGTAGATAGTAGCTCAGGACCGCTACTGTATTATTCTCCATTCCAATTAACTCCCTCTGAATTCTAACACTCACCCTCACGTTAGGCACAATATACCGTGCGCAATTAACCTACCATCCGAGACATCTTTATGATGTGGAAGGGAAGCAGAGCACCCAGAGGAAACCTCTAGCGATCATGAGGACAATGCTTAACCTCCACACAGAGTGCACTCAAACTCAAGACCAAGCCACCATCAACCATCAATATACTCAGAGCCACCACTAACCAGAAACACAGTAGGATAAGCCGGGGTGGGAGATTGCAACCTTCACGTGTTCCGCCCTGTTTCAACCAATGCAATCAACCCGACGTGCACAATCAAATAAGATCAAATAGAACAAGTTGTCCTTCAACTTTAGGCTGTGCACGCCATACGCAAGAAGAAGAAGAAGAAATAGGATAAGCCACATAATATCGTGGGTACAAAAGCAAGTCAGAGGCTGGTTAGTATGTCCAAGGCTAGTATCCCACTTCCTGACACCCTAAGCCTTTCCATAAGGCACAAGTCTTCTCTCCATGGTAGACTTCTCTCTGCTGGCCTCAATGAGATCATAGCAGCTCCTTTGATTGCTACCCAAACCCAACTATAATCATTTGTTCACTCCATCATTATAACACTGTGGCTCAGTGTACACCTTCAAAAAATGCACTGCAGTTGCACTACAATGCTATTCCAACGCTTCCCAAACCCACACGCTTGACCACCAAAACAGACCAGGACAGCCCAAGTGTGGGAACACTACTGGTTCTCCTTCAAGTCACACATCATCTTGAAATATGCCTTCTCAAGAACAATTAGGGATCAACAATAATTCCTAGCCATGCTAGTAACAATCAAGCCCAGGGAAATCATCTTTTATTTAAATTACCAGGAACATTTAATGGTTCTGAAAACAACATTGCAATGCCCAAGTAAATAAGTCTGATTACACTTACTGGGCGGGTTTTGCTAGAAAAACACACTTTAAACCTTCAACTCAAAGGTCTGTGCACCACATTTTTTCTCAAAGCTCAAGCTGATGATAATGCAATGAAGGCTGTGGAGATTCAAGAGACTGCAAATGCTGGAAATGGAGCAAAAGCCTGATGCCTGACCCGAAGTATCAACCACACTTTTGCCTCCATAGATGCTACTTGACACACTGATGCCGCGCGAGGTGAATCGAGGATCAAAGGATATAGGTTTAGGTGAAGGGGAAAAGATTTTATAGGAATCTGAGGGGTAACTTTTTCACACAAAAGGTGATGGCTGTATGGAACAAGCTGCCAGAGGAGGTGGTTGAGGCAGGGACTAGGTGGACGGGCAAGGAGAGGGACATGACGAGATGCTTGGAGGAACACAATAGCCTGCGACATGCCTGGAACAGGCACCGCTCAAAAGAAGTGGAGCATGGACTTTGGAAATGACACTGAAACATGGTGCCTCTTGCATGCAGGCTCAGTAGACAATTTCTGTACATTTGCTAATCAGGGATCGGGTACGGCAATACTCTACTGGACTGTTTGTAAGATAAAGAATTTCACTGTGTTAGCACTTCGCACATGTGTGAAATAAAAGCACCATTGAACCATTGCCGTACGTAACACTTTAATTAATTGGGTCTATCACTAAAACAAAATACATTTCATAAATAGAACTGTGAATTCAGGCTTTATGTTTTTCTGAGGTGGAAATTATCCAATGTTAATTATAATAGGCTTGTGCAAATCATTTGTTAACACCTTTATTAACTTGAATAGACTCATAATTCAAAATATCACAATTCAAGGCTCCAAACATTACAGTAAAGGAAAAGGTACCAGAGAACTTGAAAAAGAAAAATACAAAAAGGTTGCATTTGGAATTCAAAAATATAAAGTCACCTGGCCCAGATTAAGTTTTGGGGGATAAGGGTAGGTCTCTTTACCTCCCCCCTCGACTCCATCCAAGGACCCAAACAATCTTTCCAGGTTAGGCAGAGGGTCACTTGCACTTCCTCCAACCTCATCTACTGAAGCCGCTGTTCCAGGTGTCAACTTCTCTATATCGGAGATCCCAAACACAGGCTCGGCGATCATTTTGCTGAACACCTTCGCTCAGTCCGTCTTAACCTACCTGATCTCCCAGTTGCTCAGCATTTTAACTCCCCCTCCCATTCCCAATCTGACCTTTCTGTCCTTGGCCTCCATTGTCAGAGTGAGGCCCAGCGCAAATTGGAGGAACAGCACCTCATATTTCGCTTGGGTAGTTTACACCCCAGCGGTATGAACATTGACTTCTCTAACTTCAGTTAGCCCTTGCTTTCTCTCTCCACCTCCTCCCTCTTCCCAGTTCTCCCACCAGGCTTACTGTCTCCGCCTACATTCTATCTTTGTCCCGTCCCCTCCCCTGACATCAGTCTGAAGAAGGGTCTCGACCCGAAACGTCGCCCATTCCTTCTCTCCAGAGATGCTGCCTCACCCGCTGAGTTACTCCAGCATTTTGAGTCTACCTTCGATTTAAACCAGCTTCTGCAGTTCTTTCTTACACAGGTTAGGTCTTCAATTTTCCTTAATCTACAAGCAAGTCATCTGAATGTCAGCAGTGGCAAATTTACTGATGGCACTAAAATTCATTGTCACTCAGAATGGCACGGGTTAATAGATGACAGCCAGTGTAGAATCTGTCTGATGAAACTGATTGAATTCATGATTCCTGAAAGTTATTGGATGCATTGCAGCTGATATATTCATAGGTTTCCAAAAAGCAATTGCAAAAGTCCCACAACATTGGAAATCTGAAGTCTGGCTATAAAACAAAATTATGGCTGCATTGATTATGGGCTAAAAAACAGCTAGCCTTGAAATTATTCACCTAGAAGGGCATGGTAATATAGATTCAAGCACAAACCTGCACCAGTTTTATGTGAGGCAGAGTGGCAGTACTAATACATCATACACAATACCTAAGGGGTCACATCTGATAAAACGGACCATTGATAGACAAACACAATCCAAACCCTTGCTTTTACAAGCTCCACCTGTGTGTGCAAATGGCAGCAGAAATCGGGCAAACCACCAAGTGTAGGCAGGCCTGATTGGGGGAGGATGTGTTTACTTGAGCGGTCTCTTGATCTTGTTCAAAGGTTTGAGAATGGCAGGAAAGATGGGAGGAGAGGGGAGAGGGGAGAGGGGAGAGGGGAGAGGGGAGAGGGGAGAGGGGAGAGGGGAGAGGGACTTTGCATTGGAATCAGGTAGGTGAGTGGTAGATACGGAACAAAAGTCTGAACCTTGGGAACGAATTGTTGACGATCTAGCCTTATAGTGAGATTTATGCTTCATTGACCTTGGCTCTGTTACAAGATCTATGAAATTACTGGATGGTAGTCATTTGTCATTTGAACCCACATGGTTCACAAGTGTCCTGCTGGGAAGCAATTCTGCTGGCCTTTCTTATCTGGCCCAGATGTGACTCTGAATCCACCAATGTGGCTGACTCCTAAATTCCCCTCAGTTCTAAGGCACTCAGGGAGGAATGGTATCATGCACATCCAATATATGAATTAAAAAAAAAAAATTTAAACCTGAGGCATATAATCTTCTTAAATAAAGAGCTTGTAAGCAAAGTTCCACATTAAAGGCTGTTTCGCAAAATTGAAATGGCTGCTTGGGTAAGAAATTAGATGAAGGACATAAAAAGGAACATGATAGGAATATAAATTTAGAGTAGATAGTCGATCAGCATGGAAACAGGCCCTTCAGCCCAAATTGTCCGCACCAGGCAAGTAATTTGTTTTTCAAATTGGTAGATGGTAAATAATATTTTCCCCCAGTATCATTTTTTAAAATGTGATAAATTTCAATGACTTAAACATGCATGTGCAGGCTAAATTCTCAACATTTGCAGATGGCAGCAAACTGGAGGTGTGGTATTGTGTGAGGATATAATTAGATGGGCAAATTGTGTCGACAATTGACTGACACAATGTAATTCAGAGAAGTGTGAAATAATTCATCTTAATGGAAAGAATGAGGAGAAATAACATAAATTAAATGACACAATTCAAAATGGTAGACAGAAATGCTGGAGAAACTCAGCGGGTGAGGCAGCATCTATGGAGCAAAGGAATAGGTGACATTTCGGGTCAAGCCCGAAACGTAACCTATTCCTTCGCTCCATAGATGCTGCCCCGCCCGCTGATTTTCTCCAGCATTTTTGTCTACCTTCAACTTTTCCAGCATCTGCAGTTCTTTCTTAAACAATTCAAAATGGTGTGTTTTAACTGAGAGACCTTTGAATAGAAGCCCGAGAGTGACGGATAATAATGATAACATGGTTGGTAAAGTATTTTACAATCTTGACTTCATAAATAGAGGCAGATGGACAAAACCAGAGAAATTACATAGAACTTTTATAATATACTGTTGGACAACAGCTCATCCAATTCTGGTCACCTTACTTAGGGCAGCACAGTGCCGCAGCAGTAGAGTTGCTGCCTTACAGCGCCAGAGACCCGGGTTCGATCCCGACTATGGGTGCTGCCTGTACGGAGTTTGTACGTTCTCCCCGTGGCCTGCATGGGTTTTCTCTGGGATCTCCAGTTTTCTTCCACATTCCAAAGACGCATAGATCTGTAGGCTAATTGGCTTGGTATAATTGTAAATTGTCCCTAGTGTGTGCAGGATAGTCTTAGTGTGCGGGGATCGCTGGTATTTAAATGGTGTCAAGTTGGGAAAAGTGGAAGTACAACGGGATCTAGGGGTCCTTGTACATCAGTCTATGAAAGTAAGCATGCAGGTACAGCAGGCAGTGAAGAAAGCGAATGGCATGTTGGCCTTTATAACAAGAGGAATCGAATATAGGAGCAAATAGGTCCTTCTGCAGTTGTACTAGTGAGACCACACCTGGAGTATTGGGTGCAGTTTTGGTCCCCTAATTTGAGGAAGGACATTCTTGCTGTTGAGGGAGTGCAGCGTAGGTTTACAAGGTTAATTCCTGGGATGGCGGGACTGTCATATGCTGAGAGAATGGAGCAGCGGGGCTTGTACACTCTGGAGTTTAGAAGGATGAGAGGATATCTCATTGAAACATATAAGATTGTTAAGGGCTTGGACACGCTAGAGGCAGGAAACATGTTCCCGATGTTGGTGCAGTCGAGAACCAGGGGCCACAATTTAAGAATAAGGAGTAAGCCATTTAGAACGGAGACGAGGAAACACTTTTTCTCACAGAGAGTGGTGAGTCTGTGGAATTCTCTGCCTCAGAGGGTGGTGGAGGCGGGTTCTCTGGATGCTCTCAAGAGAGTGCTCTTAAAAATAGATAGGGCTCTTAAAAATAGCGGGGTCAGGGGATATGGGGAGAAGGCAGGAACGGGGTACTGATTGGGGATGATCAGCCATGATCACATTGAATGGCGGTGCTGGCTCGAAGGGCCGAATGGCCTACTCCTGCACCTATTGTTTATTGTCTATTGTCAGCGTGGACTCGGTAGGCTGAAGGGCCTGTTTCTGCACTAGAGCCTAAAACTAAACTAAACTAAACTAAACTGCACTAAACTAAACTAAAATAAAACAAAATAAACTAAGCTACAGAATGTGGAGTTTCCACAAAGGTTGTAGTGAAGATATACTGAAACGGTTTCAAGTTTGGGGAATTTCATTAGCAGAAGTTAGATTTAAGAAACTGGGGTTAATAATTATTCAAAATGCAAGATGTTAAACAAATGAACCTAGGAGGAGTCTCATTCTGCAGTTGGAATATAAGAGGTATTAATGAACCTATTAAAAGGGGTAAGATATTAGCTCAGCTGATACTGTACAATTCTGACATCATTTTCTTACAAGAAACTCATCTAAAATCCCAGGATCAAGCTAGGTTGAGGGCGAAATGGATAGGACAAATATACCATTCTTCATATACTTCGAAATCTAGAGGTACGTCAATCATAATTAGAAAAGGTATACCATTCAAAGCAAAGAATACCATAACAGACATTGAAGGGAGATATTTGATAGTTACCGGAGAAATTCATGATACTCCAATTACCTTCGTAAATATATACGCGCCTAACTTTGACAATCCTCATTTTTTCAATAAAATTCTGAACATAATCGCAGAGTTTAATTATCAAAATGTTATAATAGGAGACTTTAACTGTGTTTTAGATCCGTATTTAGATAAATCAAGCCCAAAACAGAGAGGGAATACGAAATCTAAAACTAATGAACTTTTAAATACTTATATAAATAATACCAATATAACAGATGTTTGGAGAATTGCTAATCCGACTGGCAGGGAATACTCATTTTATTCAATGGTGCACAAAACATACTCACGTATAGATTATTTCCTGGTGAATACAAAATTAATCCCTCACACTGTGAACCCAGCATACCATACAAATTCGATTTCAGACCATTCACCACTAACTTTCTTTTTAAAACTGGAAGGAATGTCTAAGAATAAATTGTTTTGGAGATTCAATTCTCAAATCCTAAAAGATCCGCAAGCGAGTATATATTTAAAAGAACAAATGGCCGTTTTTTTGAAATAAATGACACTCCAGATATATCGCCTACATTACTATGGGAATCTTTTAAAGCATTTATTAGAGGTGTTATAATCTCATACCAAGCTTTTCAAAATAAAAAGAATAAGAATGAACAAAGACAGTTAGAAGAACTTATTAGACAAATGGATATAGATAACGCTAAAGATCCATCAATAGATAAACATAATAAAATAATAATTTTGAAATTTAAATTAAATAAACTATTATCAGCCAAACTTATAAGACTTTTCCAAATTACAAAACAGGAACACTTTGAATTTGGGGATAAACCGCATAAACTTTTGGCTCGTCAGCTAAAAAAACGAGAAAAAGATCATACGATCCAAAAGATTAAATCAGATAGAGGGGAAATACTAACCATACCGATGGAATAAAAGATTTGCGCAATTTTATCAGACTTTGTACACATCTAAAACGACAACGGACTCCAATAAAATTACAGAGTTCTTGGATAATTGTAATCTTCCAAAGTTAGAGTTGAAGGAACAAGAGGAATTGGGTGCACAAATTTCAATCAAGGAATTAGAAGACACAATAAATTCATTAAAGAATGGAAAATCTCCAGGTCCTGATGGATTTACTAATGAATTTTATAAAAGTTTTTATGACAAAATTATACCACGGTTACAAAAAGAAGATTAAGTAAATATATTAGTAAAGTAATAAACCCATATCAGACGGGGTTTATCCCTAAGAGATATTCATCTAATAATATGAGACGTCTACTCAATATAATGCACTCACACAAAATTGAAGAACAAGAATTATTTCGCTGGATGCTGAAAAAGCATTTGACCAAGTAGAATGGAATTATATGGATAAAGTATTACAAAAATTCCAACTGGGAGAGAATTTTATTTTATGGATTAAATTATTATATAATAAACCTACAGCTGGAATACTAACTAATAACATATTATCCACGAAATTTCAACTATCAAGGGGAAACAGACAAGGATGCTCATTATCACCACAGTTGTTTGCTCTCATAATTGAACCTTTAGCAGAAAAAATTAGAACACATCCAGATATCCATGGGTATAATACTAAATACTCAAATAATAAAATATCTTTATACGCGGATGATATATTATTGTACATTACAAAACCTCAAATTACTATACCAAACATACTAAATCTAATTGAGGACTTTGGATCCTTTTCTGGATACAGAATAAATTGGAATAAAAGTGAAATTATGTAAATAAAACCGAAAGACTCAACACATCTTTTAAAATTCCCTTTTAAAATAGCTACAGAAAAATTTAAATACTTGGGTATTGAAATCACCAGAACATATCAAGGCATGTTCAAAGCAAATTATGATCCTTTACTTAATAAATTAAATACATTAATTAAATTTTGGAAAATGCTTCCGATGTCTTTAATAGGCCGAATAAATGCAATAAAAATGATCTTCTTACCACAAATTTTATACCTATTTCAATCGATTCCTATAAACCTACCAAAGAAGTTTAAAAAAAAATTGGACTCAGACATTATTAATTTTATATGGGATTATAAATCCCATAGAATACAAAGAACACACTTGAACAAAGCTAAAGTATTAGGGGGCTTAGCACTCCCTAACTTCATGTATTATTATAGGTCAGTAAATATTTAAAATATGATCCAACTGATGGACAACTCTGCCCAGCAAGTGGACTGGATTGTAATGGAGAGAGAGGGCTGCTCCTCTGGTAATATTGGAACGATCTTCCTCTCACCAATGAAACTGAATAACATAAATTATAACAAAAACCCAATTATACATAGTACAATCAGAACTTGGAAACAAATAAAACAAAATTTAAAATTAAGAAATCTATCGCTTTTATCTCCAATAGTTAATAACCCTTCGTTTAATCCCTCTATTACAGACAAATCATTTACACAATGGGATAGACTAGGAATTAAAACGTTCGGTGACTTGTATGAAACTGGAAAATTACTATCATTCCAACAATTACAAATAAAATATAAACTGGGAAATCAATATTTTAAATATTTTCAAATATGTGACTATTTGAAAAAATATACAAAAGATCATTATAATATCCCAGCAGATGTATTGGATGAAGCAATGCAGATAAAAGCTGAATCAGCAAACTTAATATCATGTTTGTATAATATTATCGTAAATGTAGAAATACCATCTACGGAAGGTATTAGAAGAGACTGGGAACAAGAATTAGCTATTAAAATCTCAAAGGAAAGGTGGAATGAACATTTCACCTGGGGCGCCGTCGAGTATGGCTGCCCTGCCAGCAGCTGTTAGTCTTTTCACCCTTTTTTTATTTTTAGTTAGTTGAAAGTGTTTGTTTTGGAGGTCTTTTAGTCTTTTTATGTGGGGGGGGGGGGTGGAAAGGGGGAAACTATTTTCTCAGTACCTACCTGGTCGGAGTTGCGGCTTTTCTCCGAGCCGTATCTTCGCCCCTTCCTCGCGGCCAACGGGCAGACTGGAGCGGCGTTTTCCTGCCGGGACCGGCCAGGACTTCAGCTTCGGCGGTGGCACAGCGCTGAATCACCATCGCGGAGCGGGCGATGCCTAACCCGGGTTGCCGTGCAGCAAGCCTAAGTGCTGTGACAGCCGGCACCAACATCGCGGAGCTGCGGTCTGTGGTCTGCGGTCTGCGGTCAGCGGTCTGCGGAGCTTCCAGCCGCGGGCAGCGCTGAACCCTAAACACCGCGGAGCCTGGGATCTCACGACGAGGTCGCCAGAGTCGGAGCATCGACCAGCGCGGCTCGTGGACTTCGGGAGCCGTGGTCTCCTGGGAGGTAGCGGCCGCTCCAGACACTCCGGGCCGCTGAGAGTGTTCACCCGACGCCAGAGCTCCATCATCCGGCGAGAGGGCCTGAGGCATCGGGCTGCCATATCGGCAACTGCAGAAGCCTCAATAGGCCCTGACTGTGGGTGAACTGGTGATGGGACTGGACTTTGCTGCCTTCCCCCACAGTGGGAACCATTGTGGGGGGATGTTTTTATGTTATTGTTAAATTCTTTAATGTTATCTTTATTTGTGTGCTGCATGGCAAGTCAAATTTCACTACACCAATTGGTGTAGGTGACAATAAATGTTTATCTATCTATCTCTTAAACGTGCATAAATGTTCGATTAATGTAAGACACACTTTAATACAATTTAAAATTTTACATAGATTATATTATTCAAAAACTAAAATTAATAAAATTTTCCGCAATGTATCATCCATTTGTGATAAATGTCAATCTCAGGAAGCTACTATAGTGCACTCATTTGTTTTTTGTACAAAAATTCAAAAATTTTGGATTGACATTTTTGAAATCTTTACAAAATTATTTAAAATAAAACTGATACCAAAAGCAGAATGGATTATCTTCGGAACAATGGAAGATAGTCCAGAACTAAATGTGTTTCAAAAGAAATTAATAGATTACGGGTTAATAACTGGAAAAAAGTTAATCCTAAAATTCTGGAAAAACGCTCCAATACCAACTATAAACATGTGGATTTCAAATATGTTTGAAACATTACACCTAGAAGAGATAAGACTCCTCCTGGCAGGTAAACCAGATCACTTCCACCTGACGTGGTCTGCATTTATAGAATTATTACAAGTATATGGTGCAAAAGTACTTAAAAAAAAACCTGAGGTCAGGTAAAGCGGGATGAAAGCTGGAGAGTTGGTATATCCCATTTGCGTGATGCTTATAACAAAGTATTTGCTTTTCTCTTTTTTCCTCTTTTTCTTTTTTTTCTTCTTTAGGGTCTATCTCTTAATCCTTTCTTTTTAATTTCTTTTCTACAGGGTATCTGTTCTTTCTTGTCATGTTTCTACACCTTCACTATTTTCCTTCACTTTCTCTTTTTTCTTAATCTCAACCTTTCCTTTTTATCAGTGTAAAAAATGACGGAGTACATTAATTGTAATAAGATATACGTGATGAGTACTAATGTAATTGGTTGTAATGTAATGTACTTCTAATAAATAAAAATTAAAAAAAAAAAGAAAAATAAACTGGGGTTATTCTCCTTGGTGTCAAAAAGGCCCTAAGTCCATCGTGTCCGTGACGACTCTGCCCATTCCCCTACTCTTTCTCCATCACTTTCCAATACGGCTTTATAATTCCTTTCAATCTGCTTCCATCACCTTCAAAGGTAATGAGGTTCACATTATATGTAATCCATGTAAACAACATTCCAATTTCTTCTTCTTGCGTATAGCAATTCTGTGACTTTGAAATTATATACTCAATGTTCACTGATAATGGAAGGAAAACACAGCTTTATAAAATAGGAAATTACAGATATATGAATCTTCTTGCTACCACTGGCTCTGGATAATTACTTCACCTTATCACTGTCTTCAGTCTAACAGTGGACCAATTAATTTTCATTTAAACGAAATATCTAAGACATCAGTGCAAAAGTGCGTGTAAGAATCTGATTTTCTTCATCATAAATTATTTGGAAAAAAAGGAGAAAGGCCACCTAAAATGATTCACTGCCTTTTAACTCTCCCAAATTCAATTGCACAGCTTGAAATGCAGGGTATGCCATTGTCAGAACAACGATCAATAGAGAAAGGTCTCGCAAATCAATTGTAGCTGCTTTGCACTGTTTACTTCTCATTACGTCCACAGGGTATAAATTACTATATAATTTAGTGATAACAAAAATCAATTTCTATAGCGAGGCCTTTAAGTAATCAGTCGTGTGGATAAAACAACCCGATGTTCAATACACGTTATGAAATCAGAGAGGCCAAATACATTCAATTTCCTCAAGTACATATCTGTTTTTACATGGAATTTAAACTGTAAGTACATTTGGCTTCATCAGTAGATGAACATACAGTAAGAAATAGAAGCAGGGGGATAATTTTGTGGTACTTCATGTCTACTCCCTCTTTAGATAAAATGATGGCTAATCTTTACAGCCATACCATTTTACTGCACTAACATCAAAGATTCCTTCCATCCAGAGATGCTGCCTGATTTACTCCAGCATTTTGTGTCTATCTTTGGTTTAAACCAGCACTTGCAGTTCCTTCCTACATCATATATTTGATTCCTTTCAACCCAAAATACAGGTATATTGATGTCTATCTGAGATATAGTCAATGAATGAATCTCCCGAGCCCTCTTGAATGCAGAATTCCAGGGATTCACTATCTTCTGGCTGAAAATAAATCATTCCATTTATCATGTTCTAGACACTGCAGCCATGTGGCAACATCAATCCGACCTACTTTATAGAATAATGTCTTATTTCATTAAAATATATATATAAAGTCTCATTTCATTAAACTCTTGAGAGTAAAACCCCAGTCTGCTTAATCTCTCATCCAACAGACACACCAGTGACTTATCGTTAGTTATTTCAGAAAAACAGCAATAATTATTGCATAAAATGGTGCAATGCAGCTTTGTTCAAAATAAAATAAGATTTATGATAACGGTCAGTGGGACTAAACAACAAATTGATTCACGGAAAACCAGTAGGATATCTTCACTGCGCTTTGAAATCTATCATTAAAAAGCAGTATTGGAGGCTATTAAGCAAATTAATCAAATTACTCAAAGTGAAAGGATAATGTACTGTGGATGAATTTTAAATTGTGTAAGGATACATGGCAAAAATTGTATTCCCTTTGTGTGGAGAAAATTATTGACTTTGGAGTGTTGGCCTAGCTCATTGGCAATTTTTTGTTGCTGGATTCATTCTATGTTCAAGCTCAGATATAATATGCCAGGAAAATGAGCGTTCGCGTGCCTTAAACAGCAGCCTATCCTTGCGAAAGCAAGGAGCCTTCTTATTACATCAATGTTATTTTAGTGAAAGACCAGACGTAGGTCTTTCTTACTCTTACATTTCAATTATGTTGTCACAAGGGCTAACGTGACAACATAATTGAAATCCTAATCACATGGTGTACCCGGGTATTCAATTTCTGTGATTTGCATTCAATGGCACCAAATACCTATTAACACAACGGTTCATGGTATCTCTTTTATCTGAAGAAACCTCCCGATCTGAAACATTGCCAGAATCTGAAGAAGGATCCCGACCTGAAACGTCACTTAGAGATGTTGCCTGATCCGTTGAGTTACTCGGGCACTTTGTGTCTTTAAAAATGTAATCTGTCTTTCTATTCTTCATCAATGGGTAATCACACTACCCTGCATTGGAAATAAACTGACAGGCATAGAACATAGAAGAGTATAGCACAAGAACAGGCCCTTCAGCCCATAATGTCTGTGCTAATAATAATAATAATAATAATAATAATACATTTTATTTGTAGGGCCCCTTTCAGGACTCTCAAGGACACCTTACAATTAAAACAAGCATGACACCACACAATTAAAACAAGCATGAAACAAAAACAACATATACAGCAACAATACACAATTCGGAGAGAGAGCAGCGGCAGCCAATCGCGCTAGCGTTCATTCTCGCCTCCAGCAGCCATGTTATCCGAGCCATCTGCAGCACACCAATAAAAATAAACCACAACATTAAAGAATTGAACATAAAACATAAAAACATCCCCCTACAATAGTTCCCACTGTGAGGGAAGGCAACAAAGTCCAGTCCTCTTCCTCCTATTCACCCATGGCCGGGCCTATTGAGGCCTCCGTAGTCGCAACAACGGTGGCCCGATGTTACAGACCGTTTCGCCGGATGATGGAGCTCCGGCGTCGGGAGAACACTCTCAGCAGCTTGGAGTGTCTGGAACGGCCGCTTCCTCACCGGAGACCACGGCTCCCGAAGTCCACAGGCCGCGCTGGTCGGAGCTCCGACACTGGTGATCTCGACGAGAGATCCCAGGCTCCGCGATGTTTAAATTCAGCGCCGCCCACAGCTAGATGCTCCGCAGACCACAGCTCCGTGATGTTGGAGTCGGCGGTCTCAGCACTCCGGAGCTTACCACAAGGCGACCCGGGTAAGGCATCGCCCACTCTGCGATGGTGCTTCAACACTGTACCGAAGCTGAAGTTCTGGCCAGTCCCGGCAGGAAACGCCGCTCCAGGCCCATTGGTAGGCCGCGAGGAAGGGGCGAAGATGCGACTCGGAGGAAAGCCGCAACTCCGACCAGGTAGGTACTGAGAAAATAGTTTCCCACCTCCCACACAAAAGACTAGACCTCCAAAACAAAAAACTTTTAAGACACTAAAAACAAAAAAGGGTGAAAAGGACAGACAGCTGCAGGCAGAGAAGCCATACTCGAAGGCGCCCCCTCAATTTTATTAATCATTATTATTATTAATGTTCATAAGTCAAAAGAGAAGAATTACGCCATTCATCCCATCGTGTCCACACTGCAATTCAGTCATGGCTGTATGGATCTGTATTCAGTCATGGATCTACCTTTCAAAATTTCTCAACATGCTGACATTTTTTCCGCGACCTAACTGAGGTGAACTTCCTTCGAGCATGAAGGAGAGTTCCAGCGACCTCATAGAACCTCCTAGGACCACGTGTCGACCATGCTGCGAGTTTGAAGGTCGAAGACACTCTTCTAAACTCGCAGATTAGGTCGCCCAAGTGGGACAGCCCCTTAAAGGTCTGCCCTCCAGTACTTGATTTTTCCCTCCTGGGAAAAAGGTTCTGACTCTTTACCCCATCTATGCCTCTCATAATTTGATATATTTCTATCAGTTCGCGCCACAACCTCGGGCATTCCAGAGAAAACAACCCAAGTAATCTCCTAATACCTCCTAATCCAGGAAAATTTATGGTAAACCTCCTCTGCACCCTCTTCAGAGCCTCCACAGCCTTCGTACAGTGGGGAAACCAGAACTGTGCACAATACTCCGAATAGTCATTAACTGTTGCTGAGTCTAAACCCTGGAACTCCTCAAGGGCCTGCCCCACGGGCAGGTGACTCCATGCGGCAAGCGCGACCTAACCGGAAGCTGGGGCTGTGCGAGGTCCGTGCGAGGGCCGCGCGGGGGCCGAGTGATCACCGTGCGGCCTGTCCCACGGGCATGCGATTCCATGCGGCAAGCGCAACCTAACCGGAAGCAGGGGCCGCGCGGAGGCCAAGTGATCACCGTACGGCCTGTCCCACGGGCATGCGATTCCATGCGGCGAGCGCGACCTAACCGGAAGCGGGGGGTGCGCGGACGTCCAGTTTGAGCGAAGTCTGTTGGAAGTCTCAAGCGTTTTTTATGTAGGTGAACACGGGTAGGTGATGTTTCGGTTTTTATGTAGGTGAACACGGGTAGGTGATGTTTCGGGTCGAGACCCTCAGACCATAGAAGACTGCAGAAGACTTCAGTCCGAAGAAGGTGTCTCGACCCAAAACACCACCTGTCCACAGAAGCTGCCTGATCTACTGAGTTACTCCAGCATTTTTGGTGTGTCCATCTTCGGTGTAAATGGGCATCTGCAGTTCCTTCCTTCACAACAATTCCAGAGTTGACGGAGACGGTGCACGCGGCGTCGAGGCGGTGTGCGCAGCCTCGATGCGGCAGCGGGGCGGCAGGTCGTTGCCGCGCGGAATTTTTGAACAGTCAGTTTTTCGGAGCCCCGCGCGGTGTCGGGACCAACTCCATACGGCTCCGGCGATCTACGTGGGACCAGCCCTGCGACCTCCGCGCGGCCCACGCACGGCCTCCGCGCGGCCCCTGCACGGCCCCCGCTTCCGGTTAGGTCGCGCTTGCCGCATGGAGTCGCCTGCCCGTGGGACAGGTCCTTCACCCACTCAACATCACTGCGTACCTTCACAAGCACCACAGAGGTTCAAAGGCGAGGTTCAATACAGTCTTGTGTGCATTAACGCTGGCTTGACAGCAATACCCAGATCTTTACAAATGAATTTTTTAATAATCAATTACTTTTCTACCCCCGTCACAACCAATTTCTACCTTCCTGCAGCCTCTTTGCACGGTTCAGTTTGCCACATTGCTACTCACTGTCAGTAAACCTTGATACCTTCAGTTGGTCACTTGATCTAAGCAAAGTGAACGAGCGGTGGTGCATCGGTCCGGTGGCTGATAGTAATAGAAAATAGAGAGGTAAAGCACAGTAATGGGCCCATCAACTACAAGGTCTGTGCCAAACATGATGCCGGCCTGCGTGTGATCCATATCCCTCCATCCCCTGTATATCCATGTGCCTATCTACAGCATAGGCCTCTTAAATTGACGGCGAATGCTGTGGGGCAGTAACTTTATATTCTATCTAATTTTATATTCTATCAAATCTCCCCTTAATCTCCAGCATACTGGAGATAACAATCAAAGTTTGTCCATCTTCTCCATGTAGCTAATAACCTCTAATCCAGGCAGCAAGGATCTTATGTTGGAACTATACACAACACTGGAACTATACTCAACACATTTCCCAGCATGTGATGCTGGGAAAACACATCTCGGACCCGCAGACCCTCAGCATAGGTGCACCGCAAGGCTGCGTACTCTCCCCTCTTCTCTACTCTCTCTACACCAATGACTGCACCTCCACTGACTCCTCTGTCAAGCTTCTCAAGTTTGCAGACGACACAACCCTGATTGGACTGATCCAGGATGGGGAGGAATCTGCCTACAGACAGGAAGTGACACAGCTGGCATCCTGGTGCCATCGCAACCACTTGGAGCTCAATGGTCTTAAGCCCCTGTCCCACTTAGGAGACCTAAACAGAAACTTTGGTGACCTTGCCCGCCACCCAAAAGAAAATCAAGGTCGAGGTGACCTGCAACCTCCTACTACCTCCCATGTATATGTTGAAAACCTTCCTCGACTATGAAGAAAACCGGCTTCGACTCGACCTGCGACAAAAAAATTATAGATTTTTAAAACGGCAACCTATTTTTAGTCGAGGCCGGTTTTAATCATGATGAAAAAATAGCAGCAACCTAGATGAAGCGTCGACCACGCGGAAGCCACTTTCAACCATTAGGGAGAGTGACCAAAACCTCCGGTGACCTCATGGAAACCTTGGGTGGCGGGCAAGGTCACCAGAGGTTGCTGTTTAAGTCTCCTAAGTGGGACAGGGGCTTTAAGACAGTGGAATTGATCGTAGACTTCAGGAGAGTCCTCACCCCACTCACCATCAACAACACCACAGACACATCTGTGGAGTCTTTTAAGTTCCTGGGAACCATCATCTCCAAGGACCTTAAATGGGGAGCCACCATCGACTCCACAGTCAAAAAGGAACAGCAGAGGATGTACTTCCTGCGGCAGCTGAGGTACAGGTAATGCCATAGGTAATGATGGTCTAATTCTATGTGGCCATCGTAGAGTCTGTCTTTACCTCCATCATGGTCTGGTTTGGCTCAGCCACCAAGCATGACATCTGGAGGCTGCAGCAAACCGTCCGATCAGCTGAGAAGGCTATTGGCTGCAACCTTCCCTCCATTGATGAACTGTACACTGCAAGGGCCAGGAAGCGAGCGGGTAAGATCATCTCTGACCCCTCTCACCCTGGCCACAAACTCTTTGAATCACTTCCCTCTGGAAGGCGAATCCGGACTGTCAAAGCTGCCACAGCCAGACATAAAAACAGCTTTTTCCCCCGAGTAGTAGCTCTACTCAATAACCAAAAATCTGTAGCCTCCTTTTGCTCTGGTATTTTATTTAATTCACATGTTTAATCAATAATGTTTAATTATTAATGGTTAATGTTTTATGTGTCATTCCTATCTGTCACCGTATGTCATGTTGTCACTTGCGGGCGGAGCACCAAGGCAAATTACTTGTATGTGAATACTCGGCCAATAAACTCATTCATAATATAACAGACCACATCTCTACTACAAATGTGTGGTGCACACATTTCTGGTCCTCCGGGTGCTCTGGTTTCCTACTGCATCCCAAAGACATGTGAGTTTGTAGGTTAACTGGCATCTGTAAATTGACCGTAGTGTGTTGGGAGTGGACACGAAAGTGAGATAACATAGAACTAGTGTGAATCAGTTGTGGATGGTTAGCATGGACATGGTGGGCCAAAGAGCCCGTTTCCATCCTGTATCTTTCAATTCAATGAATGCCAGATAGCTTGACCTGGAACTTCTCAGCCACAGAATCAGGATCTGAATTGATCTGCTTGGGCAATGAACAGTGGAGTTAATTTGGCTGGTATACAAATAACTTGTCAAAGTTCTATTAGAACTGTTATGTTCATCCTTTGCCAGGTCTAAACTGTGCAAGTTAATCATGCATCAAATTTGCAGTGCCCTATTTTCCAGTTCTATCCAATTTAGTTCCTATTAAATTTGATTATCACTTTTTCTATTAAATCATGTGTGAAGGTAGTTTAAATTAACCAAAACTTTTGATTTATAATTTTCCAGAGAAAGTCTGTATCTCTCTTCCCTCTGAACCAAATAATAAGTAGCCTTTGCACATTTCATGGGTGTGTCAAGTTATATGCTGTCTTAGAGCTACTTAAAAACCCATAACATGTCCATACTCAATAATATACACTGATCTCAAATCTCAAAATATGTATGTTCTTATGTAGGGAAAAGAGATTAGCTTAATTTGGTATCATGTTCAGCACACCGTGGGTTGAAGGGCCTGTTTCTGTGCTATGATTGCTTTGCGGCCCTGAGGTAGTGCTACATCTGGCAGGCAGGAGGGGTTGAGGGGAACTGTGAGTCATGTGCAATTCTGAACTTGCTGCCTTTACCCTTGGACAAAATCCCCAAGCTTTTGCAATGCCATACGTTCTGTCATACAAAGTCTACAGGACTTCCATCTACAATTTTACAAATATTCATCACAAATATAAGTGCTGAACACTGCCCAGTAACTCGAGCAGGGTAAGCAGCATCCTTGGAGAACATGGACAGGAATTGTTTTCGCCTGGATCCTTCTTCAGACTACTAGAAGCATGGCTGGCCCTTCATGTCCGGTCCACCATTCTAGCCAGATTATTGTTAACAGTTAACTTTAGCACCTCCATCGGTTGGCGCCATCGAGTGTGCCAGCCTCGCCGGCAGCTGTCTGTCCTTTCACCCTTTTTTGTTATTTTTAGTATGTCAAAAAGTTAGTTTTAAAGGAATCTGTCTTTTTATGTGGGGGGTGGTGGAGGGGAATAGGGGGAAACCGTTTCCAGTCACTCACCTAGACGGAGATGAGTCCGAGTCGCATCTTCGCCGCCCCCCCCCCCCCCTCACAGCCTACCAACTGGATTGGCATGGCCTTTCCTGCCGGAGACCGGCCAGAGCTTCAGCAGCGGCGCAGCACTGAATTCCATCGCGGAGCGGGTCGATGCCTTACCAGGGATCGCCATGTTGGAGCTCCGGAGTGTTGGGCCTGCTGATTAATACCGTGGGGCTGTGGTTGCGGAGCTTCTAGCCACAGGCAGCGCTGACTTTAACATCGCGGAGTCCAGGGATCTTTTGCCGAGGTGCGCCAGTGTTGAATCTCCGCCCAGCTCGGCCTGTGGACGTCGCGAGCCGCGGTCTCCGGTAGGAAGTGGCCGATTCGGAAACTTCAAGCCGCTGAGTGTGTTCTCCCGTTTCGATGCCGGAGCTCCGATCATCCCGGCGAGAGAGCCTGAACATTGGGCCGTCTGTAGTGGCGACTGCGGAGGGCTCAAAGGCCCTGACCACGGGTGAACAAAGAGGAAGTGGACTGAACTTTATTGCATTCCCTCACAGTGGGAAACGTTGATTCCGCTGTGGGGATGTTCATGTTAAATTCTATCGTGTATTGTGTTCTTTTTATTTGTATGGCTGTATAGTAACTCAAATCTCACTGTACAAATTGGTACATGTGACAATAAATGTAACATGAACTTGAACTTGAACGAACTAATTTTCAACAATGCCTCCATTTTCCTTGATTCCTCTAAAAGTTAAAAAAATATCCATGCATTGTTTTGATCTGGAACAGTGACAATTATTTTCCCATAAAGATGCATCTTGACCTGTTGAGTTCCTCCAGTAAATTGTTGCTCCAGATTCCAGCATCTGCACTCTTGTGCCTCCAAATATCTGTGTCTGGAATGGCAATTGCAATGCCTGCCTCGCCAACAGTCTGCCTCGTCCTTTCCTTCTTTGTTGTTTTATAATATGTGTTAAATGTATGTTTTAGTGTCCGTTAGCTTGTTTTATGTAGGGGGTGGGAAGGGGTAGGGGGGTGGGGTTGGGGTAAACTTTTTAAAATCTCTTACCTCGACGGAGATGCGATTTTTTCCCGTATCGTATCTCCGTCCGTACTGCAGCCTAACATCGTGGAGTTGGCGGCCTCTTGCTGGATTTCGACTTCGGGAGCTCCAACCGCGGGAGCCTGCGGATTTAACATCGTGGAGCTCGCGGTCCCTGGTTAGAGACCAGCATCAGGAGCTCCAAGCCGCAGGAGCTTCGACCGCCCCGACGCGGGAGCCTCGATCGCCGGCTGCGGGAGCTTCGACCGCCCCGACTGCGGATGGTTCGACTGCCCCAACCACAGGAGAATAAAGAGGAAAAAGATTTGACTTTATAGCCTTCCATCACAGTGAGGAAAGTGGGGAATCCGCTGTGGTGGATGTTTATGTTAACCTTTATGTGGCTTGTTGCTTTTTTTTTGTATGGCTGTATGGTAATTCGAGTTTCACTGTACCTTAATTGGCACATGTGACAATAAACAGACCTTTGAACCTTTGGACCTTTGAACCTTTGAATGTAGCCACTGAATCATTGTCCTCTTAGGTATAATCTTCCAAATACTTACAGTATTACCCTCTGGGTGCAGAAATCTCTCAACTCTGAATCGCTCACCCTTTATTTGAGACTTTGCCTTTAGTTCGAGACATCTTAGCAAAGGGAATCATCGATTATGTAGTTAGCTTCTCAGAGTTTCGTTCACCCTATAATTTTTGCTTCAGAAACTGATGCTCACTTCGGGTGAAATGGGGTCTAATTATAAGTGCAGACTTTGGATTGCATCTCCCTGCTCAGGAGTTTCTCATCCATCCAATTAAATTAAACACTTAATAGAAGGTTACTAAGCAGGCAAGTTGAGTAAACAGGTATGTCAAGGATAATGGTGCATCAGAATAAATCTATTATAATTTGGTTTAAGCTTAGCTCTAGGTTTATTAGTGTCAGGGATACCAAGGTACAGTGAAAAGCTTTGTTTTGTATATGCTATACAATCAAATCAGATAATACTGTACATAGAAACAATCAAGCCAAACTCAAGTCCAATAGATAGAGCAAATGCAAAAATACAGAGTGCAGAATATAGTTCTCAGCATTGTAGCTCTACGGGTCCAGAGGCAAAATCTAACGTCTGCAATGGTGTAGAGATGAATCGGACAGTGCCCCAGCTTATGGAAAGCATCAGCCAAGAAATCGGTGTTTTAATTTGAGGAAAAAAGAAAACAAATCCAAGCTGTCATTATGTATCTGTGGAAGCACATCTGCAAATCTTACTTTAAAGCATCTAGTAAGCAATTCATAGACCTGCATTGAGCAATGTAGTCATGCTCTATCAGGGCAACTAGAGTTACATTTACTGCACGATCAGTAAACAACACCAGTGAAATAAGAGACAATGTGACAAAAACAGCCTTCGGAAATACATCAATTCAGCCATCCCTGCAACATTTTTCAGCAGTAATATGATATGATTCTCTTTTTAACAGGATGCTTCTGGCCAAGCATTATGTTGGGAAAATAAACATCAGATACCACATATCAAAATAGCATCTGGAGCATGGAGAACCAGATGGCGAAACAGTCAAATTCACAGAAATTATGTCTCTTCCAGACAATGAAATTGTTTTTATTTTTTTCAATAAGATAAGAGAATATAGGCATATTGATAATCTCTTTACCAAACTTCCTGGTTTCTCCTTATGTAGGCACATGGTGCACCTGCAATCAGGCAGGATTTAAATCATGTTGCAGATATTTTCACCCAGCAGAGAATAAGACAGGAATTCATGTCACACCTTTCTAGCCCAAACTGCAGAAAAATTCTGGGATTTGTTTAGAATGTTCCTAGCACACATAATTGATGAAAGGAACCGATATATTAAACCGATTTCGTCAAGGTTATCAGAGCAGTTGTACAGTACAATGCATTGAAATTTCAATAGCTGATTTGTTTTTAATCACACTGTATAAATAAATAAAGCTGTGCTCACTGGAAAGTTTTCGATGCAGAACTGTTACACTTGATGGTGCACAATATATTATTCTGCACCCAAGGCCATAATGTACAATTGCAAGAAATAACTGCACTGTGGGGTTAATTAAATATTAATTCCTCACTGGTACATTATCAAACCAAATGGATGATATTGGTTTCAGTGGAGAGTAAAAAACAAGAAGGAAATATCTGTCTTATATTTCAAAGATTGTTTTTGCTTATCCAGGAGAGAAAATTGTAGGAATATTAGCTTATTCCTCATATTCCTGGTTCCAACAGATGAGCAATGAAAATGGAGAGGCAGGTTATATTAATTCAAGAAAATTGCAGCTGTAAGCATGAATAATATTTTAGTAGATTCATCACATGATGTTCTACGGGTTGACTTAATACAATACGATACAATACGGTTTTATTCGTCACATTGCACATAAAGCGCAAGTGAAATGAATTTGCCAGCAGCGGTACAATGATAAAGAACACACAATACACAATAAAAATTTAAGACAAACATCCACCACAGCATTCATCACTGTAGTGGAAGGCACAAATATTGGCCAGTCCTCCTCCACTTTCCCCCATGGTTGGGACCTCAACCCTCCGCAGCTGTCGCTGCGGGCGTCCAGATATGCAGACAAGGTAAAAGTCCAGGTAAGTCCTGAATCGGTGCCTCCCCACTGGAGACCGCGGCTTTCAAGTTGGTGTAGGCCGCAGGCCGGCGGTCGAGATTTAAAGTTCCCGCCGCGCCGCAGCCAGAAGCACCGCAGGACTGGCGGTCTGGAACTCCCCTCCAGGGATCTCTGGCGAGGGACCCCGCTCCCGATGGTAAGTCCCCGCCGCGCCCGCGGGCCGGCAGTTGGAGCTCTTCTTCTCCCGGGTCCCCCACGAGGGATCCCAGGCTGCGGACGCCACGCGAGCTGGAGCTCTGCAGACCACGACTTCAGGCTGCCGGCAGCCACGGGCCAGCTAAACGGAGCGCTACCCTCCGGCGAGCCCCAGCGAGGGCTCGCCCACTCCGCGCCGAGAGTCCGCGCTGCGCCCGCCGCTGAAGCCCCGGGCGCGTCTCCGGGAATGGCCCGCCGATCCTCGTTGTTAGGCCACGGGTGAGGCGACCTGGAAAAAGTCGCCTCTCCGTGGAGAAGGCGACCGAAGCGGTTTCCCCCTTACCCCCCCACACCACCCTCCACACAAGACACACAAAGAAACATTAAAAACATACATTTAAACATACTAAAAAAAATTTTTTTAATTGGGAAAAATGGACACGCTGCTGACAGGGCTCCAGCTTGCAGCGCCCCCTAAACAAAAGATAGGGCAATCACTTGGTTGACATTGTATTGAAGATCGACAAATAATCCAAGGAAGTAGAAAATAAATTTTGCAGGTAAATTTCTGACAATTGCCAAATTATTGGATTGACAATGGTGGAGAGTTTACATTAACAAAATATTATCTTGGATCCAGCCAGTGTAAAAGGTAAAGGGGATAGAGAATCCCTACATTGCAGTTAGGTGAACTGTTTTTTTTAAATATTGCCCCAGTAAACGCAAAGAAAATCCAGAGTTGTTTACAAGCACTGCCGCCTAACATGGAGTAGTTGGCGGCCTTTGCTGGAGACCTACTTCAGGAGCTCCAACCGCTATAGCATGCAAACTTAACTTTGCGGAGCTCACGATCCCTTTGCCAAGGATCGACCTCGGAGCTCCATTCGCAGGAGCCTGCGGACTTTAACATCGTGGAGCTCGCGGTCTCTGGTTGGAGACCGACTTCGGGAGCTCCTAGCTTCGTCCACCCCAATGCGGGAGCTTCGATCGCCCCGACGCGGGAACTTCGATCGCCCCGATGCGGAGCTTCAGTCGCTGGCTATGGGAGCTTCGATCACCCCGACGATGGATTGACTGCTCCGACCGCAGGAGAATAAAGAGGAAGAAAATTTGGGCTTCATTGCCTTCCATCACAGTGAGGAACGTGGGGAATCTGCTGTGGTGGATGTTTATGTTAACTTTTATGTAGTTGTGTGTTTTGTTGCTTTTTTTTAGTATGGCTGTCAGGTAATTCGCATATCACTGTACCTTAATTGGTACACGTGACAATAAAAAAACATTGAAACCTTTGAAACCATTGAAGTAAGTCAGGAGCACGTGTAACTGGGATATGATTAGGTCCAACAAGGAAATTAAAAAATCTTTGTTTGGAGTAGGAAGATGTGGGTAACTTTCAGAAATAAATCTTGCCAGCATGCTTTATAAAAGACGAGGGTGATGCCAATTGCAGTAAAAGAGAAAATATTGCATGGGAAAAGCGTGGGAAGAGAGGATGTGGGAAGAAATTCAACACAAAAAGTAGATCAAAATGAAATTATACATGGTCTTAGTGTGTTATAAGATTCAAGGATGGAAATTGTTCCTACCATCTTTGTTCAATCGTACATGGCCAAAGGAATGAAAGTACAAGGCAGCACGGTGGCGCAGCAGTAGAGTAGCTGCCTTACAGCCCCATATACCCGGGTTCGATCCTGACTACAGGTGCTGTCTGTATGGAGTTTGTATGCTCTCCCCGTGACTGTGTGGGTTTTATCTGATATCATCGGTTTTCTCCCACACTCCAAAGAGAACAGGTTTGTAGGTAAATTGGCTTGGTATAAGTGTAAATTGTCCCTAGTGTGTGTAGGATAGTGTTAATGTGCGGGGATCACTGGTCGGTGCGGACTCGGTGGGCCGAAGCAACCTGCTTCCATGCTGTATCCTTAAACTAAACTAAACCAAACTACAGAATGGAAGGATTGCTAAAACTTGTATCATTTAAAAAAAATTAAACCAAGTACTTTTATGTTAGATAGATGATGAACATTAGTGAACTTAGTTAGATGAACATCAGTGGAGGGTAAAACTTTGGAATCAATTGTAATGGACAGTATTTTTTAGGACACAGAACAATGAAGGACATCCAGCAAGAATTTGTCAAATGAAGGTAATTTCTTCATAACTTAATTGAACTTTTTAAATAACTAACAAGGAGGGTTAATGAGGGCAGTACATTTGATGTAGCGTACATAAATATGAGCAGGGCTTTGACAAATGGGAGACTGGTGCAAAACATAAACGTGCTCATGGGAGAGTGGAAATTAAGAATGGTTATAATGGCAGAGGATTGCATTCCTTTATAAGCAGAGGCATAGAGTATAACAGCAGGGAATTATATGCAATACATCTATGGCTAGAATTATATGCAACCCTTGTTTGGTGATCAGGTGAGTAGTACTGTATATACACTTATGATCAATGCATTTCATGAAAAATGTGAATGACTGGAGAGAGCGCAGAGGAGATTTACCAGGAAGTAGCCAGGAGTGGAAACCATAGAGGTTCTAAAAAAATATTCAACACAGGGAACCATTTGGCCCATTACATCCGTGCTGGTTAAAAAGAGGTACCAACCTAATCTGACCTTCCAGCAATAAATTCATAGACCTGCAGGCAAAGTTGTTAACAGAACATCCAAATACTTTAAATGTATTGAATATTGCTCCTTCCCCACCATTTCAGGTTCTGAACAATACCACTCTCTTGATGAAAATATATTTGCTCATCTTCCCCCTAATCCTTCTACTGTTCATTACCTCATATACATGATCCTTGTATTTTTACCCTCCCCAACCCCCATCTCCACCACACGCCTACACCCTGCAGCTTTTAGTATGTTTATCCTTTCCAATACCTCATAGAGTTTTAGTTTAAGCTTCAGTTTAATTTTAGTTTAAGAGATACAGGCCCTTCGGCCCACCAAGTCCAAACTGACCAACAATCACCCCATACACTAGTTATATCCTACACTCTAGGGACAATTTACAGAAGCCAATTAACCTACAAACCTGCAGGTCATTGGAATTTAGGAGGAAACCACAGCACCAGAGTAAACTCACACAATCACAGGGAGAACAAGCAAGCTCTGTACAGACAGCAACCATCGTCAGGATTGAACCCAGATCTCTGGCACTGTAAGGTAGCAACCTTACCGCTACTCCTCTGGGCCGTCCCTACATTTATAGAATCATAGGGCATGGAAACAGGCCCTTCGGCCCAACTTACACATACAAATCAACGTGTTCTTTACGTGACATCAGCTACATTTGAAACGAGTAGGTATGACACATAGCTTGAGGGCCGAAGACAGCGAGACGGAATTACAGAAGTAGGGAATGATTTTTTCTATCCCATTTAAAGTCAAAGAAGATTGTAGAGATTATGGAGAGGAATTTATCAGGTGTCCCTGCATTGCATTACTTAATATTCCAAGGGGCTTTCTCAGCAGGTGTGTGCGTGTGTGAAAGTGTGTGTGTTTGTGTGAGTGTATGGTGTGTGTGAGTGTGTGTGTGTGTGTGTGTGTGTGTGTGTGTGTGTGTGTTTGTGTGAGTGTCTGGTGTGTGTGTGTGTGTGTGTGTGTGTGAGTGTGTGTGGTGTGTGTGTGCGTGTGTATGTGCGTGGTATGTGAGTGTGTGTCAGTGTGTGGTGTATGAATGTGTGTGGTGTGTGTGCGTGGTGTGTGTGTGTGTGTGTATGGTATGTTAGTGCATGGTGCATGAGTGTGTGTGTGTGCATGGTATGTGAGTGTGTGTATGTGATGTGTGTGTATGTAGTGTGTGAGTGTATGTGTGGTGTGTGAGTATGTGTGTGCATGGTGTGTGTGTGTGTGTGGTGAGTGAGTGTGTGTGTTGTGTGGGTGTGTGTGTGTGAGTGTGTATGTGTGTGAGGGTGGTGTGTGTGTATGTGGTGTTTGAGTGTGGTGCGAGTGTATGTGGTGTGTGAGTGTGTGTGTGTGGTGTGTGAGTGTGTGTGTGGTATGTGAGTGTGTGTGCATTGTGTGAATGTATGTGTATGTGTGAGTGTGTGTGCATGGTGTGTGTATGTGTGTGAGTGTATATGTGAGTGTTTGTATGTGTGTGTGTGTGGTATGTGAGTGTGTGTCATGTGTGAGTGTGTGTGTGTGTGTGTGCTTAGTGTGTGAGTGTGGGTTGTGTGTGTGTGTGAGTGTGTGTGGTGTGCGTGTGGTGTGTGCGTGTGGTGTGTGCGTGTGGGTGTGTGCGGTGTGTGTGTGTATGTGTGCGTGCGTGGTGTGTGAGTGTGAGTGTGTGTGAGGGAGAAGGGTGAAGGGTTAAAACATGGAACAATACCACACATGCTCTTCTGTCCACAAAGTCCGTGCCAAACATGATGCCAAGTTAAATTAATCTCTGCTGGCATGCGCCGTCCATTCCCAGTACATCCATCTGCCTATCTACTGTAAAAGCCTCTTAAATGCCCCTATTGTGCCTGCATCCACCCTACCCTGTGTCAATATATTCCAAGCACTCACCACTCTCGGTGTAAGAAACTTGCCCCAATACATCTGCTTTAAGCTTTGCCCCTCTCATTTTAAAGCTATGCCCTCAAGTTTTTAACAGTTCCACTCTAATTGTCTACCCTATCTGTCTCACATCATTTTACAAACTTCTATCAGGTCTCCCCTCAGCCAGACACATTTCAGAGAAAACAATCCAAGTTTGTTCAACCTCTCCTAATACTGTAGTTAATGCCCTCTAATCCAGGCAGCATTCTGATAAACCTTGTCTGAAAAGCCTCCATTTTGTCCCTGTAATTGGGGCAACCAGATCTGCAAAGACTTTTTCAAATGCACCCTAACCAAAGTCCTATAAAGCTGCAAAGTAACTTTCTGAATCTTATATCAATACCCCGACTAATAAAGGCAAACATCCAGTATCACACATCTTCTTTAGCACTCTGTTTAAGAAAGAACTGCAGATGCTGGAAAAATCGAAGATAGACAAAAATGCTGGAGAAACTCAGCGGGTGAGGCAGCATCACCCATTGAGTTTCTCCAGCATTTTTGTCTATCTTCTTTAGCACTCTATTTCCTTGTGTTGCTACATTCAGAGAACTACGGATTGGATCTTAAGATGCAGTGGGTATGCAGCGCTAGAGTTATTGCCATTACAGCGCCAGAGACCAGGGTTCTATCCTGACTACAGGGGCTGTCTGCACGGAGTTTGTACATTATCCCGGTGACCTTCGTGGGTTTTCTCCAGGAGCTCCGGTTTCCTCCCACACTCCAAAGGTGTAAAGATTTGTAGGTTAATTGGCTTCGGTAAAAGTTGTAAATTGCCCCTGGTGTTTAGGATATTGCAGGGGGTTCGCTGGTCGGCGTGGATTAGCTGGGCCGAAGGACATGTTTCCATGCTGTATCCATAAACTAAACTAAACTAATACATCAATGTATCTGTACATCAATTCTGTTAAAAGTCTTTCCCCGAGTTTAGTTTAGAGATACAGCACAGAAACAGGCCCTTCGGCCCACATTCCGCGTCGACCAGCGATCCCCATACACTAACACTATCCTACACACTAGGGACAATTTGCGATTTTACCAAAGCCAATTAATCTACAAACCTGTACATCTTTGGAGTGGCCCCATAGCAGAAGCGTCCATATCACGGGCCTGGAAACTGGAAGTATCCCAAGCTAATTCTGCTACCATCATCATCTATTGCAACATGTGATGGCTCCCACTCATTGTCGCCGGAAGCTTGAGTCCTTTTCAGGACGGACGATGACAGCTATGTCAACATTTGAAACATGGAAGATGGACACGAAAGAAGAATCTTTGGAGTTTGTGAAGAAATCGGAGGACCCGGAGAAAACCCACGCAGCTCATGGGAAGAACATGCAAACTCCGTGCAGACAGCACCTGTGGTCAGATCATGTCTTACGAACTTGATGGAGTTTTTTAAAGAGATGACAAAGGTGATCGATGGTGGTTGTTATCGACATGGATTTTAGTAACATCACCTCTTTCTTGATCTCAAACTGCCCTAGCATATTAATATTCCCCACACTGACCTCACTGACCTCACTGTGCTCCATGTCCTTCTCCTTGTTGAATGTAGATTCAAAGTACTTGTTTAGTACCTCCTCCACATCGTCTGACTCGAGGCATTAATTCCCTCATTTATCCCTGAACTTCTCCCTGATTTCCCTCTCTCTTTTAATGTACACCTAAAAAGTCTTATACTGTAACTGAACAGAGATCTACAAGCACTGTGACCTTCGCAAATGAGTGGGGCTATCGCACAAACCACTTAGTTTACTTCAGATTATTCCGATTATTCTTCACCGGCACTGTGTACAACTTGCCACATCAGAAGGGAATGCCATGAATCCTAGTTCTATGCTCACGTTCATTTTGCCCCATTATCAGTGGGAGGGCTGCAGTGAATTTGGGAAAAGATCAAACATTGGTAGAAGGCTATGCTTATTGTTTCTCAAAACCAATGCGCCAGTTTGAATAGAACTGAGATTGTTCTGTCAGCCTGTCGGCATCAGCAGCAGTAATGGTCTGATATCAAATGAACCATTTACAGATGTATCTTTCCAAAATTACACTTGACACCTACACTTGTTCCTGATGTTGCTTTGGGTGGGTTTTCAAGTTATTCATTCATGACACAAAATACTGATGTTTGGGGCATAGGAAGATCAGAAAAATGTTCTCCAGGATGTATGGATGAAAATATTTGGTCATATTCAAAAGGTGAGGCAGCATCCATGGAGAGAGAAACCAAATGTTTCAGGTTAATGGCCTTTCATCAGACTTGTTTAGAAGTTCCAGCATATTTACTTTTTGTATATTTCAGCTTTCTGGCACCTAAAAGCTTTTGATTTCTAATTTGCATTAGTTTGGTTTATTATTGCATGTGTATGGAGACACGGTGAAAAACTTTGTTTGCATTTTAGCCAGTCATGTCATACTATATATGAACTCAATCAAGTCATACACAAGTACAACAGTTAGTGCAAAGAGAAAAAGAGTGCCCCATATAATTTTACAGCGTTTTAGCACAGTTAAAGAAAAAGTGCTGATTTAAAAAAGTGCAAGCTCCTCAATGAGGTAGGTTGGAAGACACTCTAGTTGATGAGAGGATTGTTCAGTAGTCTGATGACAACAGGGAAGAAGATGGTCCTAAATCTGGTGATATGTGCTTTCAAGCTTTCTTTATCGACATTCTGGCTGACAGGAGAGGGAAGAGGGAATAACCAGGATGAAAATGGTCCTAGATTATGTTGGCTGCTTTCCCGAGAGAGCATGGTGCAGATGGAGTAAATTGTGGGAAAGTCGGTTTGAGTGACATATTGAACCACATCAGGACTATCTGCAATATTTTGCAGTCTTGGGTAAGGTTTTCGTCAAACCAAGCTGTAATGTATCCCAATAGGATGCATTCTGCAGTGCTTCTGGAGAAGTTGGTGAGAGTCATTGGAGCATACCTTAGTTATCTGAGGAAGTAGAGGCATTGGTGTGCTTTCTTGGCCATAGCAGTATATTCTTATGTCTGTTATACAGTATGTCTTATATTCTGATGTAACACATTATCAAAGTATTGCAACAGAAGGTTTTGATGGTATAGTTGAGACAGGAAGCATGTGGTCATGCATGACAGTTCACGTTGATTATACTTGGCATTTGGAGAGAAAATTGGTCACTGATCTTTTTTTATTTCATACTGCCCTCTGACAAGTTTGTACCAATCTGCCCATTGATTTTTCTCACTTAGACCATTTTATTGCCTCTAATCTCTTCTCATGAATGTGTGAATCTGTGGAATTCCTTGCCACAGAAGGCTGTGGAGGCCATCAGTGGATAATTTTAAGGCAGAGATTGATAGATAGTACGGGTGTCAGAGGTTAAGGGGAGAAGGCAGAGAATGGGGTTAGGAAGGAGAGATAAATCAGCCATGATTGAATGGCAGAGTAGACTTGATGGGCTGCATGGCCTAATTCTACTCCTATTACTTATAATAATAATAATAATGGATGGGATTTACATAGCGCCTTTCTAATACTCAAGGCGCTTTACATCGCATTATTAATTCACTCCTCAGTCACACTCGGTGGTGGTGAGCTACTTCTGTAGCCACAGCTGCCCTGGCTGACAGAAGCGTGGCTGCTAATCTGCGCCTACGGCCCCTCCGACCACCACCAATCACTCACACACATTCACACACATTCACACGCAGGCAAAGGTGGGTGAAGTGTCTTGCCCAAGGACACAACGACAGTATGCACTCCAAGCGGGATTCGAACCGGCTACCTTCCGGTTGCCAGCCGAACACTTAGCCCATTGCGCCATCTGTCGTCAAATGACCTTATGATCCCATCTCGAGAACTGTGTTTTCTCTATCTCCCTCAATTTCCCCACCTACGTGATATTTTGTTTGGCTGCCTTCCATCGTTTTGGGACTCTTTGGGACGGAAGCTAAAGACTCAGGGGCTGATTGAAAGAAAAAAAACTGAATGTTGATTTAATTCATTTCTGGGGAAAGTTTAAAGGTGATATGCGGGGCAAGTTTTTGTACACAGAGTGTGATGGGGACCTGGAACGCATTGCCAGGGGTGGTGGGTGGAGGCAGGTACAATAGTGGCATTTAAGAGACGTTTAGATAAGCATATGAAAGTGCAGAAATAGAGGGATGTAGATCATGTGCAGGCGGGTGATATCAGTTCAGCTAGGCATCATGTTGGGCAAAAACATTGTGCGCTGAAGGATCCATTCCTGTGCGATACTCTTCTATGTTTATGTAAAACTCCTTCCTCTCGGCGTAAATCTATGTCCTTTTGTTTTTAATATCCTTAGCATGGGAAAAGGATTATGACTGCCTATGCCTGTCTATGCCTTTTGTCATTTTACAAACTTCTCGCAGGTCACCTTTCTCAGGTCAACCCTCAGCATCGTTCATTCCACAGAAAACAAACCTAGCTTATCCAAAGATAGACACAAAATGCTGGAGTAACTCAGCAGGACAGGCAGCATCTCTGGAATTGCATCTGCATTTTGTGTCTATCTTCAGTTTCAACCAACATCTGCAATACCTTCCTACACTAGCTCATCCAATCTCGCCACATATCTAAAGTCCACCAATACAGGCAATGCCCTGGCTTATCTACTATGCACTCTCTCCAGGGCAACCACATCCTTCCAAACTACACACAATACTCCAAGCACAGTCTAACTAGTTTTTTTTGTAACGCTACAACATTATATTCTAATCTTTATATTCTTCACCCCGACCGGGAAGTCATACATGCTGCATGCCTCTTTTACCTCGCTATCTTGCTGTGCTCCTACTTTCATGGAAACATAAACTTGAACCACAATCTAACCACAAATGTTTAAAAAAACTGCCGAGAATATATTCAGTTTAACTATCTAACAATTTCTCACACACTGGGCTTTTGACTCCGTCCTCCTTATTAGAAGGGTATTCAAGGGAAGTGGCATAAAATGAGACATACATGAACGATTCCCTTCCTGTCTCTGGAAACAGAGATCTTATTGCATCTGCAAACACGTCCGATGTATTATAAATGCAAAAGTGGTCAAGGAAGGGAAGTGTCAGTATTATGTTTATTGTCCTGTTATTAGATAAATGGAATGAACTGACTACAGCATCACAGATCACTTAAAAATGCAGCGCATCTGCAGATTTAGAGAATCTATAAAAGCTGCCTTTGTCCGACTTTGTCTTTTGCCAACAGTGGAACTTTTACCCTTCACTAAATAAGCCAACTTCAAATCCTCTGTACAATAAGTTTATTCATCAGTACATTTAATAGCTTACATTTTAAATTGGGCAGATAAATCTCACAAAGTCGCTGATAGAGTCATAGAGTCATAGAGTGATACAGTGTGGAAACAGGCCCTTCAGCCCAACTTGCCCACACTGGCCTACAATGTCCCAGCTACACTAGTCCCACCTGCCTGTGCTTGGTCCACATCTCTCCAAAACTGTCCTATCCATGTACCTGTCTTATTTATTCATAAATTCTTTTGGGAGTGTGACAACTTTCTATTCACTTGAGGCACAAATGATATGGAATAATGCATTATCCAATGACCTATGGCATTAAAAAAAGTTTTAAAATAATTTGTTTATTAATCTGAAAACAATATATCACAAATGTTACAATGAAATTCTGAAAAAAAAAATCCTGTGCAATTTAAGTGACTTGATTAATTAAAAATGAAAATGGCATGTTTCCTAACTGGTAAACTGATTAAAATGTTTGATTTTAGTTTCCATTTACAAGTATGAATGATGATAAAATGTGACAATAATGGACAAGAGTACAGAAAATGGCATGGTGGCTCAGCGGTAGAGTTGCTGCCTTACAGCACCGGAGACCCAGGTTCGATCCTGACTACGGGTGCTGTCTGTACGGAGTCTGTACATTCTCCCCGTGACCTGCGTGGATTTCCTCCAAGATCTTCGGTTTACTCCCACACTTCAAAGACGTATATGTTTGTAAGTTAATTGGCTTGGTTTAATTGTATAATTGTAAAATTGTTCCTAGTGTGTGTGGAGGACAGTGTTAGTGTGCGGGGATCGCTGGTCCAAGGGCCTGTTTCCACTAAGCTAAACTGTAGTAAAACAACTGGCAAAGAACTGGATTCTTGTCTCATTCACTGTAACTTCAGAAAATCCATGCAATCCTTGATGAAATAGCATCATTTCCATTTACATCACTGGGCTAAAAGTTGTTGGCAGATAATAATAGGTTTAATGACCCTTGTTATTACTGTATAAATCACCCTGCAATTAATGCTGTGGAAGAGATAACCTGCCAGTTCGTAATCCCCACAAGCTGTTGGTCAATTTTGTACCATTTCAAATATCAGCCTAGTGAAAAATAATGGAAGCTTACTCTGATCTCTTCTTTAATGCTGCAAAATTACATTGTGTGGAGCCTTAAAGTAATGTTCTTCCTTGGCCCAGTATCAGAATATGAGAAAAAAGTGCTCATTTCTTCAAATGGTCTGTGCCTTTTGTTTTTTTCCAGTCCATTCTTTCATCCAATCTTTCTTTCATTTTATTTCACTCTATTCTATGTCTCTTTAATTTACTATTTTTCTGTCCCCACTCTTCCCTTGGAAACACCAGAGACTGCAGATGCTGTAATCTGGACCAAAAAACAACGTGCTGGAGGAACTCAGCGGGTCAAGCAGCATTTGTGGAGGGAAATGGACAGACAATACATTGGGTCAGGATCGTTCTTCAGGCTGATGGAATGGGGGAGGGGGAGGGAGGAAGGGGAGAGGGGGGGAGGGGAGGAGGGGAGGGGGGGGAGAAAACTGGAAAAAAGAGATGGTAAGTTATTGGTGGATTAAAAGAGGGGGGCAACCTGCAACCCAATGGCATGAACATTGAATTTCCCAATTTCAAGTAATACCTCCCTATACCCCTTCTCTTCCTCCCATCTCCCTGCTCCTTTATGCAATTTTCAGGCAATTATAGGGATTAAAATATTGTTTAAAAAATGAAAAGATTACTTTCTGCTTGTTCCTAAAAGCCAGCAGTGACATGGCAAAATGGCCAGGCATTTGCCACAACCTGGAACTTCTTAATGGTTTTCTACCTTAACCTCACCTTTCAAATTATTGGAAGTGCCAATCATTTTGCCATGTTACTGCAAATGACAAATAATAAGCCATCTTTTCATTCTTGAAGACAATATTTGAATCCCTATAACTGCCTAAGGATTGCTTGTCTTCATTTGCTGCTTTACTGAAATACTGAATTCCTTGCGTGGCTTCCTGAAAAAAATAACTGGAATGTGAAAGATATTTGCATCAAATAGTTTTAACACACTGGACATGAAATTACTACACAGCAATTTAATCCGAGCAATTGCATTATATTGCACTGAATTAAATATAAATTTATATTTTCCTAGATTCTTCACAGAATGACCAAATGAAGTTCAGTGTAGTAATTTATCCAAACAAAATCAATACTGAGGAAGTGAAAAAATACAACTTCTGTGAAAGCTATCCAAGTTTTTTTTAAACTTTATACTATTTGTAAACTTCTTGACCACCAGCCAGTAGTTCATGAGCTTGAATCTTGGCGACATCTGCCATTTAACAGTTGTCTTAGTATGGCAACATAATCCAGTCCTAGCTGAGCTGACAGACGGAGTGCCACAAGCCATCCCATACTGGAAAAAGGAACAACCAACACTGTTTGATATGACACCTTTTGAGAAGCAACTCATGCTGTCTCTGAAGTGAATATGACAAATGCTACAGAAGCTCATGTCAACAATATCCTGAAGATAGACACAAAAAACAGGAGTAACTCAGCGGATCAGACAGCATCTCTGGAGAAAAGGAATAGGTGATGTTTCGGGTCGAGACCCTTCTTCTGACTTGGCAGTATGAATGACTAAATACAGAGTAAAACGCACAGGTTTGGTTAAAGAGGCTAAAGGATCAAAAGGTTGTATGGTTGAACTTGAATGGTTGCAAGGTTTTTCCATATACTTTGCCGAACGTCAAAACAAGTAGGATGTTTATTGTCCAATATCTTTACAATATGCACTAGATTTTGCATTTATTACATGGTTTGCTAAGTTGAAGGAATTAGCTTTCAAAAAAAGACAAGCTTTCTAAAGGTCCCATATCTTTTGGATGGATGTTGGATGCTGACTTAAGCCAGTATTACTGAATCGGCAATCATTCATAAATCCAGCTCTGGATACTGTGGCCAGGCAGTTTTCTTGTGGACTTTGAACAGCAAACTGGATTTAAGATAATTAGAAACCAGTATCTTTTACCATCTGCAACTTCTTGGATAGCATTCACAGAAGTTGTATTTTTCACTTCCTCAGTATTGATTTTGTTCAGATAAATTACTACTCTGAATATATGAAACAATCTAGTGCTTAATACATTCTATTTATTCAAAGAACTTCACTGGAACATTGTCAAAAATAATTTGACAACTAAGATATGTGACAGCTTCAACCCACAAAATATTAACAATGCCTGAACATTTTGAGTGGATTAACCCAAGTTTTTTTTAAATGTATTTATAAATAAAGTAATTCACAAAAACAGAAAGATGAAATACTTTCTACCACAATAATTGTATGCAAGAACACGAAACAGTACACCAGGAGTTAATTCTATCCAAACAGTGCAGTAAGAAAAAAAATCATTAAGCAGTGACATCTGACCTCTCTCGGAAATTATATTGTTTGAATTACAGTAATTGTTAGGTTAGCAAGTTCAGTAATCACTTGTATGTAGCAAGCTTCAGCAAGCATCAAACATTGTTTGTGGATGCACTGCTATCAAAGACTTTGGGGCATTTCAGCTAAAAAACTGGGAATTTTGATGGCATAGTATTTCCTTAAGAATGCATTAAATTATCTGCTCAAGCCTCGGATTGTAGTCTCAATTTCGAATATTTTTATTCAGCAGAATATATATAAATAACTAAAGCAGTAGAGCACAGAAACAGATAATGAATAGAAGCTATGTTGAATGGTCATTGTGGTCATTGCTAAACCACAGAGTAACTTTCGGCTGTTGTTGCGGCTCACGTTGTGGCCCCTGGGCACAGCGCTTTTTTGGGCTGGCACCACTGACAGAACGAGCTCAGTCACCATGGGATTCCCTCTCCTCTGTATTATGGTGAAAGTCATCACAGGGCATTTGGAAAATATAATAATATTGGGCAAAGCCAATGATGTCATGTGTTTAGTGGAATAGCCATGATAACTCAATAAAATAATTTCTGTTCTATTTATGAAGGAGTTCAATAACTTATCACACTTAACCATTTTGGCTGATCAACTACAGAAATTTACCTCCAAACATTTTAAGGAAACTGTGTGCAAAATCATTCCAAAATAACTGCATTTTTACATAGAAATGTCATTATGTTTATGCAATCTTAATGAACATTGTCAAAGACAGTTACATGTTCAGTCAAAAATGAACTGTGATCTAAGAAGTTATAGATATTTTTCTGCCCTCAGTACTGTTTATTCAGATGAAGAACTGCACTGAATTTTCTCAATTTTACATGAGAATCTAAAGCAAATTTTATTCACTTCTATTATGCATTTAACATTTATCAAATGTCGTCGTGGATATCCCACGAGGTTGAGGATGATGGTCTATGTTCCAAAGTTTTGTGCTGCTCACAGAATGAAGACGCCTGTGCGTGTGTTTGTTTAACGTGTACTTGATGTTGCACTCCAAGAAGCACACGGTCCTTCACAAAACAATCAACTAATTCCAATGGAAAGGGAACCAAGACGATTGGAGCTGATAGATCTGTTGCAGCCTTCATCCGCCTTCACAGCCATTGTGTTCGCAGTAACTTTGTCCTCCCGGTCCGCTGTTGAGGTCTTGTAGGTTGGATCGTTCTTAGTCTGGACCCTCATCATCGACCTTACCGCCATGGGTGGCCCTACCAGAAGCTGGTGCTTCTGACGGCATCGCTCTCGAAAACATGGGGGCACGCAAGCCTCTTCACCACGACAAGGTAAACGATCCGAAGAGGATTATCAAATGTAATATTAGGTAGAATCAAAATCTGCTGGAGGAACTCTGTAAGTCAGGGAATGTTTTGCGTCTGTCTATTTTCCTCCACAGATGCTGCTTGACTTGCTGTTCCTCCAGCAGTTTGTTTATTTGTTCAAGATTCCAGTATCTGCAGTCTCTTACGTTTCTCTTAAGGACATTGGGCATTGATACAGAATGTGCTGTTAATAGTAGGTGCTCCCTCGTCCTCAAAGGATGATAAGATGCAGCATAACGCTTTCTAATCAACCCCAATAATGTATCTGAGCAAACAAAATCCTTTACTAAAATATTTGCAGCACTATACATGTTGCCCACTGAGGATGAATTTCCAGCGTTATTCTACACTAGCACTGTAACCTTGAAAATCCTGTAAAAAACAGTTTTTGTCCCTCACATTTTCACCATGATTTCCATCTCATCTTCAGGAAGCAATCAGGAAATCACCCATTTCCGCGGTCTCTGTGCGAGTTCACTAATATGCATGCATGCATGAGACATAACGTTGTACAATATGTTCACCTGGAGCTGTGATTTAAAACCCCACAAAATCTCAAGTTGGATATTTACTGAACATAGGAGACTCACATTTGTTGCTATGTCTATATTATATTAGATCCTTACAAGTAAATTATAAGTTACAGCAAAATCATATTTTAAATACATTGTAGAATATTTTAATGAGAGTCAAAGAACGATACAGAGTTCAGGCACAGGGTCAATTTTAATCATTGTACTGAATAAATTCAGAGGCTATTAAATGAACTTGCTGACAATTGTCACTGAATTTTTAAATTATGTATAAAAAAATATATATAAAAGCTGAATCCAAGATTCTAGTGATATTTTGCCATCAGTTGCACTGTTAACAACTGAAGTTTTACACCAACCTTATATGGAAAAATATGAACACAAATAAATCAGTTAATCTATATTCAAGCTAAATCCTCCAATGTACAATGAATAACTATAAATAAATAAATAGTCTTGATTAGTTCTAAAATAGGAATGTGTTTCACATTGGAAATGAAAATGATTGAGGTGCGCATTTTAAATCACTGAACTTGCTCCTGGACATATTAAAGACAAAGGTAATATAGATTCATTCTGGTGTTGACTCACCCAAGCCCAGTCATAGGACATACAACAGTACAACACAGGAATAGGGCCCTTGGCTCATAATGTCTGTGCTGAACATGATGCCAAGAAAACTAATTTCATCTGTGTGCACATGAACCCTATCCCTCATTCTCCGAGGATTACATTGTAAAAGTATTCAATTTATCAATTTAAGATTTCAGAACTGATAAATAATTCTACTGTTGGCCTTTTTTTAGAAAAAAAATATTAGAAAACATGTTGTTCAATCCTGCACACTTGGCTTTAGAACATTCGCTGAGAGACTTAGAATTTATGCCGTTTTTATTTCTCTTTATTTTACTCGCAGCAAAGTCGCAGCAGGTATCTGGATGCCTTTGGCTGCCATTTACAATATACAGATATTAATGAAAAAATGAGACTCAAAGAACTGCAGATGCTTGAACAAAGTGCTGGAGGAACTCAGATAGCATTTGTGGAGAGAATAAAAGCAGTATTCACACTGTAATGGGAGTCTTAAAATTTCCAAATTCATGAATGTGCAGATAGTTATTCATGAATATGATATAGTTGGGATCACGGAGACATGGCTCCAGGGTGACCAAGGCTGGGAGCTGAACATTCAGGGATATTCAATATTCAGGAGGGATAGACAGAAAGGAAAAGGAGGCGGGGTAGCGTTGCTGGTTAGAGAGGAGATTAACGCAATAGAAAGGAAGGACATTAGCTTGGAGGATGTGGAATCAATATGGGTAGAACTGCGAAACACTAAGGGGCAGAAAACGCTAGTGGGAGTGGTGTACCGGCCACCCAACAGTAGTAGTGGAGTTGGGGATGGCATCAAACAGGAAATTAGAAACGCGTGCAACAAAGGTAAAACCATTATAATGGGTGACTTCAATCTACATATAGATTGGGTGAATCAAATTGGCAGGGGTGCTGAGGAAGAGGATTTCTTGGAATGTATGCGGGATAGTTTTCTAAACCAACATGTAGAAGAACCAACGAGAGAGCAGGCTATTCTAGACTGGGTATTGAGTAATGAGGAAGGGTTAGTTAGCAGTCTTGTTGTGCGTGGCCCCTTGGGCAAGAGTGACCATAATATGGTTGAGTTCTTCATTAGGATGGAGAGTGACATTGTTAATTCAGAAACAAAGGTCCTGACCTTAAAGAAAGGTGACTTTGAGGGTATGAGACGTGAATTGGCCAAGATAGACTGGCCAATAATTCTTAAAGGGTTGACGGTGGATATGCAATGGAAGGCATTTAAAAACTGCATGGATGAACTACAACAAGTGTTCATCCCAGTTTGGCAAAAGAATAAATCAGGGAAGGTAGTGCATCTGTGGATAACAAGGGAAATCAGGGATAGTATCAAAACAAACGAGGAAGCCTACAAATTAACCAGAACAAGCAACCTACCAGAGGACTGGGAGAAATTCAGAGTCCAGCAGAGGAGGACAAAAGGCTTAATTAGGAAAGGGAAAATAGATTATGAAAGAAAACTGGCAGGGAACATAAAAACTGACTGCAAAGGTTTTTATAGATATGTTAAGAGGAAAAGATTAGTTAAAACAAATGTAGGTCCCTTGCAGTCAGAAACAGGCGAATTGATCATGGGGAACAAGGACATGGCAGACCAATTGAATCATTACTTTGGTTCTGTCTTCACTAAGGAAGACATAAATAATCTGCCGGAAATAGCAAGGGACCGGGGGTTAAATGAGATGGAGGAACTGATTGAAATCCAAGTTAGCCGGGAAGTGGTGTTAGGTAAATTGAAAGGATTAAAGGCCGATAAATCTTCAGGGCCGGATAAGTTGCATCCCAGAGTATTTAAGGAAGTAGCCGCAGATGTTGGGGAAGTCCAGAACTAGGGGTCACAGTTTTAGGATAAGAGGGAAGACTTTTAGGACCGAGATGAGGAAATCATTTTTTACACAGAGAGTGGTGAATCTGTGGAATTCTCTGCCACAGAAGGTAGTTGAGGCCAGTTCATTGGCTATATTTAAGAGGGAGTTAGATGTGGCCCTTGTGGCTAAAGGGATCAGGGGGTATGGAGAGAAAGCAGGGATGGGATACTGAGTTGGATGATCAGCCATGATCATATTGAACGGAGGTGCAGGCTCGAAGGGCCGAATGGCCTACTCCTGCACCTATTTTCTATGTTTCTATGTTTCTATGTTTCTATGATAATTATTTTGCACGTCATTTGAACCCCCGTTTAATAATCTACTCTTATTTAATGTCTAAATAAGATGTGAGAGATCTGGCCAAAAATCATAAAAAGGCAATGGCAAAAGTTCAGGTCTTATGCAAGCTATTTAGCTACTACATAGGATATAAGACAACAACAATTTATATCTACTTTGTCATCTATTGCATCAGGTGTCATCTATATACATAACAGCTGGAGCTAAATTTATCCAAATTATAAACTTTAAAGATGAGGCAAAAATAATGAGCATTTCAGTAGCCTCTAGTTACCCAAGAGAGGGTTTTGGAAAGGATCACCATCTGTAATTGATATGAAAAAAGAATGTGTTGTTGGCTGCACTGTTGAACAACTTTACATTATTGATCATTAATCTTGCAGGAGCTGTAACACAATTGTTCATCCTAAAGAATGGGGTATCTTTGATAGATGGTGCATACAGAATGAAGCAATCATTTGAATAAGGTCATCTTCAAACATGACAGTATGCTTAGCTTATAACGCAATAACAATACGGTACTATTTTCTCAGTGCTCAATGGTATTGTGGTGGTTTATGTAATATATGAGATGAAGATCTGCATTTTGTGAATTTCCATTGTCCACGATGATCTCCCGGCTTCACTCTGGAATTCATCTGGAACATCAGCACCCATATCCCATCTAGGCCAGCCCCAGCATTTGTCCTGTGGTTCCTCAAACCTGAACAGCCGCTTCCCTCCAATATCTCCCAAAAAGCCAGAAACCTCAGGTGGAAGCATCGGGCCAGGTGGACTTTGTCACATCATCTTAGGAAAGTGTGCTGACTGTGGGACTCAACTGGGTAGGATAATACAGGGGAAACTCAGCGGGTCAGGCAACATATGTGAAGGACATGGATAGGCGACGTTTCAGGTCGGGACCCATCTTCGGATCATAAAATAGTCTGGGATTTAGGAGTGACATCTTGAAGAGTCTTGGAATGAGGAGATTGGTTGTGATATTAATGGAGTGAAGAAAGAGTGAAATTAGACCCGGTAGGATTCACAAGAGATTGTTAGTTTGAGGAAACCAGAGTACAAAGCTATCACAGAGGATATCCTCATTATCCACTCTGTAAGCCTGTAGTAAAATGCATGAGACTAAATAAGAATTATTGGAAGTGGTCCTTTGGGTCTTCTGATGCTATCGCGAGGATCTTGGTCCAACTGTGCTGAATCCTCCTGGGAGCACCTGGCAAGAAATGTGTGCTGTGTGTGTGAATTGTTGGGTTCAGCTTGGGAGACCCAGAGATGGAATGGAAAGGCTGAGAAATATATCCTCGATCCGGGAGTTCATCTCAACCAGATCTGGCAAAAATCATGGCAACAGCATTAGGAACTGAGATAAGGTTGCCCGCAACCAGGGATCTCTCTTGGAAGATAAATACTTGCTTAATTTGGCAAGCACCAGCTATCAAAGGTACTGCGTTCTACGAACAAATACTGTATGTGCATTTCTGGACTCATGTTGAATTACTACGGAACACAATGGGCGCCGGCCAGAGGCGGCATCACAGCGATGAGAGAGATGTGGGAGGTGTGATGGAGGCCGTGGGGCCGTTAGTCTGAGTGGTAACGGTGGGTAGTGGCAGCAGAATCTGTCACCCATCCGCTCCAGTTACCTCCCTGGGCCGTGTACCTGTCCCCTTTGGTTATGTGAGCAGTCCTGACCAATTCCCGGTGTGAGCAGTCCGGGTGTGAGCAATCCCGTTGTGAGCAGTATGGGTGTCAGCTGTCCTGGTGTGAGCAGTGGGAGTGTGTGCAGTGGGGGTATGAGCTGTCCCGGTGTGAGCAGTGGGAGAGTGAGCAGTGGGGGGCGTGAGTAGTGCGGGTGTGAGCAGTCCCAGTATGAGCAGTGCGGGCGTAAGCAGTGCGGGGGAGAGCAGTGCGGGTGTGAGCGGTACCGGTGTGAGCAGTGCGGTGTGAGCAGTGCGGGTGTGAGCAGTGCGGGTGTCAGCTGTCCCGGTGTGAGCAGTGGGGGTGTGAGCAGTGGGGGTGTAAGCAGTCCCAGTGTGAGCAGTCTCAGTGTGAGCAGTGGGAGTGTGAGCAGTGGGGGTGTGAGAAGTGCGAGTGTGAGCAGTGCGGGCGTGAGCAGAGCGGGCGTGAGCAGTGCGGGTGTGAGCGGTACCGGTGTGAGCAGTGCGGGTGTGAGCAGTCTCGGTGTGATCAGTCCCGGGCGAACAGCGCCGACGACGTTCCCTGTTGCTGATCCGACGTGAGCCCTCGCTCAGGACCAACAGCGAGGTCCTGGCCACTGTGCAACACGAGCCCACCCCGCCAACTTTAAACATATTGCCGTGAATGTTTGTGAAACAAATATTTTAATTTGCAAAAATACATCCATACTTACTGAATCCACATTGGTAAACCGACGCACGCTAACAGGGTGTCGCCGAGCCGCTCGTCAGGGATATGGGCGGAGGCAAAACAAGTTCACCCATAAAATGACCTGTTCATGTGCCGCCTTTTAAAAAGGCATGTGGCCAATTGTAGCATGTTGTAAAGTAGATCACATAATCTTATCCCAACAAAAACTCACTCGTCTTTCATTCCTATCACATCGACTTTAAAATTGACATTGAGATTCTATAAGGAAGACTACATGGCTTTCATCCTATTGGTATTGGCTTTTTATTTTTAGGTGCTCCAAGATACAGTGAAAAGTTATGGTGGCATGCTGTAGAGTCAAATAATACTATACATGAGTAACACCAAGGCAAACATAAGTACTACAGGTATTGCAAAGAGAACAATACTAGAAGACAGAGTGTTCTTTTGTTATAGTGTTATAGCATTATAATTACTAGGAAAGTGTAAATACAAAGTGCAAGGTCTGCAATGAGGTAGGTTGGAAGATCTTGATTGCGCCCTGAGCTTATGAGAGATCCTTTCAGTTGCCTGACAACAGGAGGAAAGAAACTGTTCCTGATTCTGGTGGTATGTTCCATTAAGCTTTTAGTGATACAAGCGTGGAAACAGGCCATTCGGACCAACTTTTGTATCTTCTTTCTGACAGGAGAGGGAGAAGAGGGAATGACCTGGGTGAAAATGGTGCCTGATTATGTTGGCTTCTTTCCCGAGGCACAAGAAGGGAGATAGAGTCCATGGTGGGAGACTGTTACATCCACTACTCTCTGTAATTTTATACGGTCTTGGGCAGAGCTGTTGCTCCACCAAGTTGTGGAAGTTGGTAAGAGTCATTAGAGACATGTTGAACTTCCTTAGTCTTCTGATGAAGTACAGCATTGTTGTGCTTTCTGGGCTGTAGCTTCAATGTGGTTTACCACCAGGTCAAATTGTTGGTGATCTTTATGTAGAGAGAGATTCAACATAGAAACACATCCTTCAGCCCACAAGTTACCTGCCAGACTATCCAGTACAAGGTACACAAAAATGCTGGAGAAACTCAGCGGGTGCAGCAGCATCTATGGAGCGAAGGAAATAGGCAACGTTTCGGGCCGAAACCCTTCTTTAGACTGATAGGGGGTGGGGAGAAGAAAGGAAAAAAGGAAAAAGGCGGAGGAGGAGCCTGAGGACTGGGGGAGGGGAGGAGACAACCAGAGGGCTGATGAAGGGGAGGGGACAGCAAGGGCTAGCAGAATTGGGAGAATTCAATGTTCAAGCCCCCAGGATGTAGACTGCCCAAGTGGAATATGAGGTGCATTTCCTCCAATTTACGGTGTTGCTCGCTGTGGCCATGGAGGAGACCCAGGACAGAGAGGTCAGATACGGAATGGGAGGGGGAGTTGAAGTGCTGAGCCACCGGGAGGTCAAGTTGGTTAATGCGGACCGACCGGAGGTGTTCTGCGAAACGATCGCCAAGCCTGCGCTTGGTCTCACCTATCCAGTATCCACTTTTATGCTAATCCTACCCCAACCATTTTTAAAAATTATTTTAACATTACTATCAACCCCTCCAGATTCTACCACTCCCTACAGAAATGATTTCCAGTGGCCAATTATTGTACCAGCGCTCATGTTGGTTTTGGTTTATTATTGTCACATGTACCGAGATACAATGACAAAATGTGGTATGTGTGTTATCCAGGTAAATCATATCATACATGAGTTACATCAGGTAGTGCAAAAAAGAAAATATACAGTGTGCAGAATATACCATTAGAGCTACAAAGAAAATGCAGTTAAAAAAAATGCAGGGCATGATAAGGTAGATTGGAAGATCTGGCATTCATCCCAAGCATATGAGTCCTTCAATACCGATTACAGCGGGGAAGAAGCTGTTCTTGAATCTGGTGTATATTTTGGGGATGTGGGGGAAAGAACCAACAAGGTCATAGGGAGAATGTGCAAACTCCACACGGACAGTGACTGGAGGTCAGGATCAAACACAGGTTTTGCAAGGCAGTAGCTCCGCATGCTGTGCTACTGTGCCAAGCCCCCTTGTTCAATCAATCCTGCTTCTCCACTCACGCCTGTTTATATCCCTAGCCTTTGCACTCTGCTGGCGACAGCAGCAAAGCCCTTTGTCATCCTGGACAATTCCATTTCCACCCCTGCACATCCTACAAAATACCCTCTGAAACTCTCAACATCTGCACATATCTTAGCAATTCTCCCATTTAATTCTGTTTGCATCCAATCCTGAATTTCAAAGCAGCACGGGACGGTTGTTAATGCTGTCAAGATTTAAATTGTTTTTTTTTGTTGTCACGATGGTTAGATTTCCATTGGGCTCATTTTCTCATTGTTTTGTTCCCAGTCTTTACATAGAAATCATGAGAACCTATGTGGAAATAGGGAGGTTTCACGGCAGTCGGGTCACGACCCCATGACCCGTACTGTTGCTACGCTACGCCAAGTGGATTACACGCGATGAACTGCAGGTAAGTACTTACCATTGTTTCCAGCGTAGCGGGCCCGTTAAAACCCGCCGAAATGGTCAATTTTTGCGCTGTAAATAATTATGGAAATCGGGATAAGCGTGAGAGACATTTAGCCAACTTCAGAATTCAAAAAGTGAGGAGAAATGACGGTAGATTGAAGCGAGAGCTGAAAGGAACAACAACAGCCAGAGTGCTTGGCGAACACTGGCCGTTTGCTCACTGCATTTCATCAACAGGCATTATTTGTGTTTTTTCTTGATTCCTTTGGCATCTAAAAAGTTTCAGAAGGGATAATCGCCCCTGGTTCTCGTGGGTTTTTACATACAAAAATAAAACGCATCTGGAGCAAAATTTACAACCAGATTTACCACTTCTGAGACTTTTTAGATACCAAAGAAATAAAAAACAAAACAAATAATGCCTTACCGTTAATGAAATGCAGTGAGCAAACGCGATAAATCCCGATATTTTCAATTCCGATATCTGCACGGCCAATGTTCGCCAAGCACTTTAGCTGTTGTTGTCCCTTCAGCTCTCGCTTCTCTTTACCTTCATTTCGCTTCATTTTTGGAATTCTGAAGTTGGGTACATGTCTCTCACACTTACCCCGACTTCCACAATTTTTTACAGCGAAAAAAATTCAACCTTTTGGCGGTTTTTAACAGGTAGGAAAGTACGCGTTTCTTGTATTAATAACATATACCGGAAGTGACGGATGTCTTCCAGATGGATTGAGCGGCTCCGTGCGTCAAGCCCTATGACCCGGTGACCTTACGTGCAACCCCCCTATTCACCTCTTGCAGTTTGAATTGTCAGGTAGTTTGCACACTTCAACTCCATCCTTACCTTCCATTCGTCGCCTGCAATAATGGTGTATCCAAGCACAGCTCACACTGCATCTCTAAACTAAATTAAACTAAATTAATTTTAAACTAAAGAGTCAGAAGTAGGGTCTCGACCCGAAACGGCATCCATTCCTTCTCTCCAGTGATGATGTCTGTCCCGCTGAGTTACTCCAGCTTTTTGTGTCCATCTTAAACTAAATTAAACTTGCAGAGCATCCACTGGAACTGTTGAGCATGAATATGTTCATACACTGTCATTAAACAACTGGACTCCCTTCCCAAAGCAGCTTTTGTTTTTAATTGCTGCATTAATATAATCTAGCTCCAGTGTGTTTAATGAAGAGAAAGAAACTCTCTGCTAATTTAAAATGGGTTGATTTTCTTTGCATCATTTCCAGATAAAGTTATGATTGCTAATGCCTTTTTTTTTAAACACAAAAAAATGTTTCCGGGCTTTTCAATGCATTAACCATATGTATTATGTGTTTCATGTGTTTCCATAAGATTCGCACAAATTTGCCAAACCAAAATGGTGGCCTGAATGCTGAAATTATTCTGTCTATTAGTTTGCCCTCATGTACAAGCTCCTATCGCCATTTTGTAGCCACTCGCTGGCTTTTCTTGTACTCCGTTAATAAAGAGCAACACGTGCTTTCTTCAAATCTCACACGTTTATCCAGCAGGTAGGGAAATCAAACAGGCCAGAGAGGATTTCTCTATCAAGTTGCAAATTCATGATGAATTATCTCATCTAGTTGGGATTGTGGATAATTGTCTGGAAACAAACTGAGTCTTATTTCCAATCTTGTGTGCTTTGTAGCAAACCCAGCAGGAAGGGAATATATGGATGTTCAAAGTGAACATTAATTGACTGAGTGCAAGGTTATATTCGCCCAGTCCTTGTTAAGACATCGCTGTTAGTTCACTTCTGTCACTTTCCACTAATTAAGTTAAATGTATTTAACCTTGTAAAACATCTTAAAGCACATCACAGCAACGATGATCAGAAAAACACGTATCTGCATGGGATATTTAACTGAAATATCAAGGGCATTAAAAATAGATTTTAAGTAGCATGTTAGAGTAGAAGAGAGTTGTTAGAGGTGGGAAGGTTTAGACAATAAATTCCAGACGTAAGAGTTATGGCAGCTGAAGGCACAACCCTGGATTGGTTAAATTTGGCGTTGACCGAGAGGCCAGAAATAGAAGATTATTAGGCTGTAGATAAGATTAAAGAGATCGGATGGAGTGAGGGATATGAAAACACGAGTCCAATCCAATCCAACTTTATTTGTTAAGCACTTTAAAACAACCAATGTTGACCAAAGTGCTGTACAGAAGACTAAACAAGACATCATAAACAGACAACATAACAGAACATAACATAACAGCTCACATGAGACGCAAAAATTACATATGAAATACAATAATAAATTAAAAGACATAAAACATGAATAAAAATAATAGCCACGCAATAAAAGCAATCAAGAAAGAAATTAAATCAAGTAAATAAAGTCAACATCTTACTGGGTATCAAAGGCCACGGAGAAGAGATGGGTTTTATCCCTCACGAGTGAGGGATATTAAAACCAGAGTGCTGTTTGACAGAAGCCCCGTGAAAGAAGAAGAGGAGGAATTTCTTTAGTCAGAGGATGATGAATCTGTGGAATTCATTGTCACAGAAGGCTGTGGAGACCAAGTCAATGGATACTTTTAAAGCAGTGATAGATTCTTGATTATTACGGGTGTCAGAGGTTATGGGGAAAGGGGTTAGGAGAGAGTGAGAGATCAGCCATGATTGAATGGCGGAATAGACTTGATGGACCGAATGGCCTAATTTTGATCCTATCCCTTATGACCTTATGAGTCAGTAAACATACCCCCTTGGCCGAATGAGAGAATAGACACGTCTTAAAGTTATCAAATATCTTTCGTTTTGTTCAAGTTATCCATCGTTATTTATACATGCATTTTATTTATATCGTGTTTTATAATACATCATGGTAAACATAGGTATTGGGGCAGGCGATATAGGAATTATTGCGCCGTTGCTCCATTGGATCTGATCACTGGAACAAGCACCAGATCCTATGCACAACTGCTTAACCACGTTATTCTCAAACCATTGGCAACGTATTAACATCGGCGCTCAAATGCATGCACTTGTGCGTTGGTGGGGTCATTTCCGTGAATCAAAATAATTGCACTTAATAACGGATTACATTATCCAATAAAAAAATATCCAATAATGGATATTGATATAATTAATGAGATCAGAGGGCCAATCCCCAAATTACATTTACCACAGTTATTAAACGTCACAAATTATATAAAATCTATTCGCTTTTGGGGATTAATATTTATTTTGCAGAAGATTAGTAAATTGAAAAGCAATTCCAAAATGTGAACCTGCGTGCAGGGGAAGACGGCACTTTTAAACCAATGCGGTATAATCTTCTGTATCGCTAATCGAATTCAAAAGTACAGGGTCAAAATAGACCATCTCAGATAAATTTGATTTGGACGAAGAAATAAAGTTCCATGTAGACCAAGGAACTGTAGTAGAAAACGGTTTACAAAAAAGACACAAATTGCTGGAGTAACTCAGCGCGTCAGTCATCATCTCCTGAGAACATGGAGAGGCAACGCTTCGGGTCGGGACCCTTTTCTTCAGACAAATAAAGATTAATGCTTAACTTGCGAGGTGAGGGATATCGTGCTGCATTCCTGAATCGGAATGATCCAAGATTTTTCATAAATGGATTGTGAAATGTGAAGGTGTGGGTGACTTGCGTGAACCGTATGTTGTAGGACAGATGGGATTTGTTGGACTGAATAGAGCCTGTTTCCTTGCTGACCAATCTGCCCCCTGGTGGTAAGTGAACAACCAGCGTCTTCAGCAGGAATTGATGCTCTCTCGAGCTCTCGTGCATAACCACTTAACCGAAATATATCCTCTAACCATTGACAGTTCAGTCACAAACACGCTCCAAGGCATATTTATTTGTTTTGTTTTTTATTTGCAAGGGATTGGGAGCATACTTTGAGATCCCATGCTGGAACCGGCAGCGAAGCTGACAGTCAATCCGCCCGCACACAGGAGACCAGCCATTTTATGAAAGGGGGGAATCTGGCAGCTCGCAGTTGGGGTTTGGTCCGTCGGTTCCAGAGAACAAATCAACGTTGGGCTACAATAGTGAAGCTTAAAAACTGCATGCAGATATTCAAGCAATAACAGCATTTTCTGCAATGTATGAATAAGCGGATCTGTGCGGGCAGCTGGAATTCAACTGTTCGCTTCCTTGTTTCAAATGCTGAGGACCAAAATGTTTTTGCAAAGTAGGTTTGAAGAAAAGGGTCTCTATCTCCATCCAAACCATCCAAGCCGTGACGTACATCGGGTGCTTTGCTTAAGCACAATTAATGTTTCTACAGCAGTAAAAAATAGGAACTCCATGTACTGCACAGAGAACTAAATGTGTCGCATTAATATTCATATTCTGCTCGAGCACTCATACGCCCTGTCACTTGCAATGACAGGAGCGTGGAGATCCACGCAAAGGCTTTATTCCGGAGCTCTGCAAAATCGCATTCGCGTACCTGAGTGGGAGATCTTGCTCGGTGTGAAATGGCATGACGAGGGAGGAGCGCGCTTGCCCGTGTTGCAATTTCATTTTAATGCACATTCGGCGAATGAAGGTGTTTCATTTGTAAGCGACACTGAAGTTTTATTTTGGTACCCCCACCCCGCTCCCACCGCATCCACATAAATGGGATCCCAGAGCAAGGAGCACCGGAGTCATAAATTGGACAGTGAGCATTGGCTACCGATTGATACTCAACAACATATTTGTGAAATCGGCACGGTTAAATAACCAGGAACAGCCCTATCGGATAACCCGAGCGGACAGTCCTATACGCGCGCCATTATAATATTCCTATTGAATCCAATTCATTGAATTTGTATCCTACATATAAGACGTGCCTTTGGTTGTGTAATGTTACATAACGAGGAAGATTAAAGCAATTTAATTGTCCCAGCCTCATACAGAGAAAACAAAATCACAGCGGCAGCCAGCGCACACACACAAAAGGAAAATCTCACATAAAAAGCAGCACAGGAAAACTAAGAATGCAAGTGGAATACACAATCATATCGTGGCTTGATGTTCTCACACAATGAAGACAGGCACATTTGGATCTTGTTGCGTCTAGCTGATCTGGGCAAGAAACGCCCACCACTCTGCCCCCTCCCCCTCCATTAAAGCTTCATCTTCGGTGACTCTAAATGCTCATATAGCTCCGTTCTATAATGTTGATAGATAATCTAGTGTGGCGGAATTTACGCTTCTCCCTCCCGTCGGTACCATTTTACAGCCACGCATATAAAACATGTACATATCCATTTACTGTGAATTTCGCTCCACTTCGTGTGTAAGCGCTATGCATTCCTTTCCTAACACCCACACACACAGGGTGCGAATGATCATGCATTTGGTTGTTCGCCGTTCGCTGACTAGTTTGCTTCTATGTCATGTATGTATTATGCACTGTTTCGGTGTTATACCACTGCAGTGGCGTGACGTCAGCGTCATATCACCCAATTTGTGACCTACCTTGGTGACATCAGAAAAAATAATGACCAACGTTAGTTTTTCTTACTGTGGTATAACCAGAACGCATCATTTGGGACACGACCTAATAACCCACTGGTGTTTCCTCCTATCGTTAGTTATTGCCACGGTTCACTCTCCGAGTGCATCCCACTCAGCATGTAAAACCGTAGAGGAGATGTGCTCCTGTCCGTACCTACCCGCCCACACCATCTTTACCCTTCCCCTCTCTACAGCCCGCTGCTACTTGCATGTGGGCAGTGGAGCAACTGCCATTGAGGTGGCCGTGCCACAAAATATGAACGGTGTCTGGGGGAAACAAAAATAGTTCAACACACAAGACACATCATGCTAACACCCAAAACAATTAGAGGGGGGGGGGGGGGTATGATTTTTTTTTTGTTTCGGTACAGATGGCTTTCACCGCTCACGATACCTTATATCACCCCAGACACACACACACACACACAGCACAACAGCCTGGCACGGAGAAATACAACATCGCAGTTAACCGGTACCCAAGTTGAAGCAGATTGCTAATAAACACTAGGCGAGCCGTCCCTGTCGCTCATGCTAAGGGACACAAACATTCCAATACATTTCGCATCGCCCGCTTCAAGATTACTTACATGCATTGGTTATGGCGAAGCTGTTCGCTACCTCCAAATTGTCAACATGGGGCGTCAGCCTCAGTTCATGAGAATTATGCTGGAAAATTCCTAAACGAAATGCACTGTATTCCTGATCTGCTCCTCTTGGGAATAACCCCCCTATTAAAAAGAAATATATAAATTGATAACTAGTTTTATATACCCTTACCACTGTTGATTAAACCCACCAATACAATAATAGCCCCCAGCAAGATTTAGAAAAGATATGTCAATTGAAATTACTGATACCAAAATCTGATTGACAATTTCCTCCAGAAGTAAACAGCTATTAAAAACATTTTGTGCCTATCTTTTGTTAAAAACATCCATATTAGCCACTGATTCTTGGTCTAATGCTTTACGAAAGGCGAGGACGATCGATAGAATTGGGACATTTCACTCAAAAATAATGTTTTAAAGATTTTATTTGGTAATTAAAATGATTTTTACTGGAAAGTAACTCACCGATTTGTACGCTGGTGGGGGAAGAGGCACTGAACGCCAGTCCGCATAAGCAAGAAGCCAGGAAGAGCGATATATGCTGCATAATCTTTTGCATTTCCGAAAAAAAAAGATTGCAACCGCGTTATAATCCTTTCCTTCTCAGGATTTGTTGTAAGGTTCGGGTCCTTTACATAACGCCGTTTCAAGAAAGGGGAGAGAAAAGAGAAAACAATAAACACCTGGTTGATGAACGCTGCCCTTCTCGATTGAATAAAAAAAAGCAGCAGCGGCAAGAACAGGAACAGTGGGAAAATGTGAAAAGCAGTTTTAGCACTGCGCTTTACCCAGCAACACCCCCTCAGCACAGCCACGCTGCCAGAGACATGTCCTGATTCTTAATAAATCCGAACACACGAAAAAAAACGATCAGCGACGGAACACATGCACGTTTCTCCCTACCAATCCAGAGAGAGGAGTTCTCTCGCAACCATGAAGCGTCCATGTTATTTCTGAATGTTGTTTCCTTAACCTATCCATTTTAACATGTTACTTACGATCTGCATATTCACCACCACCATTGGAATGACTTCTTTCATCTTACCTCCCCTCCCTAACGCGACTCATGTCTAATGACAAGCATTGGTATCAGTTTGGGGAGGGGGAGGGACGGGTGAAGAAGAAAATCGCCTATGTCCATCGTTGTGCCTTTAATACAATTCACGTTTTTTTTTTAATCATAACGCACGATTTAATAACAAATAATCTGCAATTGTCATAAATCAACGAAGCTCATATTAATTCCCGTTTGCTGTTGACACGGCGCTGTTGATTATATTTCAATGCCAACCTGAAACACAAATTGTACGATAGCGATCGTCCAACATTTTCATTCATTCATTAAACATCGACCTCGCGGATGTTGGGATCTATTCGCACGGGCAGCAAACCTCTTCAAAGATATTAATCACTTACCTGATTGTTTTTTGATCAAGGTGATTTTTTTTTCAGAATCCAAAACTAATTATTGATATAATTTAAATCAAACGTGCCAGTACGGCTTTAATATTGTAACAAACTATTCGCGATACTTATGTAAGATTAGTTTTTTTTTTAAATAATCAATGTTAGTAATGACAGTATTTTTCAACGCATATTTCTGGTCGTCGCGATGTACACCATTTAAACTAATGAAAATGTTTATTTTTGCCGGGTCATTAATTTAGCTGTGGATTAAATCTATTTCTGTAACATTGGGAATAGGTATGATCGACGAGTTCATTCTTGCTGAATGCGATCTCTACAATGTAGCTATTATACAATGTCCATTTTGAACGCAAGAAGGAATGTTACGACCAATATTTGACTTTGTCACCATTTATCATCTCTATTTAATATGATCGATTTAGAAATGTGACATTAATGCGAATTAAAGTCAGATATAGAGAAAGTGATTGGACAAAGGACATCTCACGATAATGCATACTGGTACCCACGTAGGTAGTTATACATCCTGTGACTTGTTAAATGCGTTGTTATTGATATTGAAAGCTTATGGTCACATAGGCTAATGACTCAAGAAAAATGACAACACAACATGCATTTATCCTTTCCTACTTGTTAACTCATGCAGATTATAACATTTGTGCCGAACCACCAAATTATATGTACATGCCTACTCCCAAAACAATGCAGGACCCCTCTCGTTATCGGGACTACGACTTTTAGAGTTAAAAAAAACAACCAATATGTGATTGAAACACTGACGTACCAAGCAAGATAAAACCAGATTTCAGTTGAAATGTGTTCTGAAGGAGTTTACACCTTTTGACTGGTCAAACGATTGAGACCTATGTAATTGCGTCAATCTCCTAATCAAACAATTGTATTGAAAGGGCTAGCAAACCTAATACGTATTGCCAATACGTATCATCTCTCGTATTCCTTTTCCTCCTGACTCTCAGTCTGAAGAAGGGTCTCGACCCGAAGCATCACACATTCCTTCTAACCAGAGATGCTACCTGGCTGGCCCGCTGAATTACTCCAGCATTTTGTGTCTATCTTCGGTTTAAACTTGCATCTGCAGTTCTTTCCTACACGTTTTGCCTCCTAAACTTAAATACAGCCCATTTCACTTTGCAGTCAAGACGCATCAAATATGTTTATTTTTTGTCAGGGTACATGGTTAACGTAAGGAATGCTAAGTGGGAGGGGCCACACACTGAGCCTTTCTTTTCTTCTGGATAATCAAGGGCTTTGATCTATATAGTGATTCGTGCCCCGCGCTACCTGTCAATTGGAGGTAAACCGGTGCAAGTGTAAATGCTCTAAGTAACAATACTCGACGTGGCAAATGTAAATAACACAACTAACAGTTGAAAATCCACGCCACACCCAGAATTATTCCCGGCTAATTATTATGATGTTTTGTGTCCAATTGAGCTACAATTGGTGTGATCGCAAAATGAAATATATAATGATTTTGAAAATTCCTTGCATGGAATTATCTCCTCGCATCCCAATGTCACCCGAGTAAATGAAATTAACCCAATGTCACTACATATCCGGTAACATTTCTGAAATGTATCCAGTTTTTTTAAAGGTCCTTTACAGTTGATGAAACTGTTGTTCACTGTTCTGTATGGCACATGTTGAGATATTCTTTTTGATGCTGTAATTTTGTGTTGGAGAATTCAGCATGACAATTGGTGGCTAGAATGTTTATTTCAACGAAACATTAAGTAATTACTAACTCCAAAATAGTCACAGATCCAGGCTTCAAATTGGAACGACTTGTTTACGGAAGACAATCAGGTGGGTTTTTTAAATCAAAGATAGACACAAAATGCTGGTGGAACTCAGCGGGGGACAGGCAGCATCTCCGGAGAAACTGAATGGGTGACGTTTCGGCTCGAGACCCGTCTTCAGACTGAGAGTCAGGGGAGAGGGAAACGAAAGATATCGACGGCGATAAAGAGAGATATCGAACAACTGAATGGAAGATATGCAAACAAGTACCGATGATTAAGGAAACGGTCCATTGTTCGCTGTGGGCTAGGTGCAGGGTGTCCTAAAATGCATGAACATACCAGATTAATCTCCTGGGTCTGGTTTTGTGCTGGGTGGTCGTGTCTCGGGGATTTGGTTGAGTTTTTTGAGGAAGTAACCACGATGCTTGATGAAGAAGGGTCTCGACCCGAAACGTCACCCATTCCTTGGCTCCATAGATGCTGCCTCACCCGCTGAGTTTCTGCTACATTTTTATCTACCTTTGATTGTTCCGACATCTGCAGTTCCTTCTTAAACAACACGATGCTTGATGAGGTCAGGGACCTAGAGGTAGTCTGCATGGACCTCAGCAAGGCCTTTGATAAGGTTCTGCATGGTAGGCTGCTCTGGAAGATAGGATCACCTGGGATCCAGGGAGAGTTATCTAACTGGATGAAGAATTAGCTCCATGGTAGGAAGCAGAGGATGGTGGTGGAAGGACAGGAGGGCTGTGACTAGTGGTGTGCCTCGGAGATTGGTTCCCGGCCCATTACTGTTTGTCACCTATATCAATGATTAGGATGAGAATGTGCATGGCATTATTAGTAAGTTCGCAGATGATGGTAAACTAGGTGGTATTGTAAAACAGTGAAGATGGTCTTCAAGAATTACAGCAGGATCTTGAACAGGTGAACAAATGGGCCAAGGAATGGCAAATGTACTTTAATTCATGTAAGTGTGAGATGTTGCATTGGGAAGTCGAAACCTGGACTGGTCCTTCACAGTAGACGGTAGTTCCCTGGGAAGTCTTGTAGAGTAGATTGTTCCAGGAGTACACGTACATAGTTCCATAAAAGTGGTCTTGCAAGTAGATAGGTCTTTTGGCCTGTTGGTCTTTGATGGTCAGGAAATTAAGTATAGAAGTTAGGACGTTATGTTACAGTTCTCGTAGATGTTGATGAGGCCGTACTCGGGGTATTGTGTCTAGTTTTGGTCACACTGCTGTGGCAAAGATGCCATTGAACTGGAAAGTGTGCACAGAAGATATACATGGATGTTGCCTGGACTCGATGCCTGAGAGATTGGATAGACTGAGACTTTAGTCCTTAGAGCGCAGGAGACTGGGATATTATAGAGGTGTATAAAGTGAAAGTGGAATAGATAGGGTGAATGCACAAAATCTTTTTCCAGGGAAGAGGAATCAAAAACTAGAATGCAAAGGTTTTTAGGTAAGGCGAAAGATCTAATAGGAACTTGTGGGGCAACTTTTTCATACTATGGTAGATTTATAGAATGTGCTGCCAGTAGTAGTTGATGCGGGTACAATGACAACATTTAAAATACATTTTGACAGGAACATAGCGATAAAATGTTGAGAGCGATGTGGGCCAAACACAAGCACAATTTTCTCTTTGTACCACCTGTTGTACTGGGGTGGGAGATTGCAACCTTCACGTGGTCCACCCTGTTTCGACTAATGCAATCAACCTGTCGTGCACAAACAAATAGATCAAATAGAACAAGTTGACTTACAACTTTAGGCTGTGCACGCCATACGCAAGAAGAAGAAGCAGATCTGTTGTACTAGTGTATAGTTTGATTATACTCACATAATGGCAAACTATGCAGTGGTGAGATCCCTATGTGATCGCTGTAGGTCTGCCATCAAAGGCATGGATTTATCTAAAATTCGCAGCACAGCAACCCAACGGGATGTCTTGTTTGTTTAAAGGACAGGGAGGCATGTACCTTTGAACGTTTATACTCCAGGGCCAAGAGTGATATGGCCAATGTTCTGTGGAGAAGCACCAAATGGTGCTTCATGTTCCATTGCAGTACCTTATCTTGATTGGTACTGGTGTCAGGGGTTATGGGGAGAAAGCAGGAGAATGGGGTTAGGAGAGAGAGATAGCTCAGCCTTGATTGAATGATGGAATAGACTTGATGGCTCCTATTACTTATGACCAAGGTGAACCAGCAATGCTTGTCGAGCCAGCTTTTGGATGAGACATTAAACCAAGCCCCACTTATTCTCAGATGTAACAATAAAATATTCTGTTTCACACTTTTGAAGAAGAGCAGGGAAGGTAACCAAAATGTACAAACAAACATATCCCTCAACAAGTAGAATTAACAAAAATCTCTTTGTTCTCACATTTCTATTGTGGTAATTTATGCACAAACCAGTCAATGTGTTTACCTATGTTATAATATTGACAATGCATCACAAATAATTAATTGATTATAAAGTGCCTGAGATCGTGAAAAACACTCTATGATTTTTCTTAATGATGCACTTATACCTCAGCCATATTAAATTAATTCAAATTAGGAATCTAACACAAAATGCACCTGCGGTATCCAAACCTCTCCAAATGCATTGTATCCACCTACAATATTAGAGTTTTCACTGTGACAGCAAACATAATTGTATTTCATTCTTCTGTAAAAATAGTGATTCCAAAGTAATAGCCACACCTCAATTCCAGAGGGTGCCATTTATTTTCTGAGGATAGGCATTTCTGCCGCTTGCAAAGTCTTTTTTTTAGGGAGTTCAATATTTAAATAGCATTAGCACCATTTATGCTGACTGATTTCAAGTTCAAGGTATTTCTGATATAATTGCAAATTTGGTGTTTTTCTGTCCAATGAAGCTACATCTGATCTACGCACAGCAGGTAAATCATCTCTAATTCTTTATTCCAACCACTGATTCTGTGGCTACCAGCATTTTTACAAAATAAATTAACAATATGCACACTGAACTGAAAGTAATCCATTTATTTTGCAAGTCCCAAAATAAAATGTAGTGTTATCTGCAATACAATAAGATTTATGTTTTTCAGGGACAGATGATGCTGGATGAAAGCAACTGGTGGTATTGATTACAGTCCAGCCATATGCACAGAGGAATGGTCATTTCACCTGGATTAACATTGACTTTAATTTGTTGCAACCGTTTTGATTAAATGAGAGGAAATGAGTGGATACATGCCAAAGCTTCTGTTTCTCACAACCAGCAAGTAATGTAGTGAACTGAAAAAAGTATTTTTGAAAAAAGTGACATTGCTATGTCAATGCAAATATGTAAATGGAGATGTATAAGGTGTTTAAAATGATTGACCTACTCCTCAGAGTAAGTAGGCAATGCCTTCAAATAAACACCTGTGACATTAAGGCATTTGGAATGGGGACACAGTGGAAGATTTGTATCTTTATTTTTTTTATCGTAACTGAGTCAGCGCATCACAACAGAGGGAATTGTGTCAACTCCAGAGAGATTTGCAGCAACTGCTCCTTCTGCAGTCGAGAGGGGTGGATGTGAGGGAGGAACTTAGAGAGTTGAAGGGCCGCCAAGCTCGGCTCATTACCTCCGAATCCTCCAAGATCATCTTCCGATCCAGGGTTTGCAACATGGAGCAGGATGAGACGTGCTCACGCTTCTTCTTCCATAAGGTTCACAGGGGGAGCTCTGTGATGAACATCCTTAGGGAGGAGGATGGCTCGGTAACATCCTTGCAGATGGACATGCTGAGGATCTGCAAATCCTTTTATACAGATTTGTACGATAGATTTGTATTTGGCTCTGTGCGACTGGGTGGGCCCGGTCCTGCTGGAAGTGAACAATGACATGCTTCTAGCCGGCAGCATGTCAGACTCCATGAGGAAGGGCAGCATCACCCTAATCTACAGGCAGAAGGGGGAGATGAATGATATAAGGAATTGGAGACCCATCACATTGTTGAATGTTGATTACAAGATCCTGTCTAAGGCCATCGCCAACCGGGTCAAGCCTGCTCTGGAACGGGTGATCCACCCAGACCAAACCTGTGCTGTACCTGGCAGGAACATTTCAGACAGCCTGGCGCTGCTGAGAGATACCATCGCCTATGTGCAGGACAGACGGGTGGATGCCTGCCTAGTCAGCTTGGACCAGGAGAAGGTCATCGACAGGATATCACACACATACGTACATGATGGACGTGCTCTCCAAAATGGTCTTTGGGGAGGGAATCAGGTATTGGATCCAACTGCTCTACACGGATATCTGTAGTGCAGTCCAAATCAATGGGTGGGAATCAGACAGCTTCCCTGTCAGGTCTGGAGTCAGGCAGGGTTGCCCTCTCTCCTGTCTTGTTCGTCTGTTGTATTGAACCTTTTACCGAGTCCATCAGGAAGGACTCGAGCATAAGAGGAGTGACATTGCCAGGCAGTGGGGGCACTCAGGTCAAAACCTCCCTGTACATGGACAATGTCGCCGTCTTCTGCTCGGATCCAGGGTCGGTCCACAGATTGATTCGCGTCTGCGACCAGTTTGAGTTGGCCACAGGAGCCAGGGTGAACCGCAGGAAGAGCAAGGCCATGCTCTTTGGCAACTGGCCCGACCGATCTTCTGTACCCTTTACCATCAAGCCTGACTTCTTGAGGGTGCTGGGGATCTGGTTCGGGGGGGGCTGAAGTGTGTGACAAGAATTACTGGAGCGGATAGCCAAGGTGGGGAAGAAGCTGGAGCTGTGGAGGCAACGCTTCCTCTCTATAACGGGAAGAAAAATGGTCATCAGGTGTGAGGTACTCTTGGGGCTGCTGTACTTGGCGCAAGTGTGGCCTGTCCCTCCCTCCTACACCACAGGGATCACCCGGGCCGTCTTCCAGTTCATCTGGGGGTCGTGCACTATGCACATCGACAGACAACGGGGTTAAAAGCGTGCCCAATGTCGCCCTCACCCTCATGGCCACCTTCGTGTGTGGCTGCATCAGGCGGAGCATACAGCCACGGCACGTGGGCACCAAGTGTCACTAACTGCTGAGGTTCTACCTGTCCCCAGTGTTGGGAAGGATGGGCCTGGCGCAGATGCCACGCATTGTGGCAGTCAGCTGGACATTGCCGCACCATCTGTCATTCGTGTAAAGGTTCTTCCAGTTTAACACCTTTGACCACAAGTCCATCGGGCAGTGGTCAGCACGGAACGTCCTGCAGGCACTGCAGGGAAATGACTCCATGGATCCTGTGGCGTGGTTCCCAGAGCAGACTGCCCAGCTTGTCTGGCAAAATGCCTCATCGCCAGAACTCACCAACAAGCACGAAGACCTGGCTTGGCTGGCGGTGAGGGGAGCCCTCCCAGTCAGACCCTTCCTGCACCGTCGGAACCTCACTACCAGCACACGCTGCTCTCGGGATGGCTGCTATGGAGAGGAGACGGTTGCCCACCTCTTTGCAGTGTGGATTTGCAAAGCAAGTCTGGAGAGGTTTGCAAGGGTCCCCTGTCCCGATTTATTCTGAACAGCTCTGTCACAGAGGACTCTGTGATTTACAGACTGTTCCCAGGGGACACATTCAGAGACTGACATCAAGTGCTGCTGGAAGGTCATCAACTACCGAAAGACGCTCTTTGGTCTGCCCAAGCTTTGTTGACCACCCAGCGGAGCGAGATGTCTGTCGGGGAATTTTGCCGACTGGCCCGCTGCAGACTGCAGGAGTACGTGCTGAGGGACCAACTGAAGCTTGGTACAGCCAACGCCAAGGCGCTGTGGAGGTGGACCACAGTCTAGGGTCCCTCCGCTGCTGGACATGGGGGGCAGAGTGTGGTGGAGTCGCCCCTCAAAAACAAGGGAAGGGATTCCATGCCAGTGGTCCACATGAATGGCAAGGGTGGGGGATTAATGTGTGTAATTTGTGTAAACAGTATTGAATGTTTGTGTAGCCGCTGAGAATATCGGATGAATTTTTTGCACAGTTCCTGTATTATATATATTTATTACTTAAATAAAGCTTATTTTGAAATTTAAAAATATATATATATTCTGAGCATTTTTTCAGCTGTCAGCCACATCCCCAGTCTGAACAACACAATGCAGCAAGTGTACTGCTATGTAGTCGGACTGTAATGAGCTAGTGTGGTATAATGAAGTGGTGTTTCATTAAAATGTACAATTGAAGATGGGAGAAGGACAATTGGCATTTAGAATTGATTTGAAGATTTATAAGAAATTGGTGCACACTTTTAGATGTGTTTGCAGATGTAATTATACGATTTCCAAACAAATTCATTTGTTCAGGTGGAAAGTGCAGTTGAATTAAGAAATTGGATTACTCTTCATCTTAATCTGTGGAGTTGACAACTCACCACAATTTACCTTTGCACTCCACATATATAACATTTTAACCAGCTAGTCTTCAGGCTCAATGGAACTATTTTTGGTACTTCATCTGTATGTTTTGCTCCTAGTATCGACCATACCATTGCTCTTACACATTGCTTTTACTGGGTAGATGAGATGGAGATGGTGGTAAATCCGCCAACTCTCTTTTGAAAGTGAAAAGAGAATCAAAATCAATTTTCTATACTAGCTTCTCGTTTTTCACTCAGGTAGTTCATCCACCATCTAAATTAAAGTGTAGATAGAAATAAACTATTTCCTCTGGCAAATAGGTCACTAAACAGAAATCATGATTCGAAAGAAAAGCCTCTCGGGAGATGACGGAAATTTTTTAACTTAACTTTCTTCATTCTACAAACAACTAAAACAATCCTTATCAAATAGCATGGTGGCGCAGCGGTAGAGTTACTGCCTTACAACGATTGCAGCGCCGGAAACCTGGGTTCGATCCCGACTACGGATGCTGTCTGTATGGAATTTGTACTTTCACCCCTTGACCTGCGTGGGTTTTCTCCGGGATCTTCGGTTTCCTCCCACACTCCAAAGACGTACAGGTTTGTAGGTTATTTGGCTTGGTAAATGTAAAAATTGTCCCTAGTATGTGTAGTATAGTGTTAAAATGCGGGGATCGCTGGTCGGCGCAGACTCGGTGGTCTGAAGGGCCTGTTTCTGCGCTCTATCTCGGAAAACTAAAAAATATATAATTATTTACATCAGCATTGTAAGTTAAATCATTAACAATCCTTGCACATGCTAAACTACATTTCTTAAATTCTTTCAACGTTAGATGTTTCTTACTCAACACTTTATGGTTAAGCTGTCTCATTCGATCAACACTCATGACTTATCTTCCAAGTTAGTTTGAAAGCAAAGCAAAAAGTGCTGGAGAACTTAATGGGTTCAGGTTGCATCTGGGGAGGTGACATTCTGGAATACTCTCAGATACTCTCTTAAACTTTGATAGGTGTATGGCAGAGATCATATTGAGTGGTTACATCACGGCCTGATTCAGCAACTTGAATGGTCAGGAGCGAAGGAGATTATAGACTGTGGCAGACTTTGCCTGGTTCATCTCTGGTACTGACCTCCCCACCAGCAAAGGGATTTATAAGAGATTTAGACAAGTATATGGATAGGATAGGTTTGGATGAATATTGCCTGAAAGCAGGCAGGTGGGACTAGTGTGGATGGGGCATGTTTGTTGGCATGGGCCAGTTGGGCTGAAAGGCTTGTTTCCATGCTGTATGACTCTCTGTGACTTTATGTGGTGCTGCCACAATAAGGCAACCAATATCATCAGACTCACATCACTCTGGCCATGCTCGTATTTCACTTCTGTCATTGGGAAGAAGGTATAGGAGTCTGAAAATCATAACCACCTGGTTCAAGAATAGCTTCCTGCAGAACCATCTTCCTAACAACCACCAGGCTCTACAAAACCACACTAACCTCAACCATGAACTTCTATAGACTGTCGTTGTTTGCAAAAATTACTTTGTTTTTTTTTGCACAAGTGTTGTGGTTTTAATTTATTGCATTTTCATATTATTGCATGTTATCTATGTGTATTGTGTTACAGGCCTGTTATGCTGCTGTAAATAAGAAATTCTTGGTTCATTGTCAGTACATATTACAATTAAACAATCTTGACTCTTGACTTCCGACCTGAAACATCATCTGTCCATTCACCTTCAAGATGCTACCCGACCCCTGGGGTTCCTCCAGCATTTTGTGTTTTGATCAAGATTCCACCAACAGTTTCTTGCGTCTCCAGCTTGAAAACATCAATTTGCTGCCTTTAGTTCGAAGATGGGGTATATGAGACGTGGGAGAAGATGAGTTAGAAGAAATGGTACCAATGTAAATGAGAGTATATTCCTGTAGTAAACTCTCTCTTTTAATGAAAACATAAATTTTCTGCATTACACAAATAATGTACATGTATCTATTGCGTATTGAAGACAGTAAATTCTTACAATTTGTTGTCTAATTATTGTTTATCGGAAACAATGGGGTTTGAAAGGAGGTTGTGATCTGGATTACACACCATGACGTAATGAGACAACAATGAGAACATCACAGAGGTGAAGAAAGTTTCAAGCCGGTACTAATGAAGGAAAGCAATAAGAAATAAACTGGTATACAAGGCCGGATAAAGATGAAGTTGACAAGATCTCCAAAGGCATTTAGCATAGCAACACAAAGTGTATTCGTGCAGGCCATTAAAAGTGAGCAGTTCCTGGTGTGGTAGAGATTGAATTCGCAAGAACTGTGAATTCACCTAAATAGAAATTTTACTTCGGAGTCACGTAAGTGACTACGTGAAGAAGTCCCGTCAGGGCGCATGCGCGTCATTACGTTGGTCGCATTGGCGCAGACAGGCTGGGAGGAACGAAGTTCTCCAGCGGTAAGTTTTAAAAAATCCTAGAAGGTAAGTTTAAACTTACTTTTCAGGTTTTCCGGTGCAGGAATCTTTTTTCTCAGGTTCCTGCTGGACATGAAATTCAGCAAAACCCGGTGGACCGCGGGGAAATTGTTGACCGCGGGGATGCCGGCTTCGGACCGCGGGAGTGCGGTAGCAGGCGGCCGGTGGGTTTTGCTGGTTGAGTCGCGGACTGAACGGTCCGCGACTCCCGAGGTTTAATTCGGGCCGCGGGTTTTTTGTAGACCGTGGTTTAAGCAAGCTACGGTCACGATAGGGGTGGCTGTTAGGCTTGTTATTTCGAGTCGCTGACAGGCAGGTCCGCGGTAAAGTGAGGAGCCGGTGGCTGTCGGACTTCTTGTTAGAGTCGCTGACAGTAAGGTCAGCGACTCCCGAGGGTTTACTACACGACTCATGGAGGCAGGGACCCCGAATTTGGCAGCCCATATGAGTCTGAACTGTGTGGAGCCTGGCCAGGAGGGTCCCCTCTGTTACATATGTATTATCCTGATATGGTGCTCCATATCAGGGCAGGACATCAGGGGATTGCGGCAACACATGTGTTTTCAGGGCTGCTTACCAATTCCCTCAGTGGAGAGGAGTACAAGGGGTCAGTGTGTGGCTGACCCCAACCCCAACTCAGGAAGTGAGATTAGTGGTTTATCACCCTTATGTGTCTATGGCAGTAGCATTTTCTGCTAGTTCTGTGGAGGTTTCAGGTCAAGCTGACCTTCAAGGAGAATTTATAATTCACACATCCCGGCAGAGCTGCTCTCCAAATTAAGGACGAACGCAATTTTGGGAAGCCTTCAAAAGGGTAGATATTATAGTTACCACTTGGTCACATTGTGACTATCATACCGAGACAGATGATTATCATTTACTCAATTAAGGAAATGGGAAGCCTTGTTGAGCTGTATTATCAGTTACCTGTGGGAGTTACACCAGGTGGCATCATAGTGATTATGCTCATTAAAAGGGACTGTGCACGGTTTCTTCCCCAAGACAAAGTCAGCATGGATTTACGAAAATTGGACAAAGTCAGCATGGATTTACGAAAATTGGACAAAGTCAGCATGGATTTACGAAAATTGGACAAAGTCAGCATGGATTTACGAAAGGTAAATCATGTCTGACGAATCTTATAGAATTTTTCGAGGATGTAACTAGTAGAGTGGATAGGGGAGAACCAGTGGATGTGTTGTATCTGGACTTTCAGAAGGCTTTCGACAAGGTACCACATAAGAGATTAGTATACAAACTTAAAACACACGGTATTGGGGGTTCAGTATTGATGTGGATAGAGAACTGGCTGGCAAACAGGAAGCAAAGAGTAGGAGTAAACGGGTTCTTTTCACAATGGCAGGCAGTGACTAGTGGGGTACCGCAAGGCTCAGTGCTGGGACCCCAGCTATTTACAATTTATATTAATGAACTGGATGAGGGAATTGAAGGCAACATCTCCAAGTTTGCGGATGACACTAAGCTGGGGGGCAGTATTAGCTGTGAGGAGGATGCTAGGAGACTGCAAGGTGACTTGGATAGGCTGGGTGATTGGGCAAATGTTTGGCAGGTGCAGTATAATGTGGATAAATGTGAGGTTATCCACTTTTGTGGCAAAAACAGAAAAGCAGACTATTATCTAAATGGTGGCCATTTAGGAAAAGGGGAGATGCAGCGAGACCTGGGTGTCATGGTACACCAGTCATTGAAAGTAGGCATGCAGGTGCAGCAGGCAGTGAAGAAAGCGAATGGTATGTTAGCTTTCATAGCAAAAGGATTTGAGTATAGGAGCAGGGAGGTTCTGCTGCAGTTGTACAGGGTCTTGGTGAGACCACATCTGGAGTATTGCGTACAGTTTTGGTCTCCAAATCTGAGGAAGGACATTATAGCCATAGAGGGAGAGCAGAGAAGGTTCACCAGACTGATTCCTGGGATCTCAGGACTTTCATATGAAGAAAGACTGGATAGACTTGGCTTATACTCGCTAGAATTTAGGAGATTGAGAGGGGATCTTATAGAAACGTACAAAATTCTTATGGGGTTGGACAGGCTAGATGCAGGAAGATTGTTCCCGATGTTGGGGAAGTCCAGGACAAGGGGTCACAGCTTAAGGATAAGGGGGAAATCCTTTAAGACCGAGATGAGGAAAAACTTTTTCACACAGTGAGTGGTGAATCTCTGGAACTCTCTGCCACAGAGGGTAGTTGAGGCCAGTTCATTGGCTATATTTAAGAGGGAGTTAGATGTGGCCCTTGTGGCTAAGGGGATCAGTGGGTATGGAGAGAAGGCAGGTACGGGATACTGAGTTGGATGATCAGCCATGATCATATTGAATGGCGGTGCAGGCTCGAAGGGCCGAATGGCCTACTCCTGCACCTATTTTCTATGTATCTATGTAAGACGCCGGATTATTCATATTAAAAGTAACTAAATCCCAGGTTTAACTGGGATGGGCGTCTTCATTCACATAAATGTCTTTGCCTATGACAAATAACTGTTAAGTTTTGTTCCAGCATTTCTCACTATGTCTGATGTACGGGGGCCAGAGGCGCTCCAATTCTTCCCTATAGACGGCGTTGGCATCGGGAAGGAGCACGATTTGGAGTCGCTAGCACGTGCAGCCTGTTTGGGGAAGGAGGATACCAACAGAGTATCGATTTGTATGGCTAGTCCTGGTGGCTGCTGTAGGCAGCGAACTGATAACCCCAACTCAGAGTGAGAGCCAAGCCAGGGGTATCAATGTCAGACAACATTGCGTCGTTGCAATCCAACAATGCTCCATCGTAAGGCATGTCAGGCAGCAACACCTAGTAAAGGGTTGCAAAATTCCTCCCACTCAAGGGTCGGAGTGGTCGAGACAGTGCTACAGGAGGATGCACATGTGCCTGAAGCAACACCTGTTTGCAGGGTTGCCATTCCTCCCACTTGGTTCACCACAGTGGTCGAGATAGTGCTAAAATACATGCACACATGCCTGAGGTGACACCTAGTAAAGGGTTGCCAACATTTCTCCCACTCAAATGGCAGAGTGGTCGAGAGAGTGCTAAAATACATGCACACAGGCCTGGGGCAGCTCCTTTTGCAGGTTGCATAAGTCCTCCCACGTGGATGTATAGCGGATGAAGATGGAGCCACACACATATGTGATAAGATTGTGGGGAATGGTGTCGAACAACATGCTTGGTACAGAGGCATGTACAAGCAAATGGAGGAGATGGATGGTGATACCTGCTTCAGCTTCAATAAGTCCCACTCTAAAAGAGTGTCTACGGTTAATATGGATTAACTCCAAACAGGAATCCAAACATGGCTATGGGCCGGGATCCCATGCTGAATGCATGAGGGTAAGCAGCGGGCGTTTGCCTCTAAAATTGCTGCTCAGTCGCTGATTGCTGATCCATCCAGAGAAATCCAAATTAACACCTGACTATTTGGGTCACAATTGATTCAATTAAGTGACTCTGCCCAGGGAAAAAAGGGTAGAGCTAATTGACAGCTGTATCAAGCTAATTGAGGCATTAAGGATACATTCGGGTCATTATAATAGACCTATGCAGTTATCAGTAAAGGCTATTCTGATTTGCAATGGTGGATTCACCACGTGTCCAGGAGTTATAGCAAGGTAATGCTTGACCAGCCTTCCATGATTTTGCAGATGAATGTCAGTGCACTCGGTTGGGGTGTCACGGATAGGAGTTTCAGCTGTGGAGGCAGATGGACTGAGCAAGAGGCATCGCTGCTGCAGACATGGGCAATTAACTATTAAGAGGTTTTTATGGAGAAGGCTTATTGCTCTAACAAATGTAATCTGCATGTTCAGTTTCAGATTGACAATACTACGCAAGTGGCATATATATTAATCACATCGGTGGAATCAAGTCGGCATTTTGTGACAGATTGGCTAATCAAATTTGGGCCTGGTGCATTGAAAAAGATATTTCAGCTATTTATCTACCAGGTAGATTCTACATAATAGCAGACGCCAAGTCACGAAAGTTCCATGAGAACATAGATTGGATGTTGAACCAGGAGGTGTTCAATAATATAGTAGTTGTATATGAATGCCAGATATCGATTTGTTTTGCATCAAGGTTCAACCATCAGCAGCCTAAAGAGGTTTCATGGGAACCAGACCAGGTCACAGTTGCAATTGATACTTTGACATTACATTGGGGTGGTATGTTTTATATAATTTCCTACCATTTTGCCTAATAGGTCGGAGTCTGCAAGAAATCAAGCAGGATGCCGCTTTGGGGGTGTTTGTAATACCTAATTGGCCGAATCAAGCATGGTTTCCCTTTGATGTTACAGTTAGGGATCCAACCTCTTTTTTTGGTTCTCAAGCGTAAGAATTGACTGGAGCATCCGCTAACATGGGAAAGTCATCTGTTATGTGATTGTATTGACTTGTTAATTTGCATGTTTTAAGAAGGCCATACATGGAGCAAGGACTGTCTGGGTGAACGGTGGACATGCTCACTGTAGCCTGGAGAAAGAGTACTCAAAAGGGGTATATTACTTATGTAAAAAATGGGAGCAATATTGTATACAAAATAATATTGACTATAGTACTGTAGGTATGTTACAATACTTACCTTCAGTGGCGCTGTAATTCTGCCACTGGCCGTGTGCGCGATTTTGGCGCCTTTGAGGGGGGGGCGGGGTTAAAACGCGGGTTTCTCCTACCTTGTCCTGTATTATATTTTGTTGGAGAACAAGCTTTTGCGGAAGAATCGTTCCGAGGGGCGTTTTTAGTATTTTTTTTTTTTAATCTCCCGACAATTTCAGCACTGCAGTCATTTTAAAATCAGCTTCTGAAGCCGCCAACGCCAACAACGGGGACGGATTTCACACACGGGAAAGGTAAACGAAAGTGGTTTATTTTAATATATAAACGTTCTCCTTAAGAAGCCTTTAATTCACATTTTTACATGCGAAACGGTGATATTTTCCCCCGAACTAACGGCAGAATTTTTCATGACGATACGGGGTTAAATTCACCGCAAATCAACGTTCCAAATGATCGCGTTCCAGAAATCCTCACTCGCAAAATGATTTAAATGCCCATTAATTTACAGGTATTAAACATTCAATTCCTTCCATTTGGCCTGTAAATCCATGACAATGTGATTTTAAAATGTTGTTATATTGTGAATTCTTGTGTGAATGTTATTTGGACACTTAGGCTATTTAAAAATGTTAATCTATTCTTAAGAAATTGATAGATGTTTAGATCTAGTAATTGAATTTTGTAATTAGCTACAATTAGGTAACTAACTAATTATATGCTTTAATTTCATGTCATCTAAATAAGATTGTTTCATATTTGTTTCAGAATGCTTCATTCTATAATAACTGAACATTTCTTTCAGTTCTCTTAATTTTTAAGAAAGTTATGGGCTTTTGACTGTCCTTGATCACAGCTTTTGTGTTAAGTCAATGGAAAAGCAATAGGGAACAAGATGCTAATTTCCGAGTATGAAAATGGCCATAAGTTTTTTAATACTGAAGATATGAAAGTGAATTAGGTGTCAAATTCAACTTCTTTTTATGCTTTATCTGATGGGATAAATTGCAGACTTTATTTTTAAAATCTCAAAATTTTGTAACATTTCTAAGTACTGCAGGTATTGTGGATATTTTATAGTTCCTGTTGACACTCTATGATGATGAGGGGCTCAGTTATAGCACCATTAATACAGCTTTAAGTGCTTTGTCATCGTATGGTTTTGATGGGGTCAGGAAAGATCCTATTGAGTTTCATCATATCATAGCTGGATTGATGAAAGGAATTTCAACTCTAAACCTCCTAAACCCAGGTATATGGCGATCTGGGATGTAAGTGAGGTCCTCAAGATGCTTCGACAGTAGGTTCCTGTCATGTCACTGAATTTGCCAAACTAATCATGAAAGTGTTTATGCTCTTGGCATTGGTTCAGCATAGCAAGTGCAGATTATGCAAACATTTCTGCTGGACAGGATGGAAGTTGCTGAAGAGAATGTTATGTTATATAATTGCGTACTGCTTAAGCAGAGCAGGCCAGGTGTCACAGGTTTGTTAAAATTGTGTTTCAGCATAACCTACTGATCCATGTTTATGTGTAATGGCACATTTATTTTCATTATATTGAAGCTATAAAGACCTTAAGAAATGTGGAAACAGCATTGTTTATCAGTTACATGAAGCCACACAGGAGAGTGTCAGTGCAGACTATCTCAAGGTGGTTTAAAGCAAATGTTGATTAAGGCAGGTATTAACACTGCAGTGTATATATCCTTTTTCCACTAGTGCAGCAGCAACGTCGTCGGCTAGGACGATGGATGTTCACAGCGGCCATATTTTATAGGTGCCGGGTGGTCAAATGAATTATTTTTTAAAAAAATTAAAAATGCAGTGAGGCCGGGACTTGCATCTGCGGCATAAAATCACAGAGCTTTGAATCCTTCACGTAGTCACTCACGTGACTCCGAAGTAAAATAGTAAGATTAAACGAGAACTTACCAGTTTGAAGTTTGAACTTTATTTTATGAGGAGTTACGTTGGTGATTACGTGCCCGCCACGCCCAACCCTCTCTCATAAAAAAGGTCATATGGTAGTTCTAACGTATTTTTCTTGTGTGGGAACGCAACATAAACTTGGAAAAGATCCAGGAATGAGGTTAAACCCTCGGTACCTGCTTGTATGGTAGTTGGTTAGATAAATTGGAAAGGTATAAATACTTATAGAACTGAGAATATGTTGTGTTGTATATTTGTTTTTTTATTACCTTATTTTTTACTTTTTAATATTTTTTCTCTGAGTTTTTTTGCTTTTTACTAGTGCTAGTTTGATAAATTTAAATAAGAATAAACAAGATATGAGACTGTCTGTAGTTTTTTACGAGGTGTTAATAAGGGATTGGGGTTCAATGTAAAACAACATCAATGGAAGTCTATAAATTGTTCGCCACCTTAGGTGGCTATTCGTCTTTAAGGTATCTTTTCTTAGATACCTTAACTTTACTTTTTTTTTTAAATCACGATATAAATTTGTATTTGCTTAGTTTTTGTGTAATCAACTTTAAATCACAATTTTTCTTGCTTTATCTAAGGTACTTTTGGAGAAGGAGATGTAATATAAACTTAAAAACTTGGAATGACCACCCAACGCCCAGAATTCTGAGGTATTTGTTTGCACCATATGATTCAAGAATACTACTTTGATATACAATGCAAGACGATAGACAAATAAAGAATGGAGGAATCACATTCTGTAGTTGGAATATAAGGGGTGCCAATGAACCAATAAAGAGGGGTAACATTTTTGCTCACCTAAAATCTTTGAAAAGTGACATAATTTACTTGCAAGAAACTCACATGAAACAACAAACACAAATGAGATTAAAGGCGAAGTGGATAGGCCAAACATATTATTCGTCATTTACTTCTATATCTAGAGGTACGGCTATTCTTATTCGAAAAGGTATACCTTTCAAATTAAAGAATACTATATCAGATAAAGAGGGAAGGTATATCATAGTTTTGGGAGAAATTTATGCTACCCCAATAACTATGGTAAATATTTACACTCTGAATGTTGATAACCCTAAATTTTTTGATAAAATTATAGATATAATATTAGAGTTTAATTATCAAAATGTGATAATAGGGGGGGATTTCAACTGTGTTTTAGATCCATACTTAGACAAATCAGTAAAACAAAGAAGGAGTAATTTAAAATCTAAGACTAGTGAACTTCTAAATACATATATAAAAAATACTAATATAACAGATGTATGGAGATCTGCTAATCCAGCAGGAAGGGAATATTCGTTTTACTCTTCGGTACATAAAACATATTCAAGAATTGATTATTTTTTAGTGGATATGAAATTAATGCCATATGCAATTAATCCAACATACCACATTAGTAGTATTTCTGATCACTCTCCGTTGACTTTTTCAGTAAAATTTGAGGGAATGCCGGGTAAAAACTTTTTTTGGAGATTTAATACATATATATTAAATGACTTACAGGGTTATCAATACTTAAAACAACAAATGAAATTATTTTTTGAGATAAATGATACACCAGGTACCTCACCTTCTTTACTATGGGGAACTTTTAAAGCATTTATTAGAGGAATTATAATTTCATACGAAATATTTCAAAATAAAAATAATAAAACAACAAATGTTGTTAGAACAAGAAATAAGACAGTTAGAGTTAGATAATGCTAAAGATTCCACTATAGATAAACATAATAAGATAATATTACTGAAATTTAAACTTAATCGAATTCTCTCAGCAAGAGTAATAAGATTATTCCAAATTACAAAACAGGAACATTTTGAGTTTGGTGACAAACCACATAAGCTGTTAGCGCGCCAACTGAAAAGACAAGAAAAAGAAAATACTATAAATAAAATTAAATCTGAGAATGGTGAATTACTAATACTACCTAAAGATATTAATAAAAGATTTGCTCAATTTTATCAAAATTTATATACATCAAAAACTAAAACAGAAGATAGTAAAATTAAATAAAAATTAGATAATTTTTAGATAATTTTGGAACAAGAAGAACTCGGAGCGTAAATTACAATCGAAGAAATAAGTGAAACAATAAAATCGTTGAAAAATGGTAAGACACCGGGACCAGATATTGTATTGTATATTGTATATCTTTATTGTCATTTCCTGAGTATTCACATACCCAGAGGAAACAAAAAAACGTTCCTCAACCAGTGTCCATTTCAGTGTGCAGTAAAAAATAAATAGAAGTAAAAATACATATATCATAAACAAATTAACACTCTACTCTCTACTAAACATCAACAGGCGTTCCGATCGGCAGCGGCACAACAGTGGCTCTGCTGCAGTGTGTCCAGGTTGGTGGTTGGTGCACGATACTTTGGCAGGGGGCAAAGTCCGTTTATCAGTCTTATAACCTGCGGGAAGAAGCTGAGGAGCATCCTGCTGGTTTTGCACCTAATGCTCCTGTACCTCTTCCCAGATGGCAGGATGGAGAATATGTGATGCGATGGGTGGTAGGGGTCTTTGATGATGGAGATGGCTCTGCTGATACATCTCTTCCTGTATATGTCCAGCAGGAAAGGGAGTGGAGCACCAATAATCCTGCTGGCGGTCTTCACAATCCTGTCTAGTTGGTGCCGTTCGTATGTCTTGCAGCTCCCAAACCAGGAAGTGATGCCGTAGGTTAATGTGCTCTCGATTGTCCCCCTATAAAAAGTTCGTAGGCGTGTAGTGGGGAGACCTGCTTTACGTAGTCTTCGGAGAGGGTGTAGTCGCTGGTTTTAGTAATGAATTTTATTAAAAAATTCATGAGATAACGACCCCCTATTTATTTAATTTATATACTCACGCTTTTAAAGAAAATAAATTACCTGAAACATTAGCAGAATCAACTATCACGCTTATTCCAAAGAAAGATAAAGATCTAGAGGAACCGGGCTCATATAGAGCTATATCACTTTTAAATACAGATCAGAAAATTTTAGCAAAAACCTTAGCCAGAAGATTAAGCAAATATATTAGTAAATTGATAAATCCTGATCAAACGGGGTTTATACCCAAAAGATATTCATTTAATAATTTGAGACACCTGTTTAATATAATGTACTCGCATAAAGTGGAGGAAGAAGACATATCAATTATTTCTTTGGATGCAGAGAAAGCATTTGATCAGGTAGAATGGCAGTATTTATACAAAGTATTACAAAAATTTAATATGGGAGAGAATTTTATTACATGGGTGAAATTATTATATGATAAACGATGGCAAGAATATTAACTAATAGTATGTTATCTCAAAAATTTCAATTATCGAGGGGTAATAGGCAAGGGATGTGCTTTATCACCCCTGCTATTTGCCCTTATGATAGAACCTTTGGCCGAAAGTATAAGAAGTCATCCGAATATTCAGGGTTATAATACTAGGGACTCAAATAATAAAATTTCATTATATGCAGACGATATTCTGTTATATATAACAAACTCACAAACGAGCAAACCAAATTTATTAAACTTAATAGAGGAATTTGGGTCCTTTTCTGGATATAGAATAAATTGGAACAAAAGTGAAATCACTAGTGGAGCAGCAACGTCGTCGGCTAGGACGATGGATGTTCACAGCGGCCATATTTTATAGGTGCCGGGTGGTCAAATGAATTATTTAAAAATAAAAAAAAAAGCAGTGAGGCCGGGATTTGGATCTGCGGCATAAAATCACAGAGCTTTGAATCCTTCACGTAGTCACTCACGTGACTCCGAAGTAAAATAGTAAGATTAAACGAGAACTTACCAGTTTGAAGTTTGAACTTTATTTTATGAGGAGTTACGTTGGTGATTACGTGCCCTCTACGCCCAACCCTCTCTCATAAAAAAGGTCATATGGTAGTCCTCGTGTTGCTCATCTTAATATGTTACTTCAAATATTGTGTTGTCTGTGATTTCATACCGCTGCTTTGAAGATTGATGCGCATGCGCCCTGACGGGTCTTCTTGACGTAATCACCAACGTAACTCCTCATAAAATAAAGTTAAAATTTTAAACTGGTAAGTTCTCGTTTAATCTTACTATTAATGTTGATAAATTAATTTTGATAAATAAAATGTTGCAAAACTTTGTACAGATATGGGAAGAGGTCATTCAATAAGTTGAACAAGTCATTTCTAACATTTATTTAGGTTAAAGGGATTGGATTTTACTGAGTTTGAGAGAACATTAGGCACCAGAAGCTTCATCCATTCTATCTACATTATGTCTTCAACATCTTGCATTGGCCATTCTCAATAGACAATAAACAATAGGTGCAGGAGTAGGCCATTTGGCCCTTCGAGCCAGCACCACCATCAATGTGATCATGGCTGATCATCCCCAATCAGTACCCCGTTCCTGCCTTCTCCCCATATCCCCTGACTCCGCAATTTTTAAGAGCCCTATCTAGCTCTCTCTTGAAAGCATCCAGAGAACCTGCCTCCACCGTCCTCTGAGGCAGAGAATTCCACAGACTCACCACTCTCTGTGTGAAAAAGTGTTTCCTCGTCTCCGTTCTAAATGGCTTACTCCTTATTCTTAAACTGTGGCCCCTGGTTCTGGACTCCCCCAACATCGGGAACATGTTTCCTGCCTCTAGCGTGTCCAAACCCTTAACAATCTTATATGTTTCAATGAGATCCCCTCTTATCCTTCTAAACTCCAGAGTGTACAAGCCCAGCTGCTCCACTCTCTCAGCATATGACAGTCCCGCCATCCCGGGAATTAACCTTGTAAACCTACGCTGCACTCCCTCAATAGCAAGAATGTCCTTCCTCAAATTAGGGGACCAAAACTGCACACAATACTCCAGCTGTGGTCTCACTAGGACTCTGTACAACTGCAGAAGGACCTCTTTGCTCCTATATTCGATTCCTCTTGTTATAAAGGCCAACATGCCATTCGCTTTCTTCACTGCCTGCTGTACCTGCATGCTTACTTTCATACACTGATGTACAAGGACCCCCAGATCCCGTTGTACTTCCCCTTTTCCAAACTTGACGCCATTTAGATAGTAATCTGCCTTCCTGTTTTTGCTACCAAAGTGGATAACCTCACATTTATCCGCATTAAACTTCATCTGCCATGCATCTGCCCACTCCCCCAACCTGTCCGTCACCCTGTATTCTCATAGCATTCTCGGGCACCTTTCTTGTGATAGTGTGCTTTCTTTTCACCACATCTGTTGCCTTTTTACATTTTTGTTTCACTCTGGTTCTGGCACTCTTCTCAGTCTTCTTCTTGCGTATGGCGTGTACAGCCTTAAGTTGTAAGTCAACTTGTTCTATTTGATCTATTTGTTTGTGCACGTCAGGTTGATTGCATTAGTCGAAACAGGGTGGACCACGTGAAGGTTGCAATCTCCCACCCCACTCTTCTTGGTGTTGTAAAGTTTTTGTTCCTTAGCGTATAAGCCTCTGTGCAGCACTGCTCATCATCCTTTGGATTGTGTATTAGTGAAGGATGAACTGCTCAAGTGCTGTGACTGTGGTAACTGGGCCCTCTTCAGCAGTTCCCTTGGTTATTTTAATGGGGTCCCCTCTCTTTATATTACTACATTGAAAGTGAAATCATGTAGTCAGGTGATCTAATTGCCGGTTCTTTGAGAACCGTCAGATTTACCTGTCGTGAACTGTGGCCCATTACCTGTAATCAGCACCTCAGAGATAACGGATCTGGTGGTTTATCCTTTGAGCATGTGAATACTCATTGGTCAGTGGGTATTTACTTCCCCCAGAAATTTGTACAATAATCATCTTCTACTGAATACATGTTTTTTTCTTTCTTCCCAAGCAGTCCCTTGGGGTGGAAAACTATTAGCTTCCTCTCCAGGTTTGTATGTCTTGAGGCGAAGGATGAGGCCAATGTGACAGACACAGTCCCTTCAATCGATGTGCCTGGATGGGACAGGGAAATGGGCAGTTTGTGAGGTAATGCATGCTTTCTGTCATTTATACAGCGTCTCTGTGTGCTCCTGATGCATTGGCTCAAGGTTCCCGATACCATCCAGAATGTTCCTGCTCCACTATAAGGCTTCATGGGCCAATGATTCCCAAGCCATTGAGGATGCTGCATTTTTTCAACGATGCTATTGACCACATAGTCTGCATGCATCCAGCATTTCCTCTGTCTAGTAATCCTTTGTGCTAACATAGCTCAGAAAACATAGAACATATAACATAGAACAGTACAGCACAAGAACAGGCTCTTTGGCCCACGATGTCTGTGCCAAACATGATGCCAAATCCAACTCTTATTATCCTGCACAAAATCCATGTTCCTCCATTCCCTGCATATTCATATGCCTATCCAAAATCTCTTAAATGCTACTATCTTATCAACCTCAACTAGAGTATTTGCTTTTTGGAGCCTGGAGCCAGACGTAGAATTAAAATGTGTAAGAAGGAACTGCAGATGCTGTTTGAAACCGAAGATAGACACAAAAAGCTGGAGTAACTCAGCGGGCCAGATAGTTTATCTTCAGAAAAGGAATAGGTGACGTTTCAAGTAGAGATGTAAAAAGTTACCCCTCAGATTCCTATTAAATATTTTCCCCATCTCCTTAAACCTATGTCCTCTGGTCCTCGTTTCACCTACTCTGGGCAAGATTGTACATCTACCTGATCTATTCCTCACATGATTTTATACACCTCGAAAAGATCACTCTTCATCCACCTGCACTCCAAGGAGTCCCAGTCTACTTAACCTCTCCCTCTATAGCCTCTATTGCTCAGACCCTCTAGTCCTGGCAACATCCTCGTAAATCTTCTCTGTACCCGCTCTATCTTGGCAACATCTTTCCTATGCCCCAGGTGGAGGAAACCTACAACTTTGCTTGGCCAAGCTGAACCTCCAATGCCACCAGGACAACGGGCCTTTATGGCAGCTACACTCAAAGCAACTTGGTTTTTGAAAATGGTGCCAAAATATAGCGACTTGTATCTCGTCTCTGTGGGCTATTTCTGCACACTTTGTGCTTAAACTAGGATTGTACTCTTGTGGAGTAATACTTTGCTCAACTATATGCAATTTTTTTTTTCTGTACCTCGGTACATGTGACAAAAAAGAATCATTGAAATTGACAACCAACCCCCTCAAGCTCGGCTTCTGAAATTGCTTGGTATAGATTTGAATAACCCACCATTAGAGACTATATTACTTCTGGAATCCAGATTCTAGCTGGAATGAAGCATAACATCATGAGGCAGACAACTCTAGAAAGGTGTACATAATGCATTGATGGCACAGTAGCAGAATTCCCGCCTGACAGGCGGGAGGCCTGGGTTTGATTTGTAGCCAATGCAAAGATGTTTCATGTTTTCAAGAGAGAGTTAAGCCCCTGTCCCATTTTCCCGAGTTACTCACGAATTCTCCCGAGTTTTCCCCTTGATTCAAACTCAGAGAATGTCCGTAGGAGTCCGTAGCGAGTCCGTAGGAGTCCGTAGATATTTCGTAGCAGCTCGTAATGCCAGCTGTCGTTACTCGGGGCATCAGGTAAGTCGGGATGTTTTTTCAGCATGTTGAAAAATGTCCACGAGTAAAATAAATTGCCCCAAGTACCTACGGCTGGCTATTACCGTAATTCTCTGAGTTTGAATCAAGGGGAAAACTCGGGAGAATTTGTGGTAACTCGGGAAAGTGGGACAAGGGCTTTAGACATAGCTCTTAGGGCTAACGGAATCAAGGGGTACGGGGAGAAAGCAAGAACGGGGTACTGATTTTGGATGATCAGCCATGATCACATTGAATGGCGGTGCTGGCTCGAAGGGCCGAATGACCTACTCCTGCACCTGTTTTCTATGTTTCTATGTTTCTACAAACAACCCAAGTTATTTAAAATCAGACTAGAATGTCGGACTGGGTGGCACAGTAGTGCAGCAGCTAGTACTAAGGAGCCTGGTTCAGTCCTGCCCCTTCAGGGTGTTCACGTGAAGGTTGTAAATCCTCCCTGTGACCACGTGGGTTTTCACTGCGTGCTCTGGTTTGCTCCCACATGCGCTGCTAAGTTAAATGGCTGCCTTAGATTGCCATGTAGTATCGGTAAGTGTCAAAAGAGTATGCAGAGAGTCAGTGAGATTTGAGAGAGAATAAGTTGGAGGATGACAAGAAATGGGATTGATTTGCTGGGAGTCTTCTGTGTATTAATGAGTATGTAAATTACATGTGAATACGTGTGATGAAGCCCAATATTTGGCACTTCAACTCGGGCAATGAATCTTAATTTAATCGTCTGACATGTGGTGTCAGTGTCTTTATTCACTCTTTCATATAATGGAATATGGTCAGTAATTGAAACTAATAGCGAGATTCCTTATCCACGAAACAGATTACAGAGCCAGGAGACATCCTTGTTTTGCTCTTTCTCTGACAGTCTTCTGGAACTTTCTGTACCCAGAACACCAATGCAACACTAGCCTGCAGTTACTGACGCAAACCGATCGTTGAAGGAGTGATCGTATTAAAGGAACACTTACTGCTCATGGACCAAAATCACATATTACATATGTTACAATATTATCACAAATGGAATACATAAAAATACTTTTCCGACTTGCTGTGCAGCAACATAACTGGGAATGTATATAAAAAGGTGACCTTGACATCATGAAACGAATGCTCAAAATATGTACGATTCATATATTGTAGAAGTTAATGTATTTATAATCTCTGCAATATTTGTTTGACGAGAATTATGTTTTAGTCTAGTTTTGTTTAGTTCAGAGATACAGCGCGGAAACAGGCCCTTCGGTCCATCGAGTCCGCACCGACCAATGATCCCCGCACATTAACACAAGCTGCACACAATAGGGACAATTTACACTTATACCAAGCCAATTAACCTACAAACCTGCACGTCTTTGGGATGTGTGAGGAGACCGAAGATCTTGGCGAAAACCCAAGCGTCACGGGGAAAACGTCCAAACTCACATGCAGACAACACCCGTAGTTGTGATTGAAACTGGGTCTCGGGCGTTGTACGCGATGTAAGGCAGCAACTCTGCCACCGTGCCAACCCATTATTGCAAATAATTCCGTTATTGACCTTGATGTCTATTCCAGTACTTCAGAAACTAATGAAGAGCTAACTACGTTGTGGTGAGTCTTGTGTCAACCTTAGGCCAGACTGGGTAAGGATGGCAGATGTCGCCTCTCCAAAGAGCATTAATAGCTTCTCAAGGGGCTGTCCCACTGCGGCGACCTAATTGGCGAGTTTAGAAGAGGTTAGGAGAGTTCGAAAAAGTGTCATGTTGAAGACCTCTTTCGACTATGTAGAAGACCTCCTTCAACCTCTTTCGATGATGTTGAAGACTAGCTTCGACTAGCTTCGGGAAAATTGGACACCGAATAGTGGAGAGTGAAGACGACCTCCTTCGATCTCCTTCGACCTCCCTTTGACTATGTTGAAGACTATCTACGACTACCTTCGATTACCTTCGACTTCCTTCGATTACCTACGAATAACATGCCGATCTACTACGACCTACTTTGACTAAACCTACGAGTAAAAAAAATATTGATTTTTTCCATGGCGACCTTTTTTTACTCGCGGGCATTTTTCAGCATGTTGAAAAATACGCTGTGACCTAGCTGAGGCCTCGAGTACGCGGGGACTACTCTCGAGCATGAAGGAGAGTTACAAAGACCTCCTAGGACCTTGTGTCGACTATGCTGCGAGTATGAGTCGAGGGCAAACTCTTCTGAACTCGCCAATTAGGTCGCCGCAATGGGACAGCCCCTTTAGAGTCAGATGAAGACCTCAGGTACCTGTAGCTCACCAGGTAGACTTGGACCCTAAAAATAACATTAAACCCGGTCCCACTACCTCGATTAAAATCTTCTTTAGTTAGGCTGTGCTGCTTGAAAGCTTTGCGTATGTAGTAGAATTTCGGGAAAGAAATTCCATAACAAATGTTATATACAATATGCTGCTGGTCTGTGTACCAATGATGTCTACACATGTGCTTGGGATTCCTGGAGTGACATTCTGGATCAGGCTTTGTACAAAATATTCACTTCACACGTAAAAATGTTTACCATAGAATTTATAAACCTCTACTTGTTAATCCAAAGTTATGTAATTATTTGCACTTAATTCCACTGGTGAGATTTCAATTTCTGCACCTGCAGACTTTACCTAAAGCCTCTCTGGACAAGTAACTACAATATTACTTTAGTTCAGCCAGTTGGCTTGAATTAGCAGATTTGTCATCTTAGAAATGAAGCAGTGTTGACATAGTTTAAGTTGCAAAAAAAGCCACAGTAACAAATGTGCTGAATCTGCAACTTGTCTTAAGTGTCATTAGACCAGCAGGCTTCACTTAGCTGAATTACGTTGTAGTGCTCTTACGTCTGAAGAAGTAAATATATCAAGGTTTTTATTTTAAGTTGCTATTTGCAGAGTTCTTGCAGAATATGCCTGATTAGCAGTAAAGGCCTGATAGGTTTCAGCACAGGCAAGCATAATCCCAATTCAAAGTACCACAGATGTTGCAAATCTAAAATAAAACAGAAAATGCATTAAAGTCAGTTAATATCTGTGGAGAGAGAAACAGAGTAAATGTTCTGGGTTTCTTCTGATGAATGGTTGAAGATGGTCATCAACCTTAACTCTGCTTTTCATTCTACAGATACGGCCAGATGTGTTGGGTGTCTCAACCATTCTGTGTTACTTCATGGACCAGCAGTAAATGGACAAATTATTATCCAATGTCACTTTGTGCAATGCACATATAAATCTGCAAAATGGAACTGTGTGATCTGCTTACCTCAGTATCTTCCACTTACTATAGAAACTGACAAATCTATTGAAGTTCTTTAAGGAGATAAGAAGCAGCAACGAGAAAGGAGAGTGGGTGGTGGATGTTGTTTAATTGTATTTTCAGAAGCCTTTGATAAGGCTGCTAAATAATATAGGAGCCCATGGTATTAGAGGCAAGGTGCTAGCATGGATAGAAGGTTGGTTGACTGGCAGAAGGCAAAGAGTGGGAATAAAGGGGGTCTTTTCAGGTAGGCTGCTGCTGACTGGTGCTGTTCCACAGGGATTAGAGTCATAGAGTGATACAATGTGGAAACACTCCTGGCAATATCCTCGTAATTTTTTTCTGAACCCTTTGAAGCTTGACAATATCTTTCCTATAACATGGTGCCCAGAACTGAACACAATATTCTAAATGCGCTCACCAACGTCTTATACAACTGCAACATCACCCCCAACTTCTATATGCAATACTCTGACTGATGAAGGCCAAAGTGCCAAAAGTCTTTTTGACCACCTTATCTACCTGCGACTCGACCTTCAAGGAACCATGCACCTGCACTCCTAGATCCCTCTGCTGTACAACACTACCCAGAGGCCTACCAGTTACTGTGTAGGTCCTGCCCTTGTTTGATGTCCCAAAATGCAACACCTCACACTTCTCTGTATTAAATTCCATCAACCATTCCTCAGCCCACCTGGCCAATCGATGCAGATCCTGCTGCAATCGTTCACAACCATCTTCATTATGTGCAAAACCACTAACTTTTGTATCATCAGCAAACTTGCTAATCTTCTTGCGATCTAACCTTCCAGAGAAGCCTACCATGTGGAACTTTGTCGATCGCCTTACTGAAGTCCATGTACACAACATCTATAGCCATCAACCTTTTGGTCACGTCCTCAAAAAAATCAATCAGATTTGTGAGAGATTACCTCCCACATACAAAACCATGCTGACTATACCTAATCAGTCCTTGCCCATCCAAATGCCTGTCTATCCTATCCCTCAGAAAACTCTCCAGTAACTTACCAACTACAGATTGGTGAAGGATCCGCAACTTTTCACGTTAAATGTTAATGATCTGGATGAGGGAATTGATGGCTTTGTGGTCGATTTTGAGGACAATATGAAGATAGGTGGCGGGACAGGTAGTGTTGAGGAAGCAGGGAGTCTGCAGAAGGATTTGGACAGGTTGGAAGAATGGGCAAATAAGTGGCAAATTGAATATAGCGTGGAAAAGTGTGCAGTCATACACTTTGATAGAAGGAATAAAGGTATAGACTACTTTCTAAATGGGGCGAGGATTCTGAAATCAGAGGTGCAAAAGGACATGGAAGTGCTGGAACAGGGTTCCCAGAAGGTTAATTCGCAGGTTGAGTCAGTAATAAGATAGGCAGATGCAATGTTGGCATTCATTTAAAGGGGACTAAATATAAAAACAGGAATATAATGCTGAGGCTTTATCACGCACTGGTGAGGCCACATTTAGAATATCGTGTGCTGTTTTGGCCCCCATATCTGAGCAAGGATATGCTGGCTTTGGAAAAGGTCCAGAGGAAGTTTAAGAGAATGATCCCCTCTAAAACCACAATTGATTGTGTTAATGTGTAAGGAGCATTTGAATGTTCTGGGCCTGTACTCGCAGGAGTTTTGAAGAATGAGGGGGATCTCATTGAAACCTGCTGGACAATAAAAGGCCTAGATAGAGTGGATGTGGAGAGGATGTTTCCAGTAATGGGAGAGCCCGGAACCAGCGGACACAACCACAGAATAAAAGGACGTACCTTCACAATGGAGATGAGGAGGATCGTAGGGGAATTTCTTTAGCCAGAGGGTGGTGAATCTGTGGAAGTAATTGCCACAGACGGCTGTGGAGGCCAAGACATTAAGGCAGACATTGATAGGTTCTTGATTAGGAAGGGCAGCAAAGGTTACGGGGGGAGGCAGGAGAAAGGGGTTGAGAGGGAAAAATAAATCAGCCTTGATTCAATGACTCGATGGGCCAAATGGTCTGATACTGTTTCCATGTCTTACGGCCTTAAGGTCTTAAACAGAAAATGCCAAAACATTTATCATTAACATTTTTCTGTTTTATTTCAGACATAGAATTGGAAGGTACACAAAAATGCTGGAGAAACTCAGCGGGTGCAGCAGCATCTATGGAGCGAAGGAAATAGGCAACGTTTCGGGCCGAAACCCTTCTTCAGACTGATAGGGGGTGGGGAGAAGAAAGGAAAAAAGGAAAAAGGCGGAGGAGGAGCCCGAGGGCTGGGGGAGGGGAGGAGACAACCAGAGGGCTGATGAAGAGGAGGGGACAGCAAGGGCTAGCAGATTTGGGAGAATTCAATGTTCAAGCCCCCAGCATGTAGACTGCCCAAGCGGAATATGAGGTGCATTTCCTCCAATTTACGGTGTTGCTCGCTGTGGCCATGGAGGAGACCCAGGACAGAGAGGTCAGATACGGAATGGGAGGGGGAGTTGAAGTGCTGAGCCACCGGGAGGTCAAGTTGGTTATTGCGGACCGACCGGAGGTGTTCGGCGAAACGATCGCCAAGCCTCCGCTTGGTCTCACCGATGTAGATCAACTGGCATCTAGAGCAGCGGATGCAATAGAGCAGCGGATACAATAGAATTGGAAGGTATTTTTTTTCCATTTGATATGTTATCTTCCTCTGTATTCATCTTTTTGTTGGGACATACTGTGTTCAAATGTCACCATTAACATATGAAGAGCATTTGTCAGCACTGGGCCTGTACTCGCTGGAATATAGAAGAATGAGGGGGGATCTCATTGTGAAAGGCTTGGATAGAGTGGATGTGGAGAGGATGTCAGAGGGTGGTGAATCTATGGAATTATTTGCTACCAAAGGCTGTGGAGGCCATCAGTGGATATATTTAAGGCAGAGATAGATAGATTTTTGATTAGTACGGGTGTCAAGGGTTATGGGGAGAAGGCAGGAGAATGGGGTAAGCAGGGAGAGATAGATCAGCCATGATTGAATGGCAGAGTAGACGATGGACCGAATGGCTTAATTCTGCTCCTACCACATGATCTTTTGACTAAGGATATGAAATTCTGCAGGCTTCAAACTGGAAGTTCTTACATCCACATTCAAATTGCTGCAAGGGTTGTTTTATTAGCCAAAGCCTTTCACCTGGGCAGGTAGACAACATAACTAAGCACTGCGGAAGCTGCAGCTGATTACTTTGCTTGGAATGAGCAGTTATGCTGAGCAACGCCACCAGCATTGCCAGCTAATGTTAAAGTCATAGCTGTTCACAATTTTGTGGGAAATATAGGAGCCTTGTCTGGGGTAATTCCTTCTTGCATAAGGCTCACTGTACAGAAGATAGACACAAAATGCTGGAGTAACTCAACGAGAGGCAGCATCTCTGGAGAGAAGGAATGGGTGAAGTTTTGGGTCGAGACCCTTCTTCAGACTAACCAGCATCTGCAGTTCCTTCCTACACATTTCGTCCGGTCAATGTACAGTTCAGTTTTAACCACCGATATGATAACCAAGAAAAATGGACCCACCTTGCCAAACTGCATGACCATGTAGATTACATTCATTATTAACTCCACTCCAGGATACATGCTCACATTTGGAGCAGAACACAATTTGAGGTGCATTGATACTGACACTCCTGGAACAGTACAGCACAGGAGCAGGCCCATAATGTGATACTTGTAAAGCTGAGCACCACACAAGCAGAAAAAAGACCATCCACACACGATTACTAACCAGGGACATTGGTGCAGTGTAAGTCAAATATGAAGCAGCAATCTGAAAAAGAAAGTCCTGTAAAAGGTGGCTCTCTGTAAGAGTTTATGAGAGTTCCAATCACGACCAAAGTGTTCATGGAGCTAGTTTCTGAACTGCCACAGCAACATCTAAATGCTTTGAATGGATGGAGATTTCTTGATATTATTTCAGGTCAGGTTCCATGGTAAATAGGACAGAAATTGGCTTTTTTTTGTTTTGTTTGCAAGTTAGTGTTATGCTAAACCTGTCATCCTTCTGCAGTTTGATGGCAATAATGTCCAAGATGCTTGTGCACAATGTCAGAGAAAGGAATTGCACCCAACAACTCCTGTCAGCATGCAGCGTCATGATTTCATGGAAGTAATCAGTGCACAAAACTGATTTATTGACAGCAATGTAATTTCTGAACAGGTTAATTGTCATTACAAACCGATATGGGTTTTTTTTCCAAGCTGTTGCTGGAGATATGAGGACTATTTCATATTTTTATATACACTGCTACATAAAGGTCACCGAGACTCTCTACACACAGATAAAAACAATCTCATTCTCTCTGACAAGCAGCAAAAAAGAATATGGTCTTTTTGAAGTGCGTGTTCGCCCATGCTTTAAATACTTGTGATCACCTCAGAATTGCACCCACGGAAAGCTCAATGCCAGTTATTATGGTAGCGTTCACGATTCCTTAATTCTGAAGAGGTTACCATGCACCTGGTATTTGTGCAACCATGAGAGGTCAAAGGCTGCCAACAGGTCAAGGGTTCTTCATTATTAACTCCACTGTAGTGTAGATGCTCACATATACAGCAGAACACAACTCAAGCAGCACTGATATTATAGAACATTATAGAACAATATCTACCCCAGATCCCTACAACAAAATATTCCAGTTAAAATTGGATGGACCACCCTACATTTCTCTGGGCATCAGACAAGGACACAAATAAACTACGGTTCTGGTGTTGGCTGTTAATTTTCAGGCTAGCAGTCCAAACACTAGGACCAGCGATCTAGGGACCCAAGTTCAAATCCCATCTAACTGATTTTGTACTTAAATTCAGCCAAAAATCTTTAGCCTCCCTTTGGTCTGGTATTTTGTTGGTTCACAGGCTTGATCAATGGTGTTTTATCATTAATGTTTTATTATTATTAATGTTTAGTGTTTTCTGAGTCATTCGTAACTGTTACTGTATGTCATGTTGTTACTTGTGGGTGGAGCACCAAGGCAAATTTCTTGTATGTGAATACTTGGCCAATAAACTTACTTAATTAATATGGAATTTAAATAATCATCGAAACAATGATCACATAAATAATCAGTTTGTTGTAAAGATACATTTGGTTTACTTTCATCATTACCTGGACTGGCCTACATGTGACTCCAGACCCACCTGTGTGATTAATGCCCACTGAAATTAAGTGGGAGGCACCACAGATAGACACAAAACACTGGAGAAATTCAGCAGGACAGGCAGCATCTCTGGAGAGAAGGAATGGGTGATGTTTCGGGCCAAGACTATTCTTCAGGCTGTTATTGCTATGCTCAAACAGAGCGAGAATAAAGCCAGCCAGGCATCTGGGATCAACCTAGGCACTGAATTGTGACTTGACAATGTTGGTCTCAGTTCAGTGAACCTTGCAAAGTTCATACAGATATGTAGGGACTGGTGCATAAATTGGAAGAGGTGTCCCATGGTCTTGGCAAACAAAGTCCCAATATAGTTGTACTCACACAGTCATACTTTACAGGCAATCTGCCAAACTCCTCTATCACAATCCTTCTGCACATTTTGTCCCACTAGCACAATAGAACAACCAGAGATGGTGGCATAGGCTGGAAAGAGTAACTCGTGGAATCTTCAACATTGAAACCAGATCCTATTGAAGTCTCATGGCACAAAGTCAAACAAGTGCAAGGAAACATTTTCCTGATTACCATCTATCATCCATCAGCTGATAAATCAGTGCTTCTCCTCTGTGTTGAACACACTTGGAAGGAACGCTGAAAGTAGCAAGGGCGCAGCATGAGCTCAGGGCGAGGATAGGTGCTGCTGCCAAGCTGCTCTTGACAAAGCAAACTCTGACTCAGTTGGTCAAATATTGAAGGACTTAGTGTCAGACAGGGATTGTGACAAGTATGATTATAGTTTATTGTCACGTGCACCGAGGTACAGTGAAAAGCTTTTGTTGGATCCTCGGGCTATCCTTGATTGGACTTTGCTGGCTTACCTTGCAGTAAAAGTTATTCCCTTATCTTGCTCTATACACTGTAAATGGCTCAATTGGAATCATGTATTATCTTTCTGCTGACTGGTTAGCACATGGCAAAAAGCTTTTCACTGTTCCTCGGTACACGTGACAATAAACGTAATTAAACTGAACTGAGATGGACACAAAGTGCTGGGGTGGCTCGGCGGGATGGGCAGCATCTCTTTCCCTTTCCCCTGATTCTCAGCCTGGTGTGTCACCCATTCATTTTCCCCAGAGATGCTGCCTGTCCCGCTGGGTTGCTCCAGCACTTTGTGTCTATCTTCGGTGTAAACCAGCATCTGCAGTTTCTTCCTACACAACAGCTGGGACAGTTTGTTCCCAGCTGTCATCAGGCAACTGAACCATCCTACCACAACCAGAGAACAGTCCTGAGCCACTATCTACCTCATTGGTGACATTGAACTATCTTTAATTGGAATTTACGGTCTTTACCTTGCACTAAATGTTATTCCTTCATCAAGTATCTGTACACTGTGAATGGCTCAATTGTAATCTTGTATTGTCTTTCCGCTGACTGGATAGCACACAACAAAAGCTTTTCACTGTACCTCGGTACATGTGACAATAAACTAAACTGTAACATATGATTACAATCGAGCCATCCACAGTGTACATGATAAAGGGAATAACGTGAATAACGTTTAGTGCAAGATCAAGTCCATTAAAGTGCAATCAAAGATAGTTTGAGGGTCTCCAATGAGATAGACAGTAGCTCAGGACTGTTCTCTCATTGTTGGTAGGATGGTTCAGTTGCCTGATAATAGCTGGGAAGGTGTGCGTTTCGTGCAGGCCGATCGTTTCACTGAACACCTTCGTTCAGTCCGCCTGGGCCTACGTGATTTCCCGATCGCCAAGCACTTTAACTCCCCTTCCCATTCCCACACTGACCTTTCTGTCCTGCACCTCCTCCATTGTTAGAGTGAGGCCAAACTCAAATTGGAGGAACAGCACCTCATATTTCGCTTGGGCAGCTTAGAACCCAGCGGTATGGATATTGATTTCTCTAACTTCAAGTAAGACTTGTATCCTCTCTCTCTCCGTCTCTCTCGCCCACCCTAGTTGTTGTACTAGTTTCACTGCCGCCCTGGTGAGTTTCATTGTCTGTAACTCGTTTTCACCTAGCCCACAGCTAACAATGGCCTGTTTTTTTTTATCATTGTTACTTTTTTTGCACATCTTTCATTCATTTGTTCTATATCTCTCTATATCACTGTCTATATCTCTCGTTTCCCTTTCCCCAGACTCTCAGTCTGAAGAAGGGTCTCGACCCGAAACGTCACCCATTCCTTCTCTCCGGAGATGCTTCCTGTCCTGCTGAGTTATTCCAGCATTTTGTGTCTATCTTCCACTCTTTAGCATGCAGCTGCTCCTGTGTTGTAGGTTCAGCAAGTTGCTACCTCAGTGCTTATTGTGCCTGACACCTCCTATGCTCTTCTTCATTTCTTACTGAACCATGATAGTTCACTGGCTGACTGGTAATGGTGAAATAAGGGATGTGCCAGTCCATGAAGTTAGTAGCTATCTTAGTGAAGATGAGATCAAATAGGTTTCCCCGACTGAAGAAGGGTCTCCACACGAAACGTCACCTATTCTATTTTTCCTGAGATGCTGCCTGACCCGCTGAGTTACTCCGGCTTTTTGTGTCTAACTTGGGTTTCCCTCTATGCTGATTCTCTCTTCACACACACAGATCCACTGGGCTTCTTTATTTCCATAAGATCTAACACTAACCATCTGAGTCTTATCCCATTGATGTCTATTCATTTTAGTTTTGCCATGGGTTCTTGATGCCACACTTGGTCAAACGCTGCATTGCTGTCGAGAGCAGTCACTCTCATCTCACCTCTGGATATCTGGTTGATGTTTAGACTAAGATGGTGATCTCCTGGAGCTGAGTAGCCCTGACAATATCTAGTGAGCATGAAGACAGAAGAAACAGGAATCTTCAGTAAAATGCAAATTGCTAAAGGAACTCAGCAGATCAGGCAGCATCTTTAGAGGGAATGGACTGGCAACATCTCGGGTCGGGACACTTTAGACTTTGAGACTTTAGAGATACAGTGTGGAAACAAGCCCCTTTGACGCACCAAGTCCGTGCCAGCCAGCAATCACCCTGTACGCTATCCTACACACACTTGGGACAATTTAGAATTTTATCAAAGCCAATTAACTTACAAACCTGTACATCTTTGGAGTGTGGGAGGAAACTGGAGCACCCGGAGAAAACCCACAGTCACAGGGAGAACATACAAATCCCCTCCGGACAACACCCATCATTAGGATCAAACCCGGGTCTCTGGCGCTGTAAGGCAACAACTCTACCGCTATGCCACTGTGTGGCCCTCTTTAGACTGATTGGACTAGGAAGGAGAAAGCTGGAAAGGAGAAGTGCGAGAGGGACAAAGTCTGGCAAATGTTGGGTGGACATAGGAGAGGGAGGTTTGATTGCCAGATGGGTGGTAAAAGTGACAAAGGTTAAAGGAGACAAAAGGGCATCTGGTAAGGGGAGAAGAGTAGGAGTGAAAGCAAAGGGAGGGATATGGGTGGAAGGGGGCAGTGAGGAGGGCAGGGAGGAGGGGAAAAGAGGATGGATTAAAAGGAAATGGGGATCTCAGGGATGGGAGATGAGTGTACAAAAGAGGGGAAGGTACAGGCTGACTGATGTTGTTATTCTTGGAGACTCCTCCTCTTATTACCTGTTTTATTACCCATCAATGCCAGATGTGGTGGGATGGTAGAACTTTGATCTGATCTGTTAGATGTGAGATCGCTTCTCTATTGCTCTCTTGCTGATAAGTTCGACGTAGTCCCGTATTTGAGCCTGACTAGGCTGCCACCTCATCGCTCGGAAGTATGTCTGGTGCTGTCCTCAGCATGTCCTTCTGTATTCGTTACTGGGCCATGGATGATCAACTGGCCCAAAGCCAATAGCACAACGAGAGTCATGAGTTTATAGATATGCTAAATCTGTCAGATATGTTCTTCTATTTAGCATGTTTAGCACCCTCCATCATATAGTGTCTCACAACGCAATGGGGGATGTCTTCAATATGAAGGCAGGACGTGTCTCCATAAGGGCTTTACAGCAACAACCATCTTTATCATTGTTACCATGGACAATTGTGTTTGCCACAGAATAGTCTAGTGAAAGCAAGGTCAAGTAAATGTATCCTTCGTGTTCATTTGGTCAGCATTTGTCGGTGTCAAAGTCAATTACAGTGCCAGTGTCAATACTCAATGTCAGCAAGACAAAGGAGATGGTGATCGACTTCAGGAAGAGAAGCGTTACACATACCCTGGTTTACATTGACAGCGACAAAGTAGGAATGGTGGAAAGCTTCAAATTCCTAGGAATAAATATCACCAACAACTTGTCCTGGAACACCCATATTGAAGCAATGGCAAGGAAAGCACACTGATGCCTCTACTTCCATGGAAGGCTTAGGATGTTCAGCATGTCACCAACAACTCTCACCAACTTCTACAGATGCGGCGTAGAAAGCATTTTATTGGGATCCATTATTGCATGGTTTGAGAACAGCTCCATCCAAGACTGCAAGAAATTGCAGAGAATTGTGAACGCAGCCCAGACCATCACACAAACCAACCACCATTCCACTGACTCCATTTACACCTTACGCTGCCTTGGCAAGGCCAGCAGCATAATCAAGGATGAGTCATAGCCTGGCCACTCCCTCTTCTCACCTCTCCCATCAGGCAATAGGTAAAGAGTCTAGGTCTTGTCTCGCTGACTCTGTATAAGAGTTCACACCTGGAACAACAGTAGATGAGGTTGAAAGAGGTGCAAGTGAACCTGTGCCTCACCTGAAAGAACTGTCGTGGTCCCTGGACAGAGTTGAGGGAGGTAGGGACAGGTGTTGCATCTCCTGTGGTTGCAGGGGAAGGTATCTGAAGAGGGGATGGTTTGGGTGGGAAAGGAAGTTAATCAGAGAGTTGCGGAGGGAACGGTCTCTACGGAAGGCAGAAAGGGGTGGAGATGGGAACATGTGGCTAGTGGTGGGATCCTTTTGGAGGTGGCGAAAATGTCAGAGGATGTTGTGTTGTATGCGATGGCTGATGGGGTGAAAGGTGAGGACTAGGGGGACTCTGTCCTTGTTGTGACTGGGGGGAGCCGGAGCATGAGCGGAGCTGCGGGGTACCGAGGAGACACATGTGGCACATGTGAGGGCCTATTCCATGATAGAGGAGGGGAACCCCCATTCCCTAAAGAATGAGGACATCTCGGAGCTCCTGGTATGAAACACCTCATCTTGGGTGCAGATGCGGCATTGGCGGAGGAGGGAATGGAGTCTGGACTAGATAGTTGTGGGAGTAAGTAGGTTTATAATAGACTCCAGTTGACAGTCTTTCCTGTGATGGAGATGGTGAGATGAAGAAAGGGGAGGGAGGTGTTGGAGATGTTCTAAGTGAATTTGAGTGCAGGATGGAAATTGGATACTCAGATGGTTGTACAAATGGCCAGAGATGAAAAGACGGAAGTGTGAGACAAAAGGATTGAAGAGCCATGAATTGTGAAGCTGGATGCAGGAAAGTTGTTGGAAAGAGCATATGTGCTTGGTAATTGGTAACCGGAAGTGGCGGCGCTGCCCTAGCAGCTGCGGCTCGACTGCAGTCCGTCTGTTTTTTTCTTTTTGTTTTTGTTTTCTTTTGTCCTGTTTTAGTTAAATTTAGTATATTAGGTTGTGTATGTGTGGGGGTGGGGTGGGAGAAACATGGTTTTGGTCTCTTCCTTCGGGGGATGCGACTTTTTCTTGTCGTATCCCCCCGTCTCCGTCTGCGCTGAGGCCTAATGGCGGAGCTGGCGGCCTCCAACTGGGACCGACCTCGAGGCTCCGGAGGCAGAGCCAGCCAGGACTTACCAACGCGAGGCTGGCCGACTTTGGGGCTGTGGCGGCGGTGACCCGACTTCGGGGCTGTGGCGGCATTCCGGCAGTGGTGACCCGACTTCCGGGCTGTGGCGGGGTTCCAGCATACCAGCGACCCGACTTCGGAGCCTCGGAGGCTCGGCCGCGGGCCCAGTGGACGACATCGTCGGGAGCTTGCAGGTCACAGGTTGGTGACCTGTTTTTCCGGAGCTCCCACAACAACAGCTTCTTCCGCTGGACTGGAGGGCGGCAGCTTCGGCAGCTTCGACAGCCCCGGGCCGCGGAGTTTGAACCGGCCCATTCGCGGAGCTCAGATTCAGCCGCGGGACTGACTTACTTACCATCACCCGGTGGGGTCACAACATCGGAAGCCTGGATCACCTCAGCGCAGAGGGAGAACAAGGAGGGAAGAGACAAAGACTTTAAAACTTTTGCCTTCCATCACAGTGAGGAGGTGCCTGGTGAACTCACTGTGGTGGATGTTAAATTTGTGTTTAATGTGTGCTTTTGTTATTTTATTATATGTATGACTGCAAGGCACGACATTTTGTTGAGACCGAAAGGTCTGAATGACAATAAAGGATACTTATACTTATACTTAGCTAACATTTCCCGTTCATTTACTTCTCCTGGATTCAGTGGGCAGTGCAGTTTGAATCTCAAAATCTGTATAACTGCAATAGACATTAGACAATAGACAATAGGTGCCAGCACCGCCATTCAATATGATCATGGCTGATCATCAGTCATGTACCCCGTTCCTGCCTTCTCGCCATATCCCCTGACTCCACTATCTTTAAGAGCTCTATCTAACTCTCTCTTGAAAGCATCCGGAGAATTGGCCTCCACTGCCTTCTGAGGCAGAGAATTCCACAGATTCACAACGCTCTGTGTGAAAAAGTTTTTCCTCATCTCCGTTCTAAATGGCTTACGTCTTATTCTTAAACTGTGGCTCCTGGTTCTGGGCTCCCCCAACATCGGGAACATGTTTCCTGCCTCTAGCCTGTTCAAACCCTTAATAATCTTATATGTCCCAATAAGATCCCCTCTCATCCTTCTAAATTCCAGAGTATACAAGCCCAGCCGCTCCATTCTATCAACATATGACAGTCCTGCCATCCCGGGAATTAACCTCGTGAACCTACGCTGTACTCCCCCAATAGCAAGAATGTCTTTCCTCAAGGAGACCAAAACTGCACACAATACTCCAGTCACAAGTCAACTTATGCCATCCCATGCCTTCCCTGATGGCCTTGGTGTCCATTGTAACAACAACATATATATGTGTATCAAAGAACTGCAGATGCTGGTTTAAATTGAAGGTAGACACAAAATGCTGGAGCATTTTGTGTCCAACCACATATACATGCTCAATGATATCCTAGGATCATTTCTGGTGAACTACACAATAATAGTGTTCTTTTGGTAATGTGGTATCAAAAACTATAATTCCTTGAAAGGGTGATCTGAAAAATTTAGTCCAAAATGTGGAAGTGCTGGAACAAATCATATTTATTATGCAAAGTATGTATATTTTGGATGGGTTATTGCAATATTATATTTTACAGAACTTTGCATTTGTATACCCTGCGTGTGGCCTGTATTGTGCATAATAAATACATGAAGGTCACCTGTTGTACGGTGCATGTACATTTTACTGTATCTAATATTTTTGTCTTGATGTAGGAAATAGAAGTATTAAGGATGCAATTTGTATGGATTAATTTACTTTTCTATAGTGTCTACCATAAGGATTTAATTCATCCAATAATACCATCCAAACATTTTATTTGATTTCAGACAGATATTGCTGTAGTTGTATATATGATATAAATTTATTTATATTATTCATTGTTAAAACAAAAGCCATTACTGATATACATTTTATATTTATTTTAGCAATACAGAATCTCAATATACTTGCCGATTTAAACATCAAATGAAGTTTATACTTTTTTTTCTCATTTACAAATGGTAATGCACTACAACCCACTTCTGATCAAAAACTGAGGGATTTATTCTAGGAACATGATTTCAAGACAAAGCAAACTCCATTTACAACTTGAAGGATGTCAAATTTTCAATATTACACACAAAAATTAATATTTTAGAAACATTAAGCGTGCTTGTATATATATATATAATCTATATAAAAGTATTGTTAGATTTGCAACACAGCTTAGATAGTCTATCACAATATCATAAACATGTTATTCTTAGAGTACAATGTAGTTCATTCCTTTATGAACTTCAAAGCAGCTTGGGTGCTGTACAGCAACATACAGCATTGTTTGGTTAGTATATATGTATTGCAATTTCATGCTTTCATTCAAATATAACATAAATTCATCTGGTTGCAAATCAATTTTTAATCACCAACATTTAGAATGAAACTAAAATTGTACTTGAGAGTTTCTGAGAAATTAGTCAATGTTATCCGATATTTCTCATGCGATGAAAATTATGATGGAATGTTCATAGATATGCAGACCAGTATACAACATTAAAAAAGAGGAAACAGAATGGAAACAAAGCTCTTGCATAGAGGTCGACCCGCTTCGCTTCAGTTGGGATGACAGGTTTTGGAGGTGGAGGCTTCTTATTATTTTTTAACTGATGTTTCCCAAAGCCGTTGTTAACCTGAATAGGTTTTCCATAGCAGTCATAGTTAGACAATTCAAAGTCACGGGGCAAGCTTCCAACAATGCTGAAGTCATTGGATCTCAGGTCGGATTTCGAAGTGCAAACCTTTTTGCACCTTGTTTCAGCGACCTAGCAAAACACAGAATGTAACTGTACATGTTTGGCAACAATGTAACCGCGATCACCATTACTATCAAGCACAAAGAACTGCAGATATCGCTTTACAAAAGAAAATCACCCCAAATTATAATTCTTAGAACATAACATTTTATACAATTCACAAAATGATGCCTTCATTTAAAGTGCCGTCGTAATTTGCACAGAAGGAAAATAATAATAATAGTGGTGCAGTACACTTGGATACCAACATGTGGCGCCACAGGTTAGGAAAATACAGTAACCATTCACAGCCTGGCTGTTTGGAAACTTTGGAGCAATTGAAGCTTTCAGTTGTGTTTAAAGGAGATGTACCTACCTTTTAACTTCTTTTTACAAATTTGAGCACATTTTAGGTAGTTTCTTGAAAAATCGAATAAAAACATTAAATTTCTTGCAAATTATGAGCTATTTGGGACAATTTATTTTTGGAGACTACGCAAATATTGTGCAGAGTATTTTTTTTTAAGTCATTGTATTAAACAGTGGAATTTATTTCCTGCAAACTTCATATCAAGAAACAAATCAGAATGCCCTTGCAAACACTCTTGAACCACAATGTATAAAATATTCAATTTTCATGACAAAAGCTTAGAAGATGCAATATTGCATAGGTTCAGAGGAAGAAATTGCAAACTCAGCAAATTATAGAAATGAGGATCTACAGATTCTGATCTTGTATCAGAATGTAAATCTGGTCATTGGATCACTGGCAACATAATATTAAAAAATGCACTGCTGATAACCATAACTTAGATAATTTAACTTCCAGTCAACTTTCTTCATAGCAATTATTGACCTTTTTAAAGGTCATTTTTAAAATTAAACATACTTGAAAATTTACATCAAATTAATGGAACCATAAACCATCCATGTGATTGTTTTTGACAGATGATATTTTGGGTCAGGACCCTTCTTTAGATTTTACAAGGATCCCGATCAGCCTTCAGAAATCTCCTGACCCGAAATGTTGTCTGTCCATTCCCTCCACAGATGCTCTCTGTCAGCTGAGTTCCTCCAGCCCTTTGTGTTGTGGTCAAGGTTTCAGCATCTGCAGTTCCTTGTGTCTGGAATTTACGATTGCACAATTTGCTCTGTTTTTAGCAATAAAGTAACTGATTGTTGGACTATTTTGGTTTACGCTACTCATAAGATCCGAAGTGATAGGAGTGGAATTAGCCAATTCGGCCCACCAAGTCCACTCCGCCATTCAATCATGACCGATCTATCTCTCTCCCTCCTAACCCCATTCTCCTGCCTTCTCCCCATGACCTCTGACACCCGTACTAATCAAGAATCTATCTATCTCTGCCTTAAATATATCCACTGACTTGGCCTCCACAGCCTTCTGTGGCAAAGAATTCCACAGATTCACCACCCTCTGACTGAATACATTTTTCCTCATCTCCTTCCTAAAAGAACATCCTTTAATTCTGAGCCTGTGACTTCTAGTCCTAGACTCTCCCACTAGTGGAAACATCCTCTCCATATCCACTTTATCCAAGCCTCCAGATATACTCCGGATATAAGACATTGTCAAGAGGTATGTTGAGTCAGTGTTTTCAGGACAGGTGGGGAAAGACAATCTAGCTGACTGATCTGATGCAAGTGATGAGATGCAATGGCACGAGAGCATTGACACATCCAGAAGTTATTGTTCCAGGCGTACACTGGCCCTATCTCTGAACTCCACCTCCGCTACATTGATGACTGCGTTGGTCCCATGCAGAACTCACTGACTTCATCAATTTCACCACTAATTTCCATCCTGCACTCAAATTCACACGGACCATCTCCGACATCTCCTCATCATTTCTAGATCTCACCATCTCCATCATAGGAAACAGACTATGACCGACATCTACTAAAAACCTACTGACTCCCATTGCTATCTTCACTACACTTCTTTCCACCCTGCTTCTTGTAAAGACTCTATTCCCTACTCCCAATTCCTCTGTCTACGCCGCATCTGCGCCCAGGATGAGGTATTCCATACCAGGGCATCGGAGATGTCCTCATTCTTTTGGAAACGGAGGTTCCCCTCTTCCATTATAGATGATGCTCTCACTAGGGTCTGCTCGATATCCTGCAGCTCCGCTCTTGCTCCTCCTCCCCCCCATTGATAACAAGGACAGAGTCCCCCTGGTCCTCACCTTCCACCCCATGAGCCGTTGCATTCAGCATATAATCCTCCAACATTTTTGCCAGCTCCAACGGGATCCCATTACTGGCCACATCTTCCCATCTCCACCCCTTTCTGCTTTCCGCAGAGACTGTTCCCTCCGAAACTCCCTGGTCAACTCGTCCCTTCCCACCCAAACCACCCCCCCCCTCCCCAGCTACTTTCCCCTGCAAACGCAGGAGATGCAACACCTGTCCCTTTACCTCCCCCCTCGATTCCATCCAAGGACCCAAACAATCTTTCCAGGTGAGGCAGAGGTTCACTTGCACCTCCTCCAACCTCATCTACTGTATCCGCTGTTCCAGGTGTCAACTTCTCTACAACCGTGAGACCAAGCGCAGGCTCGGCGATCATTTCGCTGAACACCTCCGTTCAGTCCGTCTTAACCTACCTGATTTCCCGGTGGCTCAGCACTGCAACTTCCCCTCCTATTCCCAATCTGAACTTTCTGTCCTGGGCCTCCTCCATTGTCTGAGTGAGGCCCAGCGCTAATTGGAGGATCAGCACCTCATATTTGGCCTGGGTAATTAACACCTCAGCGGTATGAACATTGACTTCTCTAACTTCAGATATCGCTTGCTTTCTCTCTCCATCCCCTCCCTCTTCCCAGTTCTCCCACTAGTCTTACTGTCTCCGACTATATTCTATCTTTGTCCCTCCCCCTCCCCTGACACCAGTCTGAAGAAGGGTCTCGACCCGAATCATCACCCATCCAGAGATGTTGCCTGAAAGCATGCTCACTTCATCAATAACAGTTTGGTACAGCAGTTTAGACACTCACTCCCGTAATAAACTACAGCGCATTGTCAACAAAGCATCCAAAATCATCAGCACTCCCCTCCCATCAATAGAATCACTCAATCTCAAACGGTCCGTGTCAAGGGTGAAGAAAATCATTTCTGATCCCTCCCACCCAACTCACCACATCTTCCACCTGCTGCCGTCAGGAAGGTGCTACAGCTCACTGCCCGCCAAAACATCACGATTTAAAAACAGTTTCTACCCATATGCAATTCGAACTCTGAACACTCTATGACAACATCACATAGCCACCTCGTGCATGTACTGTATACTGTATGTTGTTGTGTTTTATGTTATGTTTGATGGGAATCAGCCTATTGTGTAACATCCTGTACTGAACATGAATTCCACCAGCTTGACGGTGTGGTCATTAAATAATCTAATCTAATCTAATCTAACCGCTGAGTTTCTCCTGTATTTTGTGTCTACCCCAGAAGTTATTGTCTTCAGTTGATGCCGTCGCAGTTAAATATGCCTACCAGTCAAAAAGTTCTGGAAAGCATCACACATGCTGTACTATGAGGACAGTCTAAGCAAGCTGTACTGACCTTTCTGTCCTGGGGCTCCTCCACTGTCTGAGTGAGGCCCAACACAAATTGGAGGAATAGCACCTCATATTTCACTTGAGCAGCTGTATGAACATTTATTTCCCTAACTTCAAGTTATCCTTGTTTTCCTTCTCCCTCCGTTCCTCCCCCACCCTAGTTCTCCGACTAGTTTCACTGTCCTCCTGATTAATTTTTCTGATTGCTCGCCTCCTTGTCACTTTCCCCTCAGTTAACAATGAACATTTCCTTATCATGTGTTTTGATCTGTTGTTTTCACTCCTTACCATTCCATATCTCTAGTCTCCCCTGACACTCAGTCTAAAGAAGGGTCTCGACCCAAAACGTCACCCACTCCTCTCCAGATATGCTGCCTGTCCCCGCTGAATTACTCCAGTATTTTGTGTCTATGTACTGGATTACTGTTCTGGAAACATGAGCCACTTCCCCTCCTACGAGCCCCCCCCCCCCACCCCCCCCCCCCACCCCAACCCCTATCCACGTCTCATTGGCCATTTGCTCCATTTATAATGGGAACATTTCCTTTAATATTTGAGAAAGAGTAAAAATCTGACGAGGATCTTCAAATGGGTTCCACATATTTCAGTAAAACATTTTCATGCTTTCACTTGCCATTCACTTGCCAAACAACTGACCTGGGAGAAATAGATCGGGTAGATGCACAGAATCTCTTGCGCAGAGTAGGGGAATCCAGGACCGGAGGACATAGGTTCAAGGTGAAAGGGAAAAGATTTAATAGGAATCTGAGGGGTATCTTTTTCACAGAAAGGGTGGTGGGTGTATGGAACAAGCTGCCAGAGGAGGTATTGAGGCTGGGACCATCCCAACGTTTAAGAAACAGTTAGACAAGCACATGGATAGGACAAGTTTGGAGGGATATGGACCAAGCGCAGGCAGGTGGGACAAATGTAGCTGGGACATGTTGGCCGGTGTGGGCAGGGTTTGCCGAAGGGCCCGTTTCCATACTGTATCACTCTATCACTCTATGACTCATAATCTAAATGTGTCCTGCCTCATTCAACTAGGATGCTTTGACCCCAAACAAAACCCTGGGAAAACTGATCGCAGTTTCTTCAGTTCAGCTGTTGGGTCCCAGTCACACGGGAGGCCTGGTCCCCCAACGCAACCCGTTCCCTAATGCAATATTCCACCATGGTGTGGGAGGGTGGGAGTGGTGTGAGGGAGGGGGGTGTGGAGGTGGGGGGTGGTGTGGGGGAGGGGGGGTGTGGGGGAGGGGGGGTGTGGGAGAGGGGTGTGTGTGGGGGATAGGCTGTGTTGGGGAGAGGGGTGTGGGGGGGGCGGTGTGTGGGAGGCGGTGTGTGGGAGGGTGTGTGTGGGAGGGTGTGTGTGGGAGGGTGTGTGTGGGAGGGGGTGTGGGGGAGGGGGGTGTGGGGGAGTGGGGGATGGGAAGGGGTTGTGTGGTGGAGGGGGATGTGTGGGGGATGTGCTGTGTGTGGGGTGTGTGGGGAGGTGGTGTGTGGGGGAGGGGGGTGTCTGGGAGGGGTGCTTGGGGAGGGGGGAATGGGGGAGGGTGGTATGGGGGAGGGTGGTATGGGGGAGGGTGGTATGGGGAGGATGTATGGGGAGGAGGGTATGGGGAGGAGGGTATGGGGAGGAGGGTATGGGGGAGGAGGGTATGGGGGAGGAGGGTATGGGGGAGGAGGGTATGGGGGAGGAGGGTATGGGGAGGAGGGTATGGGGAGGAGGGTATGGGGAGGAGGGTATGGGGGAGGGGGTTGCGTGGGGGAGAGGGCGTGTGTGTGGGGGACGGGATGTTGGGGGGAAAGGGTGGTATGGGGAGGGGTGCTGTGGGGGGGAGTGGGTGGTGTAGGGGGGTGGGGTGGTGTGGGGTGGTGTGTGAGGGGGGTGGGGGAAGGGGGAGGAATGGGGAGGGGTAAGGGGGGGTGTGGGTGTGTGTGGAGTGGAAGGTGGGGTGTGGTGTGTGTGGGAGGGAGGGGGATGTGTGGGGGGGTGGGGACTCCACTCAGTGGCCACCGGCAACGGAACCACACAGCACCTCCCGGCTCCACCCAACAGCTTCCCCAATACTCTTGCGGCCTCAATCAGCACGACTTGTGGACTCAGCCCTGCCTCCGGGATTTTATTCTCCTCGTCCCGGTGATTGACAGCAGGTGCAGTGGGGCGTTACCTTCATGGTGAGTGACAGGCGAGGAGATTAATCTGCTGATCTCACGATTTTTTAAGCCTTCATAACTTTTGTAATATTCCACCTATTGGAAGAAAACTTCTTGCTCTTGAAGCAAAGGAGAACGGTGAGTAAGGTAGTGAAAAAATCCTAGTGATATAGGGTACTGTTATTGCACAAATTTTAAAAAAAAGCAAACCGGAAGAGGACAAGATGAGAGTTTTAGTAATAGTATAGAATATGTCCCCCAATTATTCTGTTATTCTGCTGCTTTTCCTTATTTTAACTCCATGTTTTTTCTATGTTCCTTGATGAATCAACTTAATTGTCCCTCTTTCCAATTGCTTTTTAAAATCTCGCCATAACCTTTGCTTCTGCCCTACCATTCTCTTCCCCAACATCCACCTGCCTAGCAGATGGTCTTTGTTCAATTTTGTCCTTTTATTCATCTTTAGTGACATTACAGCCCTTTCAATTTTATTAGAATACATTTTACAGGTCCCTGATGAGTGCTATTTTAGATCTTTCCCATTGCTTTCCACCTCACTGTTTGCTACTCGTGTTGTCTGTTTTATTTTTTTTACAAATTTTATTCTCAAACTCCAAAATCACTTCTTCTCCAGTCACATACTTCATTACAATTTTGTAATTTTCAATATTTCTCCTAACTTTTTATATGTTACGGTCATGGTTGATGAGGTGCTCTCTTATTTTTCCTTCTCTTGTCTGCTCTATCAGGTTTCCCATGACTAGATCCATATTGAACATACTCATATATTTCTTTACATATAGGTCCGCACCGATTTTCCGGCAACTGGTGGTTTGGTACCTCCTTTAATCCAGACAAAATTTCGAGAAAAATAAAAATGTTATGACCTGATTTCTCCATGCCTACAAACATTATATAATTATGCCTTTACTCAACAGAAACTGCCAGAAACTTTAAACGAATCAACAATAACACTTATACCAAAAACAGACAAGGACCTTGAGGACCCAGGTTCATATAGAGTAATCGCTCTCTTAAACACTGATCAGAAAATATTAACTAAAATTTTAGCCCATAGATTAAGTTTAGTGATTCATAAATGAATACACCCCAATCAAACAGGTTTTATTCCAAAACATTATTCATTTTATAATCTGAGACGATTATTTAACATTATATATTCAAATAGAATAGCAAATGAAGATTTAGCAGTCATCTCACTAGACGCTGAAAAAGCATTTGATCAGGTGGAATGGCCCTATTTATTTTCGGTGATGGAAACATTTCAACTGGGCGAGAAGTTCTGCACATGGGTTAAGCTTTTATATACTAACCCAACAGCTAGAATATTGACAAAGCAAATGTTATCACCTACAGTAAATTTAAATTTATCTAGAGGTTGTAGACAAGGATGCCCGTTATCTCCGTTATTATTCACCCTGGCTATTGAACCACTGGCAGAAAGTGCTTGAGTCCACCCAGAAATATATGGGTATAATACTAAAGATACAGTTAATACAATTTCTTTATATGCAGATGATGTATTATTATACATTACAAATCCAGAAACCAGCATTCCAAACTTGTTAAATCTTATAACTCAATTTGACTCATTTTCGGGATATAGAATTAATTGGAACAAAAGTGAAATTATGCCAATAACGGAACTCAACCCACATATATCTCCTTTTAAAATAATCAACGAAAAATTTAAATATCTAGGAATTTATGCGACTAAGAAATATACTTCGTTATTTAAATTAAATTTTCCGCCTTTACTTAAAAAACTGCATAAGAATATTCAGTATTGGAAAAAACTTCCCTTCTCAATGCTCGGTAAAATTAATGCCATAAAACTGATTTTTCTTCCGCAATTACTGTACCTCTTTCAATTAATATATGTTCCCAAATTTTTTTTTTTAAAGTTGATTCTATTGTCACAAGTTTTATTTGGGATTATAAGAACCATAGAATAAGTAAAAAACATTTATGTAAATCCAAGACAAAAAATTTTATTTTACTTTTGGGCAGTTAATATTAAAAATATGAATTTCTGGTTGGAAGATATGGATCATCAACCAGACTGGTTAAAGATGGAAAAGGTACTTCCGGTGGCGCTATGGAGTAGGAGAGACTCGCGCCGACTAGCTCCGTGAAAAACCCGCTGAAAATGGGGGAAAAAGACGGGACCTACCTGCAGAAAACGGCACCGATTGTTTGCAGTAAGTCCGTGACGTCATCAGGCGCGCGACACCGGCAGCATGTCGACTCAACATACCCCCCCCAAGGCGAGAAAAACCGGTAAGGGAAAAGAGGTAGGCCCAACTGAAGCCTCGGCCTCAGTTTTAACAGCATCCCAAGAAAATATCTCAAAGAAGAAAAAGACAGATGTGGAAGAATTAAGAATCTTCCTTACACAGGAAATCTCTAATATAATGAAAGAATTTAAAAATCTTAAACAGGATCTGATTTCTTTTAAAGAGGAAATTAAAGAACAAATTAAAGAAGAAGTTATAGCTTCTGTACATGAAGTTCTGGAAGATTGGAAGTTAGATATGGAAGAAAATTTGAAACAAAGTACTGAAGAAGTAAATGATAAACTGAATTCGATTTGATTCTAAGTTGGAGCCTATCCTCCAGACATTAAATCAACACCAACTGGTTGTAACGGAATTAGAGGAAATTGCTGAGACGAGCACCGAAACTACAAAAAAACTTATTGCCGAGAATAAACGCCTATCAACGTTATTACATCAAATAACCGAAAAATGTACTGACTTGGAGGGACGACAGAGATGCCAGAATTTAAGAATCGTGGGCATCCTGGAAGGCAGAGAGGGGAATCGTGACCCCCGTGAATTTGCTGCAGATCTACTGAAAAAAGTCTTGAAATTGGATAAAGCACCACTACTTGCCCGAGCGCACAGAGTATCGAGACATCGCCCAAGGGAGGGCGCCCCCCCAAGACAACTGATAGTGAAGGTGCAATATGACCATGTTTTGGATAATATAATGAAGATAATTGTTCAAAGCAGAAACCTCGTATTTGAAGGAGACAAGATCAGTATATTTAGAGATTATCCTGTGGAAGTCGCCAAGAAGAGAGCGCTGGTTACAGAAACAAGAATACTTAAGAATATAAACAATTTGAGATATGGACTGTTATAACCCGCAACATTAAGAGTAACCTACGAGCGGAATGAACATTTCTTCATCAAGCACACAGAAGCACTTGAATTCGCCCAGAGCATCGTGAATAAGACCGAAGATTGAATAATACTCTACACCCAACATTCACCTGAAGATATCGGACATTGTTACCCTGCAGAGAAGAAATGGAACTTTAAACTATTATACTTAAGAACTGTCCAAAATCTCCAATAAGAATTGGGCAATTAGATTGCTACTGATATATAATATTTACATTTTAGTACTAATTTCTAACAACTATTACTAATCATGAATACTAATCAATACTAATTACTGTTAACTGGATCAACTCTGAATTAATTAAAAGTATGAAATATAAGTATAGTGTGATTCAGGTAATTTATTAATAAAAATTTAGGAAGTTTTTTCTTTGATATTTTTGACTTTACTCTTTAACAATGTATTTAAAAAAAAAAAATTTGCAACTAACATTTCAATTGGAGACTAATAATTATTTCAATTATGGAATATAACTATTGTTTCCCTCCCCCCCATAAATTGTTTTCATTTTAATTGAAACTTTCCTTTTAAGGAAAGTACGGAGCTAGTAATATTTTTTTTTTACCAAAAGCTACGGAAGTCCTTAGATGCTTAGCCACACTAGGGTGGCTATCACTAACTGCACTAATCATAGTTGTAGTTTTCTTCTTTTTCTACTCTTTACACGTTATTAATGCAACTTTTTTAAAATCTTTTCTATCTTATGTTATATTATATTTTGTTTGGAATGGAATTATATATTTTATTTAGGGAGATATGTCCGGATGGAAAACCGACGAGACTTAAAATTCATCTACCTGATGTTTGGGTATAAGGTAGGGTTTAATGTGCTGAGCCATCTGCTCTAACATAGACCACTTTAATCACAAGATGCAAGGCGTTAATAGGAAAATTGGGGGTGAAGGAATTAAATTCTGTAGTTGGAATGTTAAGGGAATTAATGAACCAATCAAGAGAGGTAAAGTATTAGCTCATTTAAAATCACTTAAAGCAGATATATTTCTCCAGGAAACACATCTTAAAAAGGAAGCACAACATAGATTGAAAACAAAATGGATTGCTAAACCGTATCACTCTTCATTCTCACATAAATCTAGAGCGGTTGCAATATTAATTCGTAAAGGTATACCCTTTAAACATATATCAACGATAGAAGATATTGAAGGCAGATATATTGTATTAGTAGGGGAGTTATATTCAAAAAAAGTGACTCTCCTTAATGTGTACGGACCAAATTTTGATAGCCCCCTGTTTTTTAAGAGAATACTTAACATTATCCCGGAATGTACACAATATAACTTAATTATCGGTGGAGACTTAAATTGTACACTGGATGCTTACTTGGATAGATCATCAACTCAAAGAAAATTAAAATCTCAGTCAAGTGAATTTCTAAATTCATATATTAATACTACCAACATTAAGGATGTTTGGAGAATTGAAAATCCATCTGGTCGAGAATACTCATTTTACTCACCAGTACATAAAACCTACTCAAGGATAGACTACTTCTTAGTAGACTCTAAACTTATCCCATTTACCTATAATTCGCAATATCATAATATTATAATATCAGACCATGCTCCACTAACATTTATGATTAAACTAAATGGAATGACCGAGACACAGTCACAATGGAGACTTAACCCCCAAATCTTAAAAGAAAAACTATGTAATGAATATCTCGTAAAACAGATTAATATGTTTTTTGAGGCTAATGATAGCCCTGGAATCTCTGCCTCCCTTCTTTGGGAAACATTTAAAGCATTTGTGCAAGGAGCATTAATCTCTTCGCAATCATTTCTTAACAAAGAGAATAGGGCCAAACAACAGACTTTGGAAATGGAAATAAGGCAATTAGACATAGAAAATGCAATAGCACCATCTATGGCAAAACACAATAAAATTGCAGTACTAAAATATAAGTTAAACAAGATATACTCAGACCAAGTTATAAAACTATATCAACGTACAAAACAATTAAACTTTGAATTTGGTGATAAACCACAAAAACTATACCGCGTCAACTTCGTAAACTGGACGGGGAAAAAACAATTTACAAAATTAGATCAGACAAGGGGAAAATATTAACACTGCCTAAAGATATTAATGATAGATTTTTTACAATACTATCAAAAACTGTACTCATCTAAAACGACAGAACAATCAGCAGGAATGGAAACATTTCTACAGAAATGTAACCTTACAGGTTTAGATCAGAAAGAGAGAGAATCACTAGATGCAGAAATTACGGTAAAAGACATCGAAGAGTCAATTAGATCTTTAAAAAACGGAAAGGCCGCAGGTCCTGATGGTCTAAGCTCTGAATATTATAAAAAAAATTACGATCTGATTTCTCCACGTCTACAGACACTATACAAATACGCTTACACTCAACAGAAACTCCCAGAAACTCTAAATGAATCTACAATCATACTTATACCAAAAACAGATAAGGATCCTGAAGACCCAGGTTCATATAGAGCAATAGCTCTCTTAAATACTAATCAAAAAATATTAACCAAAATCCTATCTCATAGATTGAGCTTAGTGATTAACAAATTAATATACCCCGACCAAACTGGTTTTATTCCAAAACGTTACTCATTTTATAATTTGAGAAGACTATTCAATATTATATATACAAATAGAATTCCTAATGCAGACCTAGCAATTATATCGTTAGATGCTGAAAAAGCATTTGACCAGGTAGAATGGTCATATTTATTTTCGGTAATGGAAAAATTTCAACTAGGAGAGAAGTACTGTACATGGATTAAACTGTTATACTCCAATCCAACAGCTAGAATATTAACAAACCAAATGTTATCAGCTAAATTTAATCTTTCTAGAGGTTGCAGACAAGGATGCTCATTATCCCCACTATTATTTGCTCTTGTAATTGAACCATTAGCAGAAAGCGTTAGAACCCACCCAGGAATACACGGGTACAACACTAGAGATACAAGGAATAAAATTTCCTTATATGCAGATGATGTACTAATATATATCACAAAGCTAGAAATTAGTATTCCAAATCTATTAAATCTAATAACTCAATTTGGCCAGTTCTCAGGATATAGAATTAACTGGAATAAAAGTGAAATCATGCCAATAACAAAATTCAATTTAAATACATTGCAACAATCCCCTTTTAAAATAGTTAAAGATAAACTTAAATATTTAGGAATCTATGTAACTAAGAAATATACCTCTTTATTTAAACTAAATTTTCCATCCTTACTTAATAAATTACACAAGAATATTCAGTACTGGAAAACAATTCCCATTTCAATGCTTGGTAGAATTAATGCTATAAAAATGATCTTCTTACCGCAACTACTGTACCTATTTCAATTAATTCCGATATATATCCCAAAAAACTTTTTCAAAAAAGTCGATTCCATTGTTACAAGCTTTATTTGGGATTATAAGAATCATAGAATAAGTAAAAAACATTTATGTAAGTCAAAGAGCAACGGAGGTTTGGCTTTGCCAAATTTCTTATTTTATTTTTGGGCAGTCCATATTAAAAACATGAATTTCTGGCTGGAAAAAATGGATCAATATCCAGATTGGTTAAGGATGGAAAAGGAAGACTGTTTACCTTTTGAAATTGGTTCGATTATATTTGCTCCCACAAAATTGCATAAAAAAACCTATAAGGAAAACCCTATAATACATAGTGGAATACGAATTTGGAAACAATTAAAAAAAGCTTTAAAACTGAATAATATACCACTATGTCTTCCCATTGTAAATAATCCTTTATTCAAGCCATCCATATTGGATAGAGGTTTTATACAATGGAAAAATTATGGAATTAAAAAGATTGGACATCTTTATAGGGAAGGCATCTTTCTGTCATTTCAAGAGTTACAACAGAATCATGGACTACACTCAAATAATTTTTTCAGATATCTACAAATTAGAGATTATGTTAAATCTAATTCACAAGTATATAGGACTAGGGAACCAGAAATTCTTGATGAATGTTTGAATAAGCATCCTAACACTGAAAAATTAATAGCTTATATTTATAACACCCTCTTAAACAATGAGGTACCACCGATGGAACTATATAGACACACATGGGAAAATGAGTTAGGTCATTCTATAACGAAAGACATTTGGGACGAAAGTTTACAACATATACATCAATGCTCGTTAAATGCCAGACATTCTTTAATACAATTTAAAGTCTTACACAGATGACATTACTCCAAAATAAAACTAAATAGAATCTTCCCACATATTTCTCCTATCTGTGATAAATGCCTGCATCTAGAGGCCAATTTAACACATACTTTTGCAAATTGTATAAAAATTAAAAATTTCTGGATTGATATTTTTGAAATAATTTCTGAAGTTGTTAATACTAAATTGGATCCAGACTCAAAATTAATAATACTTGAGATATCAGAACAAAGTTTAACACTCACAACAAGCCAAAGAAACTTCCTTGACTACAGTATAATAACTGAAAAAAATTAATATTAAAATTTTGGAAAGGTCCTATAACCCCCACAATTAAAATGTGGATTGTGGAAATGTCGGAGACCCTACATCTAGAAAGAATTAGACTTGTCTTAATGGACAAACAAGAACTTTTTGTTAAAATATGGGCTCCATTCATTAACTATTTGAAGGGATAGATGGGCCCAGCACGAAAACCCAACTGAAGCTTGAACTCAGGATTAGATGTAAAATTATATTTCATAACCTACGAACTTATCTCCAATGACGTATTATAAATAACTCATTCCACCTCTTTTTTTTTTGATATTTGTAATGCTTTTTTCTTTCTATCTCTCTTTTTCTATCTATATTAAAAAAACACTAGAAGCAGAATTAATCGACAATTGACAATCTTAATAATGTATGATTGATGTATATGAAAAGTTTTTTTTTCTATTATAATATGTTACTACATTTTATAATATGTTTGCTTCTAATAAAAATATTAATCAAAAAAAAAAAAAAAAAAAGATGGAAAATGAAGATTGTTTGCCTTTTGAAATTGGCTCGATTCTGTTAGCTCCCACAAAACTGAATAAAACAACCTATAGTGAAAATCCTATAATATATAGTGGTATACGAATTTGGAAACAATTAAAAAAGACTTTAAAATTGGATAATTTATCACTCTCTCTCCCCATTGTAAATAATCCTTCATTTAAACCCTCTGTGTTGGATAAACGTTCTATACAATGGAAAAATTCATGGAATTAAAAAGGTGGGACATCTTTATAGAAAAGGTATTTTTCTTTCATTTCAGGAGTTACAACAGAATTATGGACTACATTCAAATAATTTTTTTAGATGTTTACAACTTAGAGATTATGTTAAATCACATACACAAAAATATAGAACTAGAGAGCCAGAGACTCTTGATGAATGTTTGAATAAACATCCTAATACAGATAAATTAATATCTCACATTTATAATATTCTTTAAGAAAGTGAGGTCCCGTCGCTGGAATTATATAGACAAGCATGGGAAAATGAATTAGATCAACCTACAATGAAAGATATTTGGGACGAAAATTAAATAGAATTTTTCCAAATATCTACCCGATCTGTGACAAATGTCAATATTCAGAGGCTAATTTAACTCGTACCTTTGTAAATTGTATAAAAATTAAACATTTCTGGACGGATATTTTAAAAATTATTTCTGAACTTGTTAATATCCAATTGGATCCCGACCCAAAACTAATAATATTAGGAATATCAGAACAAAGCCTAAAACTTACAACAAGCCAAAGATATTTCCTTGATTATAGTATAATTGGGAAAAATTAATATTAAAATTTTGGAAAAACCCAACAATCCCCTCAATCAAAATGTGTATTATGGAGATGTCGGAGATCTTAATTAGACTTGTCTTAATTGACAAACCAGAATTATTTGCTAGAATATGGTCTCCGTTTATTGATTTTCTCAAAGGGTAAATTGGTCCAGCCCGGAGGCCTGACTGAAACCTGAATCCAGGATTAGATGAATAGTTATGATTCGTAATCTACGGACCTATCTCCAAAGCTGTATTATTGGTAATTTATTCTATTTTTTAAATCTTTTTTTCCCTTTCTATCTATAAAAAAAATAACAAATAGAAAGCTGTTAATATGTAATTGATAAACGAGGACCCCAGCTATTTTGATAGCTGAGATCCCAGCTATTAATAATATGTAATTGATAAACAAAATGTGTTTTGATTACGATATGTATATGCTTCTAATAAAAATATTATACAAAAAAAAAAGAAATTTCGAAAGTGCACTGAAAATTGGGCGTCTAGGCCAGGTGAGGTGGCTGATCTTGACCGCATCGGGACTTCTGGACTCTGGAACTCCTGTCCAGGCAGATCCGTTCCCAAAGCCGACTTCGAATGCTGGCTTTGTAGGCCGGTATCGCCCCCTGAGGCAGTGACCTCTGTTCGTCCGACAAAACGGATAATACGGCAAGGTACTGGAACCAAGGGTGCTAGAAAATTAATGGTGGACCTGTACTAGATAGAAAGTAGTCCCATAGAATCTCCACTCCATTGCCTTTACTTCCCTCCACCCACGAATTAATCTCAAAGCAGATGAAATCATTAAAATGTTATCGTCGCGATTTCATTCCATTTTTTGGGGGGGGTTTCACTCCACCTCCTTTCCACAATTAGATGGTCTGTGAACAACCTCTTTTTATGTGGTACATTTTTAATTGACATATATAATTTCCTGCCTCACATAGCAGTGTTTATTTTTTTTGCTACTTTTCTGCTCCCTCTAATGAGATCAGCCAGCAAATATTTTATTCCCAATCCTGATTTTTCTGCAGCCAGATGACAGTAATCCCACCAAATCAACTCCTAGTAATATATTATTCCTTCCTGTTCCTCCTGTTTTATTAAAGTCACTTTGTACATTGCAGTAGGCAGACTTTAACTCAATTTTTATGAGTAGTTCCTCTTGGAAATTGGTTTGGTTAGTTGTTGGCAGATTAAAAAGAGTTGCATGATAGACCCATGCCATCTTGGGTCCCGCTGAAATGACCATATGTCGGCTCCTGACATTGTACATCTGATGCCAAATACTTATTGCAATTTATCTGTCGTGGGTCCAATTGCTGCACTGTGATGTTCATTCATCTACCAGCAGTTTGCAATGTAGGAGTCAGATCAGGGCTTCAGCCCTATGCCAGGGTAACCAGGACACCAACTAAGGCTGCCACAGTTTGCAAGAGGTGATGTACATCTGGCCCACAGTAGGGCACATCCTGAGCAATGGAATGATTAAATATCAAGGCTTCACAAGATACCATAAGATGGGTTGACAGCATCACTAGATATTATTCATTTATACTACGATGAACTAATACACAATCACATGCACACACGCACATGCACACACACTCTCACACGCAAAACCCTATACTAAAGTCTCCCGTGGTCTGTCTCACTTTCTCTTTTTCAGAGAGCCACTACTTGACATTGAAATTTACATTCTTTTGTTACATTGTATTCTAGACCATGGCCAATAAAGATCACATGGAGGCCACCAGAATGGTTGAAGCCCCATTTGTGTTCATTATCTTGAGGAAACTATCCTCCTCCTCCTAGGCAAAGGGCCACTGAGACCCAATCAAAATGATGAGGCTGCCAGAGATGTACAAGACATGCATGCCTAACCTCCTCATCGATCGCAACTGTATATGAATGATCTGTTCAGAGAAACATTTTGCGGATTATGCATTGGTCCATTCCTTCATTTGAACCTCGGACCCTCCTTATATGTGCAGCTCATATTGTTTTGCTCTTTGCACCTCTTTGTAGGAGAGGTCACGGCATCACAACAAAGGAAGATCAGGAGGGGGGAAAAAAGCAGCCGGAAGGAGAGCAGGTTGCGGAGAATGATGGAAACAATCACAATGCGCTATTTTACCCTACAAGGCAACACATTACTTCAGATCATGGTAGTATAGGGACGATCACAGCACGTTCGAAGGATGCATCCATGTGGAGAGGCATCAGGCTGCAGGCTGGCAGGAGACAAAGATAACCTGGTGTGAGAACAATCCAGAGAAGGAGTGGAGTGTCCCCATCTACATCGCCCAAGAGGACTCACATAAAGACTACAAGTGGGATGTATGGGGTTGAAGGATAATTGGCTGCCACAAATTACCTTCCAGGTCTGGGGCAATGTGGGAGAAGACAATGCAAGTAGGGTCAATTGGAGTGCAGACACAAACAATGGGCTGAAAGACTGCTGTGCGACTCTTGGAGTTCTACCTTTCTTAGGGTGGCCCTGTGGAGCAACTGATAGATTTGCTGCCTCAGAGCACTGGTGCTCAAACTCCATGTGCTGCCGTGAGGAGTTTGCTTGTTCATAAAGTCATAAGTAATAGGAGTAGAATTAGGCCATTTGGCCTATCAAGTCTATTCCACCATTCACTCGTGGCTGATCTATTTCTCCCTCCTAACCCCATTCTCCTGCCTCCCCCCCATAACCTCTGACTCCCGCACTACTCAAGAATCTATCTCTGCCTTAAAAATATCCACTGACTTGACCTCCACAGCCTTCTGTGGCAAAGAAGTTCACAGATTCATCACCCTCTGACTAAAGAAATTTCTCCTCATCTCCTTCCTAAAAGAATGTTTTCCCTGTGAGCATGTGCCTTTTTTCCAGGTGCTCCAATTTTCATCCTCCATGCTAGACGACTGGTATGTTAATGGGCCGCTGTAAATTGCTAGTGCTAGATATGTGGTAATGACTTGAGGCAGAGGTGGGTTGGTGGGATGGGCGGTGGATGGATCCTCCTGATGGTTGGGAGGAGAAAATAAGATGAAGCGTAAGCATGTGCTCGATCCCAGCACAAATTCAGTGGGCCAAGGGTCTGCTTCCATGCTTTATCGTGTTGTGCTCAGAAGAGGGTTTTTTTAATTAGAGGGCCAGTATGATTCAGAACAACAGACAACCAACCATGTCATCTCTGGGTGCCCACTCTACCACCCACCAAATGGAGCTCAGGGCAGACATTGACACAGAGACAACAACCTGGCTGCTCAACACCCGGCTTGAGATCTAACTATTCCTTTGGTTTATGTTTCATTCGCAAGAAGAAGATTCACCCAATTATAGCTGGCATGCTCTAGATAAGTGGCATAGTGGTGCAGCATTTAGTGCCGGTGCCACACAGATGCCATGACCCTGGTTTAGTCCTAACCTTCACACTGTCCGTTGAGACATTACACGATGTCCGAGTGACCACGTGGGCTTCCCTTCAGTGCTCAGTGCTCTGCTTTTCTTCCACACCCAAATGCGAGATACAGCTGGTAGATTAATTGGTTACTGTTAATTATCCCTCACATAGGTGGTTCATAAAATAATCAAGGTGATGTCCTTTAGACTTTAGAGATATGGCGCGGAAACAGGCCCTTCGGCCCACCGAGTCCATGCCGACCAGCGATCATTCCATACACTAAATCTAACCTACACACTCGGGACAAGTTACAATTTTGTCAAAGCCAATTACTCTACAAACCTGTATGTCTTTGGGCTGCGGGAGGAAACCGGAGCACATGGAGAAAACCCACACGGTCACAGGAGAACGTGTAAACTCCATACAGACATAACCCATAGTCAGGATTGAACCCTGGTCTCTGGCGCTGTCAGGCAGCAGCTCTACTGCGGCGCCACTGTGCCGCCCTTTGTCTGCAGCCCTTTGAGCTGTCGGGGAGAATGGGTTGCAGTGAAATAAGTAGGGGAATAGGTTTGCCCTGAGAGGGGCAGAGACTCAATGGGGTGAATATTATGAGAAAATATGGAATGCGGTCAGGTCCGTCTGACCGAATGCTGGTGATAACGGTGGGAGGTGTCCGACCCTTGCATCTCACAGAAAGTTGTGCAGAGCAAGGAGAAGACCACGCTCGCTCTGGAGATGAAACACCCTTCTGTGCAAGGACTGGCAATCAGCCAGTCACATAGTCGACCCTGAGTCAGGACGGAGCCTACCTTTGTCTCATCACAGCTTTACAGAGATCCATGTTGTCATCCAGGAACTGGTTGCTGCTCTTCAGGAACTTCTAGTTCTAATCTAGTTCATTGTCATGTGTACTGAGGTATAGTGAGAAAGCATTTGTTACGTGAGTATTATATTAAAGTTCTTTTAATTTAGCATCCAATGCCCACCAAGACCACTCCCTCCGCAACTCCTTGGTTCACTCATCGCTTCCCACTCAACCTGCCCACTCCCCGGTGCTTCCGGTTCTTTCCACTACAACTGCAGGAGATATAACACCTGTCCCTACACCTCCTCCTTTACCTCCATCCAGGGATCACAGCGACCGTTCCAGATGAGATAGAGGTTCACAAGCACCTCTTCAATGCTCCTGATGTGGGCTTATATATATATATATATATATATATATATATATATACACTGAGCACAAGTGTTCGGTGAAATGGTTGCCCAGTCTATGTTTGATCTCATCTATATATATTTATATTTATATTTATATAAATATAAATATAAAGATAAATATATATATATAGATGAGATCAAACATAGACTGGGCAACCATTTCACCGAACACTTGTGCTCATTGTGCCATTCACATAACATTGTTTCTGAGCTGGGCCTCCTCCATTGCCATCTTGAGACTACATACAAACTGGACGAACAGCATCTCACATTTTGCTTGGCTAGCTTACAACCCAACGGTAGGAATATTGAATTCTCCAAATTTAAGTAATAACCCCATCACACCCCCTTCTCCCTTTCCCGTGCTCCCTCCTCCCACCTCATTGCTCACCCTTCACTACTCCCCCACCCTGAAGCTTTCCACCTATGTCCCTCCCTTCACATTTCACTCCTCTCCTTGTCTGGTACCCTTACGAGTCTGGAAATTACGGGGGGGGGGGGGGGGGGGGGGGGGGGGGAATTATGAGAGATACCAAAATGTGGATAGGAAGAAATATTTCCCCATAGTAGTCATCTAAAATCAGGGGCATGGGTTTACAAAAAGTGTAGGAGATTTTGCAGGGATCTGAGGAATAATTTTCTTTCACCCAGCGAGAGGTTGGAATGTAGAGGTTTCTAGAGAGTGCACTGTGGTAGAGGAAGACACTCTCATATTTAAGATGTATCTTGAAAAGCACTTGAATTACCAAAGCACAGGAGGTTACAAGCCAAGTGTTGGAAAATAGGATTAGCATGGAAAGGCATACTGTAGTCAGCATGGACATGTTGATTATAGTAAAATCTACTATTTAAAAAAAATCATGCTACCAACTATTAAGTCTGAATAATCAATATACAGTACAAAAAGAAGAAGATCACTTACTGGACCTTGTGTAATCTCCTGATAAGCTTTCATTCCAAAAATATATTTTAATCATTACCGTTTGCTTCTTAACACTAGCCGAGCCAAATTAGGGTCCAATTTTCCACCATCTCTTAGATCATGTGAGGTTTTACATTTTCATGAACATTATGCAAACATTTATCATGCTAAAATTTATATAAACCACATTGGCCCTTCTTGTTATCTTCTCAAAAAAAAATCCGTAGGTTGGTCAGTCAGAAATGTCCTTCTACAGCCTTTACTGACTAATGGTTAATCTGTGCCTGTTAAATTAATGTTTGTTCTGGCTTGTATTTTGCTCATTTTATTCCTTCCTCCCTTTTTAAACAACAGCACATCATTTGGAGTCTGCTTCTGTGATGCCACTCCCACATACCATATCTTGGAGTTTACTCACTAGCTTTGTGATCTAGCTTGCCGTCTACACTATCAGGCCCACCTTAATTGTATGAATGTTCTGCTTCAGGGCAAGAAACAACTTGTTTCTGACCTCACTGAGAAAGTCATGTTGTTTCAGACTAATCTGAAACTTTTCCAAAGACAACTGCATTCTATATAGTCATATTTCCACCTGCCATCAGATGTTTTCTCTAACAAAATAGGGAAATTTCTGTATCCATTTGGACAACAATACTCAAAACTTAGTTGAGAGATATTGGAAAACTCAAATTCTTTGCTGAACCATTTGCAGTCACCTCGGGGGCAGGGAATCTTAATTTTTCCTCTAGATTATTCATGTAAAATGTTTTGATTTGCTTTACAGCAAATATTGCAAAGAAGTCTGCTTAAATTCTTCCATTGTCCTGATCTTTAAAAGTTTCTGAAAATACAAAAAAGAAACACGTGGAGGGTGAAGTTCGTAGGTATCACAAGCCCACCTCTAAGACAGAAGATCCCAAGAACAGACAAGCACAGTGTGTTCAAGCATCTTATAGGAATAGAATCATAGCATCATACATCACGGAAACAGGCCCCTGGGCCCAACTCGTCCATGCCAACAATGATGCCTCATCCAAGCTAGTACCATTTGCCCATGTGTGGCCCACATCCTTCAAACTTTTCATATCCATGTACCTGTCCAAGTACCTTAATGGCATGAGATGATATGAGGAGCTGACCCAAAGGAGGAAATGTGGTCTGGGGCAGAACAGCCATGATCATATTGGCTGCTGAGGCCAGACGGTCAATTATTGCTTCTATTTTCTTGTGTTCTTATTCTTAAATAGACAGACTGTTATTCTGAAAACAAGCTTTCTAATAGTAAATGCCTCCAGAGGGAGAAACAATCTTGCACTAATTATCTTGTTAAGATCCATCAGGTCAGCTATATATCAGAAAAAAACCCATCTTTACTTTGTTTTCATAGAAAGCACACAAATCCTGCAAAATATATTAGAGAATCAGAAAAAGGATATTTTAGGAACCAAAATCAATCAATCAAATTAATAATACCAGAGAGGTGGGTAAGATTGAAAGATGATGAAAACCAAGAACCTGATGATCTATATCCCGAAGATTTGAAAGTGAATTCACTGGCTAACATCATGGATTCTAGAACTGATCCTGTGGATTGGAGAGTAGCAAATATAACTCCAATATTTAATTAAGGAGGGAAAGAGAAAACAAGGAACTACCGACTTGTTAGCCTAACATCGGTTAACCGAAAAATGCTGGAATACATATTGAAGGATGTAATAACAAAAAGGAACAATAGAATTGAGCAGCAAACAATAAACGGCTGAAGGAACTCACGTTGCATCTGTGGAGAGAAATGGACAGATGGTATTTCAGGTTGGGACATCCTCAAGCTTGGATTGTTTCTTTGCAATGTCAGAGGTTGAGGGGAGACTTGATGGAAGTATATAAAATTATGAGAGGCACAATTAAGGTGGATGGCAGATAATGTCAGAGGCTTTTCCAGGGGTGTAAATGTCAAAGACTAGAGGGCATAGTTTTAAGGTGAGAGGAGCAAAGTTTAAAGGAGATGTGGGGGAGACAAATTATTTACACAGAGGGTGGCGGATGCCTGGAAGACACTGCTAGGGATGGTGATGGAGGCAGACACAGTAGTAGAATTTAAAAGGCACATGGATATGCAGAGAATGGAGGAACGTGTATCACGTGCAGGCAGAGGAGATTAGTTTATCATCATATCTTGTTCAGCACAGAGATTACAGACCTGTTCTTGTGCTGTACTGTTCTATGTTCACCACTTAGACTCTTCTTCAGATTACTGCTGAATTGCTCCAGCAGTTTGTTTTAACTTCAAGATTCCAGCATTTGCAGTCCCTTGTGAATTGGGAAGCACCAACATGGGTTCATGAAGGAAAATTGTGTTTGTCAAAGCTGTTGGATAGGACTAATTGAATAGATAATGGTGGGGGGGGGGGGTGCGTGGGGGGGGGGGGGGGGGCAAGAAGTGAATGTTATGCATTTGGATTGTGTGAATGTTGTGCATTTGGAAGGCTTTTGATGTGGTCCTGTACAGGAAATTATTTAATAAGGTTAGTGCATGTGGAATTATTGGGAATGTACAAATATACAGTAGATTTTGAATGTGTTATTGGACAGAAAGCAAATAATGGGAATAAACAGATCCTTCTTGGGTGTGTAGGGGCCCTCGCTATTTACAGGCTACATCAATAATTTGCCCGAGGGAATGATGAAACATAATTTTTCCAATTTTGCTAATGATACTAAATCTGGATTATGAATGTGAAAGGGCATGTATAGGCTTCAAAGGGATCTGGACAAACTGAGTGAAGGAGGAAAGAACATGACAAATGGAATATAATGTGTAAATATGTGTGGTCATCCACTTTGGTGTACCAGACAGAAAGACTGAATATTTAAGATAGACACAACGTGTTGGAGTAACTCAGTGGATCAGGCAGCATCTCTAGAGAAAAAGGATGGATAATATTGCCTGACCTGCTTACTCCAATACTTTGTGTCTATCTTAGGTATAAACCAGCATCTGCAGTTCATTGCTTCTACAAGACTGAGTATTTATTCAACAGTAAGGGATTAGGCAGTGTTGATGTTCAAAGGGTTCTGGGTATACATGTCACCAAAGGCCACCGTGCAAGTAGGGCAAGTGATTTGGAGACATTTTAGCTTTTATTAAAAGTGTTTGATTAGAAGATAGGCAGATGTAATGCAATTGTATTGGGTCTTAGTGAGTCAGCATCTGGAGGATGTACAGTTTTGTCTCCTTATCTAATTTATATAGAGTGCAGAGAATATTCACTAAACCGGTTCCAGTGACGGCAGATTTGCCATAAGAGGAGAGATTGAATAATGTATTTTTAGAATCTAGGAGAATGTGGAGATCTGAATACTTGCACAATTTTCAAGAGCCGGATGGAGGAAGGATATTTCCCCTGACTGAAAAGTTGAAGATCAGGGGCCACACATTAAGATTAAAGGCTAGGTTATTTGGGACAAAGATGAAGAGAAATTTCATCAATCAAAAGGGTGGTGCACCTTTTGGAATTCTCTAACCCACATGGTTCAGTCATTGCATTCATTCAAAGATGAGTTAAAAAGATTTTCACACATTCACTAGTTCTGGGAAATAGCTCTGAGGTATAGTGACCCTGACTGAGGGCAAAGGGAATTTGGCGGGTTTGTGAAGTGTTCCACTCAGTGTGAATCAACCGGCCCTGTGACACCGTTTTGATTTCCCCACACCACAACGGATAGTGTTGCTGCCCGGGGTTCATTCCCGACTACGGGTGCTGTCTGTACGGAATTTGTATGTTCTCCCCGTGACCGCATGTTTTTTTTCCGAGATCTTCGGTTTCCTCCCACACTCTCGGATAGAGATGGCGAGGGTGTTTCCACTAGTGGGAGAGTCTAGGACTAGAGGTCATAGCCTCAGAATTAAAGGATGTTCTTTTAGGAAGGAGATGGAGGAATTTATTTAGTCAAAGGGTGGTGAATCTGTGGAATTCTTTGCCACTGAAGGCTGTGGAGGCAAAGTCAGTGTATATATTTAAGGCAGAGATAGATATAATCTTGATTAGTACGGGTGTCAGAGGTTATGGGGAGAAGTAAGGACAGTGGGGTTAGGAGGGAGAGATACAGTAGATCAGCCATAAATGAATGGCTGACTAGACTTAATTGGTCGAATCACATAATTCTACTCCTATCACTTATGATCTTATGATTTTACTCCAAAGACGTACAGGTATGTTGGTTGATTGGCTTGTTGTATGTGTATATTGTCCCTCGTGTGTGTAGGATAGTGTTAATGTGCGGGGTGATCGCCGATCAGTGCTCACTCGGTGGCAGAAGGGCCTGTTTCCGTGCTGTATCTCTAAACTAAACTAAGTAGACTCAGTGGCCATGGACTTGCGGACGGAGTGACAGGCCGCCAGGCAGCACCTCAGTCCATAGCCACTCCCTTTTGTCCTTTGGAAGAAGAGTGGAACATCTTGTGGAATGGGGGAGCAGACACCAAAGGCCGACGCCTTAATCTGTTTCTTACGTTCTTATCACCTCTCTCTTTTTAAAACTGCAATGAGTATGAGCCCAACTTGCTCAATATTTGGTTATACAAAAATTTCATTACCGCCAGGAATCGTTCTAGCAAACCTTTTCTGAACTGCCTCCAATGCAAATATATCCCTCATTAAATAAGGAGAACAAAGTTGTGCACAATACTCCAGGTGTGGTCTCAGGTGTAACAAAGGACAAACTTTCAATGCCCTTGCTAATTACTTACTGCTAATGATTGCTGACTCTGCCGGTTTCATTTAAGAGGAGTCCAGATGCCTCTGCACAGAAGCATTCTGTAGTCTCCTGTTAAATTTAATACTCCATCTGCAGACAATACAGCTTCACCCCTCTATATATTTTGTGTTATCAACCAATTTGGAGCCAATACATTGATTACTTTATCAAAGTCATGAACATTGAAACATAGAAAATAGGTGCAGGAGTAGGCAATTCGGCCCTTCGAGCTAGCACCACCATTCCATACGATCATGGCTGATCATCCAAAATTAGTACCCCATTCCTGCTTTCTCCCCATATCCCTTGATTCTGTTAGCCCTAAGAGCTATATCTAACTCTCGAAAAGATCCAGTGAATTGTTCTCCACTGCCTTCTGTGGCAGAGAATTCCACAGATTCACAACTCACAACTCTCTGGGTGGGGTGAAGGGTGATATTGGAAATAGTTGAGGCCCCAGAACCAATCCTCGTGGCACCACACTAGTTATTACTTGCCAATCTGCAAATGGCCTTCTTAACCAAACATTATTTTTTGTCAGTTAGCTAATGGTCTATGACAATGTGTTATCTGTGCAATATCTTACTGAAAGCCGCTTGGAAATCCAAATATGCTTCACTTTCTGGTCCTTATGTTTCCACCCAGAAAACCGCTTCCTCAAAGAACTCTAATGAATTTGTCAAACAAGATTTCACCATCATGAAGATAGACACAAAAAGCTGGAGTAACTCAGCGGGTCAGGCAGCATCTCCGGAGAAAAAGAATAGGTGACGTTTTGGGTTGAGACCCTTCTTCAGACTGAGAGTCAGGGGAAAGGGAAATGAGAGATAGAATCGGTGATGCAGAGAGATATGATTGAAAGATATGCAAAAAAGTAACCGTGATAAAGGAAACGGGCCATTGTTACCTGTTTGCTAGGTGAAAACGAGAAGCTGGTGCGACTTGGGTGAGGGAGAGATGGAGAGAGGGAATGCAGGGGTTACTTGAAGTTAGAGAAATCAATAGTCATCATGAAACCTTGCTGCCTCTGCCCTGATTATTGTCACAATTGTCTAAATATCCTCCTGGTACATCCTTCGTAAAGGATCCAATGATTATCCCAATGATTGGTTTTTTTCCATCATCTTTTCTTGGATGGATGTTCCAATCAGTTTGGACCTTTCTAGAATCTATGGAATGTTGAAAGACAACACCCAATACATCCAATATCTCCATACTCATTCCTTGAAGGCATCATGTTCAAGGATACTTTTTTTGACTTGAATTCCACTAATTTGCTTGGAAGAATTTCTCCAAAGGTTATGATTGTTTTAATATCCTCCACCCCCATTTTTCTCATGTATTTTCCAGTATTATTAGGATGTTTTTAATTTTCTGTCACAAGGATATTTGTTCAAAGTCTGCCACTTCCTTCACCTCCCTTTTTACTGTGTATTTTCTAGTATTATTGGGATCTTATTTGCTATTGTTAATTCCTCTAATTTTATCCTTTAGAATTCCAACATTAGCTTCAGTTATTCTCTTTTTGTGCACTTGTAGAAGCTCTTAACTGTCTGTTATTATAGAATATAGAACAGTACTGAACAGGAACACGATGCAAAGACAAACTCTCATCTTCCTGCACAGGATCCATATCCCTCCATTCTCTGCATAACAATGTGCCTGTCTACAAGCCTCTTAAATGTTACTATCAAATCTGCCTCCACCACTACCCCTGGCACTGCATTCCAGGCATCCACCGCCCTCTGTGTAAAAAAACTTGCTTGCACATCTTTTTAAAACTTTGCCCCACTCATCTTTGACAGTTCCACCCTTGGAAAAAGGTTCTGACTATCTACCCTATTGGTGCCTCGTATCATTTTAGATACGTCAATATTTCTTGATTGCTTACTTGAATAATTTATTTTCACTTTGCTTTTCCTTAGTCATCCTTTTGCTGATTTTTAAAACTTCCCAAATGCATTCTAAGGGTGGCACTGTGGTGCACCGGTAGAGATGCTGCCTTACAGTACTAGAGACCTGGGTTCGATCCTGATTGCGGGAGTTGTCTGTATGGGGTTTGCACGTTCTCCCTGTGACCGTGTGGACTTTCTTCGGGTGCGCCGGTTTCCTCTCACACCACAAAGATGTGCAGGTTTGTAGGTTAATTGGCTTCTGTAAATTGTCCCTAATGTGTAGGATAGAACTAGTATATGGGTGATCGCTTGTCGGTCCGGACTAAGGTGCAACACAGTGGCACAGCAGTAGAGTGCTGCCTTACAGCGCCAGAGATCCAGGTTTGATCCTGCCTATGGAAGAAGCTGTCTGTATACAGTTTGTACATTCTCTATGTGACTGTGTGGGATTTCTCCGGGAGCTCCGGTTTCCTCCCACATTCGAAAGAGTACAGGTTTGTTAGTTAATTTGCTTCGGTAAGAATTCTAAATTGTTGCTTGTGTGCAGGATACTGCTAGTGTACAGGGATTGCTGGTTGGCGAGGACTCGGTGGGCTGAAGGGCCTGTTTCTGTATCTCTAATCTAAACTAAACTACACTAATCTTCTGGGTCACTACTAATGTGTAGATTTAGGTTTAGGTTCGAACCACCAATCCCTCAATACTCCCTGGGGCCCAGGTTTCAATGTTCTCCTGAACCTTACTAAATTAGGTTTAGATTTAGGTTTATTAATGTCATGTGTACCGAGGTATAGTGAATAGCTTTTTTGCGTCCGATCCAGTCAAATCAGTTAATACAATCATAATGCAATACATAAATACAATCAAACCAAGCTCATATACCATCGGAAGAGCAAAGGGAAAGAAACAGAGTGCAGAATAAAGTTGTCAGCATGCTCAGAATATTGTCTTTCTTTCAATATTGGACACTATCCTAAAATTCCATAATTAGTCACAGATGGGTCATTGTCTTTATGTCTCAATAGAGTATATCTTTGTTGAAAATTACAAAGGATTTGCTGCAATGAACTTCAATGCATGTCTGCTGTCTTATTTCTTAATTGATTTCCCAGGCCACTGATGCCAACTCTGTGATCATGCCTTTGTCTATGCCATTATTCAAGTTAAAAATACCTGGTCCAAACCTAAATTTCTCCTTTTCAAAGTTGACTATGAAATTCCAGCATGCAAAATCACTCTTCCTCAGAGGATCCTTTTCTTTGAGATAAATAATAAATCCAGTCTCATTACATATGACCAACTTTCTTAGTTCTGCAATATATTGTTCGAAAAATGTATTCTGAATATTTTATCTGAACTTGTTATCAAGGTTACTTCAGCTAACTTGGTTTGTCCAATCTAGAGAGTCATAGAATGATACAGCATGGAAACAGGCCCTTTGTCCCAACTTGCCCACACCAGCCAACATGTCCCAGCTACACTAGTCCCACCTGTCCACGTTTGGTCCATATCCCTCCAAACCTGTCCTATCCATGTAACTAACTGCTTCTTAAGCGTTGGGATAGTCCCTGCCTCAACTACCTCCTCTGGCAGCTTATTCCATACACCCACCACCCTTTGTGTTAACAAGTTACTCCTCAGACTCCTATTAAATTGTTTCCCCTTCACTTTAAGCCTATGCCCTCTGATCCTCGATTCATCTACTCTGGGCAAGAGACTCTGTGCATCTACCCGATCTATTCCTCTCATGATTTTATACACTATATGACAATTACAGTAAAATTCCTCCCACGTTCATGCTATTTATTGATTTATACTCTGTCCTATTCAGTAACTATATTAATGGGACCTGCAGACCGCTTCCATAAGTGACTTATTTTTGTTTATATTTACCTCCACATTTCATCATCTAGATCATTTATACATCCTTTAATAATGGAGCTATCTGACTTTTGTTTCGCTTTCTACCTATCCTGAAATGTTAGGTAAGGGACAAGAGACTGCAGATGCTGGAACCTTGGGCAACAAAAAAACAATCTGCTCCAGAAACACAGCGGATCGGGCAGCATCTGGGGAGGGAGATGAATAGTCGATATTTCGGGTTGAGATCCTTCCTCTGCACTGACCAGCTGAGTTCCTCCAGCAGATTTTAAAAATATATATATTAAGTACTCTGCAATTTTCAGGTCCAAGCCTCATCACCTAGTAACCAAGTCCCTTTCTCAGATCACACTGTTTCATACAGTTTGCAGACACAAGGAACAGCAGTTGAATTCTGTGTATATAAACAAAGAGCCTCTGATTTCAGATTTTTCCTATCTTTTTATACTCTGATTCTATTTGGAGGGATGTACTCCAAATTGGAGATCACCTCTCAATTCCTTTCACTTTGGTTATCATCCTTTTCACATGGCATTTTCATCCTTGCATGGCCCTTTCCACTTAATGTTCTTCCCCTTGCCTGAACCTTCCCCTGAAAACAGTTCAAGAATCAATTCAGAGGATGCATAGATTCTGCCTCAAAGATTCAAATGAGGACATTCACAGGCCAGGCTACAAAAAGAGGCATTTGGGATCTTGTTAGAAAGAATGTACTTAATAGCAAGTAGGATGGAAGAGCATGGGGCAGCCCTGTAGATCAGCACACATATAGAAACAGCCATGGTACACTCTTTACTAGCTAACATCGCAGCATGCATTAAGTCACTCACATTGGCTTACCACTACTTGTGCTTCAGTGGATCATCAGATAGCTGCCAAATTGGCTCTAGACACCACTGTTCAGAGGGGGTTGCATGGTATCAAAAGAAGTACAGCAATCTACTCTGGTCAAGTCAACAGAAGGCATTCCTCAAGACCTTGGAGAGGCACAGCTATGTAGGTTAAGCCCAAAAACAGGATTTCAGCTGCTGATGAGGAAAAAGCTTTTCCAGATATTCACTTAATGTGTGGTGTGGTGGCAATGTGGCACAGCGGTAGAGTTGCTGCCTTCCAGAACCAGAGACCCGGGCTCGATCCTGACTACGGGTGCTGTCTGTACAGAGTTTCTTCCCACATTCCAAAGAAATACAGGTTTGTAGATTGATTGGCTTGTGTAAATTGTCCCTAGTGTGTTGGACAGAACTAGCGTACGGGTGATCACTGGTTGGCGAAGACTTAATGGGCTAAACTAAACTAATCTAAAATTAAATTAAGAAGGGGGGAGGGGTCACCTCCTATGGTATATTGATGATTCTATTAATGAAACAGAGATACAATCTCCTCAGGAAGTCATTTTTAAAAATCATCACCAATCACTCTCCACCCCACCCTTCCATCACTCATTTTCCTCTCAGTCTCAGCAACCAGTCCCTCTGCTCTAAATTCTGGAAGATGAAGTCCTTATTAACCAGCACATCTGCACTCCTTCCATGAGACAATGAACTGCAGATGCTGGATTCTTGAGTGAAATGCAATGTGCTGAAGTAACTCAGGCAAGATCTGTGGAGGGAACAGACAGGTAAGGTTTCGGGTAGGTTCTGAAGAAAACTCCTGACCCGAAATGTCTCCTGTCTATTCCCTCCACAGATGCTGCATGACCCACTGAGTTACTCCTGCACTTTGTGTTTTACATCCCTTCCACGCCTGGCATGTATGACCTGAGAGATATACATTTCGGGAGCAGAATGGAGTCTGGACTGGAAGATACCAAGTACATGATTACGCATCAGCAACTGTTGATGGCACATAAGGAGGAAGGCATTGTCATCAATGGAGGAAGAAGCGAAGAATGTGTTACTCAGTGTTATTCATTAAAAAGACAATGGTTTCTGAGCTGGAGATGTAGACCAGCCACATGAGCAGCACACTGGAGGATACAGGTCCATATTGCAATTCCCCAGACTTATCCATTGCATGTCTCAGTGGCAGACACTCCAAGGGAACACATTGCTTTCCACACAGATGCTCGAGGTCGCTAACATAGATTCCACAGGTGCCTGTGCAGAGACATTTCTCACAGTCTTAATAAACTGAGTGATCGATAGGGGAAAACATTGTAATGGTAGTTTATGATCGATACACAATCACTGACTATTTCCACTTTTCAACTGAAAGGTGGTGGAGACTTTTATCCTTTGCTACAAATGATATTGGAAAGTCAGTGGGTGGCGTTCCTGGAAAGAGATTCATAATTACCAGGTCCAAATATTATTACATCCTTATAACACAAACAGAAATGGAGATTTGCATCTGAGATTTCCCAATTAGATACACAGTTTACTACATTATATGTATTATTACTGATTATGTTTGTGGTTTGCTTTAGAGATAGTGCAGATACAGGCGCTTCGGCCCACCGAGGCCGCGATGACCAGCGATCACCCCGTACACTAGCACTATCCTACGCACTAGAATTTTACCAAAGCCAGTTAATTTACAAACCTGTCTTTGGATTGTGGGAGGAAACTGGAGCACCCGAAGAAAAACCATGCGGTCACGGGGAGAAGGTACAAACTCCGTACAGACAGCACCCGTAGTCAGGTTCGAACCTGGGTCTCTGGCGCTATAAGGCAGTAACTCTACCGCTGCGCCGCTGAGCCGCGCTCAACACTTTGTCAAAGTATTTTTAGCAAATATGCTTTTGGCATGGATGTGCAATGAATAAGAAGTTGGGTTGGACGAGAACATAATGTTGGGGCTGGATCTGTGTCATTTTGAGATTATAAGAAATAAAGACAGGGGGAAGCCATTCACCTCTTTGAGTTTGCTCCAACATGTTATGGCTGATGGAGACAGAGACTATTGATGCTGGTCTTGAGCAAAAGAACAAAGTGTGGGAGGAACTCAGCGGATCAGTCGGCATTTGTGGAAGGAAATGGACTGTTCAAAGAGCATTTCATGGAAGTTGTTTAAATGTGAGGGTTTATAGGATTTAATCTTCCAGATTTGAGAGCAGAGGGACAGAGCGCTGGGACTGAAAGGGAATTGGGGGATAATTCAAGTGGTAGGGAGGAGAATGATTGGTGATGATTGCTGGAGAAGGTCCACTTCTCTCCACAGATGCTGCCTCCTGACCTACAGAGATCAGAGCTTCATGACCTCAGTCAGTAACTCTTAATTCCTCCACCTCACTCAGCTCTGAATACATAAAAGGGTACGGCCTCCACGGCCTTTTGAGGCAAGGAATTGTAAACATTCATCATCCTTTGAGAGAAGTAATGTTTCCTTTTCTCAGTTTGCAATGGACATTCTCATACTCATAGAGTCTTTACCCGCTGGACCTAAGCAGAAACATCTTCCCAGCACTTACTCTGGCAAGCTTCCTAAGGATGCGATATTTCTCAAGAAGATTGTTTCTCATGGTTCTGAAAATTACTTACTACAGACTTAATCTCCTCAACCTTCCCTCATAATTCAATCCCTCCATGCCCAGGGTCAACCCAATGAATCTTCACTCAACAGCCTCCAATGGTAAAGGTAGTGGAGTCAGAGGATATGGGGAGAAGGCAGGAACGGTGGTACTGATTGTGGATGATCAGCCATGATCACATTGAATGGCGGTTGTGGATCGAAGGGCCGACTCCTGCACCTATTGTCTATTTGCTATGGTCTATTGTAATAATTACTAGACTAAGTGGGACCCGTTGGGTCCCATGTTCACACGGGAGGGCTGGACCTCCGACGCAATATTCCATCTCTCCACCAATTCCAATATTGGTGGCCAGTGGGGGGGGGGGCTTTCTGGAGCACTGGTATGGGTGTTGTTGACTGCAGGGACTACTGGTCTCCAGAGGGCTAGTATGGACATTGTGGGCCAAATGGATTCTTGGGGTGGCAGCTCAGTCCCTCAAGCCTGATGTGCTGGCAGCTCACTCATGGCTGGTGGGCTGGCAGTTGACTCACGGCTATTCCTTGAAATTCCATTTCAAGCAGAGTGCAAGGCCACCAAATTCAAATCCATTTTCCTACCATTTCAAGCAGGGTGCAAGGCCATCAAATTCAAGTGCAGTTTCTTACCTCTTCGAGCAGGGTGCAAGGCCACAAAATTCAAGTGCAGTTTCATACCACTTCAAGCAGGGTGCAAGGCCACCCAATTCAGGTGCAGTTTTCTACCACTTCAAGCAGGGTGCAAGGCCACCGAATTCAAGTGCAGTTTCTAACCACTTCAAGCAGGGTGCAAAGCCACCAAATTCAAGTGCAGTTTCATACCACTTCAGCAGGCTCAAGGCCACCAAATTCAGGTGCAGTTTCCAACCACTTCAAGCAGGGTGCAAGGCCACCAAATTCAAGTGCAGTTTCATACCACTTCAAGCAGGGTGCAAGGCCACCAAATTCAAGTGCAGTTTAATACCATTCCAAGGAGGATGAAACCATCATAAAACCACCATAAAACCACACAAAACACCATACTCACAGTTCCATAGACAATCAGTATGTTCAGTTGATTCACAGCTCAGACAGAGTTGTGACCTCTCCCTCCCACATCATGCAGAGACTGAGCCACACCCACACTTCCGGGTTTTATAATCTCTCCGCCTCCAACCGGAAAAGGTGTGGCCTTTATGGCGTGATTGACAGGAGAGAGATTCTCAACATTTTTTAAGCACTAATAACACTTTTATTTTTCATTGATGGGAAGAATCCTCTGCACCTGATGAGCGGAGGGGGGCTGAGTAAGATGGCCAAAAATCACAGCCGTAAGTGGTAGCGTTTTATCTAAAATCAATATAGTGCAAACAGGAAGTTGTCAAGTTTAGCCACACAACCCTTTGCACTGCCATTTTACTTCAACCCAACCCCCCCCCCAAACAACCCTTTGCACTGCCTTTTTACTTCAACACAAAAACTCCCCAAACAACCATTTGCACTGCCTTTTTACTTCAACCCAACCCCCCCCCCCAAACAACCATTTGCACTGCCTTTTTACTTCAATCCCCAAACCCCCAAACAACCATTTGCACTGTCTTTTTACTTCAACCCAAACCCCCCCAACCATTTGCACTGCCTTTTTACTTCAACCCAACACCCCCCCAAACAACCATTTGCACTGCCTTTTTACTTCAACCCAACCCCCCCCAAACAACCATTTGCACTGCCTTTTTACTTCAACCCCAAACAACCATTTGCACTGCCTTTTTACTTCAACCTCAAAACCCCCCAAACAACCATTTGCACTGCCTTTTTACTTCAACCCAACCCCCCCCCCCAACAACCATTTGCACTGCCTTTTTACTTCAACCCAAAACCCCACCAAACAACCATTTGCACTGTCTTTTTACTTCAAACCAACCATATTTTCATTTTCAAACCACATTAAGGGAACTCACAGTTGAGTAGGCATGTGTTCAGTGTTATTCAGAGCTCAGAGAGACGTGACCCTCTGGCTTTCTCCAACTTGCAGAGACTGAGTGAGGCACATCACTTCCTGGTTTTATAGTCCCTCCCCCTCCCTCCAGCAGGGGCAGCAGAGAGAATGGTGAATTTTTAAAAAACATTGGGAAAAATCCTCTGGTCCAGGAAGGCGGAGGGGGGCTCTGAGTGAGGTGGCCAAAAATGCCGGCCGTAGGTGGCGCCGTTCTCTCAGAAATCACAGCAAAGTGAGCCAAAAGCGGTCAAGATCAGACTTTTAGTAATATAGATTTTCTTAAAAAGTGGACCTGGGTTATTCACAGTCCTCTTGATGTCTCAGATAAGTGCCTCACTGCTGCCTTGCACAGTGTTGTAAGTCATCCCCGCTTTTATATTCTGCCCTCCACCCCTCCCCCCACCCTCAAAATTAAAGCCAGCATTCTATTTGCCTTTTTCACAACTGCTGCACATGTATGCCAGTGTTTCATGTCATCTGTGGGGATCTGAAATCCCTTAATATGTCAACTTTCTATAGTTTTTCTCCATTTGAATGACAATCAATGTCATCATGCTTCATTCCACAGTGGACAACTTCATACTCTCTACATTATACTATATTTGACATTGTGTGGGAAGTAACTGCAGATGTTGGTTTAAACCGAAGATAGTCACAAAATGCTGGAGTAACTCAGCGGGACAGGCAGCATCTCTGGAGAGAGCAATGGGTGATGTTTTGGGTCGAGACCCTTTTTCTGAACAAGGGTCCCGACCTGAAACGTCACCTGTTCCTTCTCCCCAGAGATGCTGCCTGTCCTGCTGAGTTACTCCTGCGTCTTGTCTCTATATTTGACACATTGGCAGTTTTTGTCAACGCTAGAAATTTTTGGAATACAACCATTGCACCCGCTATCTGGAGTGCAACTTCCTTTAGGTTCCTAGAATGCACACCCACAGATCCTCTGGATTTCCATTATATAGCTAAAACTAACGGTGGTCAGGTAATAGTATCTGTCCTACATCATGGAACTGTGTAAGTGATATAAAAACGCCAGCACAATGAGCGCAATGATGGAGAAAATGTGCAACAATTGTGGGCAACTGATGCCAGAACAAATATAATAATTATGATGGAGCAATGATCACTAGATATTAAACAGAACCGCTCAAGACCACATTTAAAAGGTATATATCAAAAATCTCAATAACGGTATAATGATACCATCCTCATATGGATGAGGTAACATTATAACACAGGTACACCTGCCTATCAATAGCCTCACAGTTCAACTTTTGAATGAAGTAAGAACTAGATTTCTCTATGTACTGCAGGCTATCTTCATCGAACTCCAAGTTCAATCGACCGAACACTTTCTTTAAAAGGTTCCATAGTGTACTCAATTGATGCTATCATTTGAACATCAAAGGTAAGTTTATATTGGTTACAGATGTGCATGCATTAATGATAACAGATGGCTGCATAAAACTTCTTTCCAAATGGGCTTCAGGGTGCTGAAGTGTCTCTTGATAATATGACATGTGCCTTTTATAACAGATTCAATTTACTTTAGCAGATCTGAGATCAGAATATGTAAATATTCTGTCAAATAATATTCATTTCAGGTGCTGGGAACCTCATGCATAGTACACTCACCAGACATTAATACTACCCCACCATAGTGGAAGTTGACGAGATTAACAGGAGGTAAGACATTGAATGAAGTGTAAAGCTTTTGCATTAATAATCTTAAAATCACTACTTATAATATTTACAAGAATCAATGATTACTGTGGGCCTCACTATACATCTGCTGAAAGTACAAGCTGGGATAATTTACAGGGAAATATTCTATGCAGTGATATCGTGAAATAACCTTCCCCGAGGAAAATAGAAACACGGTAATTAAAATATGTAAAGGGCATTACAATTTGTTATGATAATGTCTCATTACATGATTTTACCTAAAACAAACCTAACACTTAATTTAAAACATCTTGTTATGTGAATCATATGGCAAACAGTTAAATGAAAACAAACATGTGCAGGGAAGTCTTTGAGGTTAATTTGGGTAAATCTGGATAAGAATGAAAGGTCTGCTTGGAGGCAAGTACACCACACAACCTGGTTTGACTACTGAATGCTTCCATGAAAGTTTCAAAAACAGTAAATGTGTGATTGTCACACAGATGGTTTGACTGAAACATAGAAAATAGGTGCAGGAGTAGGTCATTCGGCCCTTCGAGCCAGCACCGCCATTCAATATGATCATGGCTGATCCTCCAGAATCAGTACCCCGTTGCTGCTTTCTCTCCATATCCCTTGATTCTGTTAGCTCTAAGAGCAATATCTATCTCTCTCTTGAATACATTCAGTGAATTGGCCTTCATTGCATTCTGTGCCAGATAATTCCACAGATTCACAACTCTCTGGCTGAAAAAGTGTTTCCTCATCTCAGTCCTAAATGGCCTATCCCTTATTCATAAACTGTGACCCTTAGTTCTGGACTCCCCCAACGTGGGTAACATTTTTCTTGCATCTAGCCTGTTCAATCTCTTAAGAATGTTATATGTTTCCATGAGATTGCCTCTCATCCTTTTAAATTCCAGTGAATATGACCAGTCGATCCATTCTTTGACAATTGACACTGGTCAATGTTTTGTCTTTCATAATTTTCAGAAACAAGGAGGAATATTTGAACAAATTAAGAAACCACAAAATATATGAGCTGCTAAACCTTATATTCCACTTGGGTAGCTGACAATCTAACAGTATCAACATTGAATCCTTCAATTTTAAGTAATACCTCCAATCCCATCTCCCTTTTCTGTGCCCTTCCCCAGTGCACAATAACTTCTTTAGTCAGAAGGTAGTTAATCTGTGGAACTCATTGCCACAGAGGGTTGTAGTGGCCAAGTCAGTGGATATTTTTTAAGGCAGAGATAGACTAATTCTTGATTAGAACGGGTGTCAAGGATTATGGGGAGAAAACAGGAAAATGGGATTAAGAGGCAGTCATGTTTAAATGGCGGAGTGGACTCTAATGCTACTCCTATAACTTGTGAACTTGTGCACATCCATTTCTACCACTATATCACATCTCTTTCCCTCCTACCCCCCTCCTCTCCCACCCTGTCCCTTTCCACCTATATTCCTCTGTCTAGCTTCACATTTCATTCCTCTTCTCTCCTTCTTTCCTTATCTGAAACCCTTTTGTCCCTTTTTCATCCCGAGTCTTTGTCACTTACCCCCCACAACTGCCAATCTACCTGCCCTCATCTGTATCCACCTATCACTTGCCAGGCTCTGTCCTGCCCCATCCTCTCTTTCCCAGTTTTCCTCTCCCCGCCCCCACCGCTAGTCTACCACAATCAGCCTGAACGAGCGTCCTGAACAAAAATGTCATCAATCCATTCCCTCCCCGCAGATGCTGCCCAACCTGCGGAGTTACCACAGCACACTGTACTTTGTTTGCGCTTCGAAACGATTAGAAGATTGATGAAATAATGCCAATGCACCACTAAGAAATTAGGCTGAACCATCTTGATAGAATTCCAATAATTGAGATATTAGTTAGTGCTGGAGGTGTATCAGAACCAACTCTTAATTGATCTTTTGTATCAAAATACTATTCCATAGATTCCAAGCAATGGAATCTATTGGTAAAGAATCAATGAACCATGATATAATCTGGTAGATAGACACAAAATGCTGGAGGAACTCAGCAGGACCGGCAGCATCTCTAGAGAGAGAGAAGGGGTGACATTTCAGATCAAGACCCTTCTTCAGACCCTGGTAACCTGGTAATAAGGTAATACATTTGTCAGCAACTGTTATCTTAAAAAAAACCCTATTCTGACAGAATTAGGATCTTCCAGAAGAAGGCCAGCAAATAAGATGCTAATACTAGAACGGTTGGGAAATACTCTGCAACAACAATTAAGAATATTGTAAGTTTAATTTTGTAATAGTCCTACTTACTTAGATTTAATTAATAATGGGATGTGCGTGTCAATGGAAAGCTAGCATTTGCATCATCCCTTACTGCTCTGTAGTTTTGGAGTGCAGGTCATCGGTGTAAAGCTGGGGTGTGTTCTTGTCCCATGGCTCTTGCAGTACCCACTGTTCTCAGCCATTTCTGAGGTTGGAATATGGATCATTATTTCAGCACTCTGGCTGAACAAGGCTACCGATACTTCAGCCTTTTCCTAAAGGGCCTGTCCCACTTGGCATCTTTTTTTTGACTGCCGGTATCATTGACTGACGTATTAGGTCATCGAAAAATTTGCGGCGTGATGCGGCGTGATGTGGTGGTAACGCGGCATGATGATGTATTGACGCGCGGTGTTTTTTCAAGTGTCGCCGCTGGATTTTGTCGCCGCTGGATTTTGAAATGTTCAAAATCTTTTGGCGACATTGATATGATGCCGGCAGTCGCCGAAAAAATCGCCAAGTGGGACAGGCCTTTTAGAAGTCACATTCTGTGCCAGGCCCTCATCACGGCCTCTTTCTCCTTTCAGCTGGTTAATTGTCTATGATTTGTAGAGGTTTGTAGAGCTTAGATCTGATTTGTTGGTTGTGAGTTCTATTGTCTTGTCTATTGTTGAACATAAGTTCATAAATTCATAAGTTCTAGGAGCAGAATTAGGCCATTTGGCCCATCAAGTCAACTGCCATTCAATCTTGGCTGAACTATCTTTCCCTCTCAATCACATTTTCCTGCCTTCGCCCCATAACCACTGGCACCCTTACTAATCAAGAATCCGTCAATCTCCGCTTTAAAAATATCGATCGACTTGGGCTCCACAGCCGCCTGTGGCACTGAATTCTATAGATTCACCACCCTGTTGCTTTTGTTGTTTAGCATCATGCTGCTTTTGTTGTTTAGCATAGAAATAGTCCAGTATTGCAGTATCAGTTAACACGTGGGTAATCCATCTGCAAAGCATTTGTTTAGTTTTAAATTGTAAAATTGCCTCTAGTGTGCAGGACAGTGCTAGAGTTTCGCTGGTCCGCACAGAATCGGTAGGCCAAAGGGCCTATTTCTGCACTCTATCTCTAAACTAAACATAATCAGTGAAAGTAATAATAGATATAACGTAATAAACTGTGTATCTATTAGGGAAATGTCAGATTCCAAATCTCCATTTCTCTTTGTGTTATAGGGATGTAATAATGTTTGGATCTGGTGGTGGAATGAGTTATAAAGCCCTTTCCTGGAACTCCACCCACTGACTTTACAATATCATTTGTAGCAAAGGATAGAAGTCTCCGTCATCTTTCCAATGAAAAATGGAAATAATGATCAGTGACTGCGTATGAATCATTAACACTGTTTTCTCTTACCGATCACTCAGCTGGTTAAGGCTGTGAGAAATTTCTATGTACAGATTTGTAGATTAATTGGCTTTGATCAAATTGTAAGTTGTCCTTAGTGTCTCGGATAGTGCTAGCGTACGGGGTGATCGCTGGTCGGCGGGGACACGGAGGACCAAAGGGCATGTTTCCAAGTTGTACCTCCAAAGTAAAGTCCAAAGACTCCATGCCAGTAATTTGTTTGAATGTCAATGGTGGACAGGAACACTTTCTCATGTTTAATGTTATCAACTTAAGAAGCTGTCTAAAAAGCCTGAAAGTTGGATTGTGCCTTTTTTTTTAGCACTTAAACATTTAATTTAGAGCCAGCAGCAATCTGGTCACCCCCACAAGCTGAACAATTCCCAATGGAACCAGGCTGAATTTGGCGCAGCAGCCAACACCTTGCTCTGCAGCTTTCAGAGTCATAGTCATAGAGTGATACAGCACAGATACAGGCTCTTGGCCCAACTTGCCCACACCGGCCAACATGTCCCAGCTACACTAGTCCCACCTGAGAAGGTATCAGTCCTTAAAGGTATATGCCCAGTGGCCATCAGGGAACAGTATTACACATTGTGGTGCTATGACAAAGGCTGCAGGAGAAAGGGACAGAGCTCCACAATTTCCAAGGTGGAGCCTAGCAGTGCTCGTCATTAACATACATGCCAGGATGGAAGTCCTGTTACTCATTACACATCAGAATACACTAGACTCTCTCCTTTGCCATATCCCAGTGTATAGTAAGGCTCCTGCCTTCACCCTTCACCAGAACAGCAGAAGAAGATGTCGCAAATTGAGGAGCTGGAGGGAAGAATCAAGGGTGAGGAGAAGGAGGAGATGGTGTTGACCACAATATACATTTATCCATGACGTCCCTGGTTGCCTTCACACAGACTGACATAAGGAAAACAGGCGAGAGAAACATGTGTTGCAGGGAGATGCACCAGACACAAGAGGCCTGAAGTCTAACAGGAGATGCTAGAGATCTGGGTGTGGGGACCTGCATTCGCATTGACCTTGTGGACTTAATTTCTAGTGGACTCAATTAACGACCACAATTGGGATCGAGAAGCAAGAAAAATTACAATGTTTGGAATCCAAAACAAAATACTAAGTAGATCAGGTCCTTCAGCCCACTGAGTCTGCACCGATTCCTCGCACATTAACACTATCCTACACACACTAGGGACAATGTACACCTATACCGAGCCAATTAACCTACAAACTTGTATGGCTTTGGAGTGTGGCAGGATATAGGGTGCAGGTTGAATCAGGAGTTAAAGTTGGCATGTAATAAAGGTAATGCTTTGGTTGTTATGGGAGATTTCAACATGCAGGTAGACTGAGAAAATCAGGTTGGGACTGGACCCCAAGAAAGGAAGTTTGTGGAGTGTCTCCATGATGGTTTCTTAGAGCAGCTTGTTAGAGCCTACTAGAGAGAAGGCAATTCTGGATTTAGTGTTATGTAATGAACCGGATTTGATAAAAGAACATGAGGTTAAGGAGCCATTAGGAGGTAGTGACCATAATATAGAAACATAGAAACATAGAAAATAGGTGCAGGAGGAGGCCATTCGGCTCTTCGAGCCAGCACCGCCATTCATTGTGATCATGGCTGATCGTCCCCTATCAATAACCCGTGCCTGCCTTCTCCCCATATCACTTGACTCCTAAAGCTCTATCTAACTCTCTCTTAAATCCATCCAGTGACTTGGCCTCCACTGCCCTCTGTGGCAGGGAATTCCATAAATTCACAACTCTCTGGGTGAAAAAGTTTTTTCTCACCTTAGTCTTAAATGACCTCCCCTTTATTCTAAGACTGTGGCCCTTGGTTCTGGACTCGCCCCACATTGGGACCATTTTTCCTGCATCTAGCTTGTCCAGTCCTTTTATAATTTTATATGTTTTTATAAGATCCCCCTCATCCTTCTAAACTCCAGTGAATACAAGCCTAGTCTTTTCAATCTTTCCTCATATGATAGTCCCGCCATCCCAGGGATCAATCTCGTGAACCTACGCTGCACTGCCTCAATCACAAGGATGTCCTTCCTCAAATTAGGAGACCAAAACTGTACACAATACTCCAGATGTGGTCTCACCAGAGCCCTATACAACTGCAGAAGAACCTCTTTACTCCTATACTGAAATCCTCTTGTTATGAAGGCCAACATTCCATTAGCTTTCTTCACTGCCTGCTGTACCTGTAAACCAACTTTCAGTGACTGGTGTACAAGGATGCCCAGATCTCGCTGCACCTCCCCCTTATCTAACCTAACCCCATTGAGATAATAATCTTCCCCCTTGTTTTTGCCGCCAAAGTGGATAACCTCACATTTATCTATATTATACTGCATCTGCCACGCATCTGCCCATTCACTCAACCTGTCCAGGTCACCCTGCAACCTCCTAACATCCTCTTCACAGTTCACACTGCCACACAGCTTTGTGTCATCCGCAAACTTGCTAGTGTTGCTCCTAATTCACTCTTTCAAATCATTAATATATATGGTAAACAGTTGCGGCCCCAACACCGAGCCTTGCAGCACTCCACTCGCCACTGCCTGCCATTCTGAAAAGGACCCGTTCAATCCTACTCTTTGCTTCCGGTCTGCCAACCAATTTTCTATCCATGTCAACACCTTACCAATACCATGTGCTCTAATTTTAGTCACCAGTCTCCCTGGCGGGACCTTATCAAAGGCTTTCTGAAAGTCTAGATACACTACATCCACTGGCACCCCTTCATCCATTTTACTTGTCACATCCTCAAAAAATTCCAGAAGATTAGTCAAGCATGATTTCCCTTTCATAAATCCACGTTGACTTGGACTAATCCTTTTACTGCTATCCAAATGCCCCATTATTACCTCTTTAATAATTGACTCCAGCATCTTTCCCACCATCGAAGTCAGGCTAACTGGTCTGTAATTCCCCGTTTTCTCTCTCTCTCCTTTCTTGAAAAGTGGGATAACATTAGCTATCCTCCAATCCACAGGAACTGATCCTGAATCTATTGAACATTGGAAAATGATCACCAATTCGTCCACTATTTCTAGAGCCACCTCCTTGAGGACCCTGGTCAAGTTTAATCCACAATTGGGGAGGGAGAAGGGTAAATCGGAGGTGTCGGTGTTACAGTTGAATAAAGGGGACTATGGAGCCATGAGGGAGGACCTTGTCAAAGTTGACTGGAAAAATACCCTAGCAGGGATGACAGTGGAACAACAATGGCAGGTATTTCTGGGAATAATACAGAAGGTGCAGGATCAGTTCTTCCAAAGAGGAAGAAAGATTCCAAGGGGAGTAAGGAGCGACCGTGGCTGACAAGGGACGTCACGGACAGTATAAAAATAAAAGAGAAGAAGTACAACGTAGCAAAGATTAGCGGGAAGCAAGAGGATTGGGTAATGTTTAAAGAAGAACAGAAGAGAACTAAAAAGGCAATATGGGGAGAAAAGATGAGGTATGAAAGTAAGCTAGCCACGAATATAAAGGAGGATAGTAACAGCTTCTTTTAGTGAAGAGGAAAAAAATAGTTAAGACCAAAGTTGGACCCTTGAAGACTGAGAAAGGTGAATTTATTATGGGAAAATAAGGAAGTGGCATATGAGTTGAACAGGTACTTTGGATCCGTTTTCACTAAGGAGGACACAAACAATCTTCCTGATATTCTTGTGGCCAGAGGATCTGGGATGACGGAGAAACTGAAGGAAATCCACATTAGGCAGGAAATGGTGTTAGGTAGACTGATGGGACTGAAGGCTGATAAATCCCCAGAGCCTGATGGTCTGCATCCCAGGGTACTTAAGGAAGTGGCTCTAGAAATCGTGGATGCATTGGTGATGATTTTCCAATGTTCTATAGATTCAGGATCAGTTCCTGTGGATTGGAGGGTAGCTAATGTTATCCCACTTTTTAAGAAAGGCAGGAGAGAGAAAACAGGGAATTATAGACCAGTTAGCCTGACATCGGTGGTGGGGAAGATGCTGGAGTCAATTATAAAAGATGAAATAGCGACACATTTGGATAGCAGTAACAGGATCGGTCCGAGTCAGCATGGATTGATGAAGGGGAAATCAGGAATTTTTTGAGGATGTAACTAGGAAAATGGACATGGGAGAGCCAGTGGATGTAGTGTACCTGGACTTTCAGAAAGCATTTGATAAGGTCCCACATAGGAGAATAGCGGGCAAAATTAGGGCACATGGTATTGGGGGTAGAGTGCTGACATGGATAGAAAATTGGTTGGAAGACAGGAAACAAAGGGTAGGGATTAACGGGTCACTTTCAGAATGGCAGGCAGTGACTAGTGAGGTGCCGCAAGGCTCGGTGCTGGGACCGCAGCTATTTACAATATATATCAATGATTTAGATGAAGGGATTCAAAGTAAAATCAGCAAATTTGCAGATAACACAAAGCTGGGTGGCAGCGTGAACTGTGAGGAGGATGCTATGAGAACGCAGGGTAACGTGGACAGTTTGGGTGAGTGGGCAGATGCGTGGCTGATGCAGTTTAATGTGGATAAATATGAGCTTATCCACTTTGGTAGCAAAAACAGGAAGGCAGATTACTATCTAAATGGTGTCAAGTTGGGAAAAGGGGACGTGCAATGTGATCTGGGGGTCCTTGTTCATCAGTCAATGAAAGTAAGCATGCAGGTACAGCAGGCAGTGAAGAAAGCGAATGGCATGTTGGCCCTTATAACAAGAGGAGTTGAGTATAATAATAATAATAATAAATTTTATTTGTGGGCGCCTATACAAAAGTCTCAAGGACACCTTACAGAATAGAACAGAGAAACATATAATCGGAGTAAAATAAGTTATACAGACATCACCAATACACAAATTAAAGACAGAATTCGATTCAAAGACATTTAAAAAAAAATCAGAAACACAATGTGAAGTATAGGAGCAAAGAGGTCCTTCTGCATTTGTGTAGGGCCCTAGTGAGACCACACCTGGAGTATTGTGTGCAGTTTTGGTCTCCTAATTTGAGGAAGGACATTCTTGCTATTGAGCGAGTGCAGCGTAGGTTTGCAAGGTTAATTCCCAGGATGGCGGGACTGTCATATGCTTAGAGAATGGAGCGGCTGGGCTTGTTTAGAAGGATGAGAGGGGATCTTATTGAAACATATAAGATTATTAAGGGTTTGGACACGCTAGAGGCAGGAAACATGTTCCCGATGCTGGGCGAGTCCAGAACCTGGGGCTACAGTTTATGAATAAGGAGTAAGCCATTTAGAACGGAGACAAGGACACACTTTTTCTCACAGAGAGTTGTGAGTCTGTGGAATTCTCTGCCTCAGAGGGCGGTGGAGGCCGGTTCTCTGGATACTTTCAAGAGAGAGCTAGATAGGGCTCTTAAAGATAGCGGAGTCAGGGGATATGGGGAGAAGGCAGGAACGGGGTACTGATTGGGGAAGATCAGCCATGATCACATTAAATGGCGGTGCTGGCGCGAAGGGCCGAATGGCCTACTCCTGCCCTTATTGTCTATTGTCTATTGAAACTGAAAATCTTGGAGAAAACCCACGCAGTTATTAGCAATGTTACAAAATTTTGAGATTTAAAAAATAAAGTCTGCAATTTATCCCATCAGATAAAGCATAAAAAGAAGTTTAATTTGACACTTAATTCACTTTCATATCTTCAGTATTAAAAAAGTTATGGCCATTATCATACTCAGAAATTAGCATCTTGTTCCCTATTGCTTTTCCATTGACTTAACACAAAAGCTGTGATCGAGGACAGTTAAAAGCCCATAACTTTCTTAAAAATTATGGTAACTGAAAGAAATTTTCAGGTATTATAGATTGAAGCATTCTGAAACAAATATGAAACAATCTTACTTCGAAGACATGAAAGTAAAGCATATAATTAGTTAGTTACCTAATTGTAGCTAATTACAAAATTCAATTACTAGATCTAAACATCTATCAATTTCTTAAGAATAGATTAACATTTTTAAATAGCCTAAGTGTCCAAATAACATTCACACAATAATTCACAATATAACATAATTTTTAAATCTAATTTTCATGAATTTACAGGCCAAATGGAAGGAATTGAATGTTTAATACCTGTAAATTAATGGGCATTTAATTCATCTTGCGAGTGAGAATTTCTGGAACGCGATCTTTTGGAACGTTCATTTGCGGTGAATTTAACCCCGTATTGGCATGAAAAATACTGCCGTTAATTCGGGGAATAAAATCACCGTGTCGCATGAAAAAATGTGAATTAAAGGCTTCTTAAGAAGCACTTTTATACATTTAAAGAAAGCACTTTTGTTTACCTGTCCATTGTGTGAAATCCGTCCCCGTTATTGGCGTTGACGCTTCAGGAGCTGCTTTTAAAATGACTGTAGCGCTGACATTGACGATTTAATTAAAAAAAAAAATTCCCAAAAAGCCGGTAGGAACGATTTTGTCAGCGAAGTTTTGTACTCCAACAAAATATTTCCAGGACAGGGGAGGTTAAACCGCGTTTTAACCCCGCCCCCCCCTTAAAGGCGCCAAAATCGCGCACACGGCCAGTGGCAGAATTACAGCGCGACTGAAGGTAAGTTTTGTAACATACCTACAGTTATGGGGAGAACGTACAAACTCCATACAGACAGCACCCAGATTGAACCCGGGTCTCCCGCGCTGCAAGCGTCGTAAGGCAGCAACTCTAACGTTGTGCCACCATGCCATGCCTCTGCTTTCTGTTTTAATGCAGTGTTGGAATTTAATACAGAGAGATGTGAAGTGTTGCATTTTGGAAAGGGTAACATGAGCAGGACCTAAACAGTGAACGGTAGGACACTGGGAAGTGTCGTAGAGCAGAGAGATGTAGGAGTGCAGGTACATAGTTCCTTGAAGGTGGCGTCACAGGTGGATGGGGTAGTCTAAAAGGCTTTTGACACATTGGACTTCATCAGTATTGAGTATAGATGTTGGGAGGTATTGTTGCAGTTAAACAAGACGTCGGCGAGGCTGCATTTAGAGTATTGTCTTCAGTTTTGGACACCATGTTATAGGACAGATGTTGTCAAGTTGGAAAGGGTGCAGAGAAGATTTACAAGGATGTTGCCAAGAATCAAGTGTCTGAGACATAGGGAGAGGTTGAGTAGGCTGGGACTCTATTCCCTGTTGTGCAGGAGGATGAGGGGTGATCTTATAGAGGTGCATAAAATCATGCGAGGACTAGATCGGGTGGACACATCGAGTCTCTAGCCCCGAGTAGGGAAATCGAGAACCAGAGGCATAGGTTCAAGGTGAAGTGGGAAAGATGTTATAGGAATCTGAGGGGCAACTTTTTCACACAAAGGGTGGTGGGTGCATGGAACGTGCTGCTGGAGGAGGTAGTTGAGGCTACGTTTAAGAGGCAATTAGACAGGTGATAGGACTGGTTTAGAGGGATATGGGCCAAGAGCAGGCAAGTTTGACTAGTGTAGATGGGAGAAGTTGGTTGTTGTGGGCAAGTTGGGCCAAATAACCCATTTCCACATTGTATGACACTATGACTGAACCCTGCAAATATTGGCCCATTCTGACCATCATGCACAGCATGATATACTCCTTGTGCCGCTGGTATACTATTTGTGCCACTGCTTGTCCATACTGCCTGCATCTCACGCAATGTGAGCTCATGCATTTACATTGAGAGAGAAAAAAAACTTAAATCATAAGCAGTGTTGCTCAGGGGGACCTGGAAGTCCTTATATACTTATTACTGAATGTCAACATAGAGGTTCAACAAGCAATTAGGAAGCAGAATAGTAGGCTGCACTTCATTGTAAGAGATTTTGAATAGCAGGACAAAGACATCTTGATCCAATTACGTAGGGCCCCGGTGAGCTTGCATCTGGAATATCGTAGACAGATCAGGTGTCTCTACCTTTGGAAAGGAATCACTTGCAACAGAGACAGTGCAGCACAGGTTCACCAGACTGATTCCTGGGGATGGCAGGTTTATCATATGAAAAGAGTTTAAATGATTAAAGGCCATGTCCCACTTTCCCGAGTTACTCACGAATTTTCCCGAGTTTTCCCCTTGATTCAAACTTGGAGAATGTCCGTAGCGAGGCCGTAGGAGTCCGTAGATATTTTGTGGCGGCTCATAATGCCAGCTGTAGGTAAGTCGGCACTTTTTTTTAGCATGTTGAAAAATGTCCACGCGTAAAAAAAATAGCCCCGAGTACCTACGACTGGCTATTACCGTAATTCTCCGAGTTTGAATCAAGGGGAAAACTCGGGAGAATTTGTGAGAAACTCGGGAAAGTGGGACAAGCCCTTAAGAGGTAATCTTATTGAAATGCACACATTTCTTCAGATGCTGGACAGGATAGATGTGACGTTGATGTTTCCCCTGGCGGCCATGTCAAGAAACGTATAGTATGTTAAGATCTCAAAGAATCGGCCATTCAAAATTTACATGTAAAGCAATTTTAGATGAAAAGACGTTGGACACATTTGGATTGTTTCCTCCAGAATACAGAAGCTTTGGGGAGACCTGATAGACGTATATAAAAAGAGGCAAAGATAGAGTAGACATGCAGAACCTTTTTCCCATGGTGGAAATGTCAAAGATTAGAGGGCATAGATTTATGGTGCGAGTCGCAAATTTTAAAGAAGGGCGTGGCAATTTTTTTTTTCACCGAGAGTGGTAGATGTGTGAAATGTGCTGCCAGGGGTGGTTGTGGAGGCTGATACAATAATGGTATTTAAGAGGCCTTTAGATAGGCACATGGATATTGCAGGGAATGGAGGGATGTGGATCACATGTAGGCAGAGGAGATTAACCTGACATCATGTTCAGCAGAGACATTGTGGGCTGAAGGGCTTGTCCTGTGTATTCCATGTTCTATAATCTCAGATGGGAGTGAATCTTTGGAATTCTTGATTCAGGGCGGCACGGTGGCGCAACAGTAGAGTTGCTGCCTTAATGCGCTTGCAGCGCTGGAGACCCGGGTTCGTTCCAGACTATGGGTGTTGTCTGTACGGAGTTTGTACTTTCTTCCCGTGACTGCGTGGATTTTCTCCGAGATCTTCGGTTTCTTCCCACACTCCAAAGACATATGTATGTAAATTATCCCCAGTGTGTGTAGGATAGTATTAATGTGTGTGGGGGTCGCTGGTCGGCGCGGACTCGGTGGGCCGAAGGGTCTGTTTCCGCACTGTATCTCAAAACTAAACTAAAGTTGAAACTGCTTGATATTTGGCTATTAAAGGAATCAAAAGATGTAGGAAATTGGGACTGAGGCAAAAGATCAGCCATGAATTTATTGAATGGCAGAGAAGGCAAGAGGGATGGATTGGAATACTTCTACCTCGTGCATTTACTCCATGCCTATCATTGTAATGGTAAATAGTGAAGGCAAGGGCAAATCACCATCATTCTTCAAAATGCTGGTTTATTTAAGTTTAGTTTAGTTTAGTTTAGTTTATTGTCACGTGTACCAGTTTAGTTTATTATCGTGTACCGAGGAACAAATAAAAGCTTTTGTTGTGTGCTAACCAGTCAGCAGAAAGACAATACATGATTACAATTGATCCATTTACAGTGTATAGATACATGAAAAGGGAATAACGTTTAGTGCAAGGTAAAGCCAGCAAAGTCTGATCAAGGCTAGTCCAAGGGTCACCAAAGAGGTAGATAATAGTTCAGCACTGCTCTCTGGTTGTGGTAGGATGCTCCTCTGGGATAGTCCAGACACTTAAAATACATCTCAGCATTAAGATGGCTTGTTGATTTTGCCAATAAAGATACCATTGGCTGTGGAACTCTTGGGCTTCATTGGGTGTGGATGAAAACTCCAGTGATTGAGCTAAGGGCTCCCTGGTTGCCACACTGGTTTAGTCTATCATTCCCTGTGATAGAACAGCAAATCCAAGTCCTTTCTAGTTCTTCGCAAAATGCTGGAATAACTCAGCGGATCAAGCAGCATCTCTTAATGATGGAGTCTCCAAACAGGATAATCCTGTTGGTGGATTGTCCTGTTTGGGGACTCCATCACTCAGAGATGCTGCCTGTCCCACTGAGTTACTCCAGCATTTTGTGTCTATCTTTGGTGTAATCCAGCACCTGCAGGTCCATCCTACACATCCTCTCTAGTTCTGGTTAACAGCATCTATAGCACAGGTGATTTAACACCAGCCTGAACTTAAAGGTACTTTAGCTGCCTGATATATTTATGCGCGAAAGCCTCCAAGACTTTACATTTATCAGTCCTATATGTACTACCTGGCTGAATTTCTCTGAAAAGTATTTGCTAAAACAAATGGGAGAAAAACGATGCGAATTGAGAAGTCAGCAATTTTACTTCCTGCTTCTCCTTACAACAGATGGGAGGTGCAAGCAGGCCCTCTCATAGATAAACTGAGGCCCAAGCCAATTTCAATTTTTGAGGCCCCCAAATCAAGATCAAGCAAAGGCCCCTCAATTTTAGAGGCCCCCAAGATCCCTTTGAAGCAGACAGGCATGAGGCCCATGCCAAATGGCACTGGTTACTCACCCCTCTGATAGGGCCTGGGTGCCAGTCCTGCTTTTAGTAGCTGCAGAAGTTAATCACAAGTTAGCAGAGAGTTCTAAGAGTGATGTAAATATTTGCATCGAGTCCCACATTTAGAAAAATAAAAGCAAATCCAGCTGTGATAACAACATCACGGCAATATCCCCTTGGATAACATGTAAGATAAACTATGGGGAAGATTATGGATGCAAGGGCAAATGCATTCAGGCTAAATGTAATAGTTAAGTCTCATGGTTTCTTACCTGTAAAGTGCTAATATGAACGGGAGTATCTGTACCATTAACAGTATTCTGAGAGGAAGGTTTAACCCAGTTTCCACCTCCTTTTCCTTCAGAGGCAATAGCCTGCTCCTTTGCCTTCAGCTTTTTTTGGATTCGTGCTCTTTCAGCTTCAATTTTTTTTGGGCTGTTCAACATAACCTGCACAACTGCATATTCCACAAGAGACGCAAATCCAAACAGGAGGCACGCAATCAGCCAGATATCCATGGCTTTCACATAAGAGACCTTGGGCAGTTCTGCTGCAAGAACCATACACTCAGAGGACAAGTTGAGGACTGAGAAGATGCCTGTGATATAGAAAAGTATAGAAATATTAACACATCAACCTCTTCTAATATTATATTTGTGAATTTAAATGTACATGTATGTTTTGCTATTTCTTTGGATAGTTAATTTATAGATTTGACTGTTGGTCATGAAAAGAAATTGTGTTTATATATGACTTTTTCCAACTTCTGCACATGATTCTGTTGTTGCCTGTAGACATGACTTGCAATCTCTCTATCTACATCTTAAGGTTAATTTAAATGCACATGTTTTAGCATTGAAATATTGTCAAGAAGGCATGAGTGGAAAGAAAAAAACAGGCCGGTTCTATATTGAGCAGAATATCAACGGGTTAGTACCCCAGCAATGAATGTGCAAAACTACACTGAAGTCAACATTGCCACTTTCAACTGGTTTTGCCCACTTTCGTAAAATTTACAAATAAGTCACACTAAATAAATCAGATTTACAAATAAATGGTCCTGATTAATTTGGTCCTAAAATGTTCCCAGGTTCTTTCTGCCTCCCATTTATCAGTATCAACCCTCAGCACAATAGTATCAATGGACAGTACATTAATAGATTCAGAGTCATAGAATGATAATGGAGACAGGCCCTTCGGCCCAACTGCCCACACCAGCCAACATGTCCCAGCTACACTAGTCCCACCTGCCTACGTTTTGTCCATATCTCTCCAAGCCTGTTCTATCCATGTACCTGTCTAACTGTTTCTTAAATGTTGGAATAATGCCAGCCTCAACTACAGGTACCACCTCTGGCAGCTTGTTCCATATCCCCACCACCCTTTGTGTGAAAATGCTGCCACTCAGTCCTATTAAATATTTTCCCCTTCACGCTAAACCTATGTCCTCTGGTCCTCAATTCACCTACTCTGGGCAAGAGACTCTGTGCTTCTACCCAATTTATTCCTTGCATGATCATAATCATGATCTCAGTATTTTTGGGTGGTCTTTGACACCTGGCTAAGATATAGCTGAGGGTTAACAAAAATCCACAGAATGTCAGAGCTTTCATGTAATAATAAAATACAAATCCCAAATAGGAATTAATAATCAAAGTTACTTATTTTTAGCCAGTATTAGTTGTCATCAAATAAAAGGGTTTATGCTCCCAAATGTACCTTATCTCATTTTTAACTACTTAATATTTTACCACATAACATTTCTCGGAATCAACATATATCTGCATTCAAAACATGTACGCAGATTATGGAGCAAAACAACTGAATTGCATGTAATAATCATTACTTCAGTAATAGAGTATTATAATAGAGTAATAGAGAATTCAGTAATAATTACTTCAGTAATATTTTGTCAAAACTGCAATGCCCCTAACTATAATTAGCCGATGTTCCCCACTTATTATATCTTATGCTGTCTGTTCTCAATTAAAGTGCCATGTTCAAGAGCCCAGACAACTCCTTCCGGTATTTCCAATTTGATTTGTTGCACACTGCTCATTTTTCTTTAAATATTAAGATAATGAAGTGTGGGAAAATGACACTGAAGTATAAGATCATCCATGTTCTTACCAAACAGCAGAACAGATTCAAGCAGATGTATGGCCTATTCCAGCTTCTGATTCTTACGTGACCTATAGCCCACAAGATATGCTGCTGCGATCAGAGAATCAGGGATAGCTAAAGGCCTGATAAGTGCCATGTTTCGTTTAGTTTGAGACACGGCGTGGAAAAAGGCCCTTCGGCCCGCTGAGTTTGTGCCAACAATCACCCATTAACTAGTTCTATCCTGCACACCAGGGACAATTTACAATTTGCAGAGGCCAATTAACCTAGCAACCTGCATGTCTTTGGAATATGGGAAGGGGTGGAAGATTGCAACCTTCACGTGGTCCGCCCTGTTTCGACTAATGCAATCAACTTGACGTGCACAAACAGAAGATCAAATAGAACAAGTTGTCCAACAACTTTAGGCTGTGCACGCCACACGAAAGAAGAAGAAGAAGAAGAAGAAGAAGGAATATGGGACGAAGCCAAAGTACCCAAAGGATACAAAGAATACAGACATCACCCGTGGTCAGTATTGAACTGGGTCTCTGACGCTGGGTCTCTAGCTACTGTGCCATCCTTAAATTATTCATTCACTTTCAATGATTCTGTGATTAATAACACATTGATTGGAGGGGGGGGAGGGCATTGATAGGCTATGCTAAGCATTTAAAATACTCCTCCATCATCCACAATTTAAAAAAATGACTGTGAATTTGCAATGTGCATAAATAAGAGGGTTGCTATTTAATAGTTTTACATTCACTTTTTTTGTTGTTGCAACATCCAATATATCAAAAAAATCTGCCATGACTTTTTCTGTGAACAGATATACAATGGCACATGTGTCTGTGGCATTGAAAGGACAGTGCGACTATTTTCTACATTAACACCCATTTCAGTAGTTTACCTAAAGGCACTCTTGCAGCACTCGCATCAGGGTTTATCCAAAATGACAGCCATGAAAGGACAACAATCAAAAGAGTAGGAGCGTAAACACCCATCATGTAATATCCAACCTGTCTTCTTAATGTGAAAATCACTTCCACGCATGTGTAATGACCTTCAATAAAAACAAAGCACAATTTTGAGAATTATTTATAAGTAAATAATTACAATACCATTTAAAATAAAAAAGAGACATTTCATAGAAATGCTACAATTTGTACATTTAGAAAACCAGTTTTCCTGGCAGTAAATTCTATCCTATTATTTTCACATTTGAACAGTTAAAACAAATTATTCACTGTTTCATTTTATTGGGGGAATCAACAATAAAAAGGTTGTATATACCAGCAATCAAATTGGAGGTGATTAGGTAACTCCCCTGTTAATTGAACTTAATAAGCACAAATGACAATAATTGATTTTATACATTTCCTTCATATGTAACCACATCCTGATTCTATTGAAGGATGTTATGGTTGTGTATATTTCCACCACTTTAAATGTAAAATTTTGGGGGGTATTTTAAATTTTTGGGGGGCACAATTGGCTGTTGGCAAAAAGATTAGTTACATTATATTTCCTTTGTACTGTGAAATACAAAATTAACAATCATAAAAACTCTTTATTTCCTCATTTCCAACAGGTTACTGAATTAATAAAAATTATCTAACAATAGGTAAGAAAGCTTTATCTTGTTGAAATGTTGTTATAAGATCACATTGGCATTCAACCACCAGTGTGAACAATGTCCCTGGTATGTCCAATCCAGTAAAAACATAATATGATGGATAACTGTTATGTGCTGTGCTCGTGGAATTCTTGGCTGCACTGTTCAATTAGATATGGTTTTCATCTAATCATCATAAGATCATAAGTGATAGAAGAAGAATTAGGCCCATTAAGTCTACTCCGCCATGCAATTGTGGCTGATCTGTCTCTCCCTCCTAACCCCATTATCCTGCCTTCTCCCCATAACCTCTGCACACATATTAATCAAGAATCTATCTATCCCTGCCTTAAAAAATATCCACTGACTTTGCCTCCACAGCCTTTTGTGGCAAAGAATTCCACAGATTTACCACCCTCTGAGTGAAGAAATGACTCCTCACCTCCTTCCTAAAAGAACGTCTTTTAATTCTGAGGCTACGACCACTAGTCCGAGACTCTCCACATCCACTCTATCCAAGCCTTTCACTATTTGATACTCTTCAATTAGGTCCCCCCTCATTCTTCTAAACTCTAGTGAGTGCAGGCCCAGTGCCGTAAATCATATGTTATGATGAGCCACATGTTCATGATTTTCCAGCATGTGGTCCCAGATCATCATTCTGCTGCCACTGAGCAGATGCTTATACAATTTCAATTTTTGCTGCTCTCTTTCCCTCGGGTTCAATAGCAGTTTTTGGCTGAATTGCTTAAAGTGCCCATGCTAAATACACTACAAAGGTTGTGCAACATGCTAAATACACTACAAAGTCGTTATAAATTTGCAGAACATTGTCTGATAGATGTAAGGAAGCAGAAATCTCATCTTAAGAAGGTCAGTGACATTATTTTCATTGGACTTGTACAGAGCTGGTTTGGAATTGACATGCCAAATGGCCTCCTTTAACACTGCTGGTAATTTGAGGGGATGGAGTATGTGCGGGTCTCAAAAGCATGGAAGTAGTAGATACAAGGCACATGAGAGTTGTGTGGCAGAATACTAATCATTTGACTGAATGAGTGCAGGTCCAATAACTCTCAAGAAGCCTGGTATTACCCTGACTGGCAACCATCCACCAACCCAAATACTCCTTTCATTCGTAGAACACAAAGTGCAAAGTAACTCAGCGAGTCAGGCTGCATCTGCAGAGGACATGGATCAGGTGACATTTCAGGTTGGGACCCTACTTCAAACTCAGTCCGAAGAAATTCCAGATCGAAACCATCACCTCTCCATGTCTTGCAGAGATGCTGTCTGACCCGCTGAGTTACACCAGCACTTCATCTTCTATGCAAGATTACAGCATTTGCAGTTCCTTGTGTCTACTCATTTCATTCTCTCCACCACTGGTTCATAGTGTACCATCGACAAAATATATTGCAGTTACTTCTGCTGTTTCTTAAAACTTATGATTCAGATGGGCACCGGCAGAGGGGATGGTGGGTTTTCCATAGTGGGGGCATCTTGAACCAGGGGAAATTGTTTCAGAATAAGATGTGTTGCATTTCAGGTCGAGAAAGAATTACTGACTGAAATTCTCTAAATCAGAGACAGAGGCATTAAATGTTTCAAAAGTGGTGAAAAGACCTCACAATTCTCCAAAGGTGAAGAAAATACACACTTGCCTTTAAAAACACACTCTCATACTGTAAAAGATATGTGCAACCATGACTGTACATAATGTATAAGCCAATTAATTCAGTCATGGAATAACATGAAAATAATCCTTTGTCAATGGCCTTTTCCGGCATTTGAAGTACCTCAGTGAGTTTAAGGGAAGTAGAGCGAGTAACTAAATATTGGATCGCAATTTACTGTACACATTATTTAATGGGAGCTGTTAAACTCAAACTTGCATGCTCGAAGAAATCCACCTCCTTCTTTCATTCGACCTATGGGAATGTGTGGTCCTTTGTTCATTTGTGCCTCACTGTTATCTTGGTGCGTAAATTACTTGCATGTTACTGTTTTATGCATAAGAAGAAGGGTCTCGACCCGTCACCTATTCCTTCGCTCCATAGATGCTGCCTCACCTGCTGAGTTATTCCAACATTTTTATCTACCTTCTGTTTTATGCATGACCATTAGAGAATCACAGAAAGTTATCCAATCCATTGTGTCCATACAGACACTAAAGGAATTACTTAAGGGGCTGTCCCACTTGGGCGACCTAATTGGCGAGTTTAGAAGAGTTTAGGAGAATTTGAAAAAATGTCATGTTGAAGACCTCCTTCGACCTCATACGGCTAACTTCGGAAAAATTGGACACCGAATAGTGGAAAGTGAAGATGACCTCCTTCGATCTCCTTCAACCTCCCTTCGACCTCCCTTCGACTATGATGAAGACTATCTACGACTACCTTTGACTACCTTCGACTACCCTCGATTACCTATGACTAACATGCCGACCTACTACGACCTACTACGACTAAACCTACGAGTAAAAAAAAGTATAGATTTTTTCCATGGCGACCTTTCATTACTCGCGGGCATTTTTCAACATGTTGAAAAATATGCCGCAACCTAGCTGAGGCCTCGAGTACATGGGGACTACTCTCGAGCATGAAGGAGAGTTATAGAGACCTCCTACGACCTCGTGTCGACCATGCTGCGAATATGAGTCGAGGGCAAAAACTCACCAGAACTCGCGGATTATGTCGCCCAAGTGGGACAGCCCCTTTAGGCTGATCCAATTCCTAGCTCAGGACTACATAGATACATAGAAAATAGGTGCAGGAGTAGGCCATTCGGCCCTTTGAGCCTGCACCGCCATTCAATATGATCATGGCTGATCATCCAACTCAGTATCCCGTACCTGCCTTCTCTCCATACCCCCTGATCCCTTTAGCCACAAGGGCCACATCTAACTCCCTCTTAAATATAGCCAATGAACTGGCCTCAACTACCCTCTGTGGCAGAGAGTTCCAGAGATTCACCACTCTCTGTGTGAAAAATGTTTTTCTCATCTCGGTCTTAAAGGATTTCCCCCTTATCCTTAAGCTGTGACCCCTTGTCCTGGACTTCCCCAACATCGGGAACAATCTTCCTGCATCTAGCCTGTCCAACCCCATAAGAATTTTGTAAGTTTCTATAAGATCCCCTCTCAATCTCCTAAATTCTAGCGAGTATAAGCCGAGTCTATCCAGTCTTTCTTCATATGAAAGTCCTGACATCCCAGGAATCAGTCTGGTGAACCTTCTCTGCACTCCCTCTATGGCAATAATGTCCTTCCTCAGATTTGGAGACCAAAACTGTATGCAATACTCCAGGTGTGGTCTCACCAAGACCCTGTACAACTGCAGTAGAACCTCCCTGCTCCTATACTCAAATCCTTTTGCTATGAAACCTAACATACCATTTGCTTTCTTCACTGCCTGCTGCACCTCCATGCCTACTTTCAATGACTGGTGTACCATGATACCCAGGTCTCGCTGCATCTCCCCTTTTCCTAATCGGCCACCATTTAGATAATAATCTGCTTTCCTGTTTTTGCCACCAAAGTGGATAACCTCACATTTATCCACATTATACTGCATCTGCCAAACATTTGCCCACTCACCCAGCCTATCCAAGTCACCTTGCAGTCTCCTAGCATCCTCCTCACAGCTAATACTGCCCCCCAGCTTAGTGTCATCCGCAAACTTGGAGATGTTGCCTTCAATTCCCACATCCAGATCATTAATATAAATTGTAAATAGCTGGGGTCCCAGCACTGAGCCTTGCGGTACCCCACTAGTCACTGCCTGCCATTGTGAAAAGGACCCGTTTACTCCTACTCTTTGCTTCCTGTTTGCCAGCCAGTTCTCTATCCACATCAATACTGAACCCCCAATACCGTGTTATTTAACCCTGTCAGTTTTGGCAATGTCCATGCTCAGTACTTATTGAATACAGTTTGTTTCTGTCTCTGTCACCTACATGGAACATGGAACAGTACAGAGGAGGCACGGGGCCTTCTGCCCAAAATGTCCATGCCAAGTTAACCTATTCTCTCTTCTTGCACGCGATCCATATCCCACCTTTCCCTGCATATCCATGTGCCTGTCTACAATCCTCTAATATGCCACTAATATATCTGTCTCCACCACCATCCATCTGCCTCCGCACACACACTTACAGTCACTGTTGTAGACACCCACTCTTTGTATGCCATAGAGTCAAAATCTATTATTATTATTATTATTATAGTCAAGATTCAAGAGATTCAAGATTCAAGAGAGTTTATTGTCATGTGTCTCAGATAGGACAATGAAATTCTTGCTTTGCTTCAGCACAACAGAATATAGTAGGCATAAATAAATACAGGACAAAACTGATCAGTGTGACCAAATACCAATGAATATATACACACACACATAAATAAACAGATAAAGTGCAATGGGCTATTCATGATCAGAGTTTTGTTTGAGTTGAGTTTAATAGCCTGATGGCTGTGGGGAAGTAGGTATTCCTGAACCTGGATGTTGCAGATTTCAGGGTCCTGTACCTTCTACCTGAAGGCAGCGGGGAGATGAGTGAGTGGCCAGGATGGTATGGGTCCTTGATGATGCTGGCAGCCTTTTTGAGGCAGCGACTGCGATAGATCCCCTCGATGGTAGGGAGGTCAGAGCCGATGATGGACTGGGCAGTGTTTACTACTTTTTGCAGTCTTTTCCACTCCTGGACGTTCAAGTTGCAGAACCAAACCACGATGCAACCGATCAGCATGCTCTCTACTGTGCACCTGTAGAGGTTCGAGAGAGTCCTCCTTCACATACCGACTCTCAGTAATCTTCTCAGGAAGTAAAGGCACTGATGTGCTTTCTTTATAATTGCATCATTGTTCTCGGACCAGGAAAGATCTTCAGAGATGTGCACGCCCAGGAATTTGAAGCTCTTGACCCTTTCCACCATCGACCCATTGATATAAACAGGACTATGGGTCCCCATCCTACCCCTTCCATAGTCCACAATCAGTTCCTTGTTTTCGCTGGTGTTGAGAGCCAGGTTATTGGCACCATTTGGTCAAACGGTCGATGTCACTTCTATATTCTGACTCATCTCCATCAGTGATACGTCCCACAACAGTGGTGTCGTCAGCAAACTTGATGATGGTGTTCATACTATGACCGGCTACGCAGTCATGAGTATAGAGTGAGTACAGCAGGGGGCTGAGCATGCAGCCTTGAGGTGCTCCCGTGCTGATTGTTATCGAGGCTGACACATTTCCACCAATACGGACAATACTGTGGTCTGTGAATGAGGAAGTCGAGGATCCAATTACAGAGGGATGCGCAGAGACCCAGTTCTGAGAGTTTGGTAACCAGCTTGGAAGGGATGATTGTGTTAAATGCCAAGCTGTAGTCAATGAACAACAGCCGGACATATGAGTTTTTGTTGTCAACGTGGTACAGAGCGGTGTGAGATCGTATCCACCGTTGATCTGTTGTGGCGGTAAGCAAACTGCAGTGGGTCCAGGTTTTTGTCGAGGTAGGAGTTGATTTACGCCATGATCAGCCTCTCAAAGCACTTCATCACCACCGACGTTAGTGCCACTGGTCGATAGTCATTGAGGCACGTCACCTTGCTCTTCTTGGGCACCGGTATAACTGATGCCCTTTTAAAGCAGGTGGGAACCTCAGACCTCAGGAGTGAGAGGTTGAAAATGTCCGTAAAAACTCCAGCCAGTTGGCCAGGTTTTTAGAACACGACCGGGTATACCATCAGGTCCAGGCGCTTTCCGGGGGTTCACCCCTCTGAAAGATTTCCTGGCATCGACCTCAGTGACCGTGACCGAAATACCATCACAACAAATGGGGGCTCGAGAAGGCATGGAATCATGCAGCACAGAAACAGGCACTTCGGCCCAGCTTGCCCATGGCAACCACGGTGCCCCATCTATGCTAATCCCACCTGCCCACATTTGGCCCTTATTACTCTAAACCTTTCATATCCATAAATTGTTCCTCTTGTCCTTCTATAAATCAACCCTTATTTTTTACCTGTCCAAGAGTAATGAAAAAGATGGTCTGGAGAAGGTTCCCGACCCTTTCCCACCCCCTGGAGTCTGTGCGGACTGTTTGTAAGAAAATAATTTTACTGTGCATTTGCACTTCGCACACGTGACAATGAACTATTAAACCATTGACCTGAAACGTTCCCTTTCTCTGTTCTCCTGAGATGCTGCCTGACCGTTCAGTTATTCCAGCACCTTGTCTTTTCCGGCAAACTGGCATCTGCAGTTCCTTGTGTCGACCTTGTGTAATATAACCTTTCTGTTCGCCCTCTCTGGATCTATTATTGGATTTATTGGATCAAACACAATCTCAATGCTCGTCAGTTCTATGCTGTAGTCGATGAAGGCAAGTTCCCATATTTCTACTTCACCACCTTCAGAGATCTAGGATATGCACTCCAAGTCTCCTTTACTTCTCCTGGGATTTGTGATGTATTGCCTTACCTTGTTTTCTCTCCCCATTTTCATTACATCGCATCTGTTTGAACTAAATTCCATTTGTCCATTCACCACTAAAGCTTTCATGGATCCAATGACTTTCTTCCCCTCTTTCAACCACACTGCCAGTTTTGCTTCACCTGCAAACTTCTGAATCAGACCTAAATTCAAGTTGACATTATTGCAAAATAATATATCGTAACGGGACTTAACACCAAAGCTGTGGAGCCCCACTTCATACAGGCTTCCAGACACAAAATGTCTGTCAAGCATTACATTTTCCATTCTGCCAATTAGGCATTCACTTGGTGTTTTCTTTAGATCTTTTGGAATATTTATGTTCTGATCAATCTGCCATGTGAGACCTTGCTAAAATCTATGATGATTCTTTCAGTTTTCCTCATTAATGTTCTCGTTACTTTCATGGAAAGTCTGCTCAAGTGAGTCACATTCCCGTGACAATTCAAAGCCGCGTGTCCTTCATTATACTTTTTTTTTTTAAATGATTAACTTGCTGAAAGTGTTATCTGCTAATAGTTCACCAAAGAAACGGAGGATCTGAGACCTCAGCAAACAAGTCACCCAAAAGGTTATCTCCTTGACCAATCACTTTGAAGGACCATGAAATTGATAGTGTAATGACTGAGACGAGAATTGTAAATTAGAGTTGCTGAAATCAATGTCACATCAGGTGCAAAAACAAAATTAAAATGGAACTGGAAAATTGGTTTACGACTTGGTAGATTTATAAAAGGAAAAAGGAATTATAAAGGAATATTTATAAAGGAATGAGACTTCCACCCAGTAGTTGTTAATTGCAACTAGAAAGATTTATTTGATTGTAATTAATGATTTCCATATTAGTTTAGAGTTTAGTTCAGAGCTCCAGGGAAGAAACAGGCCCTTTGATCTGCACCAAACAGCGATCCCCGCACATTAACACTACACTACACACACACTAGGGACAATTTACACTTATACTAAGCCAATTTACCTATTAGTAAAAGGTTACATACAGAATTGGCAACATGTAATGAACAAATACAGCAACCCTATGAACTTCAATAGAATGGGAGGCAGAGAAATGTCTTTGAAGAGTTAGTAATAAGAAGAGCAAAACACAAAGTGCTGGAGGAATACAGCAGGTCAGGCAGCATCTGGTTGGAGGAGATGGCCAGGTCTTCTTGAGACTGATGGAGTTGAGGGGGTGGGTGGCAGGTGGGAAAGTTGGAAAAGAGATGTAGGGTTAGGACAAAGGCTGGCAAACGCTAGGTGATGAAGGTGAAGGAAGGGTGAATGGCAGATGGTTGGAGCAGGTGGAAAAGACCAAAGGAGACCAAAGAGTGTCAGATAAGAAGACAGTGTGAAAATGCAAAACCAGAAGGAGGGATATAATAGGGAGGAGATGGCAGGAGGGCAAAGAGGGGCGGTAAGAGGGAAAAGAGGAACTATTTTCTCATGGGAGATGAGTGTACAAAGGATGGGAAAGGAGCAGGGTGACTGCGGGGGTGGGAGATAGTGGGAGAAATGGTGTGCACCAGGGTGGGAGAGTGGGGGGCACAGGGAAGTGAGGGAGTGTTACTTGAAATTGGAACATTTAATGTATATACTGTTGGGTTTAATGCTACCCCAAAGGAGTTGAAAGTTGCTGAAAGTTGCTTGTGTCTCCAATAGAAAGAGCAACCTGACTGTAAGCTTCAGATATTTATATTTAGAAGGATGAGTGGGAATCTTATAGAAACATATAACATTCTTAAAGGATTGGACAGGCTAGATGCAGGAATAATGTTCCCGATGTTGGGGGAGTCCAGAACCAGGGGTCACAGTTTAAGAATAAGGGGTAGGCCATTTAGGACTGAGATATGGAAAATATCTTTCACCCAGAGAGTTAATCTGTGGAATTCTCTGCCAGAGAAGGCAGTGGAGGCTAATTCACTGGATGTTTTGAAGAGAGAGTTAGATTTAGTTCTTAGGGCTAAAGGAATCAAGGGATATGGGGAAAAAGCAGGAACGGGGTACTGATTTTAGATGATCAGCCATGATCACATGAATGGCGGTGCTGGCTCGAAGGGCCGAATACCATACTCCTGCACCTATTTTTCTATGTTTCAAATCCTCTGTCCATTGCTTTGAGTTGCTGCCTTATTTGTGCATAAATAATGGCACGTCATTGGTTTAAAGATGACATTCCTTGCAATTGCATGAACAATGAGGTAACTTCTTCCTATTGTCAATAGAATCCAAAAATATCTTCTTGATGAAGGGCATTTATTTAGCAGAATGCAACATTAAAGGAAAATATACAAATGGACAAACAGCATCCAAGATCTAGAATCATCATTTATCTGAAGTATCCTATCTTTGGCCCTTCCCTCAGAAGGCTTTTGCTCAGAGACACGAGCAGATGAAAAGAGACCATTCCTTTGATACCAACATACCCATCAAAGTTGTCCATAATTCTAACTTTACTTTAGTCATTCATCAACAACAAAAAATTGGACTCCTGTGAACACAGAAACAGTCTTGGGTACTTGAGTCTTTCCTCTATGTCTTCCAGCACTGCGCCTACTTTATTCCATGACAATCTGTTGCACCAGTCCTTGCCTTGATTGACTATAATGCCTTGCCATTATATATGAAGCTTTCAATCATTGCTTCTTGTATTTAGCATTAAAGCCAATAATGTGTCCTCCTGATATTAAACACTTAAAGCAGAGTTTTCTGCAAATTTACTTCAGCCATTCAGATCCTTCGCTGAGATTTGTTGTCTGGGTTTAGAGATTTTTCAAGTCCTGAAGTGGACATGCACGGGTCGGTCCTGTTGCTTCCGGCAGTGTGGGGACCTCGCATTATGCGGCATGCAGTGGACCATTTAGATCTTCTGGATTGCGAAAGTGTGAAGAGACGCCAGGAAGCACGGTGCTGCAAACCGCTGTGATGTTTCAAGTATGAGGAACTGCAAGGAACTGCGAGTTACACTGAGCTGGACTGCAATTCATGCAGCAAGACAACAGTGGGGCACAAACGCACAAATGAACGCACATTCCCACAGGTGGAATGAAAGAAAGAGATGGATTTCTTCAAGTATCTGCTTCCAACTGTGAAACAGAAGGGGCTGTTCTTGAACTGCGACAACCAAGTTTTACATCAAAATTAAACCAAAGATCACCATGTAACTCAGTAAATTGTCAAACAAGCTACAAGTACAAGTACAAACTTACAAGGGGTTTCAATACTACAACACTCATTGAGATGGAAAATAAATTGGCAACTCCAGCATATCAAAAGACATGAATCATTCACATCCTACATGAATGCAGCTTGAGCTGTGTTTTGGTGAAATGCAAAACAGTGGTGACACATGCAGGCACAGAATTCGACAGTGAGAGATCATATGAGAGTGAAACAGATGAGAAAACTGGCTCCTGAGAATATTGCACACTCATTATCTTTCCCCTACCCCATTTTAGAATGTTAGCCTGTGGACCAGCCCAGTCCTTATCCACAACTATTTTAAAGCCAATAGAACTGTTGTACCTGGTCCCAAAAGATGCACCTACTGACAATTTAGTCACTTGTCCCACCCAATTACCTTTGAACAGGTCAAACTTTTCATTCTACCTTGAATGGCCCTTCACATATTGCCTGAGGTAACTCTCCAGAACACATTTTGGCAAATTATACCCGATCTAAACTCTTGGGACTGTGGCAGTACCAATCTCTATTGGGAAAGTTAAAATACCCGTCTATGACAAACCTATTAGCTTTGCAGCAATCTGCAATTTCTTGCAATATTTGTTCCTCTAATTCCCATTGACTATTTGGGGCCAAGAATGCAAAACCAACAGGGTGATCATCGCCTTTTTATTTCTCAGCTCTACCCATATAGCCTCACTGGAGAATCTTCAGTTATGTCATAGTGGGTTACTGGCATGATGTTCTCCTTAATCAATAAGGAAAGTCCGCCTCCTCCCTTACCATCACCTCTATGTCGAATGTAATAACTGGAATATAAAGCTACCAGATATAGCCTGATCCCTTAGCCAGATTTCCGTAATGACTATAATGTCACACCCTGAGTTCATTGGCCTTTCTTGTCAGACCTCTCACATTGAAATAAATGCAAGTTAATCCAACTGACTTCCCAGTCTTCAGCCATCTAAATCCTCCAAGATCCCTCATCTTCTCCACATCCCTGCCCCGCTCTTTCCCAACACCCGAGGTGCCAAACAAGCGGTTTGCTTTGTTCTGAAGCTACAATCATTGAGCACGTGGAGGGTGTTCCATCACACTCCTAACTTGCGCCTTGTACTTGTTGGAGGGGCTTTGGGTTGTCATCCACCACAGAATACCCAACCTCTGACTGCTCTGGTAGCCACGTTATTTGTGTGGCTGACTCGGAAGACTTTCACATCTATGGTGAGCTCCAGGATGTTGGTGGTCTGGACTAGGCGAAGGTAATGCCATTGTATATCAAGCAGAGTGGTGAGACTCTCTCTTCATGTTGATCATCGAATGGCACTTTTGTGGTGCGAATGCTCCTTCATTTATAAGCCTATGCCTGAATGTGGCCAATGACTTTCTGCAGGCAAGGATTGACTGCTTCATTTGGATAACAATTTCAAATGGAATTGAACATTTTCCCTTAATCAGCATCTCAACCCTGGGATTTTGCTGCATGAATTCCTTAGGCAGTGTACTAGGACTAAACCTCTTCAAATGTGGATGTATCAGCATATATCCACATTTGAAGTGCTTTAGGCCTAGGACACTGCCTAATGATTCCAAGCAGCAATATCCTGGGGTTAAGATCATTCGCCTACACAATGACAATCATCTTCCATTGTGAGATATATCATTCCATCTGCTGCCGTGTGATTCCCATGATGTCTATTAACTTCACTTTAACCAGGGTTCTCAATGCCACAATTGGTCAAATAATACCTTGATCTGAGGGGAAGTCACTCTCACTTCACCTCGCCTCTGGAATTAGAATGGAATACTTCATTGTCACATGTGACTTGGCACGGTGAGATTCTTTGCTTGCATACCCAATGTATATAAATTGTTGGTTTGGATCATGGCTGTGATATCATCGGAAGGAGAACGTTCTCATTCAAACCCAAATTAGGCACCAGTGTGCTGGTTATTAGTAAGTGAGTTATCAAGAAGCGTAGAGTACTTTTGACGAATCTTTCCATAGCTTTGCTGATAATTTGTAGTAGAATAAATGAACGATAATTAGCAAGATTAGATTTCTGTGAAGGAAGGAGCCGCAGATGTTGCTTTAAATCGAAGGTAGACACAAAATGCTGGAATAACTCAGCGGGACAGGCAGCATCTCTAGAGAGAAGAAATGGGTGATGTTTCGGGTCGAGAACCTTCTTGTTTTTAAAAGAAATTGCACATGGCTGTGCAATTTTTCACACATCATGGCAAAAAGAGATCCTGACTATCTATAGTGTATAAAATCATGAGTGGAATAGATCAGGTAGATGCACAGAATCTCCTGCCCAGAGAAGGTGAATCGAGGACCCGAGGACATAGGTTTAAGGTGAAGGGGAAAAGATTTAATAGGAATCTGAGGTGTAACTTGTTCACACAAAGGGTGGTTGGTATATGGAACAAGTTGCCAGAGGAGGTAGTTGAGGCAGGGACTATCCCAACGTTTAAGGTGGGATTAGTGTAGCTTGGACATGTTGGTGGGTGTGGGCAAGTTGGACTGAAGGGCCTGTTTCCACACTGTATCACTCTACCTTATCTATGCCTCTCATAATCTCATACACTTCTATTACATTATCCTTCAGCCTTGTTTGTTCCAGAGAAAATAAGGCCAGCCCATCCAATCTTACCCCCAAACTAAAGTCTTCCAATTCTGATGAGTTTCCTCTGTACACTATTCAATGCAGCCATGTCCTTCCTTTGTGTGGTAATCAGAAATGCACTCAATATATAATATGGAGAGTATGGAGACTAATCTGTCTAAAAAAATTGATGTTGCTTGTGGTGAGTTAAAGGAGCTGAAGAAGCAGTATAAGGAGCTTGATAATAAATTAACGTCAGAATGTGCTAAAATGGAAAAAGATTATAATAAGAAATTTAATGAGATACACGATAACATGGAAAAGTTTGATGAGCTGATGGAAGAGATGGAGAATGGAATGAAAGAGATGGCTACGGAAATAAAGAGTCTGAAAAAAGCACAGAAATCTGAGGGGGAGCAACTTGTGCGAATGACTGACAAATGTTTGGACTTGGAGGCGAGATCGAGAAGGCAGAATTTGAGAATTGTTGGAGTAAGTGAAGGACGAGGGGGTCGTGGATCTCAAACACGGACTTTCGTTGCTGACTTACTTAAAGATATTTTTAAACTGCCGGAATACCCAAGAATAGATATCGGTTGGACGTGTTCCAAAAGGGACAAGTGCTCCTCCAAGACAGATAATTGTGAAATTCCTCGACATCTCTTCAGTGGAATATATATTGAATAAGATTACCCATGGGGAGAATCTGACATATCTTGGGGATAATATTAGACTCTTCCGTAATTATCCCCCTGAGGTCGTCCAGAAAAGGAACTTGTTTACACAGACAAGAAATATTCTGAAAGGAGTACCCCATGTGAGATATAGGGTGGTCTACCCAGCAAAAATGAAGATTACTTATAAGGGCACTGAACGCTCATTTACGGATCCCGAAAAGGCTTTTAAGTACGCAGAGGATATCGTAAAGAAAATACTGGGGGAAGAGGACGACAAGGAAGAATATTGAACTTTTTAACTTTTTAAGACAGGGTTTTGCTCTGGTTAAGATGGCGGAACTTTTCCAGACAGCTACAAGATATGCTTATCTGTCTGGAAAGTGTTCTCGAGAGTACAGTCCATGTTTCACCTTGAATGAAAAACTTAAAGATAAACAAAAGGACGTTGAAGATACAGAATTAATAAGGGGATTAATAAGGGACATGGAACGAGATAATATTGATTGGAATATAAAAATTTGTTGATTTAAGAAAATCTTTAATCATTATATTTTAATTATAAATAATCAATTAATCTAACAAATTTAATAATACTAATTATCTGTTAATGTAAGCGGCAAATATGAATAACCCATGAAGCGGGGAAGGAGATAATGGGATTGTACATAATTTTGATTTTATATATTTAAAATAGTTAAGGGAAATGAACTAATATTGATGATATATACTAATATACAGTAATTAACTAAAATGTTCATAATAATCCTAACAAACTAATACTGTGTGTGAAGGAGGCAGGCGCAGTATACACTTGGAAAAGATCCAGAAGTGTGGCTTTGTTTAACCCCTTGGTACCTGCTTGTATTAAAGTTAAAGAATGGGATATCATGTAAACACTTTGGGTGGATATATATGGTAAAGTTTAGACTAGATTAAGGTTAGATAAATTGGAAAGGCATATATACTAATAGAACTGAATATATGCTGTGTTTTATTTTTGTTTTTTTATGTTTTACTTCTTTTTCTGAATTCTTTCTGTTTTTACTGGCGCTGGTTTGATAAATTTATAAAAAAATAAAAAATAAAACAACATATGAAACGGTCTGTAGCCTTTCATGAGACTCTGCTAAGGGGATGGAGCTCAATGTATAACAACATCAACAGAAGTCCATACATTTTTCACCACCTTAGGTGGCTATTTGTTTTTAAGGTATCTTTTCTTAGATACCTTAACATCACTTTAAAAAAAAAATCACTATAAAGATTTCTATTTGTTTAATTTTTTTGTAATCAATTTGATATCACATTTTTTCTTTCTTTTTCTAAGGTACTACACAGGAAGGAGATGTAATATAAATTTTAAAATTCGGGATGACCACCCAGAATTCTGAGGTATTTGGTTGCATCATATGATTCAAGAACACTATACTGATAAATAATGCAAGACGATAGACAAATAAAGAATGGAGGAATTATATTCTGTAGTTGGAATATAAGGAGTGCCAATGAACCAATTAAGAGGGGTAACATTTTTGCTCAATTAAAATCTTTGAATTGTGACATAATGTTTTTGCAGGAAACACACATGAAATAACAAACACAGATGAGATTAAAGGCGAAGTGGATAGGTCAAACATATTATTCTTCATTTACTTCTAAATCTAGAGGTACGGCTATTATTATTCGGAAAGGTATACCTTTTAAATTAAAGAATACTATTTCAGATAAAGAGGGAAGGTATATTATAGTTTCGGGAGAAATTTATTCAACCCCACTGACTATGATAAATATTTACGCTCCGAATTTTGACAACCCCCAATTTTATAATAAAATTACAGATATAATATCAGAGTTTAATTACCAAAATGTAATAATAGGGGGGGACTTCAATTGTGTTTTAGATCCATACTTAGACAAATCAGTAAAACAAAGGAGGGGTAATTTAAAATCTAAGACTAGTGAACTTCTAAATACATATATAAAAAATACTAATATAACAGACGTATGGAGAACTGCTAATCCAACTGGAAAGGAATACTCGTTTTACTCATCGGTACATAAAACTTATTCACGAATTGATTATTTTTTAGTGGATATAAAATTAATTCCATATACAATTAATCCTTCATACCACACCAGCATTATTTCTGATCATTTTCCGTTGACATTTCTATTAAAATTTGAGGGAATGCCAGGTAAAAAATCTTTTTGGAGGTTTAATACACAAATTTTAAACGACACACAAGGTTATAAATATTTAAAACAACAAATGAAACTTTTTTTTGAGACAAATGAAACACCAGGTATTTCGCCTTCTTTATTATGGGAAACTTTCAAGGCATTTATTAGAGGAGTTATAATCTCATATCAAATTTTTCAAAATAAAAAGAATAAGACAGAACAACTGATGCTAGAACAAGAAATTAGACAATGTCAAATAATGCCAAAGATCCTACTACAGATAAACATAATAAGATAATACTACTGAAATTTAAACTTAATCGAATTTTATCGGCAAGAGTAATAAGATTATTCCAAATTACAAAACAGGAACATTTCGAATTTGGGGACAAACCACATAAGCTCTTAGCTCGTCAATTGAAAAAACAAGAAAAGGAAAATACTATCACTAAAATTAAATCAGAGAAAGGTGAATTACTAATATTACCTAAGGATATTCACAATAGATTTGCTCAATTTTATTAAAATTTATATACATCTAAAACTAAAATAGAAGATAGTAAAATTATAAATTTTTTAGATAACTGTAATCTTCCAAAACTTGATCTTTCGGAACAAGAGGAACTAAGTGCTCAGATTACACTTGAAGAAATAGGTGAAACAATAAAATTGTTGAAAAATGGTAAGACGCCTGGACCAAATGGTTTTAGTAATGAATTTTATAAAAGATTTCATGAGATAACGACTCCATACTTATTTAATTTATATACTCACGCTTTTAAAGAAAATAAACTACCAGAAACATTAGCAGAATCAACTATTACGCTTATTCCAAAAAAAGATAAAGATTTAGATGAACCGGGCTCATATAGAGCTATATCACTTTTAAATACAGATCAGAAAATTATAGCAAAGACTTTAGCAAGAAGATTGAGTAAATATATCAGTAAATTGATAAATCCTGATCAAACGGGGTTTATACCCAAAAGACATTTAATAATTTGAGACGCCTGTTTAATATAATGTACTCACATAAAACGGAGGAAGAAGATATATCAATTGTTTCTCTGGACGCAGAGAAAGCATTTGATCAGGTAGAGTGGCAGTATTTATATAAAGTACTGCAAAAATTTAATATGGGAGAAAATTTTATTGCATGGGTAAAATTATTATATGATAAACCGATGGCAAGAATATTAACCAATAATATGTTATCTCCAAAATTTCAATTATCAAGGGGCAATAGGCAGGGATGTGCGTTATCACCCCTGCTATTTGCCCTTATGATAGAGCCCCTGGCTGAAAGTATAAGAATTCATCCGAATATTCAGGGATATAATACTAGGGACTCAAATAATAAAATTTCATTATATGCAGACGATATACTTTTATATATTACAAATTCACAAACGAGCATACCAAATTTATTAAATTTAATAGAGGAATTCGGGTCCTTTTCTGGATATAGAATAAACTGGAATAAAAGTGAAATCATGACGTTAAAACCTCAAGAATCTACACACTTATTGAAATTCCCCTTTAAGATTGCAACAGAAAAATTTAAATATTTGGGTATTCAAATTACTAGAAAATATAAAGCATTATTTAATGCTAATTTTATGCCTTTATTAAATAAACTCAACACGTTGATTAAATTCTGGAAAACCCTTCCCTTATCATTAATAGGTAGAATAAACGCTATAAAAATGATCTTTCTACCACAATTATTATACCTATTTCAATCTATACCATTATATATACCAAAATTAAAAAAAAAAAACTAGACTTTAATATTACTAATTTTATTTGGGACTATAGATCACACAGAATTTTTTAAAAACCACTTATGTAAGCCAAAAGATGTCGGGGGACTTTCACTTCCGAACTTTTTGTATTACTATTGGGCAGTGCATATTAAGAATATAATTTACTGGTTGGACAGAAACAATAAGAATTTGGAAACAAATAAAATTATCTCTAAAATTAAGAAATCTATCATTGTTAATGCCAATAGTGAATAATCCTTAATTTAAACCATCTCTTATTGATAAAACATAACCAATGGGAAAGAATGGGAATTAAAAGGGTCGGTGATATGTATGAAATGGGAAACCTGTTATCATTCCAACAATTACAATTAAAATATAAACTGAATAATAACCAATATTATAAATATCTTCAGATTTGCGACTTCATGAAGAAATACATACAAAGATATCAAAACATAACTTTTGATCCACTGGAAGAAGCAATGACTATTAAGGCTGACTCACAGAAATTAATATCATATTTATATAATAGTATTTTAAATATAGACCTACCATCGACAGAGGCACTTAGAGAAGAGTGGGATGAGAATTAATGATTAAAATTACAAAGGAAACATGGGAAAAGTATTTGATATATATACACAAATGTTCGATTAATGTAAGACATAATTTAATTCAATTTAAAATTTTACATAGATATTATTCAAAAACTAGATTGAATAAATTCTATCCAATTATGTCCCCCATTTGTGATAAATGTTTATCCCAAAACGCAACTATAACACACTCTTTCATTTCCTGCATAAAACCTTATAAATTTTGGAGTGATATTTTTGAAATATTTACAAAATTATTCAAGATAAAAATGGAACCTAAAACTGAAATTATTATATTTGGAGTAATGGAAGACGGGAATAAATTGAACTCATCTCAAAATTTATTTTTTAATTATGGTTTAATAATGGCAAAAAAACAAATACTTAAATTTTGGAAAAATACACCAATACCAACGCTTAAAATGTGGATTTCAAGCATGTTGGACACCGCACACCTTGAGGAAATGCGATTCCTCCTAATAGATAAATCAGACCAATTCTTAACGAGTTGGTCTCCATTTGTTGTCTTTTTGGAAGCATATGGTGCAACACAATTGTAGAAGCTAACTGTTCCAGGACTGGGTGAGGGATGGTCAAGATTATAAATAATGATCTCCTTAATTTTTTTTTTACTTACTATTCTGTTTCTTTCTATCTTCTTTTATTCACTTTTCTTCTTTCACCCTTTTTTCTTTTTCACACACTATATATCACACGTTTTTCTTTCTTTTATTATCTATTCTCTCTTTTTCTTCTTCATTATAATATAAAAAAAAGAAGCTGTACATAAAATGTAATATGTCAATATATATTAGGCACTTTGGTGCCATATGATTGTACTTGCTTCTAATAAAATTAAAAAAAAATAAAAAATAAAAAAAAAAGATATGCAATCAATATTCCATTGTGAAAATTGTTCAAATGAAACTGACTAAATGCTTAATGTTTATATTTAATTCTCTTGATATTATTTGCTGGAAATTTCAACGTATTTACTTTAACGCCTCAAATGAATGTTTGGTTAATGTAGTTGGATGTAAAAGGGTTAATAGATTTGTATTTGTGTGAAATGATTTCTAAATGTAGTCTTGTAACCTTTGAGCAAGACATCCTGTAATTCAATCAATAAACAAATTTCATTCAGCCAAATTTAGAAAGTGGCACTGAGGGGAAATGGATTTTAACTCCAACTAATTTGATCTTGCATCAATTCACATGTCACCCGTTGAAACAAAACAAAGCACCCATTCTTGAACTTCTGCTAAGTTTTTCTCCAAAGTTTTATGCCTTCAAAATAATGCATCCGAACAACTTTCAATATTGATGTGAAATTGCTCACCGGTGCCCGCATAATACTTAGTGCAGTTTCCATACTCAATGTCTTCCTCTTTAAGATCAAATTGTGGTAATGCAATTTTCTCCATCTGTACAGGGTCCTTAGATTGCCAATTGAACTTGAGGTCATCTGTGGTGTAGCCAACTGAGAAGGAAGGTGCACATAATTAACAAAAATCGATGCAGGTGCAGGAAATGTGATTAAAACAAAACTGTAATTTTGTTGGCTGCAATAATGGCAAATCTTTGGTCGGCTGCACCTCCTGTTTCTACTTTCCATGCATTTGTAAATCTTTTCTATTTACTCAAGTCAAACAGTTTTACCTGGTTTAGGTGGGCACCATAGCTTTGCACTGTAGGTCTAGGCTATGGGGCCCATGATATTGGGTATTCTTAAAGTGGAGATTGATTGTTTTTTGTTTAGTAAAGGTGTCAAAGGTTTTGGGGAGAATGGGGTTGATAGGGAAAAATAGATCAGCAACGATTGAATGGTGGAGTTGGCTCGATGGGAGGAATGGCCTAATTCTGCTCCTATGTCGTATAGTCTTACAGTCTTCTAGAACTTAGCTATTGCTAATAGATTACTCTGAAAGGGCTGCAATGAACAGATGAGTCATTCCAAATCGTTGCACAGAGCACAGCTTAGAAACTATTCCAGAACACGTTTCCTTTTTTTGCATTTACCCGTCCCTCCCTCACCTTCTACCCCATTAGACTTCACATTCATGCATTTCCAAAACTCCCCATATGACAAGACTACAAAGCATCTACTCCCCCGCTTCCAATATAGAAACATAAACCCATGGCATGATCTGGTTCACTCTATTTCCACTCTCCCTTTCACAGCATCTTGCAGTGCAACTACAGGACACATCCCCTTTCACCTCCTCTTTCCCACTGTACAGGGCCTTGAGCACTTTTCAGATGATGCGCTGCACTGACGTAGTTGTACATCTCTCAGATTGCTATCCTGTTTTCTCATGATATTGGTTTCATTTCACTGGAGACATTGAATGCTGTAAAGGTAACCACATAGCAAAGTACCTTCAATCAGCTCACAAGTGGGACTTCAAAATTTCAATCACCTGCCACTTCAAATTTCCATTCCATTCTTAGAGTCATAGTGATGCAGTGTTGAAACAGTCCCTTTGGCCCAACTTGCCCATACCGGCCAACATGTCCCAGCTACACCAGTCCCACCTGACCGCGTTTAGTCCATATCCCTCCAAACCTGTCCTATCCATGTACCTGTTTGTTACTTAAATGTTGGGATAGTCCCTGCCTCAACTACCTCCTCTGACAGCTTGTTCTATACACCCATAACCCTTTGGAAAAGTTACCCCTCAGATTCCTACTAAATCTTTCCCCCTTCACCTTAAAACTACAGTATGTCCTCTGGCCCTCGATTCACCTACTCTGGGCAAGACACTGTATGCATCTACCTGTGCATCAATCCGGCGACTATGGTGGTGCAGCGGTAGAGTTGCTGCCTAACAGCACTTGCCGTGCCGGAGACCCGGGACCGATCCCAACTACGGGTGCTCTCTCTATGGGGTTTGTATGTTCTCCCCGTGACCGCATGAGTTTTCTCAGTTTCCTCCCACATTCCAAAGACGTACAGGTTTGTAGGTTAATTGGCTTGGCATATGTGTAAAATTGTTCCTAGTGTGTGTATGTTAGTGTTAACTTGTGGGGATCGCTGGTCGGCGCAGAAAAGGAGTAGGCGATGTTTCCGGTCGAGACCCTTCTTCAGACTGATGTCGGGGGGGGGGGGGGGGAATCCCATTCTGAATCCCTTTCTGTCCTGGGCCTCCTCCATTGCCAGAGCGAGGCCCAGCGCAAATTGGAGGAACAGCACCTCATATTTTGCTTGGGTAGTTTACACCCCAGCAATATGAACATTGACTTCTCTAATTTCAGGTAGTCCTTGCTTTCTCCCTCATTCCCCTCCCCTTCCCAGCTCTCCCACAGCCCACTGTGTCTGCCATTTTCAGCATTGTTACTATTTAAAAAGAAATCAGTTAATGATTCTGTTTCTTCCATGTACATATCAACTGGATTGACTTTCTTTGGTTTATTTGCTTAAAAAGTTAGCCGTTCACCTCTATTTTGTTTTACTAACTTCCTGCCTTCCACCTTATCACTGACCATTGACTTTCCGTCCCACTTCTCCCTCTCCCCTTTATTTTTTTTAGTTTAGATTAGTTTAGAGATACAGTGCAGAAAAAGGCTTTGTGACCCACTGAGTCTGCGCCAACCAGCAATCACCCAGTACACTGGCGATATCCTACACACTACGGACAATTTACAATCTTTACTGAAGCCAACTATCCTGCATACCTATACGTCTTTGGGGTGTGGGAGGAAACTGGAGGAAACTAGAGCACCTGGGGAAAACCCACACGGTCACGGGGAGAACGTACAAACTCCTTACAGACAGCATCCGTAGTCTCCGAACCCGGGTCTCTGGTGCTGTGAGGCAGCAACTCTACTGCTGCACCGCTGTGCCTCCCCAGTTTTCTTAAAATTGTTTATCCCTAACGTTTCCCAGTTATGATAAAAGGTCACCGGCAGTAAAATGTTAACTCTATTTCTCACTTAATTGAGCCTGGTCTGCTGGGTACTTTGAGCATTTTCTGTTTTTATTTCAGATTCACAACATTGGCAGCGTAGAAGCTCCACACACCTGGAACACATTGTTGTTGCTGACACTCAGCATACCAGAGGACAAATGATTGGACATATTTTATCCCTTACATCACTTTTCGTTTTAATGAGGTGGTGTTGGAGCCAACAGGAGGGCTTATCAAAATGTTTATTTGCTATGAGGGGAGGTGGGAGTGGGTTTCCGTGGAAATAGAGAGTGAAGCAAAGTGTGCTTTATTTTCAATTCTGCCATTTATACCACATTATTTTTGCAATTTTTGTTTTTGTCAAATTTATTATTAATTTATAAGCCATCACATTTTTGTACTCTTCAACTTACTGGTTTGTGGCAATTTTTCTGCAAATATAGGAAAATTTCAATAAATTGTCATATTTGGGACATTGGTGGTGCGGGAGTGTAATATTTTCCAGACTATTTGATGTTATTCATTAATTTCACAATATTTTAATTTTTTTTAAAATGCCACCCAGGATTATGATGAAATCAGCAATGCCCAGCTTGGTTTGGGAACAACTTTTCCCAAGACCACAAGGACCGCAGAGAGATGTGGCCCACTCCATCGCACTGACCAGACTCCCCACTATTGACTCCATCTGCACTTCACACTGCATCAAAAAGCAGCAAACATAATCAAAGACTTGTCCCATCCTAGTTATTCCTTTTTCTGCCCACTCCCTTCGGGCAGAGGATAAAGAAGCTTGAATGCATCCACCACCATGCTCAGGAACAGTTTCTTCCCCTCTGTAATAAGGTTCTGAACAGTCCTTCCATAAGCTAAGGTACTGTCTGATTCAACTCTACCCCACTGGGGACATTGAATTGTCTATGGAACAGGCGCACTATAATGCTGAGAACTATATTCTGCACTCTGTATTGTTCCCTTTGCTCTACCTACTGTATTTGAAGTTGACGATTACATATCTGATCTGAGTTATTAGCACAATGTTCACAATATCCTGATACTCGTGACAATGACAAACTTAAACATAAACCTATGAAGTTTCAGGGGAACATGGAAACGGGACCCCAGAGAGTTTTTAGAGATCATTGGGTCTAAAGAGTGCACAGGGACCGGTGAATCTTGGGGGAGTGCAGGGAATGGTGAGTCTCTAGGGAGATGGGGACAAAGGACCTCAGGTCTTGAGGCAGTTTGGGATCTGCTGCACCATTGAGTCTTGGGGCAGTGGGGGAACTGAGGCCCTGGTTTGTCTGGAGGGTGCATGGGAACCAGGGATCGGACAGCCTGGGGGGGGGGAGGGGGGTGGGGGTGGGGAATTGGGGACTGGGTGAGTCTCGAGAGTGCAGGCGATAGTGTGTCAAGGCACCATCGTTAACATTACTTGGTGTCATCAAGGGATTCCAGAGGCTGGAATCTCATGATCTGATGGGCACAATGCTGAAGCATGGGGAATTCTGGATGGATGGATAGTTGCATAGCAAATTATTTTAGTTTTTCTGCATTTCTTCCAAGCATTGTATCGTTTTCTATATCCAAAATATTACTGGAGACATTTTTCTCGCTCTACAAGATGTGTGGTTTTAAAATCAGAAGCACGAAAGACTGTGTAACCAGAAAGGAGCCTACAAAACCCAACAAAATACAATTTTTTTCCAAGCGTTCAATCCAATTTATTCCACTGAGAGATTCTCTTATTGAAATGTACAAAGTGGTTATGGGTTATGCCAGGGGAAAAGTAGGGAGAATGTTTTTTGTCCTGGTTTGGCCATTTAGAACTTGAGACCATGATCTCAAAATAAAACGTGAAGGGGAAAAGATTTAAATAGGAACCTGAGTGGTAGCTTTTTCACACAAAGGGTGGTGGGTGTATGGAACAAGCTGCCAGAGGAGGTAGTTGAGGCAGGGACTATCCCATCATTTAACAAACAGTTAGATAGGTACATGGATAGGACAGGTTTGGAGGGATATGGACCAAACGCAGGCAGGTGAGACTAGTGCAGCTGGGACATGTTGGCCAGTGGGGAAGTTGAGCTGAAGGGCCTGTTTCCACACTGTATCACTCTATGAATCTATGTATCATTTAGGATATAAACAAAAGGAAATATCTTCTCCTGGTGAGTTTCATAATTCTTTACCCAAAACGTCTCTGGAGGCTCAGTTGCTGAATATATTCAGGAAAGAAATTGACAGGTCTTTACATGTTCAGGGAATCAAAGGATTCAAGGTTTGTGCAAGAAAGTCACACAAAGGCAAATTATTGATGTGATCTCATTGAACGAAGTGCAGGTACCAAGGGTTGAGCAGACTGCTCATTTAATTTTCTTATCGTCTTACATTGCACACTGACCTAAATTTTCCCTCTTTTTGTTACATGTAACTGATGCAAATTGAAAATTGTTAAATAGTTGTATTAATGACACACCATTTGCCAAAATGTAGCATCTGTTTGGTAGGTATTTAGCATCATGTTATTTTACATACCAATACCAACATGGAAAGATGAATGACCAGAAACATAAATGCAGATTGAAAGCCCTGCAGATCCTGGAAATGTGAAAGTTATCAACCTTAAACTCTGCTCTCTCTTCATGATATTGTATGGCCTGCAACATATATTACCACCATTTCTACATCTAAGTCAATAGCTAGTTTACAGGGTAAGGATAAGAAAATAATTTCATTCTAACAACAGAAAAAAAAACAATGGGTACTCATAAGAATTATTTTCCCATTATAATTCCAATTAATTTATCTGGAATAGGTCTGTGCATCTATAAGAATAACACATAAATGTCCTAAGAGCACACTGCATTCAGGTATTATTTAATCGCATAAATCAATAATTTATTTCATTGTCAGGTTTACAAAATAAATTAATTGTAAATTCAGATTTTAAAAGAAAAATCTCCCAGATTTCCCATCTTGTCAAAGAAGGCAAAGTTTATTAATTTTTAGTTCCAAGAATAGCTGCAGTTCTCTGGAGACTTCAGGTTGCCATGGGAATAAAGGTAGTGATATCTCAGGATTATTGGAACCAAAGTCCACTTCAGAGCTTACCTGACATTTATACCTGCATCGTTCCAAGAGGGATCATTAAACTGTGACTAATGTCAAGGATACAGGATGGTAATATTCATATTCTGGCATGGATGCTCACATGGTGTTGTAGATCAGCAGCTAATTATACATGCTGACTGCTCTTTCATTCCAGGGAACGTGATCAATCAACAGTTGGCAGTTCACTGCTCTCGTACTTAGTTAAAATCATCGCTTCTAGCTGAAATTTTCCTTTCCCCTTAACCACAGAAAGCACTGCTTTTGAAACATGAGATCTTAAAACAAAAGCTGACTTAGAGCCAACGACACCCCTCTGTATATCTGCAGTCTGAACTATCAGTCAAAACATCTACGCTGAAGTAAATAGTAAAAAAACCTACAGCTCTCCAGCTGAATCTTGCAACGTTGCGTATCCATGGGAAATAGAGTCAAATCAAGGAGGCACGAAAGTGTTATTGACAACCTGAAATAAGAAAGAGAACAGCAAACATTACCCATTTTTGAAAGTTAGAACAGAACACTTTAAGCAAATGTAGTCAGTGACATCCTCACATGTCAAAGAGATTTAATCTTACCTCATGCTGAGCAGAACATCACCGTTCCGGAATATGAAGAGTAGGATGTTTTCCTGTGTCACATCGTGAAAATTTGCACTCTTTTCATTTGCAAAAAATAAATCTGGCTTCCATAAGCATTTGAACATAGTTGGATCCACAGTCAGTGTGTCTGAACCGTTGAAATCATTTGGAAGTTTAAGCCTTGGATCATTCCATTTTTGTCTGAGGAATATATTCACTCGATAGTCCTATCAAAACAGAAACTATAAGTCAGGATTGATGCACGTGACAGACACAAAGTAAAGGATATCAAGAAGTAAAAGCTATAGAGCACAAAAATCAAAAATCAAATCAAAATGCTGGGAATGTACCGTAAATTAATCAGAAGCTGAAAAAGGATTAATGGTGGAACTGTGCATTCAATTTAGAAGAAATTTATTAATAATTATACTTGGCATCCAATTCAATACAAATTTTATAAATGTATTGAATATATTGGGTGCATCCAGGATTACAAATCTCTACCATTGCATTCAATTGTCATTTAAAGTGTTAACTGAATGCTCTTACTTGAAGAGAAATCTTCAATTATTACATTAGGAAGAGAACTTTTGACCTACAGTTAGCATTCCTGTCTTTGACAGGAAAGGTTTAAGGCGTGCTCCAGACAACTTGGTGATGTCAACCAGAATATGCGGTTGAACTTTTGTCCTTCTGTTCTTTGGGGGTTAGGAAATAATGGGGAGTCAATTGGTATCGGTCAGCGGTTCCTGCTTCAAGTGGTCCACAATCGGCTGTGGTCTGTGCAAGCTCTAATTGTCAACGTGACATTGTGGTTAAAAAGGATCAAAGAATATAATCCTTTTAATTCTTTTCGAAAAGTTATCCTCCCATCCTCCAAACTATGCCTCGCACTTGTCATTCTGGATCTCTTTCCGAGAGGCTGACCCCTCCATTGCATGACTTGGAGTACAGCCAGAAGAACCCATTTTGCAAAAGTCTAGATTAATACTTGCCCTGGGTTAGCTCATTTTCAGTGTGTTCGCTTTGAGCCTGTCTTCAAAACAATCTAGCACCACAGAGCCTGTAAACAGACTGTCTTAAAATCTTACTGGAATATACATAGACGCATAGAAACATAGAAAATAGGTGCAGGAGTAGGCCATTCGGCCTTTCGAGCCAGCACTGCCATTCAATATTATCATGGCTGATCATCCAAAATCAGTACCTCATTCTGTTCTCCCCATATCCCTTGATTCCATTAGCACTAAGAGCTAAATCTACTGTAACTCCCTCTTGAATATATCCGGTGAATTGGCCTCCACTGCCTTAAAAGAACAAAACTGCACACACTACCCCAGGTTTAGTCTAACCAGGGTCCTGTACAACTGCAATAGGACCTCCTGGCTCCTATACTTAAATCCTCCCGCTATGAAGGCCAACGCGCCATTAGATTTTTTTACTGCCTGCTGCACACTTACTTTCAGTGACTGATTTACAAGGACACCCTGGTCTCGTTGCACCTCCCTTTTCCTAATCTAACACCATTCAGATAATAATCTGCCTTCTTGTTTTTGCCACCAAAGTGGATAACATGCACCATGTTGGCCAAGTACTGCCCTGCTCTTCATCTCCATATTGCTTGGTGGAAGTATTTCTGCCTCATAGTTAAAGGATTTGTGGTCTGTTCCCAGCAAAATAGTCCATTGGCCATTATAATTTGAATAAAGACCTCTTGTGCAAGTAAAATTAAATGAAGTCCTGGTGAAACTACAATTGGAACATTCTGAACAAGTGTGGTCTCCTAAACCTAAGCAAGGATATGGCTGCAGTATAGGAGGAGCAGATGTCCAACAAAGGTTGATCAGAATGATCCAAATCATGTTGGGCTGGGTGGAGGGGCGATGGATGACATTCTGTACGGTGAGTTGAAGGTACAGTTACGCCTACGCATTCTAGAATGAGAGATGATCCGACAGAAACATATGAATTTCTTGTGGGTTTCGACAAGGTAAAGTCTATCAAGCCCATGATGTTTTTCTTGGCTGTGTTGTCTGGGCCACAGTTTCACATGAAGGGTCAGCATTAAAAGATCTCAAAAACATAGAAGAGTACAGCACGGAAACAGGCTCTTCAGCCCACAAAGTTCATGCCGAACATGATGCCACAAAAACAAATCTCATCTGTCTGCACATGATCGATATAAGAAGATCCTTCTTCACTCAGGGGATAGTGAATCTTTCAAATTCTCTAAAGAGTGTGTAGATTCCTGCAAGAACAAGGGGGAGGGGGGGGGGGGGGTGATAAACTGCACCCATGTGTTCCACTCTATTAATGCACAGTGAATGTATAACTGTAGTGAGTTGTAATTCCAGTTGTGTGCAAGCTATTGGGGAAGCTTCCATCATTCTTTCAACAAGCAGCACCTGACCCTCTGTGTTTTATTCCATACTCCAACTAGACTGAAATGGTGGCATTTTGGGGTGAAGGACAACAGCCGAAAACATAGCTCTGGCTCATGACACTTAATATCCCCAGCAAGGAGTTACATAAACTCTCCAACCAAATTAATTTGTCCACCAAAAATGTTACAGGATAAGCTCTCATAAGGATGAAAATCCAATTACGTTAATCATAAGAATATCTCAATAGGCATCAGTCAATTGATAAGAAAGGTAAGACATTTGATCAGAGCCTCTACATCCAGCTCAATGTCAACATCATACTTTGCAATACAAACCCTCATATTTCCTCCTCACAAACAACTGTTGAGCATCATGTTGCTTGTTACCAGGGCCTGAACCAACGCCAGGATAACTATCATTAAAAATGATCATTAAAGCAAGCACACATGGAGAGTCATGTGCTTAATGCAGCTCTGTTTTCAATGTCACTCCCTCCATGCGTATGGACATTGATATAAAGATCTAATACATTATATCCCTCATGCTATGGCAGTCCTCATATCTGCTAGACCTCCAACAACTCAGGGGCGGCACGGTGGCACAGTGGTAGAGTTGCTGCCTTACACCGCTTGCAGCGCCAGAGATGCGGGTTCGATCCCGACTACGGGTGCTGTCTGTACAGAGTTTATACGTTCTCCCCATGACAGGGTGAGTTTTCTCCAAGATCTTCGGTTTCCTCCCACACTCCAAAGACATACAGGTTTGGAGGTTAATTGGCTTGGTTAAAGTGCAAATTGTCCCAAGTGTATGTGGAGTGGTGTTAATGTGTGGCGATCTCTGGTCAGCGCAGAATTGGTGAACCGAAGGGCCTGTTTCGGAGCTGTATCTCTAAACTAAACTAAGCTAAACTAAACTAATTCCATTCCCTTGCATCCTCACAACCCTATTCTAGATTTATCAGTTACACCAAAATGAGCAGTGCTTGGATAGTCCTACACCATCTGATGTGAAATGACCACTGTGGTTCCCTTCTTCACATTCTTGTTTTGCTCACCTTGTAATGTGTAAGATAAATGAAAAACTAAGCATTAGACCCAGTCAACTAGACCCAATGATGTTTAAGCATCTGTGTGATTGCATCAAGGTCATGAATTTGGTTACAGTGAGAGAGAATAACACTTCTGAGGATCACGATCACAGTCATTCTGCAGCAAATCTTGGGAGAAAAATCTTTAGACAAATGAGTATACGAAGCAAGATGTCCAGAAGAGACCGAATGCAGTAGCTGTGAGACCCCATCTTTCCATTTCCAAAGCCCATGCAATTCGTTATCAAGTTATGTCCAGGGCTGCCTCCCTAAGTCCTTGACTCTCCTTTTTTTGCTACTCTCTTTTCTGAATGGAGGGAAAATAGGATTTCTCCATGAGAAATTCTTAATGGAAGATACTGAATGAATAACATTTGTTAATGTTGACCACGAATGGAAGGCATGATTTGGAATGTCAGTGGTGGCTGTGTGGAGGAGTACATATCTACCAGCAATTTAAGAGGGAGTAGATGGGTATTACTGCTAAGCGAAGGGGACTACAGAGGCATGAGGGAAGAGCTGGCCAAAGTCGACAGGAAAGGGACCCTAACAGGAATGACGGTGGAGTAGCAATGGCAGGAATTTCTGGGAATAATTCAGAAGATGCAGGATCTTTTCATTCGAAAGCGTAAGAAAGATGCTAGGGGGAGGAGGCGACCAAGGCTCACAATGCAAGTCAACATCAAGGAGAAGGCATATAACATTGCAAAGATTAGTGGGAAGCTAGAGGATTGGGAAGCTTTTAAAAAATAACAGAAAGTAACCAAAAGGGCAACAGGGAATAAAAGATGAAATACGAAGATAAGCAAGCAAAAAAGAAGGTAGCAAGAGTTTCTTCAGACATATAAAGAGTAAGAAAGAGGCAAGAGTGGACGTTGGACCACTGGAGAATGATGCAGGAGAAGTGATAATGGGGGGTATAGAAATGGCAGAAGTATTGAAAAACTTTTTTGCATCAGTCTTCACAGTAGAAGACGCCAGCAAAGTGCCCGAAATTCAAGAGTGGAAGTTAGTGGTGTGGCTATTACCAAGGAGAAGTTGCTTGGGAAAATGAAAAGTCTGAAGGTGGATAAGTCACCTGGACTGGATGGACTGCACCCTAGGGTTCTGAAAGAGGTGGATTTCGAGATTGTGGAGGCATTAGTAGTGATTTTTCAAGAATCACTAGAGTCAGGAGTGGTTCCAGACGATTGGAAAATTGTAAATATTACCCCGCTTTTCAAGAAGGGAGCAAAGCAGAAGAGTGGAAACTATAGGCCAGTTAGCCTAACTTCAGTGGTTGGTAGATCCCATTATGAAGGAGGAGGCTTCTGAGCACTTAGTTCATGATAAAATAGACCAAAGTCAGCATGGTTTTATGAAGGGGTGGTCTTGCCTGCGGATCTGTTGGAATTCTTTGAGGAAGTAACTAAGAGGACAGACAAAGGAGAGTCAGTGGATGTTGTTCACCTAGATTTTCAGAAACCCTTTGATAAGGTGCCACATGTGAGGCTACTAAAGAACATGGGAGCCCATGGTAACAAATGGAAGACACTGGCATGGATAACAGGTTGACTGCATGGCAGAAGGCTAAGAAAGGCAATAAAGAGGGCTTTTTCTGGTTGGCTGCCAGTAAGTAGTGGGGTTCCGCGGGGGTAGGTGCTGGGGCCACGACCCTTCACGTTGAATATCAATTATTTGGATGAGGGGATTGAAGGCTTTGTGGCCAAGTTTGCAGGTGATACAATGATAGATGGAGGGGCAGGTACTATAGAGAAAGCAGGGACTCTGCAGGATGATGGACAGGTTGGAAGAGTGGGCAGAGATGTATAGCGAAGTGTGGAGTCATGCATTTTGGTAGTAGGGATAAAGGCATAGTCTATTTTCAAAATGGGGAGAGAATTCAGAAATAAAAGACGCAAAGGAACTTGGGAGTGCTGGTACAGCATTTCCAAAAAGTTAATTTACAAGTCGAATCGGTAGTGAGAAAGGCAAACACAATGCTCACATTTATTTCAAGAGAATACAAAAACAGGGATATAATGCTGAGGCTCTATAAGGCACTGGTCAAAATTAATTTGGAGTACTGTGACCAATTTTGGGCCCTATATCTGAGGAAGGATGTGCTGGCGCTGGAAAGGGTCCAGTGGAGGTTTACGAGAATGATCCCAGGAAGGAGTAGGTTAACACATGATGAGCATTTGTCGGCACTGGGCCTGTACTCGCTGGAGTTTGAAGGATGAGGCAGACCTCATTGAAACTTACAGAATAGTGATAGGCCTGGATAGAGTGGATGTGGAGAGGATGTTTGCCCTGACCAGAGGTCATAGCCTCAGAATAAAAGGATGTTCTTTTAGCAAGGAGATTAGGAATTGTTTAGTCAGAGGCTGGTGAATTTGTGGAATTCATTGCTACAGAGGGCTGTGGAGGCTAAGTCAATGGATATTTTTAAGACAGAGATCGATAGATTCTTGACTAGTATGGATGTCAGGGGTTATGGGGAGAAGGCAGAAGAATGGGTTTAAGAGGGGAAGATAGATCAGCCATGGCAGAGTAGACATGATTGGCCGAATGGCCTAATTCTGCTCCCATCACTTACAAACTTATGAACTTATTATTTAATACAAGGAATGTTGTCTGTACCTGATTTATAAGGGTAGAATGATAATATTAAATAGCAAACAGATTAGGCCGTGGGTGAAAGTGCTTTCCCGCTCACCTTTACTTGCTTGGAGAGGAATTGAAACACTTGAAATATTGGACAATACAGCTCACCCCCTCCATGACACACTGGTTAACCTGAGGAGTACCTTCAGCACAGATTGGTTCCACCAAGATGCAGTACAGAACGCCACAGGAGATCCTTCTTCCCTGTAGCTATCAAATTGTACCACTCCTCTCCTTCTGTCATGGGGGTAGACTGACCCCCCCCCCCCCCAGCCCTTCCCCATCACTTTAATTTCATGTTTCATGTATTTTGTGTTTTATGACTGATGGCAGATCAATTTCATTCCTGGGATAAATAAAGTTCTATCTTATCGTATCATATCGTAATGTTGAATCCAGGTACAGCAAACCATTTATGTTTTACAGACTCCTTTAGCCATCTTCAATGTTTTCCTCTTGGTGTCAGACATGAATTTCTTCCTTTGGTCAGTAAGATACATACATTTCCTCCAAACTCAGCATGCCATCCAGAGAGGCCTCAGTGAACCTAGGGAAGGCTTTGACTCATCTGCGCTACTCATCCTTTGCTGAAGGTAATTACCTTCTTTAAATTAGAAATACATTTTAGAAGTGGAGCAAAACAGACATAAGCCACTGTATTGTTTCTTTGACATATTCAAAGGGCAACTTTCTACTCTGAGGTCTCTCACCTTCAACTGAGTTGCTTGTTCTTAACAGATCTTGAAGTTACATTCCTGCTATGGGGGTATAAAAAAACAAGGAAACTATGCTGAGCTAAAGCTAAAACATTGCAGATCCTATTAGTGCTGGGATTAATTGGATTATGCCATCAAAATTCTATAACAAGTACAAAATAACAAATTACTACCTTCTGTGCAAGACCATTCTATGTTTCTAGGATTGCTGCCTTGGAGAAGTGAACCAACTATTCTTGAGATTGTACCTTTAACTGGCGACAGATCCTGAATGATGCTGCAGATTATCCCACTGCAGTTAGAAAGGAAACCACTGGGAAAGTAAAATGAGTGCAGATTGATTTTGGTGGCTACTGCCAAGTTGTCTGTAAAATGATGGGCGCTGCAGTAAATGCTTTGCTTTTCAATGCCTAACTTTAATATTTTCTTTATCAAATACTGCAACAATATGCTGAAAGTTGAAAAAAAAAGCTTTATACTGGAATTCTGAAATAAAAACGGGAAATGCTTTAAAGAATTTACAGGTCATGCCCTTTGAAAGGTCTCTGACCAAAAGCCCCTGTCCCATTGCACGAGGTAATTCAAGAGTTCTCGCGAGTATTCCCCTGATTCGAACTCGGAGAATGTCCGTAGCGGGTCCGTAGGAGTTCGTGGATGTCTCGTAGCGGCTCGTATGAGTAAAAAGTAACAATTTATTTCATCATGAGTATTTTTTTACTCATGGACATTTTTTTGTAGGGATGAAAAAACGTCACAAGTTTACCGGATGTCCCGAGTACCTACCGTTAGCATTACGAGCCGCTACGAGACATCCACATACTCCTACGACCCGTTACGGACATTCTCCAAGTTTGGATCAGGGGAAAACTCGGGAGAACTCTTGAATTACCTCGTACAGTAGGACAGGGGCTTAAAACAATACAGTTCTGACAAAGGGTCTCCAGCCTGAAATGATAACTGTTTCCCTTACACGAACGCTGCCTGATCCACTGAGCACTCCCAGCACTTTGTGCTTTCACATCATTAAGCATCCCCTCAGTTTCCCTATTCCTCCTTTATTTTCACTAATAAATTACCAGAGGGAACTTATACTATCTGTCCAGAGGGTCAGCATTTTCTTGGAGGTCATTCATCGCAGTTGATCAAAGTTTTAAAGAAGTAGAAATTACATTTATAACTGGAGTAACCTCAAACAAAAACATTATCTAAGGATACAGTACACATGTGATGAAAGATTTCTTCCAATGTCAGATTATCCTTAATTTTCCACTAATTTCATGCATCAATCAACTAATTTCCACCCCCAATCACATCAATAACTGCAATACCAATACAATCATCCATAGTATTTTTATCTTTCTTTCTTTTACTTCTTTGCTGATTACATACATTTTCAAAAATGTAAAGTAATTCTTGTGCACATTGTTTACACAGTGTTTAATTAAGATGTTCAGTTATCATCAAGAAGATGCCTTTTTCTTGAGGTCGTAACGTGGGCTTACCATAGTTGTTTCGTGGATTGCGCCAAAACTGTTAATGAAAATGTTTACTTGTACTTCAACTGGAATGTCTGGAAGATAAAGAGAAGAACTGTTAATCTTACAGGATAAATAATATTTTTTCAAGAACATAAAATAAAGGTGTGCCAGCACAACGAATAAATTGTGCTGACATGCTAGCTTTCCTGTCAAAACATTAACGGGGAACAACCCTAATATGGTTGATTGCACCGAAAAGAAATCATGTTATGAGTAAAAGATCTATTCCTGATAATGTTAAAAAAGACATTTTAGCTAATTTCTACTTACATTCTTTGATCCCCATTTCATGTCTTAGCTTGAACAAATTGAGGTAACAATCTATATTACTAAAAGTGATTTTTTGCCATCTTACTCAGAGTCCCTCGCAGGACAAGAGGATTTTCCCCATCGATGAAAAATAAAAGAGTTACTAGTGTTTAAAAAAATGTTGAGATTCTCTCTCATGAAGGCCACGCCCCTTCCGGAGGGACTATAAAACCCGGAAGTGTTGAGTGCCTCAGTCAGTCTCTGCAAGATGGGGGAGCAAGAGGGTCACGTCGCTCAGTCTGAGCTGTGAATAACACTGAACACATGTCTACTAAACTGTGAGTGGTTTTACTGACCTGTCAGTGCCCTTAATGCTGTTTGAAAATATAGTTTGGAAATGCTAAAGCTGTGTTGCCTTTGGTTTGGAAATGCTAAAGCTGTGTTGCCTTTGGTTTGGAAATGCTAAAGCCGTGTTGCCTTTGGTTTGGAAATGCTAAAGCTGTGTTGCCTTTGGTTTGGAAATGCTAAAGCTGTGTTGCCTTTGGTTTGGAAATGCTAAAGCCGTGTTGCCTTTGGTTTGGAAATGCTAAAGCTGTGTTGCCTTTGGTTTGGAAATGCTAAAGCTGTGTTGCCTTTGGTTTGGAAATGCTAAAGCTGTGTTGCCTTTGGTTTGGAAATGCTAAAGCTGTGTTGCCTTTGGTTTGGAAATGCTAAAGCAGTGTTGCCTTTGGTTTGGAAATGCTAAAGCCGTGTTGCCTTTGGTTTGGAAATGCTAAAGCTGTGTTGCCTTTGGTTTGGAAATGTTAAAGCTGTGTTGCCTTTGGTTTGGAGATGCAAAAGCTGTGTTGCCTTTGGTTTGGAAATGCTAAAGCTGTGTTGCCTTTGGTTTGGAAATGCTAAAGCTGTGTTGCATTTGGTTTGGAAATGCTAAAGCTGTGTTGCCTAATTAAAGTTGCCTTGCCTAATTAAAGTTGCCTTGCCTAATTAAAGTTGCCTTGCCTAATTAAAGTTGCCTTGCCTTCTATATAATTAAAAGTCTAATCTTGACCACTTCCTGTTTGCGCTTTATATTGATTTTAGAGAGAACGCTACCACATACGGCTGTGATTTTTAGCCATCTTACTCAGAGTCCCCCTACGCTCATCAGGTGCTGAGGATTTTTCCCATCGATGAAAAATAAAAGAGTTATTAGTGTTTTTAAAATTTGAGATTCTCTCTCCTGTCAATCACGCCATGAAGGCCACGCCCCTTCTGGTGGGAGGGACTATAAATCCCAGAAGTGTGGGCGTGGCTCAGTCTCTGCAAGATGGAGGAGGGAGAGGTCACGACTCGCTGTCTTTAGTGGCCTTGCACCCTGCTTGAAATGGTATGAAACTGCACTTGAATTTGGTGGCCTTGCACCCTGCTTGAAATGGAATTTCAAGGAATAGCTGTGAGTCAACTGCCAACCCACCAGCCGTGAGTGAGTGAGCTGCCAGCACAACAGGCTTGAGTGACTGAGCCACCAGCCCAAGAATCCATTTGGCCCACAATGTCCATGCTAGCCCTTTGGAAACCAGTCCATTCAGCCCACACCCATACTAGCGCTCCAGAAAGCCCCCCCCCCCCCCGCTGGCCACCAATATTGGAATTGGTGGAGAGGTGGAATATTGCATTGGGGGACCAGCCTTCCCGTGTGATGCTGGGACCCAACGGGTCCCACTTAGTCTAGTACATTATATAATTTGTTCCCTCTCAACCACTGTCTACCTGATTTGTTAAAACATACAAAATTGCATAAATTCTAGGATGAATGCCACAGGTTAAAGTTAGCAAATGTAACCTCACAATTTAAGAAATAAATGGGAGAGAAAACAGGGATAGATCCAGTTAGCCTGAAATTAGTAGGAAGGAAAATGTATCATTTCTTAAAATTATCAATCATCATTTATTAAAATTTATCATTAAGGACGTAAAGTTAGGACTTTATTTCTTGGAGCATAAGACGAAGAGGGGTGATCTTATAATGTACTAAATCATGAGAGGAATAGATAGGCTAAAGAGTCTTTTGCCCAGAGTAGTGGAATTAAGAACCAGAGGAAATAGGTTTAAGGTGAAGATTTAAATCGGAACCTGAGGAATACATTTTTTACACCTAGGGCGGTGGGTATATGGAACGAGCTGCTGGAGGAGGTAGTTGAGACAGGTATTATCATAACATTTAAGGGACATTTGGACAGGTACATGGAAAGGCTGGGTTTAGAGGAATATGGGGCAAGCGCGGATAGGTGAGACGAGTGTAGATGGGGCCTGTTGGTCGGCAAGGGCAAGGTGGGCCAAAGGGCCTGTTTCCACACTGTATGACTATGACTCTAATGAAGTGATAACAGGGCACTTGAAAAATAGTTTTGCCTATTCACTATAGATTGTGAAAAAGGAAATTGTGTTTGACAATTCTCTTGAAGCACTTTGAGGTTCTGAGTAGTAGATATAGGCCAAGGAGTAAATGTAGTAAATTTGGACTTTTGAAACGTTGCCTATTTCCTTCGCTCCATAGATGCTGCCGCACCTGCTGAGTTTCTCCAGCACTTTTGTCTACCATAGATCCAAATTTCCTGATGATATCAAGCTAAATGATACTGCTGTCTATGGACAGAGAGGTCAGTAAAGGAATGGGAAGGGGAGTTCAAACGGTTAGCAACCGGGGGATTAGGCAGGCCTTGGCAGACCCAGTGCAAGTGTTCCCGTGAAATGGTCGGCAAATCTACGCTTGATCTTGCCAATATAAAGGAGGCCACATTGGGATCACCAGTAGATGATGTTAGAGAAGGTGCACATGAACCTCTGTCTCACATGGAAGGATTGCTGAGGTCCATGGGTGGATGGGAGGGAGTAGGTTTAGGAACAGGTGTTTTATCTCCAGTGGTTACAGAGGACAGTACCTGGGGAGGGGTAGTTTGGGTAGGAAGAGATGAGGAAGCCAAGGTGTTGAGGAAGGAGCGGGCCCAGAGGAGGACGGAACGGGGTGGGGATAGGAAGATGTCACTGGTGGTGGGATCATGTTGAAGGTGGCAGAAATGTCAGAGAGTGATGTGTTGGATGCGACGGCTGGTGAGGTGGAAGGTGAGGACCAGGAGAACCCTATTCTTGTTCTGTTTATGGGGGAGAGGAGTGGGGGGGAGGGAGAAATAACAGAACTATTCCATCCAAGAGGCTCAGCTGGTGAGTATATTCGAGATAGAGATCAACAAGTTTGTATACAGTATATGTGAATCAAGAGACATGGGGTAAATGTCATCTCAGAACCCACAGAACTGCATTGGAAGCAAGTCACCCTCGAACCCAAGGGACTGCCTAGGCAGAGTGTCTGTATATACTTGTTGATCTTAATCGGGGTCCTTTTGTGATTGTGATATTACTTGCTCAATTTCAATTCAGGAATCAAATAGAACAACTGGAATACCCACACATGATTTATTTGAAAATTGCAACATTCTCCTAGTTTATATAGAAGGCAATCTCAAATTATTCATTATCAGACATGGAATAAAAATACAGTTCTGCAGTTCATTTAATTCGTAATAAAGATCATTTGATAACAATCTATTGTTTCCAATTCACTAATTTCCCTTGCAGTAAAGCTTATATAATAGAACTTAATCCCACCATATATTGCTTCTTGCATGGAGCATCATTTCCAGATAGTCTATGATTATTTGGTCCATTAATTTAATTGAATGAAATTAAAGGAATGAACATTCTGAAAATGCACTCCCATAGGCAGCATGCAACAGTGGAATGGTTATTAAATATACTGCAGTTAAAACTGGTTTACTACCATCAAAACGGTAAATGAATCTTTTACAAAATTTGTAAATGTATTGAAAGGAACTGCAGATGCTGTTTTAAACCGAAGATAGACACAAAAAGCTGGAGTAGCTCAGCGGGACAGGCAGCATCTCTGGAGAGAAGGCATGGGGGGGTGACGTTTCGGGTCAAGACCCTTCTTCAGACTCAAGCATTTTACAAAATCTTTCAGATTAAGTTAGAAGACCACAAACCTTTAAAATATGGCCGTATCCTTGGGTCATATGTGAGAAGCAATCTGGTGAGGAGGTTACTGGTGGAGTTAATAGACTCCCGGGCAAGAGCTTCTGCTGACAATTCTCTAAAACACAAAATACATTTATGTTGAACATTTCATTGCAGAGGCTCACCTGACCATCAACTAGTTTTGTCTTAAATATGACAGTGGCGTCACATCCATTCCAACATTTCACTGATGAGCAATTATAAAGAAAAACTTATAATCGTGGTAATAAAGAATGCGATAAAGGCTCTGGAGAGAAAGGACTTTGTTTGGAAATTAAAACAAATGCTTGACGCCTAACGTCACAGAAGAAAAACTAAACAAACCTCACAGGAACAATGGACAACCATTTTAGGGCGAATGAGTAGCTGAAAGGAATTAAGGTTAATATAAAAAGTGTCAGACTGTTATTACAGCTTGAAAGCAGGCCCTTCAGTCCACCATATTGATGGTGATCATTAAATATCTGAGGATATGAGAACGTGTAATCTAAGTGTTGTTAAAGGTGACTGTAGTGATAGTTCGGGTTGAAGTTTATTATTGGCATGTGTACTGAGGTACAGTAAAAAGCTTTTATTTTGCATGCTATCCAATCAAATCAGATAATACTTTACATAACTACAATCAAGTCAAACTCAAGTACAATAGGTAGAGTGAAGGGAAAGATACAGAGTGCAGAATATAGATCTCAATATTATAGGCCAACAGTTTAAACCAAAAGGGCATAAAACATAGAAGCAGAATTAGGCCATTTGGCCTATTGAGTCTGCTCCACCATTCCATCATGGCTGATCTATTTTTGTCTCTTAACCACAGTCTCCTGCCTTCACCACATAATCTTTGACACCCTTACTAATCAAGAACCTATCAATCTTGGCTTTAAAAATACCCAATGACTTGTCCTCCACTGCCTTCCTCAGCAATGAATTCCATAGATTCACCATTCTCTAAATAAATTCCTCCACCTCCATTCTGAGGCCATGTCCTCTGGTCGTAGACCCTTCCACTACTGGAAACACCCTCTCAACATTCACTCTATCCAGGCCTTCCATTATTTGGTAGTTTTCAATGAGATCCCTGTCCCCTCATCCTTCCTAACTCCAGAGTACAGGCACAGAGCTTCCACGCACTCCTCATACGATAACCCAATTAGCCCCGGGATTATTATCGTAAACCACCTCTGGAGCCTCTCCAATGTCAGCACATCCTTCAGATATGGGGCCTAAAACTGCTCACGATATTCCAAATGTGGCCTGACCAGTGCCTTATAAAGCCTCAGCATTAAATCCTTTTACAGTCTAGTCCTCTTTAAATGAATGCTAACATTGCATTTAGCTTTCTTACCCGGAGACAAAGTCAAAATTCTGCAATAAAGTAGAGGAGAATTGGACTATACTGCAGTTTATAGAAGGACCATTCAGAAGCCTGTCAACAGAAGTGAAGGAGCTGTTCCTGTTTCTCATTGTTCACATTTTCGAGCTTCTGTGTTTTTGGACAACAGGAATGGGAAGAGGAATGACCAGGATAGGAAAGATCTTTGATTCTGTTGGCTGCATTCCCGAAGCAGTGGTGTAGATGGAGTCAATGGTGGGAATTCTCATTTGTATTATGAACTGGGCTACATCCACAACTCTTTACAATTTCTTACGGACTTAGGCAGAGCTGTTCCCAAACCAAACTGTTATGTATGTGTAGATTGGTTATTTCCTACTAACCAATTGTAGTGCTTGTTAGTAGTTGCTCCGCCTAATATGCGATTTATATTACCAAGAGCTTGCTTACGTAATTCAGTCTGAGTAACTGTTAGGTGCTGTAACGTTCTGCAGACCAATGCTGTAAATGGACTTTAATAAATATGTGTTGTATTTTGATGTGTGTACGACTCCACTCATTTCATGGTGTCAAGAAGTGAGTCTTACCTACTACGTTCATGTTTATCGTTTTTTTTTTTTTTTACATTTGTTTTATGTGCCTGTTATCTCTATCATGGCAAATGCGTCTCGCTGTCCTAGTCCTCTGATCTTTGACTCCAACATTGCTGAATGCTGGCACCTTTTCGAGCGCGACTACATTTGCATCGTTCATCGCAATGATCCTCTAGATGTAGGTGCTTCTGTGCTACTAAACCTGGCTGGTCCTGAGGCAATGAAACGTGCCGACCGTTTTACTTTTGAGCCTGCTGTTTTAGACGCAAACAGACAGATCCTAGTGCCTGCAGAAACGATTGATGACCCTGCTGTCCTACTTCCAAAGTTTGGACGGCTGTGTGACCTCCCCTCGAACTCTATCGAAGGTACCAAGTTTTTTATCGTTGGCGAGCCGATAGAATTTTTTATCTTTGGCGAGCCGATAGAATGTTTTATTCGCGGCTTGAAACACATGGCTGCATGCTGTCATTTTGGAGATTTATGCGATGAACTGATCCGTGACAAACTCGTTGAAGGTATGCTTAATGACAAGGTGAGAGACGAATTGCTTCGTAATACTGAACTGACTCTTAATCACGCCGAACATGCCTGTCGGATTGCTGAGATAACGGCTTCTCACACTAAATCTGTGACCTCTGGACAGCGCTCCCAGTATAGTGTTAACCTTACAGACATCTCCTGTTGTAACAAGCATCCGCAGCCTTCCCCTGCCTGGCAGCAGCGAAGGTCTGCTGCTTGATGTCCTAATTGCAACTATTCTCATGCCCCGGGTCGGGAGTTCTGTATTGCTTTTGGCAAAATTTGCCATTTCTGAAAAAAATTCAACCACTTTGCAAAATGTTGCCATTCCCGTGCGACTCAATCCGTCTCAAGGCCGAGTTTTCACCTGTTACAACATGAGTCTGCTGATAACGAAAGCCAAGAGCTTGAGGTGCCATCCTCCGCTCAGCTCTCTGAAAGTGAAGATAACAGTTCAGCCATCCACTCTCTCCTCCCTTCCTCTAACGAGCAACTTGACCCTGAGGTAACCATGTTTGTGAATAACAGGCCTGTGATCGCAAAGATTGATACCGGCGCGAAATGCAACGTCATCTCGTTATCTGAGTTTTAAAAATACGTAATGCTGAACATGTTGAAAAGGCCCTGGCCACGCTTCGGGCTTACGGGAGAGATGTTTTACACCCGCTTGGACAAACTGATTTAAACTGCACCATAGACCTGTAGCCTCATACCCTAAAGTTTTATATCATCAAGGGGGATTCTGAAACTCTGCTTGGTATCAATGCATGCCACGATCTAGGCCTAGTATACTTTGGCCGTGCTGTCCATCAACTCTTTCTCGCTGAGGGCCCCACTCAGCAAATACTCTCTCAATACAGAGAACTATTTAACGGTGAGCTGTGCAAGCTGCCCCTCAAATACAACATCGCCGTTGATCCCAATGTCACTCCTGTGGTTCGAGCACCACATTGTGTTCCGCATGTCATGCGTGACAGAGTACACAATGAACTCAAGCGGATGGTCTCCCTGGGTGTCTTTGCTGAAGGTTCTGACCCATCTGACTGGGTTTCCACCATGGTGGTTGCGACGAAAAAAAATAAGGAGGAAATCCATATCTACATAAACCCCAGGGATCTCAACACAGCTATCAAACACCTGCACTACCCTATGTGAATGGTAGAGTAAGTTGCCGCTCAAATAGGCAACGCATCAGTGTTCTCCATTCTGGATGCCAAAAGTTTGTTTTGGCAGATTCAGCTGGACCCAGACTCGTCTAACCTTACTACATTCGGCATCCCCTTCAGCCGTTACAAATTCCTGAGAATGCCCTTTGGCATCAACTCTGCCAGCGAGGTTTTCCAGCGCACGATGGAACAACTGTTTGCGGGGTACCCATGCGCCATTATTGTTGATGACATTCTCGTTTATGGGCGCGACTTGGCTGAGCATGACGCTAATCTGAAAAATTACCTACGCTAATCGGAAATTACCTACGTTGGACATGTGATGGTCTCAGACCAGACCCATCAACGAAATGCCAGCTCCTACAGATGTTATGACTCTACAAAGGTTCCTTGTAATGGTCAACTACCTGGGGAAATTAATTCCCAACCTCAGCGATATATCTGCCCCCCTGCGGGAACTGACACACAAAGACACTGCATGGTCCTGGTATCCGCAACACCAAAGAGCTTTTGATATCCTCAAGTTGCAACTGGCCAGCGCACCTACCCTCGCCTATTTTGCTTTGGAGTTACCCGTAATGCTCACATGTGATGCATCCCAGTACAGACTTGGCGCTGCTTGCCTGCAGACCACTGCCGATGGTGACTGCGAGCCTGTTTCTTATGCCTCTCCCACACTAACTGATACTGAACAACGTTACGCCCAGATTGAAAAAGAAATACTTGCAGTGGTTTTCGCCTGCACGAAATTCAAAGACTTTATTTTTGGGAAGTCTGTGATTATCGAAACAGACCACCAGCCACAGGTCACTATCTTGAATAAACCCAATCACGCTGCTCCGGATCGCCTGCAACCGATGATGATGCAGCTGCAGCGTTTTGATTTCAACATTGTCTATAAAAAAGGCAAGGACATGCACATAGCTGACACGCTATCAAGGGCCCCAGGCAGAACCAGCGAACAACAACTCTCTAAACAGGACCAGTTCTCAGTAATGAAGGTATCATATGTTTCTACTGATTGCCTAAGCAGCCTGGCAGAGCACACGGCTGCTGATGAGACTTTACAATTGCTCTCCGCAGTCATCTGGCGTGGCTGGCCTGATAAACAACACAGCACCCAGCTCGCCATCCGCCCATACTTCCTGGTTCGCGACAAACTGGTGTTACAGGACGGGATTATATTCAAGGGCCACAAGGCAGTTGTCCCAGCTGTCCACCGGGACGAGCAGTTCGACGCCGTCCACTGGGGCCAGCCTGGCATGGAGGCAACCTTACAACGAGCACAGGGCATGTTTTACTGGCCTGATATGGCCAAGTACATATGTGACAAAACTTAAGTCTGCACCATCTGGAAAAGCCTGACGCCACACCAGCAGAAGCAACAATTACTGCCGCACCCGGTTCCCCCTGTCCCGTGGTCCACGGTAGCCACCGACATATTTGAATGGCATGGGAAACACTATTTGGTTCTTGTTGACTCTTATTCGGGCTGGTTTGACATCGATCTACTCCAAACCATCACATCTGAAGCAGTTATCCGGAAGTTGCAACACCATATCTTTGTGCACGGCTCCCCTGCACGCCTTCTATTCGACAACGGCAGTCAGTTCACCAGCCAGCTTTTCAAAAACATTGCACAACGATGGAACTTTCGACATATCATCAGCAGCCCTGAGTTTCCGCAGTCCAACGGACTCGCCGAACGAGCCGTCTGAAGCGCAAAACAACTAATGGAGCGTTCATACTGGAGCATCCACGATGCTGAGAACGTCGTGAATAGCACGTACAGTGAGTTGGTCACACCGCAGGTAAAAGTTAAGCAGACAGAAAGGGAACGGGTAGCCATTAGCCAGCGTAGCAGTAGGCAGGTAGTGCAGGAGTCCCCTGCGGTCATCTCCCTCCTAAACAGATATACCATTTTGGATACTGTTGGGGGAGATGGCTCATCAGGGGAAGGCAGCAGCAGCCAAGTTCATGGCACCATGGGTGCCTCTGCGGCACGGGAGGGCAGGAAAAATAGTGGAAGGGCCATAGTAATAGGGGATTCAATTGTAAGGGGAATAGATAGGCGTTTCTGCGGCCGCAAACAAGACTCCAGGATGGTATGTTGCCTCCCTGGTGCAAGGGTCAGGGATGTCACTGAACGGCTGCAGAACATTCTGGAGGGGGAGGGTGAACAGCCAGCTGTCGTGGTGCACATTGGCACCAACGATAAAGGTAAAAAAGGGATGAGGTCCTACAAGACGAATTTAGGGAGCTAGGAGATAAACTTAAAAGTAGGACCTCAAAGGTAATAATCTCTGGATTATTGCCAGTGCCACGTGCTAGTCAGAGTGGAAATAGGAGGATATTGCAGATGAATACGTGGCTTGAAAAATGGTGCAAGGGGGAGGGATTCAAATTTCTAGGGCATTGGAACCAGTTCTGGGGGAGATGGGACCAGTATAAACAGGACGGTCTGCACCTGGGCTGGAATGGAACCAATGTCCTTGGGGGAGTGTTTGCTAGTGCTGTCGGGGAGGATTTAAACTAATGTGGCAGGGGAATGGGAGCATGAGTAGAGAGACAGAGGGGTGTAAAATGAGGGTAGAAGCAAACAGGTAGCAAGGTGAAAAGTAAAAGTGGCAGGCAGAAAATTCCAGGGCAAAAATCAAAAAAGGGCCACTTTTCAATATAATTGTACAAGGGTAAGAGTGTTGTAAAAACAAGCCTGAAGGCTTTGTGTCTCAATGCAAGGAGCATTCGTAATAAGGTGGATGAGTTGAATGTGCAGATAGTTATTAATGAATATGATATAGTTGGGATCATGGAGACATGGCTCCAGGGTGACCAAGGCTGGGAGCTGAACATCCAGGGATATTCAATATTCAGGAGGGATAGACAGAAAGGAAAAGGAGTTGGCGTAGCGTTGCTGGTTAGAGAGGAGATTAACGCAATAGAAAGGAAGGACATTAGCTTGGAGGATGTGGAATCGATATGGGTAGAGCTGCGAAACACTAAGGGGCAGAAAACGCTAGTGGGAGCTGTATACAGGCCACCAAACAGTAGTAGTGGAGTTGGGGATGGCATCAAACAGGAAATTAGAAATGCGTGCAACAAAGGTAAAACAGTTATAATGGGTGACTTCAATCTACATATAGATTGGGTGAATCAAATTGGCAGGGGTGCTGAGGAAGAGGGTTTCTTGGAATGTATGCGGGATAGTTTTCTAAACCAACATGTAGAGGAACCAATGAGAGAACAGGCTATTCTAGACTGGGTAATGAGGAAGGGTTGGTTAGCAGTCTTGTTGTGCGTGGCCCCTTGGGCAAGAGTGACCATAATATGGTTGAGTTCTTCATTAGGATGGAGAGTGACATTGTTAATTCAGAAACAAGGGTTCTGAACTTAAAGAAGGGTAACTTTGAGGGTATGAGACGTGAATTGTCCAAGATAGACTGGCAAGTGTTTCTTAAAGGGTTGACGGTGGATATGCAATGGAAGTCATTTAAAGACTGCATGGATGAACTACAACCATTGTTCATCCCAGTTTGGCAAAAGAATAAATCAGGGAAGGTAGCGCTTCCGTGGATAACAAGGGAAATCAGGGATAGTATCAAAACAAAAGATACAAAAGCATACAAATTAGCCAGAAAACGCAGCCTACCAGAGGACTGGGAGAAATTCAGTCCAGCAGAGGAGGACAAAGGGCTTAATTAGGAAAGGGAAAATAGATTAGATGCAGGGAACATAAAAACTGACTGCAAATGTTTTTATAGATATGTGAAGAGAAAAAGATTAGTTAAAACAAATGTAGGTCCCTTGCAGTCAGAAACTGGTGAATTGATCATGGGGAACAAGGATATGGCAGACCAATTGAATAACTACTTTGGTTCTGTCCTCACTAAGGAAGACATAAATAATCTGCCGGAAAAAGCAGGGGACCGGGGGTCAAATGAGATGGAGGAACTGAATGAAATCTAGGTTAGCCGGGAAGTGGTGTTAGGTAAATTAAATGGATTAAAGGCCGATAAATCCCCAGGGCCAGACAGGCTGCATCCCAGAGTACTTAAGGAAGTAGCCCCAGAAATAGTGGATGCATTAGTGATAATTTTTCAGAACTCTTTAGATTCTGGAGTAGTTCCTGAGGATTGGAGGGTAGCTAATGTAACCCCACTTTTTAAAAAGGGAGGGAGAGAAAAAACGGGGAATTACAGACCAGTTAGTCTAACATGGGTAGTGGGGAAAATGCTAGAGTCAGTTATTAAAGATGGGATAGCAGCACATTAGGAAAGTGGTGAAATCCTTGGACAAAGTCAGCATGGATTTATGAAAGGTAAATCATGTCTGACGAATCTTATAGAATTTTTCGAGGATGTAACTAGTAGAGTGGATAAGGGAGAACCAGTGGATGTTTTATATCTGGACTTTCAGAAGGCTTTCGACAAGGTCCCACGTAAGAGATTAGTATGCAAACTTAAAGCACACGGTATTGGGGGTTCAGTATTGATGTGGATAGAGAACTGGCTGGCAGACAGGAAGCAAAGAGTAGGAGTAAACGGGTCCTTTTCAGAATGGCAGGCAGTGACTAGTGGGGTACCGCAAGGCTCAGTGCTGGGACCCCAGCTATTTACAATATATATTAATGAGCTGGATGAGGGAATTGAATGCAACATCTCCAAGTTTGCGGATGGCACGAAGCTGGGGGGCAGTGTTAGCTGTGAGGAGGATGCTAGGAGGCTGCAATGTGACTTGGATAGGTTGGGTGAGTGGGCAAATGCATGGCAGATGCAGTATAATGTGGATAAATGTGAGGTTATCCAGTTTGGTGGCAAAAACAGGAAAGTAGACTATTATCTGAATGGTGGCCGATTATAAAAAGGGGAGATGCAACGAGATCTGGGTGTCATGGTACACCAGTCATTGAAAGTAGGCATGCAGGTGCAGCAGGCAGTGAAGAAAGTGAATGGTATGTTAGCATTGATAGCAAAAGGATTTGAGTATAAGAGCAGGGAGGTTCTACTGCAGTTGTACAGGGTCTTGGTGAGGCCACATCTGGAGTATTGCGTACAGTTTTGGTCACCAAATCTGAGGAAAGACATTCTTGCCATAGAGGGAGTACAGAGAAGGTTCACCAGACTGATTCCTGGGATGGCAGGACTTTCATATGAAGAATTCGTAAGGGGTTGGACAGGCTAGATGCAGGAAGATTGTTTCCGATGTTGGGGAAGTCCAGAACAAGGGGTCACAGTTTAAGGATAAGGGGCAAGTCTTTTAGGACCGAGATGAGAAAATTAATTTTCACACAGAGAGTGGTGAATCTGTGGAATTCTCTGCCACAGAAGGTAGTTGAGGCCAGTTCATTGGCTATATTTAAGAGGGAGTTAGATGTGGCCCTTGTGGCTAAAGGGATCAGGGGGTATGGAGAGAAGGCAGGTACAGGATACTGAGTTGGATGATCAGCCATGATCATATTGAATGGCGGTGCAGGCTCGAAGGGCCGAATGGCCTACTCCTGCACCTATTTTCTATGTTTCTATGTTTCTATGTCTACCTGGCTAAATCTGACTTCTACCTGGACCTGCTCAATTTACGGAACATTGCCTGGGATCCAATACTGAGTTCCCCACCCCAACGACTGATGTCTCGCCAAACCCATGTTGCCCTGCCTGTACCCCAGCAGCTTTTGCAGCCACAGGTCCGTTCTCCGCCTGCGGTCCAGAAACAACTACAATTCAAGCGCGATGCACAAAAATGTTTTTTCGACAAATTCAGTAAGCCACTTAAACCTCTCTCCAGTGGACAGGTTGTTCGCCTCCAGACCAACAAGGGCTATGGTCATCTGGGTCACATCCACAGCCCTGCCAAAGAACCACATTCCTACCTGGTTTGCGCGGACGGGGCCATTTACAGACGCAACCGTCAACATCTCCTTCCAATGAATGAACCACATCCTGCGACTCCGCATCCAGAGGTTTCGCGTTTTGTATACCCTCCCACTACCAGACCGGCTGTTCCACTATCAGAGACTGTGTCCCCCGCGGCCTCCCCACGGTGTTCAGCTCCCAGCTCGACTATTTCACTACCTCCACTCGGCGGGTCCCCGGTCATTTCACTGGTTCCCTCCCCAGTCACTTAACCGGTGAAAGGAGGAGATGCGGATTTGTACCGCACGGGTCAGGAGGCCACCCAATAGATACGGTGATTTTGTGTAACTACCTATACTTCCCCATAAGCGTTATTAGCATTCCGGCTACTACATTGTTTGGCCACCATGTTTCCACCTATCTATGCTTTATTTTGTTTCTACAAGGAAGGAAGTAGTTTGGAAGTAAGTAGATTGGTTATTTCCTACTAATCAATTGTAGTGCTTGTTAGTCGTTGCTCTGCCTAATATGCGATTTATATTACCAAGAGCTTGCTTACGTAATTCAGTCTGAGTAACTGTTAGGTACTGTAACGTTCTGCAGACCAATGCTGTAAGTGGACTTTAATAAATATGTGTTGTATTTTGATGTGTGTATGACTCCACTCATTATAGTATGCTTTCTATGACACAAAGTGTCTGATAACTCTGTGGGTCAGGCAGCATCTCTGGAGAATATGGAAAGGCAATGCTTCTTCAGTCTGAAGTAGGGTACCGACCGGAAAACAGTGCCTATCCATGTTCTCCAGAGATGCTGCCTGATCCGCTGAGTTACTTTGGTAAACCTACAACTACGGTTCGTTTTGTCGACTGTGTGCTTTCTATGATGCATTTGTAGAAGTTTGGTTGTTGGTGACATGCTGAATTTCCTCCATCTTCTGAGAAAGTAGACGCATTGGTGTACCTTGGCTGTCCCTTCAATTTGATTCATCTATGTTAGATTGTGACTAACATTTATGGCAAGGAGCTTGAAGCTCCGTCGATATTTCCGTCACTGTCGTATCTTGAACTGGGATCACTGTCTCAATGTAAGGGTTGTCCTTTTGGAAATTACATGGGAAATTGCTTCAATAAGAGAGTAATGAACCTTTGGAACTCTCTCACTAAGACAGCTACAGAGGCTCAGTCACCAAGTATACTCAGGGCAGAGACAGATAAATGTTTTGATAGTAAATAAGCAATTTAAAGGACATAAGGGTAATTCTGTGAAAGTAACTCTTCCTGTCTACACTTGTCTGCTCTAGTCTGTGGCTGCTATAATCACGTGCTCCTGTCCATGGCCTTATTTCCTCTTTTTACCTTTCCAAGACTGATTCCTATCTCACTTGTCTGATCCTCCCTGTGTTTTATTAATCTCCTATTTCACTTGCCTGAGCATGTATCGACATTAACAGATTCAGGGGTGGTGTCCAAGGACTACAAAATTGTAAATGTGACACTCTTGTACAAAAAAGATCAGATTATTGAGAAACTCATTCACTTTAGCCCCATTAGTTTGAGTTCAGTAGTGAGGAATATTGTGGAAATGATAATCAGGCAAAGAACTGTTCTGGTCACCTTGTTTGAGAAAGAATGTGGAGGCTTCGGAGAGAGTGTACAAGAGGTTCACCAGAATCCTGCCTCGATTATAAAGTATTAGCTACAAGGAGAACTTGGATCAACTTGAATTGTTTTCTCTGGAGACTAAGGGGATATCTGAAAGAAGTATTTAAAATTATGAGAGGCATAGACAGCATAGACAGTCAGAATCTTTTTTCCCATTGTAGAAATGTCTAAGACTGGAAGGCATAGCTTTAAGTTGAGAGGGGTAAAGGTTAAAGGAGATGTGCGGGGCAAGTTTTTACATAAAGAATAGAGGGTGCCTGGAGCATGCTTCTGAGAGTGGTGGTGAAGGCAGATATGATAGTGACGCTTAAGAGGCTTTTGGATAGGCTCGTGGGTATGCAGGGAATGGAGGGATATGATGCATTGAGGGTTGATGAGAGAAATGCAGTTGATATCGACCTAGACGGACTTCCAAATGGCATTTAATCAGATGCCACACAACAGGCTTGTCAATAAAATTTAGGGCCAGAATAAAAGGATTGAGCAGTCATAGAGAACACTGACTCGGTAACTGGAATAGAGAGTAGTGGTGGGAGATTCCTTTTTGGACTGAAGAAAAGTGTACAGTGGAGTTCCCTTGAATCATAAGAGTAAGACCACTGCTTTTCTTAAAATCATTATTTGGTCTGGGGTGTAGAGGGCATAATTTCCAAATTTGCTAATGACACAAAACTTGTAGTTATAGTGGACTGTGATGAAGATATGGAGATTTAGATTACCTGCTAGATTGGTCAGATAGATTAGGTATGTTACAATACTTACCTTCAGCGGCGCTGCAATTCTGCCACTGGCCGTGTGCACGATTTTGGCGCCTTTAAGGGGGGGGGGGCGGGGTTAAAACGCGGGTTTCTCCTACCTTGTCCTGTATTATATTTCGTTGGAGTACAAGCGTTTGCTGAAAAATCGTTCCTACGGGCGTTCTGTGTATTCTTTATTTTTATTAAATCGACAATGTCAGCACTGGAGTCATTTTAAAATCAACTTCGAAAGCCGTCAACGCCGACAACGGGGACGGATTTCACACACGGGACAGGTAAACGAAAGTAGTTTATTTTTTTGTATAAAAGTGCTTCTTAAGAAGCCTTTAATTCATATTTTTTAATGTGAAACGGCGATTCTTTTCCCCGAACTAATGGCAGAATTTTTCATGCCGATACGGGGTTAAATTCACCGCAAATCAACGTTCCAAATGATCGCGTTCCAGAAAACCTCACTCGCAAAATGATTTAAATGGCCATTAATTTACAGGTATTAAACATTCAATTCCTTCCATTTGGCCTATAAATCCATGAGAATGAGATTTAAAAATTATGTTATATTGTGAATTCTTGTGTGAATGTTATTTGGACACTTAGGCTATTTAAAAATGTTAATCTATTCTTAAGAAATTGATAGATGTTTAGATCTAGTAATTGAATTTTGTAATTAGCTACAATTAGGTAACTAACTAATTATATGCTTTAATTTCATGTCATCTAAGTAAGATTGTTTCATATTTGTTTCAGAATGCTTCAATCTAGAATAACTGAAAATTTCTAATTTTTAATAAAGTTATGGGCTTTTGACTGTCCTCGATCACAGCTTTTGTGTCAAGTCAATGGAAAAGCAATAGGGAACAAAATGCTAATTTCCGAGTATGAAAATGGCCATAACCTTTTTAATACTGAAGATATGAAAGTGAATTAGGTGTCAAATTAAACTTCTTTTTATGCTTTATCTGATGGGATAATTTGCAGACTTTATTTTTAAAATCTCAAAATTGTGTAACATTGCTAGATAGATGGCAGATGCAATTTAATGATGAGAAATGTGAAGTATGGTATATAATTCTAAGAAAGGTGCAAGGCCAGAGATCTGGTGATGTATGTGCATAGTTCATTAAAATGGGTAGCTTGGGAAATGGTTAAAATATATGGGATCCTAAATTTTATAACTAGAGAAACAGAATGCATGTACAATGAAGTCATCAACGAAGATTAATCCTATCTTTATAAAACATTTGCCCAGATGTGTAGGAAGCAATTTCAGAAGGAAAGGGTGACATTTCGGGTCGAGACTAAAGAAAGGTCACGACCCGAAACGTCACCCATTCCTTCTCTCCAGAGATGTTGCCTGTCCTGCTGAGTTCAGCATTTTGTGTCTATCTTCTATTTGTTTTGCCAAACTGGAGTACAGTTGGAAATTGTATGGAAATAAGGGACATTGATTATCTGGATAGACCAGAGGGACTAGGTTGTTCTCCTTGGAGAAGAGGAGTTTAAAGGAGCATTTAAAATCATGAAGGGTATAGGAAGATTGCACAAAGAGAAACTGTTACCTGTGACCCAGAGGTCAAAAACTAGGGGATGTAAGACCAAACCTTTTAGTTGAGTTTAGTATCAAGATACAGTGTGGAAACAGTCCCTTCGGCCCACCGAGTCCGCGCCGACCAGACATCACCTGTACACTAGTTCTATCCGACGCACACAGGGACAATTTTACGGGAGCCAATTAACCTACAAACCTGCATGTCTTTGGAATGTGGGAGGAAACCAGAGCGTCCGAAGCAAACCCAAGTGGTCTCAGAGAGAACATAGCAGCTCGGTATGGACAGTACCCATAATCAGGTTCTAACCCGGGTCCCTGCCGTTGCAAGGCAGCAACTCTACAGCTACGCCACTGTGCACCCACTATTGTCAACATGATTGACAATAGAACCAAAATTGGGGAAACCGTTTTTACATAGCAGGTGGTGTGGGGCAGGAATGCACTGCAGATTCAACTGAAGCATTCAGAAGGGAGTTTGATAATTAACTACAAGAGCTTGTGATAATTAACTACAAGAGCTCTAGAGGCAGGAAACATGTTCCCGATGTTGGGGGAGTCCAGAACCAGGGGCCACAGTTTAAGAATAAGGGGTAAGCCATTTAGAACGGAGATGAGGAAACACTTTTTCACAAAGAGAGTTGTGAGTCTGTGGAATTCTCTGCCTCAGAGGGCGGTGGAGGCCGGTTCTCTGGATACTTTCAAGAGAGAGCTAGATAGGGCTCTTAAAGATAGCGGAGTCAGGGGATATGGGAAGAAGGCAGGAACGGGGTACTGATTGGGGATGATCAGCCATGAGCACATTGAATGGCGGTGCTGGCTCGAAGGGCCGAATGGCCTACTCCTGCACCCATTGTCTATTGTTTATTGAAATAATTTACAGTGACATAGAGAGAGGGCAGGAAGAATAATGATCTGGATTGCTTCTGCGTTAAGCCAGGACAGTCTCAATGGACTGAATGGCTTTTTTGTTCCAACAATCCTCCTGCCAACATCCTTTCAGAAAATAAGTATTAAGTACAAATTGAGTGCTTTAGTATAGAATGAGCTGAGGTAGGGACCGTATTAGGCAATAAAAGATGAAATGAAGTATTCTCAGTGACAGGAAGGATTTTGTTTCATAGCTCACTTTGGGGACAAATAGTTCAGACAAGTTAAAGAGAACAATGTTGTTTGTAATGGAGACGGAAGCAATAAATGTATTCATCCCAATATTGTGCCTCAGGAAATTAATGCTCACACAATAATACCAAGTGACAAAATATCGAAGGAGTGGGTCTTTCAATCTCTTTGTAGCACCTACATTATTCAACATGATCATGTTTGAACGTTTACCTCAGTGGCACCTCACTGCATGACTAAACTGTGTAAAGTGTGAGCAGTGCGGCCAGGAGTGTTCCCGGCAAGTGGAGACAAGCCCTCCAGTAGGTCTGTCGGCCCGGCTCGCCCACCGCGGACGTAGACAGAACCCACGCTGCGAGAGTGCGGAGGGAGCCGCGATAACAGCCGAGAACGAGGTGGATGGTCTGAGAGCGAGGTGGGCCGTCGGAGAGTGAGGAGGGCCATCAGAGGGTGAGGGGATCATCGAGGAGTGAGGAGGGCCATCGGAAAGAGGAGGAAGGCCGCCGAGAACAATGATGGATGGACCCGGAGTGAGAGAGGGCGCTGATTACGAAGGGGATATCCAGTGGTGGGAGGGGGGAGGATTGGGCCGCTGAGAACGAGTGGGGGACACGGGGAGGGGGGGAGGGGAGAGGAACTGTCGAGAATGAAGGGGGGACCCGCAGGGGGGTCACTGAGAACAAAAAGGGGACCCGGTGTGGAAGGGGTGGGGGGGGGGGAGGGGGTACCTTCTGCCACTTGCGGCAGCAGGCAGATGATGGGACTGTTCATATACTTTGTTGGTGCCAAAACGTGGCGACATTTATGTACTGCCTGGGTGAGGGGCCTGCTGCATTTTACCAGGTTATATGCAAAACAAAGCATTTCACTGTACCTAGGTGCATATGACATTAAAATATCATTGAATCATTGAATTAAAGGAATTTACTCCTCACACCTGGTTTGAGAGACCAAGATTGCGGGGATTTGATATGTTGACAAATACTCCCTTGAATTTCTACAAGTGTACAATAGAAACCATATTGACTGGTTGCATCACAGCCTAGTTTGGCAAATCGGACGCTCAGGAACGACGAAGATTACAAACGTTGGTGCACACTTCCCAGTCCATCACAAGTACCGACCTCTCCACCAACGAAGGGATCTACAGGAGGCACCAGCCAGCATGATCGGAGACCCACACCACCCAGACCATGTTCTCATTGCACTCCTGCCATCGGGAGGAAGGCATAGATGTCTTCACCATGGCCTTCAGGTTCAGGAACAGCTTCTTCCCAACAACCATCAAGGAATCGATCACTACGAACACAACTAAACTTCTAACTGCGAACTGCCTTAGTTGCACTAAGGACTTTGGGTTTTTGTTTTGTTTTGCACTACATTATGTTTTTGTATTTACTCAATTTTCTTTTATTTACTTATTATGCCATCTATTGAGTAGTGTGCTTAGAAATGTGCTGCTGCAAGTAAGAATTTCGGTACAGATGACAATTAAACACTCTTGACACTCTTGAGACTAAAGCTCTTAATTTTAGATCACTGGCATCTTTATCTAGCTTCTTCACAATCTAATTTGTTTCAACAAGATTACCTTTCACTTTCCTGAATCCTGCAGGAAAGCAGCAAAGGCTATTCTGTTCAGCCTTTTCCTCTTAAGGCAATACCGCATCCGTGGAACCAAACTTGAAAATCTTTGCTCGGTGTCTTTAATTAGTCTCAATGCATATCCTTTCTTAAAGCTGAACAATTTTAAAATACAAGTATACAAATCTTTGAATCATGCTGACAAGTTGCTAAAAATAATCCTTGTCTTTAAATTTAAGATAAGATTTAGTTTCATAATTAAACTTATCACTATCAATCTCCATGAAAATAAAATCATATTACGATCCGTTGATATCCAGAAGATCCTTTGTTAAATGATTACTAATTCATCCTGTCTCACTAAATGAATCAAAGGATCAGAGCATTGCAGGAAGATTTACAGAGATCATTTTGTCCATTGAGATATACGTAAGAGCAAGTCCTCTTACCGAGGCCACATTTTTTTCTATCATGTAGTTACCATTTATCTTCTAAGCCTCATGAATGCATCTATTCCCGCTTAACATTTAGGGTCTGGCAGTACATTTCAGTTTCTTACCTTGCCAGAGAAGCGATTCATTTTTGGATCGTATTCTCCGGTTGCTCTGCGGCCTACCATTGATGGTGCTGGAGGCCTCCTCGGACTGACCTTGGGCCTCACCACGGGGCATGGACAAGTCGATCCCTTGCTTGAGATCTCTCCAAATGCAGTCTTTACATCGGGAGCTCGCAGTCTCGGGAGAAGCCGTGGATGTCGGGAGCTCCAATGTTGCGGAAGGATCGACCAGCCCCGACGCGAGGTTCGATCATCTGCCGCTGGGGAGCTGACATCCCCCTGATGCAGGAACAGATCGCCTCGACGCGGAGGGCCTGTCGCTGGCTACGGGAGTCAAGAGCATCCCGTCAACGGTGTGCTCGAGGCCCCCGACCGCGGGAGAGCAAAGGGAGAAGATCGAACTTTTTTTCGCCTTCCATCACAGAGAGCAATGTGGTGGAGTCTCTATAATGGACGCTTATGTTAAAATCTGTTTTGTGTGTTCTGTTGCTTTTTATTTGTATGACTGACTTGGCAAATGAAATTCCTCGTATGTTGCAAAACATACTTGGCTAATAAAGTATTAATGTGATTGTGATTGTGAACTGCAGCCTCCGTGAAAAGGTTTTCTTCAAGGCACTTCTGGTACAGTTTCCAATAACCTTCTTTAGTCCTTGATAAGAGCAGTTTCTTTTCAACCACTACATTAAGCCCCACCGTGATTTTAAAAACCTTCAGCAAATCTTCTTGAAACTTTCCTATTCCAAAGAGAATGTCCAGTCAATCGATACATCCAAAGTTCTCATTCCTGAAATCATTCTAGTAAATCCCTTCTGCACGCTTTAAAAGGCCTTCACATCTTTTCTAAAGTGTGGGCTCCAGATGTGTCAAATCAATATTTTATAAAAGTTTGTTATGACCTTCTTACCTTTAACTGCGTGCCTCTATGTATAATGACCCAGATTTTATATGATTCGTTCAACTGTTTTCTACCTCGTGTTTATGTATGTTTGCAAATCTCTTTGTTCCCACTTAGCATCACAAAGCGATACAGCATGGAAACAGGCACTTCAAACCACCCACACTCTATGCCGAACATTGAGAATCCATTATTACAATAATCCTATCTTAACAGTTGATAGGCATTAGCGTTTGATGGCACTGGGCACATATTCGCTGGAGTTTAGAAGAATAAGCGGGGACCTCATTGAAACAAATAGAATAGTGAAAGGCTTGGATAGAGTGAATGTGGAGAGGATGTTTCCACTAGTGGCAGAGTCTAAGACCAGAGGTCATAGCCTCAAAATTAAAGGATGTTATTTTAGGAAGGAGATAAGGATGAATTTCTTTAGTCAGAGGGTGGTGAATCTGTGGAATTCTTTGCCACAGAAGGCTGCGGAGGCAAAGCCAGTAGATTTATTTAAGGTAGAGATAGATATAATCTTGATTAGTATGGGTGTCAGGTTATGTGGAGAAGGCAGGAGAATGGGGTTAGGAGGGAGAGATAAATCAGCCATGATTGAATGGTGGAATATACTTGATGGGCTAAATGGCCTAATTCTACTCCTATCGCTTATGATCGTATGACCATTTTTTCCCTCCACACATTCCCATCAACTCCCTCAGATCCTACCCCTCATTTACAGTACATGTATCAGGGGCAATTTACAATGAGCAATTGCCGTCTCAATCTATATATTTTGGGATGCGAGAAGAAATGAGAGCATCTGGAGAAAATCAGGTCGTCACAGGTAGAACTTACAAACTCCACACAGACAGCACCAGAAGTCAGGAAATGTGAGGCAGCTCCTCTACTAGCTGCACCACTGTGCCACCTCTCAAATTAGTGTAACTGCTGAACTGAACAGGTGAAACTCTTGTAAATCGCCTCTCTTAGTTTTTATTGACTGCTCTAACTCTAATGTCATCGGGTGACGCCGAGATGGCAGCCTCGCCAGCAGCCTGTATGTTATTTCAACTTTTTTGTTATTTTTAGTGTGTCTAAAATGTATGTTTTAATGTTTCTCAGTATATTTTTATGTGGGGAGTGAGGGGGGAGGGGGAATAGGGGGAAACAGTTTTTGGTCACTTACCTCGACAGAGATGTGATGTCCATGTCACGTCTCCGTTCCCCCCTCCCCCCACGGCCTAACAACTCGATTGGTGCGGCCTTTCCTGGAGACCTGCTTGGAGCTTCATGCCGCAAGCACGGCGCGGACTTTAACATCGTGGAGCTGGCGATTCTTTGCCGAGGATCGCTGTGGAAGTGCTCCGACCGCGGGGCTTATGGACTTTAACACCGTGAAGCCGCGGTCTCTGGTAAGAAAAGGCCGACTCGGGAGCTCAATGCCGCGGAGCGTTTCCATTCCGTCCCAACGGCGGAGTTTCCATCATCCGCTGCTCTAGGTGTCAACTGCTATACTTCGGTGAGACCAAGCGCAGGCTTGGCATTCGTTTCGCCCAACACCTCCGCACAGTCCGCATTAACCAACCTGATCTCCCGGTGGCTCAGCACTTCAACTCCCCCTCCCATTCCAAGTCCGACCTTTATGTCCTAGGCCTCCTCCATGGCCAGAGTGAGTCCCACCGCAAATTGGAGGAGCAGCACCTCATATTTCGCTTGGGTAGTTTACACCCCAGCGGTATGAACATTGACCTCCAATTTCAGGTTGTCCTTGCTTTCTCCCTCCTACCCCTCCCCTTCCCAGCTCTCCCACAGCCCACTGTCTCCGCCTCTTCCTTCCTTCTTCCTCCCCCCATCCCCACATCAGTCTGAAGAAGGGTCTCGACCCGAAACATCACCCATTCCTTCGCTCCATAGATTCTGCCTCACCCGCTGAGTTTCTCCAGCATTTTTGTCTCCCTTTGAACTCGAATTTAATCAGTCTGATTATCTGCCTGGTTCACCAGCCCGTCAATATTCTCTTGAAGCCTTTTACTATCCTCCTCACGGTTCAACATGCTTCCAAGTTTTGTGTCATGGGCGAGTCACTAATATATATTGAGTTCAGCAGAAATCCTGGTACGGTAGCTGAAAAAACACCATGATACATTAACTTGTAGTCTAAAAAAACACCATTCAATCTGGTTCCCATTATCAATATCAACCTGAAATTTTGCATATGTCCTATTTTTCTGTTATTTTTTGGTCTTTATCTCCTTATTCATAAGGAGATTCTGGCTTTAATAATAATTCTCCATCATGGGAAAGTACATAGAACATAGAACGGTACAGCACAGGAAAAGGCCCTTCGGCCCACAATGTTTGTGCCTTACATGATGCCTAGCTGAACGGATCTCTTCTGCCTGCATATGATCCATATTCCTCTACTCCCTGCATTTCCAGGTGCCTATCCAAAAGCTTCTTAATAGCCAATATTGTAGCTAGCTCCACCACCACCCCTAAAAATGCGTTCCAGGCCCCCACCACCCTCTGTGTGAAAAATCCTGCCCTGCACATCTCCATTAAACTTTCCCACTCTCACCTTAGAGCTATGCTCTCTGGTGTTGGATATTTCCACCCTGGAAAAGGGGTTCTGATTACCTACTCTATTATATACCTCTATCAAGTCCCCACTCAACCACAGGCATTCCAGAAAAAAACAATCCGTCTATCCAACCTCTCCCTGTAGCTGACACCATCTAATCCAGGCAGAGTTCTGATAAACCTCCTCGGCATCTCTCTCCAAAGCTTGCACATCTTTCCTGTAATAGGGTGACCAGAACTGTATGTAATATACTAAAGTGGCCTAATCAAAGTCCTGCATAGAGCTGCATCAAGACTTCCTGACTCTAATATTCAAGTACTTGCACTCTAAACCATACTCTCCTTAAAGGCCATTTCTTTTTTCATTTCAATTTTGTTTGCTAGACCTTGATTCCAATTTACCTAGGTCAAATCTTTTATTATCTCCTAGAAAATGACCCTTTACTTGACCCAATTATCCAATTTTAACTTAAGCAGTTCTAAATGTTATGATACCATGATTGGTGAACTTTAAATGTTATCTCCATGCCCCCAATACTTGTTCCACTTAATTTACTTCAATACACAGGGTGATACAGTGGCGCAGATGTAGAGTTGCTGCCTTCCAGCGCCAGAGACCCGGATTTGATCCTGACATTCTCACCGTGACCGCATGGGTTTTCTCTGGGAGCTCCGGTTGCCTCCATACTCCAAAGGCATATAGGTTTGTAGGCTAATTATTATCTGAATGGTGGCCGATTAGGAAAAGGGGAGATGCAACGAGATATGGGTGTCATGGTACACCAGTCATTGAAAGTAGGCATGCAGGTGCAGCAGGCAGTGAAGAAAGCGAATGGTATGTTAGCATTCATAGCAAAAGGATTTGAGTATAAGAGCAGGGAGCTTCTACTGCAGTTGGACAGGGTCTTGGTGAGGCCACACCTGGAGTATTGCGTACAGTTTTGGTCACCGAATCTGAGGAAAGACATTCTTGCCATAGAGGGAGTACAGAGAAGGTTCACCAGACTGATTCCTGGGATGGCGGGACTTTCATATGAGGAAAGACTGGATAGACTCGGCTTGTACTCGCTAGAATTTAGAAGATTGAGGGGGATCGTATAGAAACTTACAAGATTCTTAAGGGGTTGGACAGGCTAGATGCAGGAAGATTGTTCCCGATGTTGGGGAAGTCCAGAACAAGGGGTCACAGTTTAAGGATAAGGGGGAAGTCTTTTAGGACCGAGATGAGAAAATCATTTTTCACACAGAGAGTGGTAAATCTGTGGAATTCTCTGCCACAGAAGGTAGTTGAGGCCAATTCATTGACTATATTTAAGAGGGAGTTAGATGTGGCCCTTGTGGCTAAAGGGATCAGGGGGTATGGAGAGAAGGCAGGTACAGGATACTGAGTTGGATGATCAGCCATGATCATATTGAATGGCGGTGCAGGCTTGAAGGGCCGAATGGCCTACTCCTGCACCTATTTTCTATATTTCTATGTTTCTATGTTTCTAACCGGCTTGGCAAAATTGTAAATTGTCCCTATTTTGCTTAGGATAGCATTGGTGTGTGGGGATTAATGCGAAGGGCCTGATTCCACACTGTATCTCTAAACTAAATATATTAACTAAACTATATATTATATTATATCATGTTATTATATATAGTTGAGGAATGTATTTATTTAATGGAATTATACAATTTCAGTGCTTTGGTTGTTCCGATGTTGACTCCACCACAGCAATAGCATATAATTACAATGTGGGAAATTGTGCAGATTTGTGCAGAAACTGTGTAGATTTGCTTTGTATTACCACCTGAGCACTATCAGCTGGGGAGTGGCAGTATGTGAGGAGAGTGGTGCATTAACTGGCAAACGTGAGCAGAAGCTGTGTTAAAATACCAGGGTGACCTTGAATGACGAAGGTGAACAGCTGGAACCGTGGCAGTACACAGCATGTAAAACTGCTGTTGTTTAAAGATGCAAATGCAGCAGAGGAGGAGGCAGAGATTGTGGGCAGGCTAATGGTCAATTTGAAGCAATGAATTCCATAAATCAAAAGGAAAAAAACCCTGCGGTTGCTGGAAATTTGGAATTAAAACCAAAACTGCAATAAAGAAAAAATAGCAGGTCAAGCTGAATATATGGAGAGAAATGAAGGTAATGATTCAGCTTAATGATTGTTGAAAATTCATCACCTGCAAAGTAAACTCAGAATTAGTGTTTCCAGCATTTTACAATAATGTGATTGATTAATATATTGATTGAAAAATATAGCCTGGACACAGGCCCTTTGGCCCACTGAGTCCACATTGACCACCCATTCACAATAGTTCTGTATTAACCACTTTTGCATCCACTCCCTAGACACTAGCGGCAATTTTCAATCAACAATTAACCTACAAACCCTAATGCCCAAGGGATGTGGGAGGAAACTGAGCACCCAGAGGAAACCCACAAGGTCACCTGGAAAACGTGCAAACTCCACACATAAAGCACCCGAGGTCAGGATTGAAGCCAGGCTGCTGGGCATGTGAGGCAGTAGCTGTACCAGCTGTTCACTGTGCCACTCAGTGATACATGAGAGATACATTTCATGAAATCTGGCGTGTACGCCTTCCTGACAGGGGTTCACAGGAGAATAAGGGGCCTAACTTTGTTAGGAAATGATCCTTCAGTGCTTCAAGCATTGCTGCCTGACTTCCCAGCAGTCCATGGCAGGGTGCTGAGCGCATGCTTACATCAGTGGTTGGGGGTCAGCAGTGGTTAGGTGAAAGGGTGATCGGTGACATTCTCTATTCTGGTGGGGTGAGAACAAATTATTTTGAAGTTTGAATGCAACAGACACTAGGACTCCCAGTATTCCAGATTAGCTCAGAGATATGGAGCTGGTGCAGAAAATGGTGCTGAATATGATCTTGGTGAATGGCAGAGCAGTTTAAAGGGCCTGAAGAGCAACTGTTGCTTGTGTTCTTCTGTGCAGTGGTTACAGGTGTGAGATTCCTTAACCAGAAATTGTGCAACATTCAACTTTGTAAAATAAACTGCTTCTGTGCTTGGTTTGCAAGTCCCTTCCAGGATGGCCCCATTTCCTTGGCCACTTCATTGGGGCTAACTTCCTTTGGCTACTTCATTATTGACCTTTTCATCGCAAGGTTATAGACATGTACTGTAAATATTCACTGTAAGACTCATTCTTAAAACAGTTGAAATGCGGCATCAAATGAGGTGTCATGCAAAAAGAAATGCATACAACCTCAATCTGTAATCTCATGACCCTCACTCTACCATTGTAATTAAGCAATGGATAAAATGGTTCAATGAGAATGCAAAAGAGCATTTCAGGAGCATCAACAGCCGTGGAACAATGAGATGCCAACTTATTGAAGCTGCAGCACATAAATACATGCACGCTCCACTGCAAAAGGTGCATAGAATAGACAGCTATGCAATCTTACAGCTTGTCATTGGCATTTTGCTCCCACACTCAGACATGAATGGTGATAAACAATTGAAGGACTAATTGTGACACAAAATGCTGGAGCAACTCAGCTGGTCAGGTAGCATCCCGGAGAACATGGAGAGATGACTTTTCAGGTCGAGACACTTCTTCAGACTAAATGACTATTGACGTTCAAATTCAGAGAGTTGATGGGACTCAGTGCGTGAGTACCAAAGGCAAAGCTGGAACATTCACAGCCATGTTCAGTCAAAAGTGCCAAGTGCATGATCCATCTTGGCTTTCTACTTGAGATCCCCATGATGATAGAAGCCAGCCTTCAGCTAATTTGATTCACTTCAAGTTAAAATCAAGAAAGAGCAGAGAGAGCAGGATACAGGTAAGACAACATCCTGGATGTCGTGTGAAAGATTGGTGTCCTGGATCTGTTCTGGTGTTGTTACATCATAGGCAATTATCAAATAACATAAAAAAGTACTCAGGTACGGCCTGTTTCCAAACAGGTAGTCAAATCCAATTTGGAAAATTGCTGTAGAAACAGGAAACTTCAGATGCTGGTTCACAAATGAAGGCTGGAGTATCTCAGCGAGTCAGGCAGGAGAACATGGATAGACCGTTTCAGGTCAGCATGCTTCTTCAGGCTGATTGTAAGGAAATCAGGAGAGGAGAGGCGGGACAAAGCCTGGCAGGTAAATTACTGACAAACTCTTTTGAAAGTTACTGCCTTGTCAGTTCACTTTCAATAAAGTGATGGGCGATGTCATCAACAAGGCTGTCAATATCAAGGTGCTCACTGATGCCCGTTTTGGGTTGGAGTAACTCAGCCCTCCACTAACTAATGCCCTCCTGCTTCGGGGCTCATCATCAAAGTGGTTGAAACGAGCACCAAAGTCTGGCACTGTGCAGCAGCAGCTCTACCAGCTGCACCACGGTGCCGCCCCATACCTCCAGCTATCTCAGATCTAGGCAGAGAAAGTAGAACAGAACATATTCTGTGCCTCCGGAATTCAAGCCGATCACAGGCATCCACTGTGGACATCTGCTCTCCACCATAGTGAAAGGGAACAGTCTTCCAACCACCTTTTAATGAGCACAGTCAGCACACTTCACCATGGGACTGGACGACCCAAACCCTATTGAGTGCACTCACAAAAAATAGCACCAGTCTGTTCACTGTGTTATAATGTACACACAGTAAGGTTAATACTGAAAAGAATATTTTAATGTTGTTAATTAAAATATTTGCTTTGGACACTGCCTCATTTGGAAACCGGACGATGAAGTTTTAAAAGATTAATTTGAAAATGAATGCCTTGTGCAACAGTCCTTGTATGATTATTTAGACATTTAAAGTCACCGATGGACTCAAAAGCATGAAGAATCCTCTGAAATAATTGCCTTGCTTCAGTGTTGAGGTTATGTGGAATAAAAATCTTAAGTGTACATTTTGTTAGTTGTATCCATTCCAACTCTGTGTTGGCCTCGGCTGCTGGATTGGGAATATTCCATTCCTTGTCTCGCGATCAAATAACATCTGACAAGATAATGATGAAAGTGAAAATCACATTGGCATTGTCTTGTGGAGGAAGTGTGGTTTTTCAGAGTGAGTCTGTCATTGAATGTGTACTTGTAAGTGAGACAAAAGCAAAATGGAAACTTTCAGGACCACCAACATCAGAGAAATCTGCAGCTTGATATACCATATGTAAAGGAACTTTCAAACATTTGGCCCAGCCGGAGGCATGTCCCGTTCACATTCCTACAATGACCCTTGTCACATTATTTAAACTGAAATCTAATGTCAGATGATTAAAACTTCCACTCCACTGGAAATCTATCCCCTAGACTTGCTCGTGATAATGCCGCAAAGCTCAAATTAGAGCAATGTCGATGTATTAGTAGTGTCATGTGCTCAGGTGAATTTACATTGCAATGCGGGCTTGGATTGCCTGATATGAAAATCAATGGCACTCAATGGTGCTTATACAGGATCGTGAGAATGGAGAAGTTCAGATGGCTTGCGTTTCACAAAACTCTTTTCATGTGTTCTATCTGATTGATTTAAGGGATTTGGTGCCGAGGTTGGACATTTTACTGGCTCAGCCATGATGCTTCTAGCTGGCATTAACTCAAACACTTACTTTGAAAGAATCTCATGATCTGCATTAATAGCCTTAAGCTGTACTGGTATTTTACCACTGCACAAACACGTCTCAAAGAACATGCCACCAGAGCCGATTAGTTAAAACAATTGATTGGAATGTTAAAGGGTAACAATTTAATCCCAAGACGGAATGCTTCTTTTCCGCTGATTGATGCCAATAAGCGAAGGTCGTGTGGATCAACGACATTCAGCCTTGTGACATTAATCTTCAGGGAACCCTCTCAAGTAGGGCACTAGCAGCATTAACAACTGTTACGGTGAGAATTATCTTTATTATTATACTTCTCTGGATTACTTTCAGCATTGGGAGAACAGTAATCCTCAGTCCACAACTGACAATTCAACTCTGGCCATCAAAATCCTTATGTGATGCTCTGGAACATTTATCCTGAACAGAATAACATTTTTGCCATGCACTTGCCCATTTTAGGTTAAAGGTCAGACACAAAAATCTGGAGTAACTCAGCGGGTCAGGCAGCATCTCTGGAGAAAAGGAATAGATGACGTTTTGGGCCGGAACCCTTCTTCAGACTGCAATGTAAATAGCAACTCTGTAATAGATAGTTAACTGTTCCATATCAATGTATATACCATGATTTCCGGTGGATCAATGATGTTGGGCAAGATGTTTATGAAGATTGCTGAACAATTAAGTTATCTTCAATTGTCATCACGGGTACAGAACTATCAGCCACAGATGGGGCCTATCGGTGGTGCTGCGTCAAAAACGCAACCTGCATCAACAAAGACCCAACACCATCCTGGCCACACACTCATTTCACCCCTGCCACTGGGAAGAAGGTATCGGAGTCTAAAAAACATCACCATCATGTGAAGAATAGTTTCTTCCCAAAACTATCAGGCTTCGGAACAGTACACAATGCTAACCGATGGTATTGGGTTACACTAAGGATTTGGGGGGGGGGGGGGGTTTGCACTGGTATTGGGTGTATTAATTTATTGATTTTTTGTTTGTTTATTATGTATTATCTATGTGTATTGTGTTAGAAGACCATGATGCTGCTGCAAGTAAGAATGTAATTGTTCCGTTTGTCAGTACATACTGTATGACTATTAAACACTCTTGACACTTGACTATTGAATGTCCAGAATGGTCTTCCCTCCCATGGATAATTCCACAATTCTCATGTGGATGCATTTATTTGATCTTTTGTTAATCCTCCTTTTTGGCACTGATCTGCTCATCATATATATCTCCTCTTGCTCCTTTTCTCCTATCGGCAGTGTTGTATAAAACACTATGACAAAGGAGATTAATTTTTGGCATGGACATTGTGGACTGAAAGGCCTATTTAGTTTAATTTAGTGATACAAATGGAAACAGGCTCTTCAGCCTACTGAGTACACCAATCATCGATCGCCCATTCTCACTAATTCTATGTTATCTCGCTTTTACTCCCTACACAGTAGGAGCCGTTTGCAGAGGCCAATAACGTACAAACCTGCACGCCTTTGGGATATGGGAGGAAAGTGGAGCACCCAGTGGAAAGCCACATGGTAATAGGGATGATCCTGCAAACTCCACACAAACAGCACCCGAGGCCAGGATCAAACTAGAACTCTGGTGCTTTAAGGCAGTAGTTCTACCAGCTGCACCAGTGTGCTGCCATGTCACACTGTTGCACAACTTCAAGGTTTGGATTTCCTCCTATGTGACTCCTGTGGCTCTGGCCCAATGCCTGGTGGAATCATTGTAAAATGCCATTTAACTGCGATTGACATAATTGCCTGTGTAGCTAATGGGGAAAATATGTAACGTGTTTTAATAATTATGTTAAATGTATCATGGTTAGTAGTGCATGATTCAACCTGGAAAAGGCTGTGATCATTTTCCATTCTGAAAATTATCTAATTTTTATTGATGAGGTGCAGAAAAGATCAGTGCTACAATTTCTACACAATGTGAATGCAGGAACATTCAGAGGCCGTAGCCACAACCATTTGGTTCAATTTGTGTTGGTAGGTCAGAAAAGGAGATCATGCATGTTGATGATATTGTCATATGTGTAAAAGATGAAGGGCAAATAACACCAGCATTAGAGTGAACAGCAACTGCAGGCATGAAGACCGATTTCTCGATAGGTGAGACTTGCACTGATAAAGAAAGCACACACTTAAAAACATGCACAATAAGCATAATTTATACATAAAAAGACACAAAGAAATGTTCTGATGCATTTCTGGGCTTTTTAATCCCAAAGTTATGTGAATAAATCTTTGACTTACTGTAACCAGTCACTTGGAAGATCAGTTATATGATTCAGTGCAATGCATGTGCAAATCAATGCAATTTTATGAAGATAAATTAGCTTTTAGTAAATCCTTTTTTGGCAGGGTAACTAATAGAGTGGATATGGGAAAATCAGTGTGTGTAGCATACACTGTTCGGGCAGCACAGTGGGGGAGCTGGTAGCCCCGCTAGGGACCTGGGTCCGATGCTGACCTCGGGTGCTGTCTGTGTGGAATTTACACATTCGCCCTGTGACTGCATGGGTTTCCTCCGGGTGCTCCTCCCACATCTGAAAGACGTACATTTGTAGGTTAATTGACCTCTGTAAATTGTCCCAGGTGTGTAGGGAATGGATGAGGGAGTGGGATAATGTAGAACTTGTGCAATTGGATGATCGGTGGTTGGTGTGGTTGGTGTGGCTTCAGTGGGCCGAAGGGCCTGTATCTCCAAACTAAACTAAACATCTGACGATTATCGACATATGTTTGATGAGATACCATACAAATGATTATTGCATTAAATTTGGTTGGGGCTTACGTATAAGCATTGGTAGAAATTCAGTCAGTGTAGTGAATCCTCCTAAAAAAGACTACGTGAGTATATCTACCTTTATTGCTACTGTGTGGTTAGGACATAGTATACAACAACACAGGAACAGGCCATTCAGCCCTCAATATCTGCAATGAACATTATGCCAAGTTGAACTAATTTCTTCTGCTTGCATGTGATCAATATCCCTCCATTCCCAGCCTATCATGTGCCTGTTTAAAAGCCACTTAAAAGCCACTGTCACCTGAGCCTCCACCACCACTCATTGCTGCACATTCCAGACAGTCACCACTCTCTTTGTTTAAAAAAACAGATGCCCCGCACATCTCCTTCAGTCTCTCACCTTAAAGCTATGCCCTCTAATCTTTGACATTTCAACCTGGGAAAAAGGTTCTGACTAACTACGCTATCTATGCCTCACAATTTTATACACTTGTATCGGCTGAAGGTCTCTTTTCAGCCTTTGGCATTCCATAGAAAACATCCCGAGTTTGTTCAACCTCTCCTTATAGCTAATACTTCTAATCTGAAGAAGGGTTCTGACCCGAAATGTCACCCATTCCTTTTCTCCAGAGATGCTGCCTGACCCGCTGAATTACTCCAGCATTTTGTGTCCACCTTCAATATAAACCAGCATCTGCAGTTCCTTCCTACAGCATCCTAGTAAATCTCTTCTCCACCCACTCCAAAGCCTCCACATCCTAATAGGATGTTTTGTCTCCATGTTCCAGAAGTGACTTTTAACGTGTAACTTCCCATCCTTCAGTGAGAGATTGAAATCTCAGTGGATGTATAGCCACCGAGAACAGAACAGCTGTATGACAGAGAGAGTGCGGGTCGGCTGTTAGACCTCCTGAAGCTTTAGATTATCCACTGAACCAGCAATGTTGCCACAAAATCAAGTCATCAAATCGGTGTTTAGTTTTGATAATGCTTTTAGAAATGTTAACATTTGTAAGTTGCCTGACTTCACATAGCATGGGTTTGCCTGGTTTCAACAGCTATAAACAGGTGTCAGCAAATTTAAAAGCTCATATTTCCTCACCTAAAGCAATTTTTGCATGCATAATCCTATTGAACCATTTCACACTGAAAATGTGACTGAATCAATTCACTTTTACCACTATATTTGTAAACCTCGAATGATATTGTGATTTTGTACCATTTAAAATGGGGTCAAGGAAAGAGCGTTCATTTCGCGGCCCTGTCTCCACCAATCTTTCCACCACCACTGGCTGAACAACTTCTAATCTTGAGTGTGGACTCGACAAGAAGAAGAAGACCATTTAAAATTGAATCAAACTGCTGACACGGGCATCAGGCAGGACTGGGGAAGAGAGGTGACATGCTGTTTGCACTTAGAAACATAGAAACATAGAAAATAGGTGCAGGAGTAGGCCATTCGGCCCTTCGAGCCTGCACCGCCATTCGATATGATCATGGCTGATCATCCAACTCGGTATCCTGTCCCTGCTTTCTCTCCATACCCCCTGATCCCTTTAGCCACAAGGGCCACATCTAACTCCCTCTTAAATATAGCCAATGAACTGGCCTCAACTACCTTCTGTGGCAGAGAATTCCAGTGATTCACCACACTCTGTGTGAAAAATGTTTTCCTCATCTCGGTCTAAAAGATTTCCCCCTTATCCTTAAATTGTGACCTCTTGTGCTGGACTTCCCCAACATCGGGAACAATCTTCCTGCATCTAGCCTGTCCAACCCCTTAAGAATTTTGTACGTTTCTATAAGATCCCCCCTCAATCTTCTAAATTCTAGCGAGTACAAACCGAGTCTATCCAGTCTTTCTTCATATGAAAGTCCTGACATCCCAGGAATCAGTCTGGTGAACCTTCTCTGTACTCCCTCTATGGCAAGAATGTCTTTCCTCAGATTAGGAGACCAAACTGTACGCAATATTCCAGGTGCGGTCTCACCAAGACCCTGTACAACTGCAGTAGAACCTCCCTGCTCCTATACTCAAATCCTTTTGCTATGAATGCTGACATACCATTCGCCTTCTTCACTGCCTGCTGCACTTGCATGCCTACTTTTAATGACTGGTGTACCATGACACCCAGGTCTCGCTGCATCTCCCCTTTTCCTAATCGGCCACCATTCAGATAATAGTCTACTTTCCTGTTTTTGCCACCAAAGTGGATAACCTCACATTTATCCACATTATACTGCATCTGCCATGCATTTGCCCACTCACTCAGCCTATCCAAGTCACCTTGCAGCCTCCGAGCATCCTCCTCACAGCTAACACTGCCCCCCAGCTTCGTGTCATCTGCAAACTTGGAGATGTTGCATTCAATTCCCTCATCCAAATCATTAATATATATCGTAAATAGCTGGGGTCCCAGCACTGAGCTTGCGGTACCCACTAGTCACTGCCTGCCATTGTGAAAAGGACCCGTTTACTCCTACTTATTAGATAGCGGGGAAGTGAGGTTCTTGGGTGCTGCATCAAAGCAGAAGCAAAACACAAACTGCTGGAGGAACTCAACAGGTTAGGTCCAGAGGAGGTTTACAGGAATGATTCGGGGAATGAGTGGGTTAGCACATGATGAGCGTTTGACAAGCAGTGAAGATTTTAACAATTTTGGACGCTTTCCAGACATTGAGATATTGAACAAGACTTGATGTGATTGAAAGGGAAAAATTGTTCCTCTTCATAATGTCCCAACATATACTTCTGACAGTCATTTGCAAAATGGGATACATGAGAATTAAAGTAGACATAGGAAGAGAGTAGGGACATTCTTTCAAGGCCGTGGCTAGTACCCAACGGAGACCTACTAAGGCTTCCTTTGAGTTCACTGACCACCTGTAGCCAATATACATATCTGTTTGGTGAGGAACACTGGGAGATTTTGTACAGTTACAAGGGGTTCCTTAAATTATTGGCTGTGATTTCTGATATTACACTCTGTTCTCTAGATTTTGATCCTGTAAGTAATAAGACTAAAAATTCAGTGCTGAGGAAAATGATCCTGCATATTGCCCTGCAGCAGATTGGTAAGGACACCCCACGACCACTCAGAAAATCAGTGGGTAAGTGGTGGGGGTAATGGAAGCAGCAGTATTGAAAGTGGCAACAATCTCAGAAAGACATAAACCTCAAAGAAATGTTCCATGGCAGCCTGACAACACTAGCACACGTATAGGCTGCCAATAGACCTTGAAGCATTTTGGAGAGTGAGTATGGTTTGCACTTCTCCAGTGTTTCAGGTACCTTCTGTAGATTGTCCAATGTAAAGGAACATCGTGCTCCCTGCTATGGGCATGCCATGAAGCTGTTGCTAGGTTTCAAGTCTTGCCCGTTCAATAGTCTCTCAGTAAGACAAAAAGTGAAATGAAGGCAATATCTGTCTTCACTGAAAAGTGACTCCCAAGATGTTGAAAGTAGTCCATATTTCCAGGGTTTTGTGGGAGTTGGTTGTTATGCAGCAGAGAAGAATAGTGGACTACTGGTGTGAAGCCAAAAGAGTGCTCACATTTTCCTTTTGTTTCTGCAGACTGATTACACTTCAAGGAGAATCCTGATCAAGATGAGATAGTGTAATCTCAGAAGATAAGTTTCAGAAGAGGGTCGGAGCGATAACAGAGCCGAACCTGACTCCAGTCTACATTTGAATTGGGTCAGTAGTTGATCTGCTAATTATCACTTTGTATTGTCAGTGCATAGCAGATGAGGAACAATGAACACATTTGGGTTGCATTTTCCATTATCCCTCACAATAATCATATTGGTTATGAAGTCATTCATCTGTGCATCTGACACCAGATTCTCCAAAACAAGTATACCACCATGAGAAAGAGATATTCAAGAGAGAGAAAACACTTCAATGATGTTCTCAGAACCTTCTTGGCATAATGTAACATCCTCTCTGGCTCATGAGAATCACTCGTTTGCAACTGGTAAAAATGGAGATGGGGTATTTGGGATGGCACAGGGAACCTTACATCTCTTCATCTGGAGCACATGAAAACCAGCAAAAACAGCAGAAGGAGCACATCACTTCCCATTTGACCTAACATCTTCCCAGTATGAGATGTCAAGCATCTCCTGCCCCATCCCTGACAAAGTCTACATGGGCTACATTTAAAGCCCTGTCCCACTGTATGAGTTCATTCAAGAGGTCTCCCGAGTTAAAAAAAAATCAAACTCGTGGAAGCACGTAGAATGTACGTGGCGGGTACGTCAGAGCTCGGGACGTCTCTTAGCGGCTCATAACACTAATGGCAGGTACTCGGGAAACACGGTAAGCTCGGGAAGACTCGTGAAGATTTTTCAACATGTACTTACGAGCGGCCATTACCGTAAATCTCCGAGTTCGAATCAGGGCAAACTCGGGAGCGAATGTACTCTTGAATGAACTCGTACAGTGGGACAGGGCTTTAAGCAACCTCAGAACCCTAAGAACTGGGTAAGTTATCATCAATCCTGATGGACAAGCATGATGAAACATTCTCGAGTGGACAAAGAGTATGAAAAGTGAGGGCGAGCTCTGGAAGATTCACTATGAGGAACAGCCTTGTTCAACCAAAGTTTGCCAAGGCAGCCACAAGACCTCACAGAACATCATCACCAGAGCCCTGGGAAAAGGTGGCAGGTGTTGGCTCAAGCAGGATTGTAAATCCCTGTTTAATGGCAAAAGCCAACAGAGATTTCATGATTGCACACAATATGGTAAAGTGAGCTGCACACCCGTGGAATGGCTGGTCTCTTACTCTCATACTCGCACATAAGCGTTGATCAAATAAACATCAGTGGTGCAGCCTGAGCAATTTGCTGCATCCTTGTTGAACTCATCCCTAGGAGGTTATCTGGTGTGCAATATCAGGACATTGAGATCCCCCCTTGTGAGAGCATAACTTTACTTTCCCCAACAGCTGCTCAACTGCGCAAGTCCTGCCATAGTTTAACTTACCAAAATGCAACACATTGCACTTGCCCAATTAAATTCCATCTGTCAATCCTTGGCTCACGGCTGCAGTCCATCTAGATCCTGTGATAATCTTAGATAACCTTCTACACTATCCCACACTACACTACTACTTTTGTTTTCATCCACAAACTTACCAACAACATTAACAACATTGCCAGCAAAATCATTAAGATATAAATGACAAACAAAAGTGGATCAAGCACCAATTCCTGTGGCACACCACTGGTCACAAGCCTCCTATCTGAATAACAATGCTCCACCACCACCTTCTGACTTTCATCAAGCTAACCTTGTACATAATTCGCTAGCTCACCCTGAATCCCATGTGATCTAATCTTCTAGACCAGTCTATCATGCGAAACTTGCCAAAGGCGTGTCAATTTGTGTGTGTGTGTGTGTGTGTGTGTGTGTGTAAATTGTGTGTGTGTGTGTGTGTGTGTGTGTGTAAATGTGTGTGTGTGTGTGTGTGTGTGTGTGTGTGTGTGTGTGTGTGTGTGGGGGGGGGGGGGCGGGTTCTAATTGTGTTTTGCATCAATGTCCTGTTTTTTTCACACAGTCATCTTTCTTTTAGAAAGTTTGCCTCGATGTTGCTGCAAATAGGATTTGTGTTGCACCTGTACCTCACCATAATTGTGCAGGTGACAATAAACTTGACTTGACTACTTCACTTGATATAGGCAATGTCTACCACCCTGCCCTTGCCAATCCTCTTTGGCCCCTCTTCAAAACACACAAGCAACTTTGTGAGACACAAAATGCTGGAGAAACTTAGCGGGTGAGGCAGCATCTATGGAGAGAAGGAATAGGTGACATTTCAGGTCGAGACCCTATTTCAGACTTGAGACAAATGTTCCCATGCACTGAATCTTTCTTCCTACTTGTGACAATCCAATCAACATACTGCAAATTGCTCTGCACTGCGGTGCTGTGACTAACTAAAAGGTAATGGGACTACATCGGTGGTTGTATGCAGTGATGATGGAGATTGGTTCAACACATCGTGACACTGGCTAAAGGTACACAACCAGATGGAGGTTTATTTTCCATTTCTTCATTTTTCAGGATCTGGTCATTGTTAGAAAGGTCAGCATTTATTCACTTCATTGACTTCTTTTGTGAAAGAACATTAACAGTACCGTCTTTCGGCGAATAATACCGTCTAGAACTAGTCGGTAGAGATGTTTAAGAAAGAACTTCAGAAGCCGGTAAAATCTAAGGTAGACACAAAATGCTGGAGAAACTCAGCGGGTGAGGCAGCATCTATGGAGAGAAGGAATTGGCGACGTTTCAGGTTGAGACCCTGCTTCCTGGCGACATTTCGGGTCGAGACCCTTCTTCCTGGCGACCTTTCGGGTCGCCAATTCCTTTTCTCCATAGATGCTGCCTCACCTGCTGAGTTTCTCCAGCATTTTGTGTCTACCTATAGTCGGTAGAGTTATTGCCTCACAGTGCCAGTGACCCGGGTTCGATCCTGACTACGGGTGCTGTCTGTACAGAGTTTCTACGTTCTCACTGTGACCTCTGGTTTCCTCCCACACTCCAAAGACGTACATTTTTGTAGGTTAATTGACCAGTAAAATTGTAAAGTGTCCGTAGTGTGTAGGATATTGCTGGCGTACAGTGTGATCGCTGGTTAGCACAGACTCGGTGGGCTAAAGGGCCTGTTTCTGCACTGTATCTGTAAACTAGTGATAATGAAGGATTGTTGACATTTTGCCAAATCAGGATGACGTGGAAGGTAACTTGCCGTGATAAGATCCCGTGAGCCTGAAAGCATTGCCTTTCTTGGTGATAGAGATGATAAGTTTGGAAGGTGCTGTCTGAGTAACCTAGGTTAGTAAGTGCAGTGCTTTTTGTAGATGGTGTACAGTATATCCATTGTGTTGTGACAGTGGTGGTGGGAATGAATGTTCAGATGGCGGATGGGGTACAGATCAAGCAGGCTTTCTATCCTGGATGGTGTCGAACTTTAAGAACTGTTGCCACAATGCTCATCGAGGCAACCATCATGCTCCTGACTTCTGCCCCATGGAAGGCATACACTTTAACGTGTCAGGTAGGCTACTCACCCAGGTTACCTGGGCTGGAAGTGGGATAGCATTGGAGCAGCATGCGAGCCAAAGTGCGGGGGTTGCCGCTGTGGAAACTGCCAGCCAGGCAGAAAATAAATGACTCTTGCTGAAGAGAGAGAGCTCGAAGTGGTAAGGAAAGGCCTCACCTACTTACCAGGAGACCATCACAGTAAAGACCCACATTGGCATGCTAGCTATCCTTGGCTGGAAGACCCAGCTTCTCTTCCAAACAATAAAAGGACAGTGGAAGCCACATTTCTCAGGACGGAGAGGCAGCTATCCTGAGAACCTGAATGGAAAAGTGCCTACACAGCTCAGGTGCACGACATGGTGGACCGAAAGGCTGCAATCAAATTGTCCGAAGACATGATTGCAAACTGGGAGGGACCAGCGTGGTATGTGAGTCACCTTATTGCTCCAAACCCCCACTCTGTCACGACCCCAGTGAGACTAGTGTGGAACAGCAGCCAAAAGTGCAATGGTGTCAGCTTAAATGATTTGCTGATGAAAGGTCCAGACGTCCTCAACCAAATTCGCAGCGTCCTCCTCAGATTCAGAGGCGGAATCTATGCTGCTCTGGGAGACATAAAGAAGATGTATAACTCAGTCTGGTTGGAGGACCGTGAAGTACACTTACACAGATTCCTCTGGCGAGATTCCGAGGACGAGGAGCTGGGAGAGTATGCTATCACAAGAGTGAACATCGGAGACAAACCTGCGGGGTGCATTGCATAGTTGGCAATGCGTGAGACTGCTAATCTTCCTTCTTTTACCCACCTCAAGGATGAGCAGCAAGTACTCCAGAAAGACAGCTATGTTGACGACATCCTCACATCTCACAACAGCCTCGACCAGTTGAGAATCATCACAGCAAATGTGGAACGAATCCTGAAAGCTGGTGGGTTTGAGCTCAAGCCTTGGGTTCTTTCTGGCCAAAGTGGGAGGAAGGAGGACAGTGATACTTTAAAGAAAAGCAGAACAAAACCCATGATCCTACCAAACCAAATGCATGATGATGATAACAAGGCATTTGGTCTGGGCTACATTGGTGAAGAGGACATGCTCCACGTTATGGTGGGAATCAATTTCTCCAAGAGAAAGAAAAAGATGCGGCTTGGCCAAGGCCTTCTACAAGAGCAAATCAGAACTCAGACGCCAAATCCCCTAACAAGAAGAGAGCTTCTCAGCCAGGTAGCAGGGCTATATGACCCCATCGGCATAGTGGCTCCTGTTAAGCAAAAGGGAGCGATTCTAGTACGCAGAGCTTTCCAGGAAGCAAAAGAGGGAAGCTGTTCGGTCAGAGACACATGGGACATGGCACTCTCAGATGGACTCAGGGAGGATGCAATTAAGCTCTTTGAAGAGTATGTACAACTTGGAAAAGTCAAGTTCGTCATGGCACTGACTCCCTCTTGCTCCGCAACTGAACCCTTGGGGATGACCTTTTCTGACGGAAGTGAGCACACCTACGGGGCGGTGATGTACCTGAGATGGGATTCAGACCATGGCCCAATTGTCAGACTTGTGGAATCCAAGGCCAAGTTAACTCCCTTGGACCACAGAGGAGACGCTGTTAAAGCAGAGATGTGCGGAGCAGTGTTCGCCTCACGCTTGAGGAAGTATTTCGAGCTACACAGTCGAATTCAAGTGGAGAAGTGGTATCATCTTGTGGATAGCCAAACAATCCTTGGTGCAATACAGCAAGAAAGCTACGGATTTCAGACATTCTTTGCCAATCGGATTGGAGAGATTCAAACAAGCACCAACATTCAGGACTGGCGGTGGATTCCTGGCCCACAAAACATCGCTGATGTAATCACCAGAGGTGCCAGCCCTCAAGACCTTGATCAGTATTCGGAGTGGCAAAATAGACCGAAGTTCCTGGTGTTGCCTGTGAGTGAGTGGCCAATAAAATCAGCTAAGGAACTGGCTGCCACTGCCAGAGAGAACATCGAAAAGTTACAGAAGAAAGCTTTTGTTGCAGCACTATCAAGAGCCAAAGTAGAGAAACAAGAACCGGAACCAACAAACCCAAAGAGACCACCTGCAGGGTCAGCTATTCAGAACCTTGTTGATGTCAAGCGGTTCAGCATTCTAACTCGACTGATCAAGACAGTCGCATGGATTTGGAGAGCAGCGAAGAGCCCTAAACGATCCAAGGTGGGAGGCCATCTCTTTGACAGGAGTCATTACAGTAAGAGAACGAGAAAATGCTCTAAAAGACATTTTTTGTGCTGCGCAATTGGGCACAACTTTCCCAAGCACCACAACAGATGGACCGGTAGCCTATAAAGACCAAGATTCTGGGCTGATGGTTTGTGGAGGCAGAGTGCAGAGCTTTGAAGAGGATAAAGTTGCTGTTCCCATCCTGCCCATTGATGCCTGGGTGTCCATGCTGCTAGCTCGGGAGGCTCACAGGGAGAGTCATGACGGAGTGGCTGGGACCTTGCTTAAAATGAGAGGAAAGGCTTGGGTCATAAAAGGAAGGAGAATTGCTCAAAAAGTCGTTGATCACTGCATAATCTGCAAGAAAGCAAAGACAAAGAAATGTCAACAAGTAATGAGTGATCTGCCGCCTGAAAGAACTGAACCTGCTGCTCCTTTTGAGTTTACAACAGTAGACCTCTTTGGACCCTACCACGTACACGATGACGTCAAGAAGAGGGTAAAACTCAAAGTCTGGGGAGTTGTCTTCTGCTGTATGGCCAGCAGAGCCATCCACACAGAGTTAGTCAACACCTTATCAAGTGAAGGGTTTCTGATGGCTTATCAAAGATTCACAGCAATCCGTGGGCACCCCAAGAAGATCTGGTCAGATCCAGGCACCAATTTTATTGGCGCAAAACCAGTCTTAGAGGAACTATATAGATTTTTGGACAACCTGGACAGAGCAGCTTTGGAGGAGAACGCAGCTAAAAATGGAACAGAGTGGATGTGGAAAATCCATCCTGCTGATTCTCCACACAGAAATGGCGCTGCGGAAGCTGCTGTGCGTGTTGTGAAGAGAGCGCTCCAAAGTTTTGGAAAAGAATCGTCACTCAGTTATAGTGAGTTTCAGACAGCTCTTTACATGGCAGCCAACCTGTCAAATGAACGTCCGATCGACGCCAGGATACAAAGCCGGGAAGTCTGCGTTCAGTAGATCACACCAAATACTCTTCTGCTTGGCCGAGCATCTCAGTGCGGAGACATCAAGACTTTTGACTTTTCCAGCTACCCCTACAAAAGACTTAGAACAATGCAGTCAGAGGTGAACAAGTTTTGGAAGAGCAGGAGCCAACTCGCCGGTCCTAACTTGTTTATAAGGAGCAAGTGGCACACCACTCAGAGAAATGTCACTGCCGGAGACATTGGCTGGTTAAGTGACCAAAATGCACTGAGGGGGCAATTCAAGCTGGGCAGAGTCGTCAGCTCCAATCCAGACCGCAAAGGCATCATGAGAGACGTTAATGTAAGGATCTTTCCAAGTTACTCCATTCCTCTGACAAAGGCTTTGAAAGGAAGGGCAAGGCATTCTACTCAGGGGAAGGAGAGGATCCAAGCCACGATTGTTCACAGGGATGTTAGGCGGCTGGTTGTCTTGCTTCCAGTAGAATAACAAGACAGCAATGCATCAGGAGACCAAGTTCAAACCTAGACTTCAAAGTTTGACTTTAAAGCGTCGATCTCCCAAGTGGTTCCATTGGAAGATCGAGTGGGAGGTGTCAAGTCAAACTGTAATGAAAGGTATTACCTGCCTCCAAGTTAAAGGGGGAAGAGTATTATGTATGTAATATAATTGGTTACCGGGCTCCAAGTTAAAGGGGGAGGAGTGTTAGGTATGGGATAATTAGGATAAGTAATTGGTGTCTTGTGATGTCTGGGGCAAGTACGCAGGAGCAAAAAAGACAAGGTGGCGTCCTGCAGTAAAGAAGCTTGTATGATTCCTCCCGTGTCTGAGCCTTTATTCAAGACTGTTCAAAGCATCCGAATACACAACAATTGGCGACGAGGATAAAAGAACGAAGATAAGAACAAAGCCAGCAAGAAGAATCGAAAACAAAAGTTAAAAATAGAAGTAGTATTTGGAAACAAGTGGAACAGCACCAAGCCAAATGGTTTTGAATTGGCGCCAAAAAGAAAAAAGGTAGGAACGGGAAGCAATAGCTCAGGGAGGAGCTAGGAAATCAAGCAGGGGCAGTAAGGGTCACCAAGCACGGTGTCAGCTTACCTGGAATGTATCCAGGGCTGTGCAGCCCACAGCCAAGCTCAAGCAGCAGCCACAGACGTCGGGTGGGGGCCTAATACCGTGAAGGCCACGGACAGGTTCAGAAAAGCCACCGACAAGAGGCTGAAAAGCCACCGACAAAAGCCACCGACAACAGTCAACCCGGTGGGGGGAGAAAGCAGAGAAAGCCCGGTCGGGAGCAGTCAGCCCGACCGTGAACAGAGAAGTGGAGATAAGCCGAGTTCCGCCCGGGGCTTTAAAAAAGGGCACACAGCACCGGAAGCGAGGAAAAGACGGAAGTTGACTTGCGGCTAAAAACCTGAACAGTATAATCTAAGAGACTGTCCTAAAAACTGCCGCGATCGCCAGCGAAGGCATGCAGGAGTGATTATCTACAGCACCCGATTGGCAGCCAGTTTTCACCTGCTAAAAGACTAAACTGTTAAATACCTTAAGACCTACAACATCCAAATGCCTTCAAAGTAATGGCTGAAACAATAAATCAAGTGAAACTGTCAATTAATTGCTGAATCAGCCAAAATAAAAGGAGAAAAAAAATGGAAAAGAAGTGGTTTGGTCATTGAGTGAAATCCAGTTCATCATTTTGGGGTGGATGAATCAGATCCCTTTCAAGCGGGGAATCTGCACAAAAACATTAGAAGACTTGACAAGAGGAATGCAACATGTGTGTCAGAGAAGTACCACCTCCCAGTTTCCCAACATCAATATTTTGAGGGTAATCACCATTCAGCAGAACTTGCGCTGGATATGACTGGTGAATGGTGACCCCCCCGGGACATTGATGGTGGGAGACTTCGAGATGGCATTTCTCTCATGCAATTGCTGCGTTGCACTTACCAGCCCATGTCAGATATTTGTCTAGCTCTTGTTACATGCAGGATGAGCTGGTACATTGCAAATAGAATTGAACTTTGTGCAGTGATCAGTGAACGTTGACATTTTTGAACGATGGCGCTAGGAATGCCATTCATTAAGTAGTTTGGAGATACAGCATGGAACCAGCCCTCTGGCCCACCGAGTCCACGCCAACCATTGATCACCCGATCACACAATATTTTTATGTTGTCCCACTTTTTCATCCGCTCCTTACACCCCAGGGGCAATTTACAAAGACCAATTAACCTACCAACCCATGGTAGGAAATTGCAGCACCCAAAAGAAATCTACACAGTCACAGGGGGAACGTGAGAACTTCACACAGGCAGCATTCAAGGCGAAGATCAAACTTGGGTCTCTGGTGCTGCGAGGGAGCAATTCTACCAGCTGTGCCACTCTGACACCTTATAACGTTCTCACACTCCTCAATTTTGGATTCAAACTCAGTCACAGGATTCAGGGTTAATAACAAGCCCCATCCTGCTGTACTTTGATGACTGCACACACAGGCATAAGCCTCATGTATCTGAACTAATTATTCCAAAGACTCATTAATTATTCAGTTGATGTCACATTCGGGTTAAATATTATCTTGATGTCATGGGCATTCACTCATGTTTGGACTAAGGCATGGTGAGGTCTCGAGCTGTGTAATACTGACAAAACACAAACTGGGCATTAGTGAAAGGCTACTGATGAGCAAGTGCTGCTTGATGCCACTTTATTGATGACCAATAGCAGATTGATTAAGTGGAAATGAGCCAGAATGAACTTGTCCTCCTTTTTTTTTAATGTACAAGATATGCCTGGATAATTTTCCATATTGTTGGATAAATGACAATATAGTAACAACTGGAACAGCTTGGCTACATGTGCAGCTAGTTGTGGAAAACAGATCCGCAATACTATAGCCAAAATGCTCTCTGGTCCCATAACCTTTGTCGTATCCAACACTCGCAGCTGTTTCTTGATATCACATGAAGAATTGGCTGAATATTGGCTTTCTGTGATGGTGCAGAACATACTGTTTACTACCAGCCACAGCCTTTACTCTCTGGTAGGTTTCCAGGGTAACTGCTTTTATCCCGTCCTGGCTTCCATTTGGCACCTTCAAGTTTGCTTTCAGCGGAAAACAAGAGCATCTAAATCAGTATGCACATCAATCCTTCCCAACTAATATCATCTAAACTAAATGCCACTTATCTGCTTTTCCCTATAAGGTGGGTAACTTTACATATATCCACATTGTGCTGCTGCACGTCATATATTTGCACATGTGCTCAACTTTTCTGTCATCTTTAAGCCTTCTTATAGCTCACAGTTCCACACAGATTAATGAAATCAGTGACCTGCAAATTATTATATTCTGTAATCAGCAGACATTGTGAATAGTTGAAGCTCAAGCCTTTATCTCTGTGGTACCCAAGCAGTTACTGCGTGCCAATTGGGAAATATAAATATTTATCCCTACTTTGTTTCTTGTATACCAACCAATATAAGTGCATTGACTTATCACTGCACCGTGGGCAGGTCTCACGTTGGGCAGAAAGCATTACCTTGAATAAACTATCCTTGGCAGCAAATGTGGTATCCATCACTTTCTGAGTGAACAATGTGCTGGTTGTCTCAAGGATCTGACTGTTGGTGATCCATTGGTCTCAGGTGATCCCAAAAGTGTTGCTGAGGGAGCCAAGGTCGAATCTTTTCAACAACTACTTTGGTGTGAAATTCTTGGACATGCTTTCAAAGCCGTAAAGAAGAGTACTGAGGACACATCTAAATCATTATGTTCAGGTTTGGCAGTTTGTTGTTCCAGAAATACAACATGCCAGGCAAAAGGCACAGAGGGCTTTATTGACATTCAAACCTCATTGCCTCTCAAGGTTAAATGAGCTGGTAAAAATGGAGTCAAGTTTGCAGTTGTGGTCCAGTGATATGGTTTGGGGTCAGATATTGATATTCTGTAATAAGTCACTGCAATGTCAAGAAATGGGCTGCAGTAGTGGCAGATATTCCTCGACTGGCACTTACAAAAAGAATGATTGCAGGAGAGGTGAAATGAAAGCCAAAAGTAACGGTTGATGCGTTAAATAATCGGGGAATAAAAACATGCAGAATAAAATATAATGATTGGCATGGATAAAGGTGACAAAACGTGGTAAGAAGAGAAAATGAAGAACCAAGAGCTTATGAGAAAGACATGCAGGGATTTAATCAAGAAGCTGAAAATTAATAAATGAGCTATGAAGCTGAAAGAAAGGAGGGAAGAAGTGAGAGAAGGTATGAGAGAGCAGACAGATTTCAAGTAAACATAACTTGAAACAAAATATTTTAAATGGCTCACTTTCAAAATTTCTTGACATCATGCGACTTGTTAATCTTAAAGAATATCAACACACATGATGCATTTATATTGATATTTCCTAGCTCAATACAGTGTGATTCATTTTCCCACTTCTTGAACTTTGATAGATTTGCCAAACTTCATTTAATTTTCAAACAACCTTTCCACATGCAATTAAAGTGCTACATTGATTTTTATTTTTCCTTGTTTACAAAGCCTCCACACAAGCAATTAACAACTCTTCACTGTCTTCTCTCAGCTGGCATCACTCCCACATGTATCATGAGCTAAATCCCTTTTACCACATTCCCTTTACCTTTTCCACCCTTCTCCCTTCTTCATTTGTTTTCCAATTTAGCCAAGTCTCATAAAAGGCCATTCTCCTGAAATATTAAAGGGCCTGTCCCACTTACACGGCTTTTTCGGCGACTGCCGGCACCCATCATAGGTCGTTGCAGGTTGCTGAAATTTTCAACATGTTGAAAATCCAGCGGCGACCAGAAAGACGCTACGACTCTTTGGGCGACTGAGGAGACTACACACGACCATACAGGTGACTACTCCGCGGGATGACTCCTGTATGGTCGTGAGTAGTCGCCCAAAGAGTCGTACCTTGTTCTGGTCGCCACTGGATTTTCAACATGTTGAAGATTTTCGCCGACCTGTAACGACCTATGACGGGTGCCGGCAGTTGCCGAAAAAGTCGCGTAAGTGGGACAGGCCCATAATTCTGCTCATCAGTCCACAGATATTACTTGATTTGTTTATATTCCAGAGCTTTCTATTTTAATTTATGTCTGAATTCTAAAATCCATCTAAACCACCAGCATGTTTGAAATTATGCTCCTATTGGATTCTCCCCAACTATGCATCAATCGATTTGCTTTCTCCCAGCATTGGTAGACTTAGTGGACACGTGTTTGTTGCTAATAGCTTCAAAGGCCCTTCTCAAAGATGAAGAGGGCCAAAATCACTCTGCTGTTTCTCTGCCATGCAGTGTGGAGCCTCCCCCAAGCAACCAAGCCAATTTAATCGTGGTATTAATATCCCAGTTAATATTTTGCTAGATAGTGTTTATACTTCTGGTCTTCTCACAGCTATCAAATGAACCTCAGACTCCTTACACATGGGACTAGATATTGGACTTTGGTGCTGAGGTGGTGATTCTGTACGAAGGATCATTCACTCACGAGACCACTGTTTTGAACAACAAGCACAGCTATTTAAAAAAAAGAATACAGAAACAGGTTGAAGTCATTCAGACCCTGAAGTTAATTAATTTGAAGCATAATTCCATCTACACACTTCAGTTTCATAACACCCTATGCTATTGTCCATCAAAAATCTGGTAGCTTACACCTGGAAATTCAGGCTTCTTTTGGGTGGAGAACCTGCCAAACTTTTACTCATGTTTATCTTATCTGCATGGCAAGCTCTAATTTTGAATTTATATTATTTTGTTTTTGTTATCCTCAACAAAGCAAATAGTTACTTCATTAGAAATCATGATGGAATTAAAGGTCATGTCTATGTGAGATTGCAATTAGCTAAGAGAGGGAAAGCAGAGTAAAAATGGTTGAGAGCTTGTCCCTGGTGTCATAAGGTCATAAGTGATAGCAGCAGAATTAGGCCATTATGCCCATCAAGTCTACTCCACCATTCTATCATTGCTGATCTATCTCTCCCTCCTAACCCCATTCTCCTGCCTTCTCCACATAACCTCTGACACCCGTACAATAGACATTAGACAATAGCAAGTACTAATCAAGAATCTATCTTTCTTTGCCTTAAAAATATCCATTGACTTGGCCTCCACAGCCTTCTGTGGCAAATAATTCCACAGATTCACCACCCTCTGACTAAAGAAATTCCTCCTCATAACCTTCCTAAAGGAATGTCCTTTAATTCTGAGGCTATGACCTCTAGTCCTAGACTCTCCCACTAGTGGAAACATCCTCTCCACATCCACTCTATCCAGGTCTTTCACTATTCTGTATGTTTCAATGAGCAAGTACAGGCTCAGTGCCATCAAACGAACATCATATGTTAACCCACTCATTCCTGGGATCATTCTATCACAACTTCTCTGGACCCTCTCCAGAGCCAGTACATCCGTCCTCAGATACGGTGCACAAAATTGCTCACAATACTCCAAATGCAGCCTGACCAGCACCTAATAGAGCCTCAGCATTACATCCCTTTATGAATATTCAAGTCATCTTGAAATAAATGCCAGCATTGCGTTTGCCTTCCTTGCCACCGATTCCACTTGCAAAATTAACTTTTTGGGAATCCTACACCAGCACTCCCAAGTCCTTTTGCACCTCCGATTTCTGAATTCTCTCCCCATGTAGAAGATGGTTTATTCCTTTATTCTTACCACCAAAATGTACGACTCCACACTTTGTGACATTATATTCCATCTGCCACTTCTCTGCCCAATCTCCCAACCTGTCCGAGTCCTTCTGGTGTGTGAGAGAGTGGTAGAATCTGGGGGGGATTGATGGCAATGCGGAGAATAACAATTGGATGAGTGTGAGCTGAGTGGCTGATGGTTGGTTCTGCCTTGGTGAGCCAAAGGGCCTGTTTACATGCTATGCGATGTATGGCTGAAACAGGCAAAATATAGAAACATACACAGTAGGTGCAGGCGGAGGCCATTCAATATAATCATGGTTGATCATCCAGAATAAGTACCCCATTCTGGATTTTCCCCTTTATCCCTTGATTCTGTTAGCCCTAAGAGCTACAGTATATCTAACTCTCTCTTGAATACATCCAGTGAAATGGCCTCCACTGCCTTCTGTGGCAGAGAATTCCACAGATTCACAACTATCTGGGTGAAAAGGTTTTTCCTGATCTCAGTCCTAAATGGCCTACCCCTTATTCTTAAACTGTGACCCCTGGTTTTGGACTCCTCCAACATCGGGAACATTTTTCCTGCATCTAGCCTGTCCAATCCCTCAAGAATTTTATATGTTTCTATAAGATCCCCTCTCATCTTCCTAAATTCCAGTGAATATAAGCCCAGTCGATCCGTTCTTTCAACATATGTCAGTCCCGCCATCCCAGGAATTAATCTGGTGAACCTATGCTGTGCTCCCTTAATAGCAAGAATGTCCTTCCTCAAATTAGGAGACCAAAACTGCACACAATACTCCAGGTGTGGTCTCACCAGGGCCCTGAATAACCACAGTAGGACCTCCTTGTTCCTACACTCAACTCCTCTAACTATGAAGGCCAACATGTAATTTACTTTCTTCACTGCCTGCTGTACCTGCATGCTTACTTTCAGTGACTGATGTACAAGGGCACTCAGGTCTCGTTGTACCTCCCCTTTTCCTAATTTGACACCATTCCGATAATAATCTGCCTTTTTGTTCTTGCCAACAAAGTGGATAACCTCACATTTATCAACATTATATTGCATCTGCCACCCATCTGCCCACTCACCCAACCTATCCAAGTCACACTGCAGCCTCATAGCATCCTCCTCATAGCTCACACTGCCACCCAGCTTTGTGTCATCCACAAACTTGGAGATGTTACATTTACAGTGGCTTGCAAACGTTTTCATACCCCTTGAACTTTTCCACATTTTGTCACGTTACAACCACAAACGTAAATGTATTTTATTGGGATTTTATGTGATAGACCAACACAAAGTCGTGCATAATTGTGAAGTGGAAGGAAAATGATACATGGTTTTCAAATTTTGTAATAAATAAAAAACTGAAAAGTGTCACGTGTAAAAGTATTCAGCCCCCCTGAGTCAATACTTTGTGGAACCACCTTTCGCTGCAATTACAGCTGCAAGTCTTTTGGGGTATGTCTCTACCAGCTTTGCACATCTAGAGACTGAAATTTTTGCCCATTCTTCTTTGCAAAATAGCTCAAGCTCAGTCAGATTGGATGGAGAGCGTCTGTGAACAGCAATTTTCAAGTCTTGCCAGAGATTCTCAATTAGATTTAGGTCTGGACTTTGACTGGGCCATTCTAACACATGAATATGCTTTGATCTAAACCATTCCATTGCAGCTCTGGCTGTATGTTTAGGGTCGTTGTCCTGCTGGAAGGTGAAACTCCGCCCCAGTCTCAAGTCTTTTGCAGACTCTAACAGGTTTTCTTCCAAGATTGCCCTGTATTTGGCTCCATCCATCTTCCCATCAACTCTGACCAGCTTCCCTGTTCCTGCTGAAGAAAAGCATCCCCACAGCATGATGCTGCCACCACCATGTTTCACAGTGGGGATGGTGTGTTCAGGGTGATGTGCAGTGTTAGTTTTCCGCCACACATAGCGTTTTGCATTTAGGCCAAAAACTTCAATTTTGGTCTCATCTGACCAGAGCACCTTCCTCCACATGTTTGCTGTGTCCCCCACATGGCTTGTGGCAAACTGCAAACGGGACTTCTTATGGCTTTTTTTCAACAATGGCTTTCTTCTTGCCACTCTTCCATAAAGGCCCGATTTGTGGAGTGCACGACTAATAGTTGTCCTGTGGACAGATTCTCCCACCTGAGCTGTGGATCTCTGCAGCTCCTCCAGAGTTACCATGGGCCTCTTGGCTGCTTCTCTGATCAATGCTCTCCTTGCCCGGCCTGTCAGTTTAGGTGGACGGCCATGTCTTGGTAGGTTTGCAGTTGTGCCATACTCTTTCCATTTTCGGATGATGGATTGAACAGTGCTCCGTGAGATGTTCAAAGCTTGGGATAATTGTTTATAACCTAACCCTGCTTTAAACTTCTCCACAACTTTATCCCTGACCTGTCTGGTGTGTTCCTTGGGCTTCATGATGCTGTTTGTTCACTAATGTTCTCTAACAAACCTCTGAGGCCTTCACAGAGCTGTATTTATACTGAGATTAGATTACACACAAGTGGACTCTATTTACTAATTAGGTGACTTCTGAAGGCAATTGGTTGCACTGGATTTTATTTAGGGGTATCAGAGTAAAGGGGGCTGAATACTTTTGCACGCCACACTTTTCAGTTTTTTATTTGTAAAAAAATTTGAAAACTATGTATCATTTTCCTTCCACTTCACAATTATGCGCCACTTTGTGTTGGTCTATCACATAAAATCCCAATAAAATACATTTACGTTTGTGTTTGTAACGTGACAAAATGTGGAAAAGTTCAAGGGGTAAGAATACTTTTGCAAGCCACTATAATTCCTTCGTCTAAATCGTTAATATATATTGTAAATTACTGGGGTCCCAGCACTGAGCTTTGCGGCACCCCACTAGTCACTGCCTGCCATTCTGAAAAGGATCCGTTAATTACTACTCTTTGCTTTCTGTCTGCCAACCAGTTCTCTATCCATGTCAATACCCTGCCCCCAATACCATGTGCTCTAATTTTGCACACTAATCTCTTGTGTGGGACTTGTCAAAGGCTTTTTGAAAGTTTAGATACACCACATCCATTGGCTCTCCCTTATCCATTCTATTTGTTACATCCTCAAAAAATTCCAGAAGATTAGTCAAGCATGATTCATAAATCCATGCTGACTTTGACCGATCCTGTCACAGCTTTCCAAATGCGCTGCTATTACATCTTTAATAAGTTTGATATTACATCTTTAATATAGTGAGGAAAAAGGACAGGTAATCTACATTGGTGGACTTAACAGAAAATGGACTATTAGTTAAATGATGAGAAACATGATAGTGTTGATGTCCAATGGGACCTGAATTGTGCATAAGTCGCTGTCTCTAAACATGCAGGTGAGCTGGCAATAACGGGGAAAATCTCCTTTTATAAAAAGAGGTTTTAATTGTAGTAGTATGGAAGTCTGATTGTAATGTTTAGTGCCTTGATGCCATTACACCTGGAGTATGTGTGCTTGCCATGTATGTTCATGCCATTGAGAGAGTCGAACATAGATACACTAAACTGATTTACCGTAAAGATACCGAGTAGATTGGTACAATATTCTTTACAGTTATGAAGAGAGGCAATCTCATGAAATCTTACAAAATTGTTAGAGGGCTTGACAGCATGGATGCAGGAAGTATCTTTCTCCAGAATGATGAATCAAAGACCGCCACAACTTGTGCCAATTCAATCTCTCTGTCCCTTCACCCTATCGCCCATCTTGATTCTTTTGTTTGCATCTATAAATCATACCCAATTCTAGATGAATGGTTGACATGGTTTCTTACTCCACAGCAACCTCCAACCAACAAGACCTCAACGGAGGACCAGGCGCACAAAGTTATCTTGAACTCAACGGCTGTGAAGGCGGATGAAGGCTGCAACAGATCTATCAGCTCCAATCATCTTGGTTCCCTTTCCATTGGAATTAGTTGATTGATTTGTGAAGGACCGTGTGCTTCTTGTACAACATCAACTACACGTTAAACAAACACACGCACTGGCGTCTTCGTTCTGTGAGCAGCACAAAACTTCTCAAGACTTCCAGCGATCGGGGAAGGGCGATTGGAGCAGGCCACGTGAAGGCTGGAAGCTCCTAGTCAAGAACCGGCACGGAACCGGTGAATACGTGATTCAATCGCTCCACTTTGGACAGAAGCAGGAAAGTTGTTCGGTAGCAGTATTCATGTCTGAGCAACCCTATTTGGGATCCACTCTGCTCACCCTGAATAGGGGTGGGGCTAGAAAAGGTGCCCTAAAAATAGTCTGCCTTGCCTCGTCCTGCCTGGAAAGCCGCGTCCAGAGAGATCACCATCATGCGGTCGAAAACCATCAAGAAGCGAAATTATGAAACTCGGAACTTGGAATATACGAACTCTGATGGACAACCCAAACTCAGACCAACCAGAGAAAAGAACTGCCTTTGTTACTCAGGAACTAAAATTCAGCTTTGACATTGTTGCTCTGAGAGAGACCCGCAGAGCTGGAGAAGGGCAACTAATGGAAGAACAAGGTCAATACACCTTTTTCTGGAAAGGTCTTGATCCTGAACAACCGAGGATCCACGAAGTAGGTTTTGCCATCCGAAATAGCCTACTTCAGAAGCTGACAGAGCAACCACTGGGAATCAACGAACGTCTTATAACTCTACGAATCCAGCTCGTCAAGAACCAATACACCACCATCATCAGCGCCTATGCTTCAACCCTGGACACTGAAGACAAAGTAAAGGAGAAATTCTACGCCCAACTTGACGACGTCCTTTCCTCTGTTCCCAACGATGACAAGATCATTCTCTTAGGAGACTTCAACGCCAGAGTCGGAAAAGATCATAGGCTCTGGACTGGAACAATCGGCAAGGAAGGAGTTGGCAAGGTCAATGCCAATGGAACACTCCTCACCAAATGTGCTGAACACAACCTGGTGATTACAAACACCTTATTTTACCAGAAAAATAGCACAAAGTCTTCTGGCAGCATCCACATTCCAAACACTGGGACTTCATCGACTACATCATTGCAGTATCCCGTGACCAACAAGATGTACTGAAAACAAAATCCGTTACTGGTGCCGACGAGTGCTGGATAGACCATCGTCTCATCTCGTCCACCATGAGATTGAAGATTCGGCCCTAAAGGAAACATCAAAACCAGAACACCATCAAGAAATTCAATGTTGACATACTTCAAGACATCAACCATGTACAGAAGTTTCAACAAAAACTTCAAGAACAACTGTCTCAACAAATCCCACCATCTGTCGAAGAACATTGGAATCGATTGAAGAACATTATCGTCGCCTCCTGCAAGCAAAAAATTGGGTTCAAGTAAAAAAAACATCCGGATTGGTTCGACGATAATGACAAACAACTCCAACAACTCATCGATGAAAAGAAAAAAAGCTTTCATCACCCTACAAACTGACCAACAGTTGGCTACCAAAAGGAAGTCCTGAAGCGCACCTGAAACCTGAAAAACCAATGGTGAAGGGAGAAAGATCAGGAAATTCAACAACTAGCAGATGCCAACAACACTCGAGGCTTTTTCAACGCCACCAAAGCCATTTTTGGTCCATCCAGTCACGGTCAAGCCCCTCTCAAAAGCAAAGATGGATCAACCATCCTGAAGAGCAATGCTGGCATCAATTCTAGATGGAGGGAGCACTTTGAAGATCTTCTAAATCAAACCGCCTCATTTGACAGGAATGTGATCAACAACATTCCAAACCAGCCCGTTGACGACTCCCTAAGCAGATTACCATCACTTGAAGTCGTCAAGGAAGCCATCAAAACCTTGAAAAGCAACAAGGCAGCTGGAATCGACGGAATACCAGCCGAGGTCTACAAAATTGGAGCTAGCCTGCTCCATTACCAGCTGCATCAACTTCTCATCAAGATCTGGATAAATGAAGACGTCCCAGGAGACTTTAGAGACTCAGCAATCGTTACCATCTACAAAACAAAAGGTGATCGATCTGACTGAGGAAACTATTGTGGAATTTCCCTATTAGCAAAAGCAGGCAAGGTCCTCGCCCGCATCATGAACAACTGACTCCAAATGCAGCCTAACCAAAATCGTATAAAGCGTCATGACTTCCTGAGTCTTATACTCAATGCCCCAACCAATGAAGGCAAGCATACCATATGCCTTTTCTACCACCCTACCTACTTGTGTGCCACTTTCAGGGAGTTATGGACTTGGAAACTACCAAAGAAGTCTTTCATGCTGACAGATTGTGATGAAGTTGCGCAAATGCTTTGTATCCTGGGTGAATCTTGGCACTCATCTTCCCTCCAGGAATCACAGGTTATGGAAACCGGGCTTAAACGTGATGTGACCATAGGATGAGTAATCTATAATCCTATTGAATGCCAATGGACGACACTTCTTCTGCTGCTACTTCTTGTGTGAAACCTACTGCACTTGATTTTTCTGAGACTTTCTCCCATTCAATACTAACCAGACTCAGGTTTGTTCAACCTCCAAGATCTGAAAGAATCTACCATTTTCCAGACTAATAGATTTTGGTGGATTACGCAGGCACAAAACATTTTCATTGGCAGAGAAACATACAATCAAAGCAATTGATAAAAGAGTCAGAGTGGCCATGAGCTAATGTCTTTTCACATATGATCTGAAAAGGTGGTTGATGTAGATCAAACAGTATTACAGTATGCACAGTCGATACTGATGTTTTTAAAACTGAATAAATACATGAAGGGAAATATTTGGTGAAGGAATATGGCACCATGGTGAAGGAATAAAATAATGGAATTGGATAGCCTTTTAAAAGGCCACCACTGATAATATGGTTTGAATAGGCATTTATGCAGTGTTTTTCTATTTATCTGTGATACCTTAGCAACTCTATTTATCACCATAATAGTTAGCTCACCCCATAGAAATCTACAGGCATTATGGAAAACTAGCCTAATCAATGCAACCTGCTCCCATAATTTAACCTGCTAGTCTCAGATATAAAACCTGCTGTAATACTGCAAACAGACAGCTGTGAAGTGCATTAATATGTGGGAATCAATTAATTGTCCTTTATCGACCACCGATACATTTACACAGGGAATATCTTTGTAGATGATGTTTCCAATAGGATTGCGAAGGGGTCAAGGGCATTCCAATCTTAATATTTCTTTAGTTTTGATACTCATTTTATTAGAAGGGAGGAAGTGTGAAACAAAAGCTTTGAACATCAGTGGCAATGCATTTTTATTTTATAATGTATCAAAGCCTGAATACATGAACAAAACCCTCTGGCTTATCCACATTGTGAGAAAAGCCATACTGTTCACAGGCACTCAAAAAGATTCCATGTACAAAAGTGAACTTTGACCCCTCTTTACTGTCCAATAATTTCCTCCTCAGTGTAGCATTGTTCATTCTCCTCTTCCATTAGTCTCCTCTTCTGTTATTCAATAAGGCAAGTAACAACCTTAAAACTTCTTAACAGCAAACCTTTATGACAGATACAGCAGGCAGTGAAGAAAGCTAGTGGCATGTTGGCCTTCATTGTGAGAGGATTTGAGTTTCGGAGCAAGGAGCCCCTACTGCAGTTGTACAGGGCCCTGGAGTATTGTGTGCAGTTTTGGTCTCCTAATTTGAGGAAGGACATTCGTGCTATTGAGGGAGTGCAGCGTAGGTTCATCAGATTAATTCCCGGGATGGCGGGACTGACATATGAGGAAAGAATGGGTCGACTGGGCTTGTATTTACAGGAATTTAGAAGGATGAGAGGGATTCTTATGGAAACATAAAAATTCTTAAGGGATTGGACAGGCTAGATGCAGGAAAAATGTTCCGAATGTTGGGGGAGTCCAGAACCAGGGGTCACAGTTTAAGAATAAGGGGTATACCATTTAGGACTGAGATGAGGAAAAACTTTTTCACACGGAGAGTTGTGAATCTGTGGAATGTTTCTGCCACAGAAGGCAGTGGAGGCCAATTCACAGGATTTTTTCAAGAGAGAGTCAGATTTAGCTCAGGGCTAACAGAATCAAGGGATAAGGGGAAAAATCAGGAACGGGGTACTGATGTTGAATGATCAGTCATGATCATATTGAATGGTGGTGCTGGCTCGAAGGGCCGAATGGACTACTACTGCACTTATTTTTTATGTTTCTACATATGTTTCTAAAATCTATAAACAAAAAAATGGCTGATGCAATATATAGTATCTCACAATACATAATGCAGTAAAACTTAAATAATGTGCTGCGCGACCCTTTGGAAATATCGATAGTTTCGCCAGGGAATGCTTGTTTTTCTCCAATTCCACCCATGAGGGATACAGTTTAGTTTAGTTCAGAGATAAAGCACGCAAACAAGTTCTTTGGCCCACCGAGCCACGCCAACGATCAACTACCTGTTCACAATAGTTAGGTCATAAACGCATAAGTGATAGGAACAGTATTAGGCCATTTTGTCGATCAAGTCTACTCCACCATTCAATCATGGCTGATCTATCTCTCCTTCCGAACCACATTCTCCTGCCTTCTTCCCATAACCCCTGGCACCTGTACTAATCAAGAATCTATCTATCTCTGCCTTAAAATATCCATTGACTTGGCCTCCACAGCCTTCTGTGGCAAGGAATTCCCACCCCCTGACTAAAGAAATTCCTCCTCATCTCCTTCCTACAGGAATATCCTTTAAATCTATTATGACCTCTAGTCCTAGACTTTCCCACTAGTGGAAACATCCTCTCCACATCCACTCTATCCAAGCCTTTCACTATTCAGTAAGTTTCAATGAGGACCCCCCTCATTCTTCTAAACTCCAGCGACAACAGGCCTAGTGCCGTCAAGAGCTCATAATTGTTCTATGTCATTCCACCTTCTCATCCACTCCCTGCACATTAGGGGCAATTTTACAGAGGCTAATTAACCTCTAAGCCAGTATGTCTTTGGGATATGGAAGGAAACTAGAGGACGAAACCCAAGCGGTCACGGGGAGAACGTGCAAACTCCACACAGATAGCACCTGAAGTCGGGACGAACGCAGGACTCTCCACTGTCTGGCCACATCTCTACTAGTCGTGCCACTATAGCCCCGCTACCTTTCAACTTACCTGAGTCACTGGAAGATTAATAGTGTGCCCTGTAACTTCTAAAGAAAGTGAATTGAACTCGTGTTGACATATTAATAAAAATAGCAACCAAGAGTCTGGAAAATCTTTCCGTCCAGCACCACCCAAGCGACGAAGTGCCAAATTATCAGATTTTTTTCTGTACATACAGTTCTTAAAGTTACACACATCCCCGATATACTACACTGCTTTCATTTCAAAATGATAATAAACTGGTAACAACGATATCAAAATATTTTAAATTATTCTATCTACATAAAATTTTACTAGTTCATAATTATTTACAACATGTTTATATACAAGAATCAAGGGTCAAGTTTAATTGTCTTATGCACCATCTTGCTGTGGCTTTACTGGGCCCATTAATGCAATAACACGAGAAATACATATACAATAATCCATAACATATGACATTAATAATCAGTATTACTTGGCAACCAGACCAAATAGTACAAAACGAAGTACGAAATGCAACCAAAAAAAATCCATAGTCGATTGTTGCTGAGGTAGAATTGCAGTTACGGTTTTACAATGGTTTTACAGATGGTTGTTGGGATGAAGTTTTTCTTGAATCTGGAGGTCATGGTTCTCAGGCTCCTTTACCTTCTTCCTGATGGTAGGAGCGAGATAAGAATATGACCAGGATGATATGGGTCTTTAATAATATTAGCTGCCTTCTTGAGGTAGCACTTCCTGTAATCCCTTTAGCTGTGGAGAGTTCTATACATATTATGGACTGGGCAATGTGTACCACCTTCTGCAGTCGTCTTCGTTCTTGGGCATTCCAGTTACCAAACCAAGTCATGATGCAACCAGTCTGTATGCTCTCCACCACATAACATCAGAAATTTTCTACAGAAGTAGAGATCTATTCAGTGTGCTGCGCCCAGGACACATCTTCAGAGATATGCATGTCCAGGAAAATGAAGCTGTTAACTCTCTTCATCATTGATTAAGACAGCTTCATAGATCCTTGGCTTTCCCTTCCTTAAGTCAACAATCAGCTCCTTGGTCTTGTGAACGTTGAAAGCAAGGTTGTTGTTCTGGCACCATTCATTGAGATTATCAATCTTCCTCCTATACTCTAACTTGTCTTAGAATAGAGGACAACACTGGCACACAGGTGGAGTTGCTGCCTTACAGCGCCAGGGACCTGGGTTCGATCCAGACTACGGGTGCTGTCTGTATGGAGTTTGTACGTTCTCCCTATCTGCAAGGGTTTTCTCTGAGTGCTCCAGCTTCCTCCCACACTCCAAAGACATACAGGTTTGTAGGTTAATTGACTTGGTATAATTGTAAATTGTCACTCGGGTGTAGGATAGTGCTAGTGTATGGGGCGATCGATGCTCAGCATGGTCAAAGACCCTGTTTCTGCGCTGTATCTCAAAAGTCTAAAGTCTAATGTTCACCAGTTGGTCATCTGAGAATGGTAGTAGAGATGATGCCTTACAACGCCAGATACCTGGGTTCAATGTCCCCTGCTGCACCAGAGGACCAAACACCCTCGACCACTGCTACACCACCATCAAGAATGCCTATCGCTCTATCCCTCGCCCTCACTTCGGTAAATCCGACCATACCGCGGTGCTGCTTCTTCCTGCCTACAGGCAGCAATTAAAGAGGTGAGGACGGGGGGGGGGGGGGGGGGGCAGAGGAACAACTCCAGGACTGTTTGGAGTCTGTAGACTGGGCAATGTTCAAGGACTCGGCAACGGACCTGAACGAATACGCCACAGTCGTTACAGACTTCATTAAGAAGTGTGTGGCGGACTGCATCCCCACCAAAACCTTCCGAGCGTTTCCCAACCAGAAACCTTGGATGAACTTTGAGATCCGCACTCTTCTGAAGTCCAGACACCGGGCATTCATGTCTGATGATACAGTGGCCTACAAGAAGTCCAGATACGATCTTGGTAAGGCCATCAAAAAGGCCAAAAGGGACTTCTGCTCCAAACTGGGGGAAGAGACAGATGTTCGGCGGCTGTGGCAGGGCCTGAATGCAATCACCTCTTACGTCGAAATCAGGAGGCAGCTCAAATGTCGGCGAAACATCACTCCCTGATGAGCTCAATGCGTTCTACGCACGCTTTGATAGGGAGAACACCGATGTGCCTTCCCGAGCCCCCATTCGCTGTGATGGTATTTCAGTCTCAGTCAAAGAGGCCGACGTCAGGAAATCCTTCAGAGGGGTGAACCCTCGAAAAGCGCCTGGACCTGATGGTATACCTGGTCGTGTTCTAAAACCCTGTGCGGACCAACTGGCTGGAGTTTTTACGGACATTTTCAACCTCTCACTTCTGAGGTCTATTGTTCCCACCTGCTTCAAAAGGGCATCAATTATACCAGTGCCCAAGAAGAGTAAGGTGACGTGCCTCAATGACTATCGACCTGTGGCACTAACGCCTGTGGTGATGAAGTGCTTTGAGAGGTTGATCATGATGCAGATCAACTCCTACCTCGACAAAAACCTGGACCCACTGCAGTTCGCTTACCGCCACAACAGATCAACGGTGGATGCGATCTCGCTGGCCCTCCACTCCGCTCTGGACCACTTGGACAACAAAAACTCATATGTCAGGTTGTTATTCATCGATTACAGCTCGGCATTTAATACAATCATCGCCTCCAAGCTGGTTACCAAACTCGCAGAACTGGATCTCTGCGCATCTCTCTGCAATTGGATCCTCGACTTCCTCACTCTCAGACCACAGTCTGTTCGTATTGGTGGAAATGTGTCAGACTCGATAACAATCAGCACGGGAGCACCTCAAGGCTGCGTGCTCAGCCCCCTGCTGTACTCACTCTATACTCATGACTGCGTAGACGGACATAGTGCGAAATCCATCATCAAGTTCGCTGACGACACCACTGTTGTGGGACGTATCACTGATGGGGATGAGTCAGAGTATAGAAGAGAGATCGAGCAACTGTCCATATGGTGCCAGCACAATAACCTGGCCCTCAACACCAGCAAAACCAAGGAACTGATTATGGACTTTGGAAGGAGTAGAATGGGGACCCACAGTCCCGTTTATATCAACGGGTCGATGGTTGAAAGGGTCAAGAGCTTCAAATTCCTGGGCGTGCACATCTCTGAAGATCTTTCCTGGTCCGAGAACACTGATGCCATTATTAAGAAAGCACATCAGCGCCTCTACTTCCTGAGAGGATTACGGAGAGTCGGTTTGTCAAGGAGGACTCTCTCTAACTTCTACAGGTGCACAGTAGAGAGCATGCTGACCGGTTGCATCGTGGCTTGGTTCGGCAACTTGAGTGCCCAGGAGCAGAAAAGACTACAAAAAGTAGTAAACACTGCCCAGTCCATCATTGGCTCTGACCTCCCTTCCATCGAGGGGATCTACCACAGTCGCTGCCTCAAAAAGGCTGGCAGTATCATCAAGGACCCACACCATCCTGGCCACACACTCATCTCCCTACTACCTTCAGGTAGAAGGTACAGGAGCCTGAAGACTGCAACGACCAGGTTCAGGAATAGCTGACCTGTATGGAGACCTGCGTGGGTTTTCTCCGGATCTTCAGCTTCCTCCCACACTCCAAAGACGTACAAGTTTGTAGGTTAATTGGCTTGGTATAATTGTAAATTGTCCCTGGTGTGTGTAGGATAGTGTTAATGTACAGGGATCGCTGGTCGGCATGGATTCAGTGGGCCGGCGGGCCTGTTTCCGCGCTGTATCTCTAAACTAAACTACAATACGATAATCAGAACTAAACCTAACAATTCAACAGTATACAATCCTGGTAGCAACAAATCTGCAAATTAATTTCTCCAACATGCTTCACATTCTGTATCACTGTATCATCTGTATATATATTGTCTTAAATGGTTATATGTAATTAATCTAAATATCAATTGTAAAACCCAGATTTGACAGAGACCAGTAAATCCAATAACTACAACAGAAATTGCAAATGTGTGTTTTTTCATTTTTTTTCTAATTACACAAATCTAGCAATGTCCACCTTAATGTTTCTAACTGCTCCCCGTCTTCTTGTCCTCACATACATTCAGTTTAATGTTGCAACACTCACTCCAGCTCCCCTGGTGCTCTCACTGGACCTTTACCAGCCAATGTTAATATATCCATCTGAGATAACATCAGGTATAGGATCTTCAGACTCTTTTAAATCAACTCGACCAAGCAAAAGAATCCTTCTTCAAGATATCCAGTACAGTGAGAACCTGCTGCAGGCTATTTAACAACTCTATTAATAGCAGAAGCCCCATAGATACCAAACCCTCTTCCAAGAATTGCAAAGCAACACGCTCAGCTTAATTTGGTTCCTTTGCCTCACATTGAGCCTCTCACTTTCTTAAATTCAAATTGCTCAGCAAGGATGTTCTCCATTCCAGGGCATCTATCTCTTTTACATTTCTGGCTCCCTGGAAGTTCTGCTCTGAAACATCTCACTTCTAGTTTGTGTGTAGGAAGGAACTGCAGATGATGGTTTAAACCGAAGATAGAGACAAAAAGCAGGATTTTTCTCTCAGCGGGACAGGCAGCATCTGTAGCGAAAAGGGATGGGTGACATTTCGGGTCGAGTCTGAAGAAGGGTCTTGACCCGAAATGTCACCCATTCCTTCTCTCCAGAGATGCTGCCTGTCTCGCTGTTACTCCAGCTTTTTGTGTCTATCTTCACTTCTAGTTCATGGTGGTCTCTAAATACCATGGACAGCTGCCACACCACCATTACACTACCATTGTACTGCAGTGTTTGCTTCATTTGCATTTGCTTCATTTCCCAGCAAGAAACTAGGCACACAAACAGCTCCTGCTGGCAGACACTCAAACACTCAGCACTCGAAAGCCCCTTGTTTTGTATAACACTTTAGCTTTGATGTTTTTGAATGTTTCTATATGTATGTTCTTCATTAATGTTCCTCACCATTGCTGCCTCATGTCTGGGAATATCACCTTTCCATCTATTATAGTTTGATCACTTTTCAGATTTAGGATGCACACTATTGGGTTTTCTCAGAAATCTTTTGTGTGCACAACCTTCATGTGCATTAAGCCAACTTCTCATTTTTTTCTCTTCTTGAAGAAATGTTGCATTTGCTGCCTTCTCATTTACTGCCATAGTTCCTCGCTGCTCATCAGGTGAGTTCTCCTCAGACTCAAGGTCTACCTATTGTACTTGAGTTTGACATAGAGTCATACAGCACAGAAACAGACCCTTCAGCCTACCTCCCCCATGCTGACCAAGATGCCCCATCTAAGCTAGTCCCTTTGCCCGCATTTGGCCCATATCCCTTGTATTATTTAAATGGCTTGGTTGGTATTTACAATCGTCATTTATTGTGCTTAAGATAAATGACTGGTATGATTGGAGATCATGCAAAATAAAGGTTTTCACTGTACCTCGGTGCACGAGAAAGTAATAAACCTAAATGGTACATGATCATCATCATCGGCGGTCACTCAAAACGAGTATGACTGTCCTCTCCATAGGGTCGTCTACTTGTGGGTCTGCAGATGTCTGTAGAGGCCGATCCACGATCCACACACTTGGTGCAACGTGGGCAGTGGAGACTGGCAGTGGTTGTAGTCTTCGAGCCCCCTTCTCTCTCTCCTTACAGTGCTGTCGCTTTGCCTATGCGATACGGCGTAGTTCCATTTCGTGAAGTGCAGCTCCTTCCTGCACAGATTTCCTCCAGGAGCGCCTGACCAGTGCAATGTGCTCCCAGTTGCTTGATGTGATGTGGAATTTCTTCAGACTGTTCTTAATGTTGTCCTTGAAGCGTTTCTTTGGCCCGCCGGGTCATCGCCGACCTTCCTTCAATTGAGAGTACAGGATCACCACACTTACCTACATGGCGCTTGTCAACTATCTTAACCACACTCCGCTCCAAGGGTTTAACTTCCCTTATCTTCCCGGACTGTGGAAAAATAGCAGCCAATTCCACAATGTCCATGACTACACAATATAAAATTATTAAAAAGTCCTGGTGTGGCCACATCTGTGCCATCCAGAGTCCTTGGTGCCTCTTCACTTCAATAGACAATAGACAATAGACAATAGGTGCAGGAGTAGGCCATTCGGCCCTTCGAGCCAGCACCGCCATTCAATGTGATCATGGCTGATCATCCCCAATCACTACCATGTTCCTGCCTTCTCCCCATATCCCCTGACTCAGCTATTTTTAAGAGCCCTATCTAGCTCTCTCTTGAAAGCATCCAGAGAACCTGCCTCCACCGCCCTCTGAGGCAGAGAATTCCACAACCAGCTGTTTTCTTTGGCAAAGGCAATGCAGAACTCACCACTACATAACATTGCACTTATTCGAGAAAGATCAGTCTCTCAACTAAAGCAGTTTGTTCCGATCGATACCACTGACTACATGCCATGCGGCTCTAAACTCATTGACAACCTGACAGAAGATGGAAGGTCTCGCCTCTAAACGTACCTGATATTTGTTTACAATTAAAAATGTTTGAGATCTTTAGAAATTTGGAAACATGTTGAAGCTTAGATTCCAACACATCTGTCCTCCCTTCTGCTCAACTCATTTTCGAGTCCAGTAGCAAACTCACGGAGGAGCTGATTACAATTTACATTTGGCACTTAGCTTTCTGGCAGGAATGGCTGTGTTAAGGAGTGATCCATTCACAGAAGTCTGCTGAATTTCTTTAAAAATGCTAACTATATTTATTTTGTTATTTAGCTTTACTATCTGTATATTTGTGATTTTAATTAATTTACAGGGGTTTAATGTATTTTAACTAAATCTATGTAGTTTAAAGTATTTTTATTTAATCCATTTAAGCTGCTTTTGAATGTACCAAGCCTGATGACCTATGTCCTAAAAGGTCGACTTAGCAACGATAAATGAATTGTTTGTCAACTTCCAAAATCCGAGTGATTCTTGAATGGTTCCCATAGATTTAGAGGCAGGAAATGTAATCCCATTAAGGAGAGGATAAATGTGAAACTACCGATTAAATCTCGCTTCAGTAATGCACATTTGCTACAATCTACAATTAAGGAAGTGGTAACAGGGCACATTAATGAAGTGGAATCAATGAGGAGGCCACACATTACACCAGGATGTTAAGCAACCAGATTGTGATGAATGGGAAAGTGACTTGGATGTGGACTTAAGGAGGAGTGACTGAAGTGGACTTTAGGTGGAGAGGAACACCCCTGTCCCCTGTCTCCATCAATGGTGTGGATGTGCACTTTACCAAGGAGTACAAGTACCTTGGAGTTTACCTGGACAGTAAACTGGACTGATACAGGAACCCTGAGGCCTTGTACATGAAGGGACAGAGCCGGCTGTACTTTTTGAGGAGGCTTCAACATCTGCAGTAAGATGCTAGAGATGTTCTATCATCGGTGGAGGCCAGCACCATCTACTTTGCTGTCATCAGCTGGGGCAGCAGGGCGAAGGCAACAGGATTAAAAAGCTCGTCAGGAAGGTTGGCTCAATCCTGGGGGCAGAGTTGGATTCATGGAAGGTGGTCTTAGAGGGGAGGATGCTCCTCAAACAGAGAAACATAAAAGATAGGTGCAGGAGTAGGCCATTCGGCCCTTCGGCCATTCAATATGATCATGGCTGATCATCCAACTCAGTATCCTGTACCTGCCTTCTCTCCATACCCCCTGAGCCCTTTAGCCACAAGGGCCACATCTAACTCCCTCTTAAATATAGCCAATGAACTGGCCTCAACTACCTTGTGTGGCAGAGAATTCCACAGATTCACCATTCTCTGTGAAAAATGTTTTTCTCATCTCGGTCCTAAAATACTTCCCCCTTATCCTTAAACTGTGACCCCTTGTTCTGGACTTCCCCAACATCGGGAACAATCTTCCTGCATCTAGCCTGTCCAACCCCTTAATAATTTTGTACGTTTCTATAAGATCGCCCCTCAATCTTCTAAATTCTAGCGAGTACAAACCGAGTCTATCCAGTCTTTCTTCATATGAAAGTCCTGCCATCCCAGGAATCAGTCTGGTGAACCTTCTCTGTACTCCCTCTATAGCAAGAATGTCTTTCCTCAGATTAGGAGACCAAAACTGTACACAATACTCCAGGTGTGGTTTCACCAAGGCCCTGTACAACTACAGTAGAACCTCCCTGCTCTTATACTCAAATCCTTTTGCTATGAATGCTAACATACCATTCGCTTTCTTCACTGCCTGCTGCACCTGCATGCCTACTTTCAATGACTGGTGTACCATGACACCCAGGTCTCGTTGCATCTCCCCTTTTCCTAATCGGCCACCATTCCGATAATAGTCTACTTTCCTGTTTTTGCCACCAAAGTGGATAACCTCACATTTATCCACATTATACTGCATCTGCCATGCATTTGCCCACTCACCCAACCTATCCAAGTCACCTTGCAGCCTCCTAGCATCCTCCTCACAGCTAACACTGCCCCCCAGCTTCGTGTCATAGGCAAACTTGGAAATGTTGCATTCAATTTGCTCGTCCAAATCATTTATATATATTGTAAATAGCTGGGGTCCCAGCACTGAGCCTTGCGGTACCCCACTAGTCACTGCCTGCCATTCTGAAAAGGACCGTTTACTCCTACTCTTTGCTTCCTGTTTGCCAGCCAGTTCTCTATCCACATCAATACTGAACCCCCAATACCATGTGCTTTAAGTTTGCATACTAATCTCTTATGAGGGACCTTGTCGAAAGCCTTCTGAAAGTCCAGATATAACACATCCACTGGTTCTCCCTTATCCACTCTACTAGTTACATCCTCGAAAAATTCTATAAGATTCGTCAGACATGAATTACCTTTCATAAATCCATGCTGACTTTGTCCAATGATTTCACCGCATTCCAAATGTGCTGCTATCCCATCTTTAATAACTGACTAGCATTTTCCCCACTACTGATGTTAGACTAACCTGTCTGTAATTCCCCTTTTCTCTCTCACTCCCTTTTTAAAAAGTGGGGTTACATTAGCTACCCTCCAATCCTCAGGAACTACTCCAGAATCTAAAGAGTTTTGAAAAATGATCACTAATGCATCCACTATTTCTGGGGCTACTTCCTTAAGTACTCTGGGATGCAGCCTATCTGGCCCTGGGGATTTATCAGCATTTAATCCATTCAATTTACCTAACACCACTTCCCGACTAACCTGGATTTCACTCAGTTCCTCCATCTCATTTGACCCCCGGTCCCCTGCTATTTCCGGCATGCCTACTATACAGTGGAGCATCTTGGACAATACAGCTCACCCTCCATGACACACTGGTCAACCTGAGAAGTCACTTCAGCAGCAGACTGGTTCCACCGAAATGCAATACAGAAAGCCACAGGAGCTCCTTTTTGTTTGTGGCCATCAAACTGTACAACTCCTCCCCCTTCTGTCGTGGGGTAGACTGACTGACTTCCCTGTCCACCCCCCCCCCCCACCCACCCATCCCCCTTCCCAATCTTTGCACATCCCCAATCCTTTCCACTCGTCACTTGAAGTTCATGTATCTTGATGTGTTTTATGACTGTTGGCAGACCAATTTCCCTCCTGGGATAAATAAGGATTGATCGTATCGTGTGCATTGGTGTGCTCTTTGGAGTTGGAGAAGAGTGTGAGGATCAGCAGGGACAACACGGATAATAAAATCACATTCAACAAATCTATTGGAGATCTTTCTAGATTGCACTTAGTGTAACAGATAAGGGAGAACTGGTGGATGGAGCACACTTGAATATTGAAATGGATTGCGCACAAGTGCCGAGATAGTCAAGAGAGTCGAGAGTGTTTTATCATCATGTTGTCCCAAAATGGAACAATGAAATTCCTACTTGCAGCAGCACACCAGTTATTTAAATCTAGCATTCTGTTAAACCCGTAATAAACAACAAAAAGAAAGTGCTGTGTGTATGTATATATATATATTTGCCTGTTAAATATTATTATTTTTAACACAATTATTGTGTATTTATTTGTCTGTTTCACACACACACATATATATATATATATATATATTATATATATATATATATATATGTGTGTGTGTGTGTGTGTGTGCGTGTGTGTGTGTGCGTGTGTGTGTGTGTGTGTGTGTGTGTGTGTGTGTGTGTGAAACAGACAAATAAATACACAATAATAGTGTTAAAAATAATAATAGTAATAGATTTTTAAACAAAACTAAAGCATAATGAAATAGGTGCCATATCCTGAAATGGACTAAGGATTGGTTAATGGACATTTTCCTGGTTGGGTTGCCTAGAACCAAGGTCTACGTTACAAAATAAGGGGTTGACTATTCAAGTTATGAAGAAATCTCTTCATCCAGAAGATGGTAAATCTTTGGAATTCCTTAGTCAGTTGGGCTGTGGAAACTCGTTGCTATGTACATTTGATGTAAAATTGGCGGTATAGTGGACACTAAAGGAGGTTCTCTAAGTAGGCAAAGGAATGGCACATGGAATTTACCTCTGACAAATGTAAAGTGATGCATTTTGAAAAGTAAATCCAGGTCAGGGTATACACAGTGAATGGTGATGGCACTGGATCGTGTTTGATAGAGAGACCCCAAGGGCAAAAGTACAGTTCTCAGAAAGTAGTAACACAGATAGAAACTGGAAGGACAACACCTCATAATCCGCTTGGGTAACTTACAACTATATGAACAATGAATTTTCCGATTGCAAGCAATACACACCCAACCCGCTCTCTCAGTCTGTCCTCTCCACCCATTCTCCCCTCCCCACCCACCTCTTCCACCATCTCTTACCATGCGTCAACCTTCTTTTTCCTCCTATGCTCATCTCCCATCCCTTAGTCCCATATTTCCTTCAATCCCGTCTTTCCCTTCCCCCATGTCCCCGTCCACCCATACGCCCCCTTCCCCTCACCCATGGCTTTACATTTCACTCCCCGTCTTCTTTCCTTATCTGACATCCGTTTGCCTCTGTAACCAGCCCCCCCCCAAGCCTTTGTCACTATCTCCGCCTATTTTCCAATCCTACTCCCTTACCTGTACCTGTCACTTGCCCCTCCTCTCTTTCCCAGCTTACTCCCCCCCATACTCCAGTCTGAAGAAGGGTCTCAGTCCCAAATGCTGTCTGCCAATTTCCTTCGACAGGCATAGCCTGACCCGCTGAGTTCCCCCAGAAGTAGAGAATTGGAAAGAGAAAGAAATAACAGGAGAAATCTGTGATAGGATATACAACAGGAGTAATTTGAAAGGGGACAGCAAAAATAGTACAAACTGCTCTTATTGAAAAACACAGGTTGTGAAAATATGAAATTGCTGAAATTGATGAGTCTCTTAAGTGCAACAGAGTATGAAATACTAATCTGGATATTTTGCGTTTGCATTAGATTGAATGACACAGTGTTGGAAGCTGGACAGGGATAGGTCATGTGTAGGAAGGAACTGCAGATGCTGGTTTAAATCGAAGATAGACACAAACTGCTGGAGTAACTCAGCAAGACAGGCAGCATCTCTGGAGAGAAGGAATGGGTGACAATTCAGGTCGAAGATCCTTCTTCAGACTCGGGGATAGGTCATGGTTGGAATAGTACATAGAAGGAAAATGAAAGCTTAAAAGTGCTCCATTTCACACTTATTGCCCAAATGGAGGTGTTCCACAATGCAGTCACCAAATTGGTGCCTGATTCTCACTCATCACAACCTCAAATCCTCTAGTTTTGAAGGGACAGCTTTATGTCCTGCAAACACAGTGTGCTAAATTTAAATCACTGTTTCACCCAAATAAATGGTTAGGCCCCTGAATGGTTCAAAATCAAGACCTCTTATGCTTGCACTGGAAGGTGCTCTACTTTGGAGAAACTATTGAATAATCCAGTTATTCTGTAGTCATGGCACAAAGATTAGCTGTGTTTGGTTCAAAAACTTCAATGGGAGCTGCTTCAAACCAGATATTGTGCAACATGTCCATGACGTATTTGCTATGCATGCAGTAGTGTAAAAGAGAGAAATTACGATGTCCTGACAGGCATCTCAGAGTCCTTGCCTGGCCTTGCTAGATATTTTTCAAAGAGAAACACTTCCACAGCATTACAACAATAAAGAGTTGGAAACACAATAATTCTAAGGTACTACTTAAAAACCTATTTGATAGCAATGTTTTGATGTTGCATATCCAGGAATGATATTGAAAATATTACACAGACATTGCTTCTTAAATTTCTAACTGCTACTGAATTTAACATGGGGCTATCATTAGAAGAACTATGATGAAGCCTATATCTATCTATATATATCACTAAAATTCTCATCTTGTTTGTTTTGCTTGTATGCGTGCGCGTGAGATCCCAAAACCCCCACCAAAATGGTAAAGGATAGCGCTACAATTTTTGGCCCACCTTACTCACAATTGTCCTGGGATGTAAATGAAACAAGTTTTGTTCAGATCGATGGTATATTTTACAAGTTATTGACATTTGAAACTTTACAAAAATCTCTTTTCAAACCACTTTTCCACTTGCCCTGCCCATCAGCCACGTTCAACGTCACAATGACATCACAATGGGATTCCAAATTTCTTTTTTTTTTAATCTCAATTTTTTTTGTTCTCGTGTGTACTTGCCTGGTCACACAATGGGGACCCAACGGCTCTGTTTTAATCAAATTCTTCCACAGCTTACTGTGTTTAGGATATTTTAAAGAAAAAAACATGATTTTCATTGAGAATTTCATTTTAAAAAGAACTGCAATTCTCATTGTGGAGGTTGGGATAGGGGGAGGTGATGAGTGTGTTAGTAGGGGGGTAGCGGGAGAGGGGGTGTGTGGGATAGGGGGGAGGTAAGGACTGGGGAACAGGGCCATAGAGGGAGAGGAGAGGGGTAGGGAGAGGGAGGGGAAAGTGGGGGAGGTGAGGAGGGAGAGTGGGGAGGGGTATAGAGGGAGAGGAGTGGGGAGTGGGGGGGAAGGGAGCGGGGGGATAGAGGGACGAGGGCAGTGGGGGGAGGTGAGGAGGGAGAGTGGGGGGTGAGATAGGGGAAGGTGAGGAGTGGGGGAGCAGGGGGATAGAGGGAGAGGAAGGTTGTAGGGAGGGGAGAGGGGTTATGGAGGGAGTGAGGGGTGACTGAGGGTAGGGGAAAGGAGAGGGAGGGAGAGGTGAGAGAGGGAGTGGGGGAGGGGAGGAGGAGAGGGGAAAGGAGAGGGAGGATGAAGAGGAGGGGAAGGAAGAGGGTTGGCGAGGTAATGGGGGAGGGGGAGGGGTAACAGAGAGGAGGGGAGGGAAGGGGTGAGGGGAGGAAGCAGAGGAGGGTTGATGGAGGGTGGGGAGAGGGAAGATAATGGAGGCGGGGAATAGGGGACTGAACAGGGAGAGTGAGATGCGTTCACATGTTTTTGCAATTTTAAACTTTAAAAACATCAGCCGTGCCTGCGCAGTTGGGGGCTATGTGTGAGTGGTGGAATATTGCGTTGGGGGAACGGGGTCCAACGGGTCACACGGTCTAGTAATCATACAAAAACAGCATTGTGATCAGTACAACTGTGCCAAGTGATTCTGTACATAATTTTCTTCTATTAACAGGAACTGATGAGACAAGAACAATAAGATTAATGCCACAGTCAAACATTCTGGAGCTTTGAATTCCAGTCCCACGTCAGCCGAGGGCACAATCTGAGGAGATTACTGAGGTGTAATTTTTCAAATAAAATGTTAAATCACCTCGATCTGAAACATTACTCATCCCTTCTCTCCAGAGATGCTGCCCGACCCGCCGAGTTACTCCAGTATTTTGTGTTTATCTTCAGCCACCTTTTGTGGTTTTAAAAGATCCAATGACATCATCTCAAAGTAAATGGCCTTTTACCTATTCATATTTATCCCACAATGAATATCAATAAAGCGGATATTTGGTCATGATCACTTCACTGGGGAATCTTACTGTCAATATACTGTATTTCTTACTTGATCACGGTGACCTCATTTCGAATGCCCTTCACTAAAGGAATGGATCATTTGAGAAAACAAACATTTCTTATCCTAATTCTCCATCATACTGTAAATAATAGAATAAATTCCCTGCAAATAGCCTGCAATTCTGCAGTCTGATGAGCTTTCTCCACCTGTAGTAATATTATCATAATGGTCACATACTCATGGATAAACACTGTTTGCATGCAAGTGATTTACAAAGTAAACATGATAGCCATACATCCCAGTAAGAGAAAGAATCCGATAATTTTAATCTGGAGCAATTTTTCACTTGTCCCAGGGGACGTCACGACACAAAGTGCTGGAGTAACTCAGCGGGCCAGCTATTAGCTCTGAAGAACACTAATAAGAGATGTTTCGGGTTGGGATCTTTCTTCACTCCGAGAGGTCCCGACCCAAAACGTCAACTATCCATGTTCTCCAGAGATGCTGCCTGACCCGCTGAGTTACTCAAGCACTGCATGTCTTCTTTTTAAAACCACTAACTGCAATTCCGCATTTGTCCCAATTAGTCTGACCAAGTGTCCAAACCCAGAATGTCACCTATCCATGTCCTCAAGAGATGCTGCCGAACCCACAGAGTTGCTCCAGCACTCTGTGTCTCAACATTCTGTTTTCCAAGCGATGCTTCCAGTGGGTATGAGATTATTTTACTGAGGGGAACAGCAAATGTGTTGGCTATTGTGACTGTCATACTTATCATGGTGGAAAACTATGTGCCAGAATGAAGACATTTGTCTCATCTGCAAAATTTACTTTGTCACTGACAATTCCCTAAAAAGGGAAGTTTGCTTCCTTGAATAGCCGAAGGGATTGTTTTATTGTTGCTGAGCTTGGTTAAGAATTCACACCACTCAGCTGATAAGATACATTTGTAACCAAGGGATGCAATGAGTGGTAACAGCAAGGATTTATAATCAAGAGGTTGGTAAATACAAGGTAGACAAAAAGCTGGAGAAACTCAGCGGGTGAGGCAGCATCTATGGAGCGAAGGAATGGGTGACGTTTCGGGTCGCGACCCTTCTTCAGACTGGGGGGGGGAGCAGGAAGAAGAAAGGAAGAGGCGGAGACGGTAGGCTGTGGGAGAGCTGGGAAGGGGAGGGGAAGGAGGGACAAAGCAAGGACTACCTGAAATTGGGGAAGTCAATGTTCATACCGCTGGGGTGTAAACTACCCAAGCGAAATATGAGGTGCTGCTCCTCCAATTTGCGGTGGGACTCACTCTGGCCATGGAGGAGGCCCAGGACAGAAAGGTCAGATTCGGATTGGGAGGGGGAGTTGAAGTGCTGAGCTACCAGGAGATCGGGTTGGTTAATGCGAACTGAGCTGAGGTGTTGGGCGAAGCGATCGCCAAGCCTGCGCTTGGTCTCACCGATTTAGAGCAGTTGACACCTAGAACAGCGGATGCAATAGATGAGGTTGGAGGAGGTGCAGGTGAACCTCTGCCTCACCTGGAAAGACTGCTTGGGTCCTTAGATGGAGTCGAGGGGGGGGGGGGGGGTAAAGCGACAAGTATAGCATTTGCTGCGGTTGCAAGGGAAAGTACCTTGGTGTATTGGTAAATACAATGTGGCTTTGTCTTTGTCCAACATCCTTGCAATTCTCTTTTCCCATTGTATTTCAAAGATATCTGAGACTGGGAAAGAGGTGATGAAAGAGGGCATCCACAGATAGGACTGTTGTAGGTGTTGTCACGTGAGTTAATAATTAGTAAATGGAGATGTGTTTTATGTAAATGCGGTGACAGGAAAACACTGACAAAGCCTAACAGGAATTTAATTCATTATGCATGCACCTACAATATCATTGTAACAGAATTTTGGATCTACTGTTAATGAATTTAGACTTGTGGATAATCATCTCATTACGTTTGTGACCTACTGTAACTAAGTCTTTCTGAGTTCCATTCTGTAATTAAGTGTTGTATTGTTAATCAAGTCTCTGCAAAATCTTGTTACAGTTAATCGAGTTTCTGAGCAACCTCGTCATCTGAGAATATAAAAAATGTACCCGAGTCACACTTGACAGGTCAGCTTTGGTTGGACCACATGTTGCGCAAGCACCAGTTTATTAAATCGTCCGATACTTCAAACACCAACTCCGTGTGGCCATTCCATTTTTGCTCCTACAGGTCAGAGTAAGAGCGAGATGGAGAATTTTATTTCGGAGTCACGTGAGTGACTACGTGAAGACCCCGCCAGCACGCATGCGCGACATATCGTCTAACGCATTGCGCAGCGACTGGCGGAGAGGAGCGTTTCTCCCGGTGCGGTAAGTTTTAAAACAGGCTTGCAGGTAAGTTACTTACTCTGAGGTTGTTTTGTTCCGTTTCTGGGAGAAGTGTTTTTCAGAAAAGGAACCTATGGATAAGTCAAAGACTAAGTCCAAACGGACCGCTAAAAAACTGACTGCGGAGGACCGCGGAAATGCGGGCAGTCAGCAGCGGCCGACTGCACCTGGATCGCTATCGATGTGATCAGCAGTCTCCGACCTGGCAGCAGCACGGCCCGAACCGACACCACGGACTGGCGGGAAGGCCAAGCAGAAGTCAGACAGGCCTGTAGACTCGGACGAGTCTGGCTGTGGAGACTCACCGCCTGCGGGCAGCGACCGTGACCGCATATCCCGCATGGAGCGGTTGATGGAGCAGATGCTCCAACGTGACATGCTCCGGGAAACGGAGTCTTGTCGCCATGGGTCTCCTAGGACACCCCCAGGGCTGCATAATGCATCTCCCTCGTCAGAGGGGAGCATTAGGAGTCACTTCTGGGCTGGCTCCGAAGACAGGGGTTTGGCTGAAGATGCCACAAAGTGTGTGCGGGGTGCAGGAACAACAGAAGCGGCTTGGCATGGTCACCAAATTTGCAATGCCTACGCAAACAGGACAGCCGTTACAGCCGCAGCTGGCAGCCAGCATCGATTAACTCTCCTCCTTCAACCAGCTGCAGGAACAGGTAATAAATGAGACAACTGCTAAATACCTAGCACCAGAGAACTGTGTTTCCCTTAATGTTCCTGCGATGAACAGCTCTATCTGGGGATATATCGGTGCGGGCATCAGAGCCCAGGAGGTCAAGATGCAAAAGATCCTCAAACTGCTGGCTTCCGGGATAACGGCGTTTGCCCGATCGGTAGATGGCACAGAAATGTCGGATACACAGCAAGACGCACTGGCACTTCTCTGCAACACGCAGTTTCGAGATAAACTGCCTCAGGAAGAATGCAATCCGACCTGCCCTGAAACCCAAATTTGCAGGGTTGTGCAAGACCAGTAAAACACAGCCACCGATTCTGCTATTTGGGGGCAACCTGTCGAAACAGGTCAAGGAGCTCGATGAGGAGGCAAAAGCCGTCGGGCTCATGAAGGCAACATCATCGGGCAAGACCTCTCATCTCCGGCGGCAGCACCCCTACGCACCACCAGCAGACCTCGGTACACAGAAGCTGGTGAAAGCTCGAAGGCCGTACAATCAGGACAAAGGTCTTTTTAGACCACGGCCCAGAACGGCCTTCGTGGAAAATGCGCCAACCCCACATTCCAGCTCCTCTACCGCCCAGGAGACAGAAACGGAAGAAATGAACACTCCCACTGGTAACTATGGAGGTAGGTGGATCTGGTTCCTTCCAGAACATAGGGGGTGTAAGTTCTACACAAATTGGGGGTAGGTTACACTTATTTTGGAAGGCATGGAGTTCTATAACTTCTGACCCTTATATACTGCACAGTATCCAGGGATACAAAATTGAATTTATTCATAAAACCCTTACTCCGGTTCAGCATGCATCTAGCCGAATGTTTGTGCTTTCACAACAGGAGAAATTGGAAGGTCATGCAGAACTGGTGAGGCTATATGCTAAAGGTGTAATTGAGAGATCCCAACACGACTCTCTAGAATTTGTGTCTAATATCTTCACAAAAAATAAAAAAAGATGGTGGATGCAGCATCATCATCGATTTGACAAAGCTGAATAACGTTTGATCAGTATACTCATTTCAAAATGGAAACCTTTGTTACTGCCAAACATTTGATTTCCGAAGGTTACTTCATGGCTTGCATCGATTTAAAAGATGCATACTATTCGGTGCCTATACAGAAGAATCACCGCCGATATCTGAAGTTTAACTGGATGGGGCAGCTCTGGCAGTATAAAGTGTTGCCTAATGGATTAACATCAGCCCCCAGACTATTTACTAAAATATTAAAACCAGCCCTGGCGTTTCTCCGAAAACAGAAACATATTGTCATGGCATAACTGGATGATGTATTAATTGTGGGAAAGACTCTGGATTTAGCTAAAAACAGCTGTATCACTTTACCAAACTCTTGTTTGAGAAACTGCGGTTCATCATCCATCCAGATAAATCTAAGTTGACGCCCTTCTACGACAATGGATTACTTAGGGTTCACTATTAACTCGGTTCACATGTCTGTGACTTTGCCTAGGGGCAAGGCAGCAGACTTAATGGAGGCCTGTAACAGCCTTGTTGTCGTCAGTCAACCATCTATTCGACAAGTAGCAAGGGGTGATTGGTAAGCTTGTGGCTGCTTTTCCAGCCACACAGTTTGGACCTTTGCATTACCAAAATCTACAGAGAGCAAAGGTGCAAGCACTCAAACATCATGCTGGTCATTTCGACAGACCAATGCAGCTACCAGCTAAAGCAAAGCAATTTTGGAATTACAATGGTGGAGGCAAAACATTCGGCATTGCTCCAGCCCATCATTGTCAGCAACCCTTCAGTTGTGTTACAAACTGATGCCAGCGTTCACGGTTGGGGTGCTACTAATACCATCTCCAGCTGTGGTGGCAGATGGAATGCACATGAATTAACTTTACTTCAAGCACTTGGTATAAACTATTTAGAGATGTTGGGTGCGTTCTATGGGCTAAAGGCATACTGCTCAAAAATGCACCACCTGCATGTTCGCCTACAAATTGATAATACCACTGTGGTGGCGTATATTAATCATATGGGTGGAATCAAATCGATATCATGTGATAATCTGGATAACACGATTTGGCAATGGTGTATCGACAGAAATATTTGGATATCAACTATTTACCTACCAGGTAAACTCAATACAGTGGCAGACACCAGGTCACGAAAATTCAATGACAACACCGAATGGATGTTGGCCCACAAAGTGTTTGCTGATATTGTAGCGCGATATGGAACACCAGATATCGATCTATTCGCATCTAGGCTTAATCACCAGTTGCCAACATATGTTGCTTGGATCCAGACCCTGGGGCAACAGCGATGGATGCATTCTCGCTGCACTGGGGAAAATTGTTTTTCTATGCATTTCCCCCCTTCTGCCTCATCAGTCGGGTCTTACGCAAAATACAACAAGACTCCGCGTCAGGTATTTTGGTAGTACCCGACTGGCCTACTCAGCCATGGTTCCCTGTGGTTCTCGACATGGTCTCGGAACCATGTATGTCCACCTCCAAACGGCCAGATTTGTTGGTCCATCCCGTGACAGGCGAAAGTCACCTATGCCATGACAGGATAAATCTGTTGATTTGCAGAATTTGAAAAGACCACTTCTGGATTTTGGGCTGACAGACTTAACCATGAACACGATCACGGTGGCATACAGGGAGTCCACCAGAAAACAATATCTGTCATATATCATAAAATGGGAGATATACTGTACCAGGACCAACATTATATACAACACGGCTGCAGTGACGAATGTACTGGAATTCTTGTCTAGCCTTCACTTTGACGAAGGTCTAAGCTACAGTGCCATTAACTATGCCAGGAGTGCCCTATCAGCTTACTTGTGGCAGGGATTAGAACACCATACTGTTGGATCTCACCCTCTGGTATCAAAATTAATGAGGGGTATCTTCAACAATAATCCCCCTAGGGCTAGGTACTCTCAGATTTGGGATGTGAGTATTGTCCTAAAGTTGCTCAGGGGTTGGTCACCAGCAACGTCCCTGTCTCTGGGAAAACTAACATAAAATAGTCATGCTGATGGCACTAGTCTCGGCACAACGAGGCCAGTCACTGCACAAATTAAGGCTGGACACGATGGCCATATCAACCAACAAAATAACTTTTTACATTTATGAATTGGTGAAACAAAATAGGCCTGGATCATCAGGCCTCAAATTGGAGTTCCGTGCATACCCCTTAGATGTTCGTCTATGCATAGTGACGCATCTACTACATTATATAGAAGTCACAAAATATCTTAGAGGCAAGGAAATGGCATTGTTGCTCAGCCATAAACAGCCTCATAAAAGGGTATCCATGCAAACCATATCAAGGTGGCTTAGACAGGTTTTCGGAGCTGCAGGGGTGGATACTGATGTTTATAAATCTCATTCCACTAGGGCTGCAGCAACATCGGCAGCAAGGGAGTTGGAAGTTCCCATGGACCACATCCTGGGTACAGCAGGGTGGTCTAGAGAAAGGACCTTTCAGCAATTTTATGACAAACCGGTTGCCAAACCTGCTGTGTTTGCAGACTCAATTTTAAGTTCTGTATTATAATTTACCCCGAATGATAGAGGCTATTATTTTGTTAATAGATTTATCAGTGTTTTTGAATAACTGATTCATGTCTGAATATGTTAACATACTTCCTCCTTTGGTCAACTATGGCAGTGGGTGAAGCATGGACTCGTTCCACGGCATGAAATCACAGAGCTTTAAATTCTTCACGTAGTCACTCACGTGACTCCGAAGTAAAATAGTAAGATTAAACGAGAACTTACCAGTTTGAAGTTTGATCTTTATTTTATGAGGAGTAACGTTGAGGGATTACGTGCCCTCCACGCCCAACCCTCTATCATAAAGGTCAACTGGTATTCTAGTTCTCTTATCTTACTATGTTTAGTTCGACTACTATTGTCTGTGATTTCACACCGCTGCTTTGAAGATTGTCGCGCATGCGTGCTGGCGGGGTCTTCACGTAGTCCCTCAACGTTACTCCTCATAAAATAAAGATCAAACTTCAAACTGGTAAGTTCTCGTTTAATCTTACTATTAAAGTGTGTATGAAGGAACTGCAGATGCTGGTTTAAATTGAAGATGGACACAAAATGCTGGAGGAACTCAGCGGGACAGGCAGCATCTCTGGAGAGACGGAATGGGTGAAATTTTGGGTCGAAACCCTTCTTCAGACTCAGATGTCAGGAAAGTGGGAGGTACATAGAAAAGGAAGTGTACAGATAAGGAAGTGTAAGCTGTGGAGAATTAAAGTGATGGGTAACAGGAAAGGTCTGGGTCGAATCAGTGAACGAAATGCAAGTGATCCACAAAATAGTCACCCAATCTACATTTCAATCCCCAAAGAAGAGACCACATTATGATCACCAAATGCAGTACACCAGATCAGAAGATTAAACATGCTGAAAGCACAATCGATTATCATTTGGGAAACTCATATTTAAATTCACAAATTTAGCTTTTAATCCATAATGAAATAAAAGGACCAACATACGATGGGCAGGGATGCTGCTGCTTCTTCTTTCCTTTTCCTTTCTTCGAAGTTGCTTCACCACCCATATCTTGTTCAATCTCAAACAAGAAGATGACAAGGAAAAGGAATGGCTTGACCAGCACCATTCTCAAAGTGGCTGCTCCCATGCAATGCTAATCTGGAATAGGAAAATTGTCAACAAATTATTCTACGAACCCCATTTTGCAAGTGACAAAACAGAAAAAAAACGCTGAATAAACTCTACCAGATGTGTGCACGTGCCCATGTCAGAGAAGGTGTAGTGAATGTGTCTCCACACAAGAGCCAATATTAAATTGAATGTACCAAATCTGGATTGCCATCACTCATTCCCATCTGGTGCAAGGTCTATGTTCAAGATAACAACACACTAACTATCTAAAAGCCTATTCTGCTTGTTCCATCATAAAACAACAGGAAATACTGGAAACAATCAGTAGCTCAGGTAATATTTTTGGAAAGGAAACAGTTAACATTCCAGATCAAACAGGGAAAGAATGAAAACAAGTTGGTTTTAAGTCACAGAAAGGATTAGGCAGATGGATGGGACAAGACAATATCTCTGATAGGCGAGGTCATGTTTGCTGGTGGGGGGGGGGGGGGGGGGGGTAAATTGTCGATGAAGTAATGTGGTTGATTGATTAACATAGCCAATTACAGAGTTAACATAAACAATTTAAAATCTGTGAGATGAGGAGAGTTAGAGACAGAAACACAAAGGAATGTAAAAACTACACAATGCAGAGCTGGAGAGAATGCTAAGCAGGACAGGCTATGTTAATACAGAGAGTAAGCTTGAGCTAACATTTCACATGGATAACCTACTACAGAACTGTCCAGTTCTGAAACATAGATATTAAACTTCTTGTAGATGGTGAATTTAATATTGAGATCTGGAATATCACCAGACAGAAGATGGGTGCTAGTCCTCAAGCTTACATTGCATGTAATTAAACCAATGTAGGAGGCCCTCCATAGATACTGGGAGTGAGATGGAGTATTAAAGTGGTGTGCAGCAGGACAGTTCAGGATGAGTCCTGTGAACTGAAAGTAAGTGATCCACAAAATGTCACCCAATCTGTTTGCTTTCTCCAATGAAGAGACCACATCATGAGCAGCAAATGCAATGCACTAGATCAAAAGATTCAGTTTATCCTTTGCCTCATTTAGTTCTTTAACAAATGACTTTTTTAATTTCCTTCGGAGTTCTTTGAACATCATCCTGTTGACTATATTGTATTCAGTGCACAAAGTGCAATACCTCTCCTTTTATCCCTTCCCATGATCTTGGGGCCCGGACAATCCTTCCAGGGGAAGAAGTGATTTACTTGCCCTTCTTCCAATCATGTTTAATGCTTTCTGTGTCCATTCGGGACTCATAATGTGGTTCGCCAAAAAGTAATGCGGTGTAATTTTGGTTCCGTTTTTCTCTTTGCATTAACATAGTCTGACCTGCTTACCATTCCTTACAACTCTGTATTTTGCAGCATTTATAATCCTTTGTGGTATCATATACAGTGAAGATAGTTATCAAAAATTACAGCAGGATCTTGATCAGTTGGGCAAGTGGGCTAAGGAATGGCAAATAGAGTTTAATGCAGATACGTGCAAGTTATTGTATTTTGGGTCATCAACACAAGACAGGATGTTCACAGTGGATGCTAGGCACTGGGGAATGTTGTAGAGCAGAGTGGCACAGTTTGCTGAAAGTGGCCACACAGGTAGATCGAATGGTCAAGAACATATTTGGTACATTGGCCATCATTAGTCAGGATATTTAGTATAGAAGTTGAGACATTGTGTTAGTTGTTCAAGATGTTGCTGAGGCTACATTTGGAATATAGTGTTTAACTAGACTAAGTGGGACCCGTTGGGTCCCATGTTCACACGGGAGGGCTGGTCCCCCAATGCAATATTTCACCTCTCCACCAATTCCAATATTGGTGGCCAGTGGTGGGGGGGGGGGGGGGGCTTTCTGGAGCGCTGGTATGGATGTTGTGGGCTGAAGGGACTGGTGTCCAGAGGGCTAGTATGGACATTATGGGCCAAATGGATTCTTGGGGTGGAAGCTCAGTCCCTCAAGCCTGATGTGCTGGCAGCTCACTCACGGCTGGTGGGCTGGCAGTTGACTCACGGCTATTCCTTGAAATTCCATTTCAAGCAGGGTGCAAGGCCACCAAATTCAAATCCATTTTCCTACCATTTCTAACAGGGTGCAAGGCCACCAAATTCAAGTGCAGTTTCTTACCACTTCAAGCAGGGTGCAAGGCCACCAAATTCAAGTGCAGTTTCACACCATTTCAAGCAGTGTGCAAGGGCACCGAATTCAGGTGCAGTTTCCTACCACTTCAAGCAGGGTGCAAGGCCACTGAATTCAAGTGCAGTTTCGTACCACTTCAAGTAGGGTGCAAGGCCACCGAATTCAAGTGTAGTTTCCTACCACTTCAAGCAGGGTGCAAGGCCACCAAATTCAAGTCCAGTTTCATACCACTTCAAGCAGGGTGCAAGGCCACCAAATTCAAGTGCACTTTCATACCACTTTAAGCAGGGTGCAAGGTCACCAAATTCAAGTGCAGTTTCATACCACTTCAATCAGGGTGCAAGGCCACCAAATTCAAATGCAATTCCATACCATTTCATGCAGGGAGCAAGGCCACCACATTCAAATGCAGTTTCATACAATTTCATGCAGGGTGCAAGGCCACCACATTCAAATGCAGTTTCATACCATTTCAAGCAGGGTGAAACCACCATAAAACCACACAAAACACCACACTCACAGTTCAGTAGACATTCAGTGTGTTCAGTTGATTCACAGCTCAGACAGAGTCGTGACCTCTCCCTCCCCCATCATGCAGAGACTGAGCCACTCCCACACTTCCGAGTCTTATTATCCCTCCACCCTCCCACCGGAAAAGGTGTGGCCTGCAGTGATTTTTACTTCAATACCAAGCCCCACCAATCATTTGCAGTGCTTTTACTTCAATACCAAGCCCACCAACCATTTGCAGTGCTTTTACTTCAATACCAAGCCCCACCAACCATTTGCAGTGTTTTTACTTCAATACCAAGCCCCACCAACCATTCGCAGTGCGTTTACTTCATTACCAAGCCCCACCAACCATTTGCAGTGCTTTTACTTCAATACCGAGCCCCACCAACCATTTGCTGTGCTTTTACTTCAATACCAACCACATTTTCATTTTCAAACCAGATTAAGGGCACTCAATGTCAGTAAAACCACACTCACAGTTTAGTAGACATGTGTTCAGTGTAATTCACAGCTCAGACTGAGAGACGTGACCCTCTCACTTCCCCCATCTTGCAGAGACTGACTGAGGCACAACACTTCCGGGTTTTATAGTCCCTCCCCCTCCCACTAGCAGGGGCAGCAGAGAGAATCTCAACATGTTTTAAACATTAATAACTCTTTTATTTTTCATCAATGGGAAAAATCCTCATGTTATGCGCAGCGGAGGGGGACTCCGAGTAAGATGGCCAAAAATCACAGCCGTAAGTGGCAGCGTTTTTTCTAAAATCATGAAACAGGAAAACAGTAAGTGGTCAGGATCAGACTTTTAGTAATATAGATTTTGGTCATGCTGCTATAGGAAGGTACTATTGTGGGAAGGAACTGCAGATGCTGGTTTAAACTGAAAATAAGACATAAAATGCTGGAGTGACTCAGCCGGACAGGCAGCATCTCTGGATAGGAATGGGTGACGTTTTGGGTCGAGCCTACGTACCTGTATTCCAATAAGCTGGAAAGAGTGAACAGAGGATTTACGAGCATGTTGCCTAGATTTGAAGGCCTGAGCTATAGGGAAAGGTTCTCAGGCGAGGACTTTATTCCTTAGACTGCAGGATGCTGATGGGTGATCTTATAGAGGTGTATAATATCGTGAGGGGAACAGACAGGGTGAATGCTCAGAGACTATTGCCCAAGGTAGGGGAATCAAGCACTCAGAAGATGGTAAATATATATATATATATAACAAGCTGCTACAGGAGTAGAAACAAAGAACTGCAGATGCCGGTTAATACACAAAAGGACACAATGTGCTGAAGTAACTTGGCAGATCAGGCAGCATCTCTGGAGTACATGGATGTGACATTTTAGGTTGAAACCCTTCTTCATACTGACTGTGGGGGGTGGCAAAAACGGGAAGGCAGACTATTATCTAAATGGTGGCTGATTAGGAAATGGGGAGATGCAGCGAGACCTGGGTGTCATGGTACACCAGTCATTGAAAGTAGGCATGCAGGTGCAGCAGGCAGTGAAGAAAGCGAATGGTATGTTGGCCTTCATAGCAAGAGGATTTGAGTATAGGAGCAGGGAGGTTCTACTGCAGTTGTACAGGGTCTTGGTGAGACAACACCTGGAGTATTGCGTACAGTTTTGATCTCCAAATCTGAGGAAGGACATTATAGCCATAGAGGGAGTGCAGAGAAGGTTCACCAGACTGATTCCTGGGATGTCAGGACTTTCATATGAAGAAAGACTGGATAGACTTGGCTTATACTCGCTAGAATTTAGGAGATTGAGAGGGGATCTTATAGAAACGTACAAAATTCTTACGGGGTTGGACAGGCTAGATGCAGGAAGATTGTTCCCGATGTTGGGGAAGTCCAGGACAAGGGGTCACAGCTTAAGGATAAGGGGGAAATCGTTTAAGACCGAGATGAGGAAAAACTTTTTCACACAGAGAGTGGTGAATCTCTGGAACTCTCTGCCACAGAGGGTAGTTGAGGCCAGTTCATTGGCTATATTTAAGAGGGAGTTAGATGTGGCCCTTGTGGCTAAGGGGATCAGGGGGTATGGAGAGAAGGCAGGTACGGGATACTGAGTTGGATGATCAGCCATGATCATATTGAATGGCGGTGCAGGCTCGCAGGGCTGAATGGCCTACTCCTGCACCTATTTTCTATGTATCTATGTATTGAAACCTGGAAAAGCGGCGAGGCAGGACAAAATGTGGCAGGCAACACGTCGACACAGGCAGTGGGGGGTTGACAGGCCGATGGTTAGAACAAACGCCAGAGACTAGAACATAAGGTGTGGAGCATATTTGAATTGATGTGGATGTGAAGCCTCAACTCTGCTAAAGGAGGTCGTTGAGGCAGGTACTATAACAACATTTAAAGGATACTTGGACGGCTACGTGGATAGGAAAGGTTTTGAGAGATATGGGCCTAATGTGGAAAATTGAACTAGCTTAGATGGGGCATGTTGGTCAGCATGAACAAATAGGACCAAATGGACTGTTTATGTTTCTCCTTCTATCACCCCTCATCTGACAGATTTTAAATTCCTTTGTCTATGTTATCTCTCACTCTCACTCTCTTAATAATCCATCAACCAGGTTACTTCATCAACATCGTGTCTCTATGGCAACCCTGACTTCATACATCACATCAGCGACATCCTCTTTCTCCCATCCACACATCACTAATCCTCTGTTCAACTTACTCTCTCTCCTGTATCTGGCAAAGTCTTCAATCGGAATCATTCATACTGTTTCACTTTCTACGGATTTTGCTTGACATGATGAATGTTTCCAACATTTTCTGTTGCTATTTTCAGACATACAGCATTAGGTGTTTTTTGATTCTCATATGTTCAAATTTCTGAGCCATATAGAAGGAGATCATTTGGTCTCTTGAATCCGTGCTGGCTCTCAGAGCAATTCTATCATTCCCATTCCCCAGCTTACTTCTCTGTAACCTCTTTGCTTTCACAGACCCATTAACACTTCTTTATTTCACATTTGTATGTCTCACCATTATTAAACACAGGCCTGGATTTTCCAAGATACCACAGCTCATAGAACTGCAGCCATACAGCAACACCCAGAGAGTTGTCAATCTGTGGAATTCTCTGCCACAGAAGGCAGTGGGGGCCAATTCACTGGATGTTTTCAAGATAGAGTTAGATTTAGCCCTTCGGGCTAAAGGAATCAAGGGATATTGGGAAGAAGTCAGAACAGGGTACTGATTTTAGATGATCAGCCACAAATGGCCCACTCCTGCACCTATTTTTCTATGTTTATGTTTCCAGTGGCTCAGGTTTAATCATGATCTCTAGTGTTGTCTGTGTGGAGTTTGCACGTTCTCCCTATAATCCCGGGTGTTTCCTCCTGCGCCCAGTTCTAAGGGTTGGAAGGTGAATTGACCAGTGTAAATGACTCCTATTGTGTACATGAGAACAAGAATATGCAATAAATTGATGTGAATGCAGTGAGCGTGAAATATAATTAATATATTTATTTCATTTATCGATAATTATATATAGGGGCATAAAATTATAGGACAAACATAAATTGCATTCTCTTGTGCTGAAGGGTGACTTAATAGAAGTATATAAAACTATCAGGGACATAGAAAGGGTAGCTGGTCAGAGGCATTTTCCCAGGATGGATATGTGAAATGCTGGAGGGCATAGGTTTAAGGTAAGATGTGGAGAGGTTTAAAGGAGATTTGTAAGGCGTTTTTTTTAACCTATTGTTGTAGGTGCCTGGAATGCACTTGCAGTGGTAGATGCAGATACTACCATGTTTAAGAGGCATTATAACAGGCACGTGAACAGGCAGGCAATTGAGGGGATACGGACAGCGTGCAGGCAGATGGGATTGGTTAGGTTCCCATCGTGGTCGGCACAGGCATGTGGGCTGAAGGGCCTATTCCTGTGCAATACAGTTTAATGTAAACGCGTGCATGAAGGTCCTAGTGGACTCAGTGAGCCGTTAATCGTGCTGTTATAACTCCGTGACTGTTAAAGATTCGTGAGAACACATTTCTATTTGGATCTTCAAAGACAGCAACCAGTCTTAAAACCCACAAGCTTTAAAAAAAATCATTACGAATGATTAACACGAGCAAAATACGAGACTGGAGCACGAAAATGAAATGCACACTATGTGTACTGCGGCTGAATGTTGTTGCACTCTCCTCAGATGTTTCAGAATTTTATCTTTCATAAATATAAAAATAACCATTCGAACATTAAACCTCATCCAGGTCCCGGGAGATAAACCCTGCACGACACGATCGGTTCCCAGGCTGTGGGGACCAAGACCAACATAATAATCCTGTTCCACCACCGCCTGCAGTCTGTGGGGACTGAGAGCAGGGCAAGACTGCCTCGTTACAGCCTGCAGTGTGTGGGGACTGGGACCAGCACAACATTGCCCCACCACAGCCTGCAATCTGTGGTGACTGAGATCAACGTGTCCTGCCACCCACCACATTCAGTCTGTGGGGACTGGGACCAGCACAATACTGTCCCACCACAGCCTGCATTGTGTGGGGATTGAGACCAGGGCAACACTGCCCCGCTCCATCTGCAGTCTGTGGGGACTGGGACCAGCACAACACTGTCCCGCACCATGTGCAGTCTGTGGGGACTGGGACCAGCACAACACTGTCCCACCACAGCCTGCAGTCTGTGGGGATTGAGACCAGGGCAACACTGCCCCGCTCCATCTGCAGTCTGTGAGGACAGGGACCAGGACACGGCTATTTAGCAGCAAGGGCTATGGCGCCTGGACAGCTCCTCTCACTGCTCAGCGCCCATACAATCGTGCGGCGTGAATTGGAAACAATATCCCAGTGTTTGGTTGTTTCTACTCACCGTGCATGTCGGTGCAATTGCTTTATTTTACGGAGATGTCGCTTCAGGTCCCGGGGACTGCTGTACCTTGATTTCGCAGCGCTGGCTGGCGCCTGGGTCCAGATCCAGCCCACCGCTGCCTGCTCACCGCGCCGCCGTCACTGCTCGCCCCTGCGCCTTCACCACATATGCCACTATTCTTATTGTTTTTATTAAAATATATTTTGTGGTTGATACTGTCCCTCAAGATGGAGGAGCGGTGTGCACTTGCTACATGCGCAGTAGGGACGCTGCTAACTTGTAGGGGTGGTGGGGGGAATGCATTCACGCTGATTCTACATTAGCCATTCATGTACCCTGCCCTTTGCTTGTCAAAGGGGTTTGTCAATTATATTCTAAAGCATAAACCGTACAGTGCTGACCAGCGGCTCGATCATGCTTAACGCGACATGGCATTGCCCTGGGAACGTTTTAATATTATTTATTTCCCCTTGCACCAAACCTTGAGGCTAGAAGTAATGTCAACATTGTAGCCTTAATTTATCATCGGTGATGTCGTTAACATAGCATCCCGCACACCTTACAGCACAGATAATATTACTAGTGTTATTAAAATGTTGGTAAAATTCGGGAAGTGTTGTTGCGTACCTCATGTCTTCGCGCATGCCTCATGCCTAACACACGTTCTTAATGTCATCAGTTTTATCTCCATAACATTCTGCTACCGCCGTTATTTTTGTCAACACCTGTAGGTGAAACTGCAAATCCCGAACGGTCGCAATTATAGCGGTCACCTGTCAAAATTTCAGCACCTCATTTATTTCACTAGCACCGACTATCGGGTAGACGGTTTAATGGGCAGAAATGACAATCTCCTTCCTGTTCTGATCATGTCAATTTCACTTAGTGCCCCCAGCATTAACAAGATATCTCAATCTCCCTCCCCCTTCTTTTAGCGATGGCCATATTTATGACACTTATTTGTTGAATAACCAACCTTCTCAGCGGCATTTGGAATTAGATATCGTTATCTTCTCTATCTTGATTGTAATTTGTGCATTGAAACTCTTTATTCCGAAACTCAAATCCTCTTGTTATGAAGGCCAACATGCCATTAGCTTACTTCACTGCCTGCTGTACCTGAATGTTTACTTTCAGTGAGTGGTGTACAAGGACACCCAGGTCTCGTTGCACTTCCCTTTTTCCTAATCTGACACCATTGAGATAATAATCTGCCTCCTTGTTCTTGCTACCAAAGTGGATAACTCAGATGTATCTACATTATACTGCATCTGCCATGCATCTGCCCACTCACTCAACCTGTCCAATTCACCCTGCAACCTCCTAGCATCCTCTTCGCAGTTCACACTGCCACCCAGCTTTGTGTCATCTGCAAATTTTACTTTACATCTGCAAGGGTTACTTTTAATTTCATCATCTAAATCATTAATATATATTGTACATAGTTGCGGCCCCAGCACCGAGCCTTGAGGCATTCCACTCGCCACTGACTGCCATTCTGACAGTAACCCGTTTACTCCCATTCTTTGTTTCTTGTCTGCCAAACAATTCTCTATCCATGTCAATACCCTCCCCCAATACAATGTGCTCTAATTTTGCCCACTAATCTCCTGTGTGGGACCTTATCAAAGGCTTTCTGAATGTCCAGATATACATCCACTGGCTCACCATCTATTTTACTTGTCACGTCCTTAAAAAATTCCAGAAGATTAGTCAATCAGGATTTCTCCTTCATAAATCCATGCAATCCTTTTACTGCTATCCAAATGCGCTGTTATTACTTATTGAATAATTGTGACATGGTTGTTTAATACCCAGTATATTTGTTATTTAAGAATATTTGTTTTACTTTGTACTATGGTGGTGGGTTTTGTTTTGAATTACTTAGTATTATAAATAGTATTGTAAATATTTGAATAAATCTATTTTTGGTTTAAAGAAGAAGGGTGTTTATTTGTCACATGCACTGACAGCAGAATGGTGAAATTCTCATTTACAGCAGCATAATGGGCCTACAATCATAGAAACATAGACATAGAAACATAGAAAATAGGTGCAGGAGGAGGCAATTCGGCCCTTTCGAGCCATTCAATGTGATCATGGCTGATCGTCCCCAATCAATAACCCGTGCCTGCCTTTTCCCCATATCCCTTGATTCCACTAGCCCCTAGAGCACTATCTAACTCTCTCTTAAATCCATCCAGTGATTTGGCCTCCACTGCCTTCTGTGGCAGGGAATTCCACAAATTCACAACTCTCTGGGTGAAAATGTTTTTTCTCACCACAGTCTTAAATGGCCTCCTCTTTATTCTAAGACTGTGGCCCCTGGTTCTGGACTCGCCCAACATTGGAAACATTTTTCCTGCATCTAGCTTGTCCAGTCCTTTTATAATTTTATATGTTTCTATAAGATTCCCTCATCCTTCTAAACTCCAGTGAATACAAGCCCAGTCTTTTCAATCTTTCGTCATATGACAGTCCCGCCATCCCAGGGATCAATCTAGTGAACCTACGCTGCACTGCCTCAATCACAAGGATGTCCTTCCTCAAATTAGGAGACCAAAACTGTACGCAATACTCCAGATGTGGTCTTACCAGAGCCCTATACAACTGCAGAAGAACCTCTCTACTCCTATACTGAAATCCTCTTGTTATGAAGGCCAACATTCCATTAGCTTTCTTCACTGCCTGCTGTACCTGCACGCCAACTTTCAGTGACCGGTGTACAAGGACACCCAGGTCTCGCTGTACCTCCCCCTTACCTAACCTAACCCCATTGAGATAATAATCTGCCCCCTTGTTTTTGCCACCAAAGTGTATAACCTCACATTTATCTAAATTATACTGCATCTGCCACGCATCTGCCCATTCACTCAACCTGTCCAGGTCACCCTGCAACCTCCTAACATCCTCTTCACAGTTCACACTGCCACACAGCTTTGTGTCATCCGCAAACTTGCTAGTGTTGCTCCTAATTCACTCTTTCAAATCATTAATATATATGGTAAACAGTTGCGGCCCCAACACCGAGCCTTGCAGCACTCCACTCGCCACTGCCTGCCATTCTGAAAAGGACCCGTTCACTCCTACTCTTTGCTTCCGGTCTGCCAACCAATTTTCTATCCATGTCAACACCTTACCAATACCATGTGCTCTAATTTTAGTCACCAGTCTCCCTGGCGGGACCTTATCAAAGGCTTTCTGAAAGTCTAGATACACTACATCCACTGGCACCCCTTCATCCATTTTACTTGTCACATCCTCAAAAAATTCCAGAAGATTAGTCAAGCATGATTTCCCTTTCATAAATCCACGTTGACTTGGACTAATCCTTTTACTGCTATCCAAATGCCCCATTATTACCTCTTTAATAATTGACTCCAGCATCTTTCCCACCACCGAAGTCAGGCTAACTGGTCTGTAATTCCCCGTTTTCTCTCTCGCTCCTTTCTTGAAAAGTGGGATAACATTAGCTATCCTCCAATCCACAGGAACTGATCCTGAATCTATTGAACATTGGAAAATGATCACCAATGCGTCCACTATTTCTAGAGCCACCTCCCTGAGGACCCTGGGATGCAGATCATCAGGCCCAGGGGATTTATCATCCTTCAGTCCCATTAGCCTACCCAATACTATTTCTCGCCTAATAAAAATGTCTTTCAGTTCCTCGACCTCCATAGATCCTCTGTCCTCCAGTACTTCTGGGAGATTGTTTGTTTCTTCCTTAGTGAAGACAGATACAAAGTACCTGTTCAACACTTCTGCCATTTCCTTGTTCTCCATAATAATTTCACCCATGTCTGCCTTCAAGGGACCCACATTTGACTTTGCTACTCTTTTTCCCTTAACATATCTAAAGAAGCTTTTACTGTCCTTCTTCATATACCTGGCCAGCTTCCCTTCGTACTTCATCTTTTCAGCCCGTATTTCCTTCTGTTGTCCTCTGAAAGTTTCCCAATCGTCTGGCTTCCGGCTACTCTTTGCTGTGTTATACATCTTTCCTTTTAGTTTTATTCTATCCCTAACTTCTCTAGTCAGCGATGGTTGCCTCCTACTCCCCATAGAATCTTTCCTCCTTTTTGGAATGAAATGATCCTGTGTCTTCCGGATTATGCCCAGAAATTCCTGCCATTGCTGTTCCACCGTCATTCCTGCTAGTATCCCTTTCCAGTCTACCTTGGCCAGCTCCTCTCTCATGCTTTCATAATCCCCTTTGTTCAGCTGCATCACTGCCACTTCTGATTTAACCTTCTCCTTCTCAAATTGCAAATTAAAACTAACTCTATACTCACTCTATACTCATGACTGCGTAGCTGGTCATAGTGCGAACTCCATCATCAAGTTCACTGACGACACAACTGTTGTGGGACGTATCACTGATGGGGACGAGTCAGAGTATAGAAGAGAGATCGACCGACTGACCAAATGGTGCCAGCACAATAACATGGCTCTCAACACCAGCAAAACCAAGGAACTGATTCTGGACTTTGGAGAGGTAGGATGGGGACCCACAGTCCCGTTTATATCAACGGGTCGATGGTGGAAAGGCTCAAGAGCTTCAAATTCCTGGGCGTGCACATCTCTGAAGATCTCTCCTGGTCCGTGAACACTGATGCAATTATAAAGAAAGCACATCAGCGCCTCTACTTCCTGAGAAGATTACAGAGAGTCGGTATGTCAAGGAGGACTCTCTAACTTCTACAGGTGCACAGTAGAGAGCATGCTGACCAGTTGCATCGTGGCTTGGTTCGGCAACTTGAGCGCCCAGGAGCGGAAAAGACTACAAAAATTAGTAAACACTGCCCAGTCCATCATCGGCTCTGACCTCCCTACCATCGAGGGGATCTATCGCAGTCGCTGCCTCAAAAAGGCTGGCAGCATCATCAAGGACCCACACCATCCTGGCCACACACTCATCTCCTAGCTACCTTCAGGTAGAAGGCACAGGAGCCTGAAGACGGCAATGTCCAAGTTCAGGAATAGCTACTTCCCCACAGCCATCAGGCTATTAAACTCAACTCAAACAAAACTCTGAACATTAATAGCCCATTATCTGTTTATTTGTACTTTATTTGTTTTATTTATTCATGTGTGTATATATTTATATAATGGTATATAGACACACTGATCTGTTCTGTATTCATGCCTACTATATTCTGTTGTTCTGAAGCAAAGCAAGATTTTCATTGTCCTATCTGGGACACATGACAATAAACTCTCTTGAATCTGGAATCTTGAATCATATTATGATCACTACCTACAAGCGGTTCCTTTACCTCGAGTTCTCTTATCAAATTTAGTTCATTGGACAATACTAAATCCAGAATTGCCTTTTCTCTGGTCGGCTCCATTACAAGGTGCTCTAAGAATCCATCTCGGAGGCACTCTACAAACTCTCTTTCTTGGGTCCTGAACAAACCTGATTTTCCCAGTATACTTGCATATTGAAATTCCCCCATCACCACAGTGGCATTACCTTTGTTACATGCCAGTTTTAACTCCTGCTGCAACTTACATCCTACATCCAGGATACTATTTGGGGGTCTGTAGATAACACCAATTAGTGTCTTCTTGCCTTTGCGATTCCTCAACTCAATCCACAGTGACTCTACCTCGTCAGTCCCTATGTCTTCCCTCGCAAGGGACTGAATTCCATTCCTCACCAGAAGAGCTACCCCCCCCCCCCTCCTCAGCCCACCTGCCTGTCCTTTCTATAGGATGTATAACCCTGAATATTAAGTTCCCAGACCCGATCCTCCTGCAGCGACGTCTCGGTAATCCCCACAATGTCATATCTACCAATCTCTAACTGAGCCTCAAGCTCATCTATGTTACTTCTTATACTTTGCGCATTCAATTACAGTACTTTTAATTCCTTACGCATCTCACCATTCACATCGATCCCTATTACACTTGGCCATACTCTCCTATCCTTTTGTGAGCTTTCTTTCCCATTAATTCTGGGGTCATTAACTATCCCTTTACTCCCTTTCCCTTTAACTCCATCCTTGACTATCCCATTTGACACCCCCCCCCCCCTTATTTAGTTTTAAACCACCTGTGTCGCAGTGGCAAACCTGCCTGCCAGAATGCCGGTCCACCACCTGTTAAGGTGCAATCCGTCCCTTTTGTACAGTTCCCCCTTACTCCAAAACAGATCGCAGTGGACTAAGAATCTAAATCCCTGCCCCCTGTACCAGTTCCCCAGCCACACATTCAGGTCCTGTATCTCCCTGTTCCTGTTCTCGCCAGCACGAGGAACTGGAAGCAAACCGGAGATAACCACCCTGTAGGTCCTGGTTTTCAGTACTTTTCCGAGTTCTCTAAAGTCATGCTTCAGAATATTCATCCCCATCTTTCCGACATCGTTTGTGCCAACATGCACTACAACTTCCGGCTGTTCAACTTCGCCCTTGAGGATTTTCTGCACTCATATATACACATCATATGCACATCATAATACACATAGAATATATACAATAATTACAAATTCAATAAACAAAGAACCACAATTCTAGTGCAAAGTGTTTTCATATACTTGCTGGACTTGTCCTTTCATATAAAGGTTTTAAGGGATTTTTTTGAACTATTATAGGAATCTTGGTCATTTAATGATGTCCATTTGCAAACAGTCCAGGGCTCACAATATGTTTTTATGTTTGGAGTAGATGTAAAACATTCAAGACGAATGCAATGTGAAACCCAACAAAAGAGGAAAGAGATAAGAAATAATGCTGAATATGTGGGATACAAGACTGGAACATCAAACTTAACAATTTCAAACAATCTTACAATCCAGACAAATTTGTTTTGCCACCTTTCCACCAGCACCACCTCAATTTGTATCAATCAATCTCTCCCTCAATCACTGACCTTCTCTGTAATTTGAAACATGTTTCATTTCTAATGTTTATATGTAATGACAAGGAACTGCAGATGCTGTTCTATACCAAAGAAAGACATACAATGCTGGAGTAACTCTGCAGGTCAGGCAGCATCTCTGGAGAACATGGATAGGTGACATCTCGGGATGGGACCCTTCTTCAGACTGATTGCGCAGAGGGTGGGGGCGGGGGGGGGGGGGTGGTGAGGGTGACAGAGGATAGAGCATGTGTAGGAAGGAAGTGCAGATGCTGGTTTATACCAACGATAGACACAAAATGCTGGAGCAACTCAGCTGGCAAGGCAGCATCTCTGGAATAATAATATCTAACGATCTGTTGTGTTGGAAAGAACTGCAGATGCTGGTTTAAATCAAAAATCCAGAAAGCAGAGATGTAGATAAGCTGAAGAGAGACACAAAATGCTAGAGTAACTCAGCGGGACAGGCAGCATCTCTAGAGAGAAGGAATGGGTGACGTTTCTGGTCAAAATCCTTCTTCAGACTCCAGCATTTTGTGTCTACCTTCTATAGATCTGCTGTTGCCAGACGTGAAGATAGTCAGAGACTGAGCCTTGATAGCACTGTTGGCAGGTAAATTTCAAAGATTCATGGTTCTTTATATAAATGTATTCTTACTTCTATAAATGAGGTCACCTTCCATTCTTCTAAAGTCAAGCCAGTGCAGACCAATCAGCTTAATCTCTCCTCATATGAAAAAGTCACCATCCCGGGAACCAATCTGGTGAATCGTCTCTGCACTTTCTCTATAGCAAGGTTCAGATAACCAGGATCCTTAACTAGGATCAGATCTCTCCAAGGCTCTCTGTAATTGTAACAAGATGTCACCACTTTCATACTCAAATCCACTTGCAATAAAGGCCAGGATACCATTTGCCTCTGTTTGCCTGCTTAGCCTGAATATTAACCTTCAATGATTGATATACAAGAACATATAAGTGCCTCCAAATACCAACGTCTTTCATTTGCTCACCATTTAAACAATGTTCTATTGCTTTGCTATTACTTTTTCTTCTAAAATGGACGGCCTCAATTTGTTTATCTCATTATCTTCCATTTGGTCTGTTCTTGCCCACTCATTAAAGATTGACATCAATGATAATGGAGAACCCTGGGGGAGATTGAGAGAGTCATCCATGCAGTACATTTAGCAGGAGATGACTATGAATGCGTTGGCCTTGTTTGTTCTACTCATGTGCTGGGTTCTTCCAAAACTGAAGATGAAAATGTTAATGGAGGATCACCTAGTGGTTTGTTCCATAATTGATCATCAATTTTCTGTGACAGCATATAGCAGCAGTGCAGAACTTTGAACTTATCTCCGTACCGTGTTATCATGTTACTCTGTGTAAAGAATGTTGCTTCTGCATTTTCTCATGAAAATATTTCTTTGTTGTTGGTATAGTGTTCAAATGGCACAGTATTTTCTCCTTCACAAGGAAGTGACAGTGTAGAATCAGTCACTTCCAAAAAACCACCCAATTTTCCATCAGACCTGATTCAGTGGAAAGGAAAACCAGTTAATGTGCATGATAAGTGCATGAACAAAGCAGACAATTAATGTTCTTACCAAAGCTAAAAGTTACCCACGATCTTGATTTATTAATTCTTCATAAAATGATCCTGAAATCAATTAAAATGTGATATATTTGTAATTCATTTAAACTTTTCCGTGTGGGTTTCAATGAAGATGAATATTGGTTGAGTTGTAGGATGCATGCCATCTCTCTCTCACCTGCATGTTATCAAAAATCATGGAATAATATCAATTTAAGGTACAGAAGGAAACACTTCAGTCCAGTATGTCTCTGGACTGAAGTGTTTTCATGCTCGTCTTCATGCTCATTCTACTTCCCAGCCTTCAATCTTGTGGATACAAGTGTTTATCCATGTATTAAAACAAACTCTTTGCACTCACCTAAATCATTATTTTTCAGCTCTCATAGACAAGATGGGCTGAATGGCCCCTTCTTTGGTATGAATTCAAGTTATTCTATTCCTGTGTCCCTTCTAAGCAATGAGTTCATGACGTCCCACTCTTTTTCATGTGCACACACAAACACACATGTTCATGCACACACATGTCATAAGGTCATAAGTAATGGGAGAATTAGGCCATTTGGCCCATCAAGTCTACGCCATTCAATCATGGCTATTCTATCTCTCCCTCCTAACCCCATTTTCCTGCCATCTCCCCATAACCCCTGACACCTATACCAATCAAGAATCTATCGATGTCAGAAGAAGGGTCTCAACACAAAACGTCACCCATTCCTTCTCTCCAGAGATGCTGCCTGTCCCGTTGAGTTACTCCAGCATTTTGTGTCTACCTTCAATTGAAACCAGCATCTGCATTTCTTTCATATACAAGAATTTCCTCAATAACAATCAGCACGGGAGAACCTCAAGGCTGCGTGCTCAGCCCCCTGCTGTACTCACTCTATACCCTTGACTGTGTAGCCGGTCATAGTGTGAACACCATCATCAAGTTCGCTGCCGACATCACTATTGTGGGACGTATCACTGATGGGGCGAGTCAGAGTATAGAAGAGTGATTGACCGACTGACCAAATGGTGCAAGCACAATAGCCTGGCCCTCAACACCAGCAAAACCAAGGAACTGATTGTGGACTTTGGAAGGGGTAGGATGGGGACCCACAGTCCCATTTATATCAACGGGTCGATGGTGGAAAGGGTCAAGGGCTTCAAATTCCTGGGCGTGCACATCTCTAAAGATCTCTCCTGGTCCGAGAACACTGATGCAATTATAAAGTAAGCTCATCAGCGCCTCTACTTCCTGAGAAGATTACAAAGAGTCTGTTTGTCAAGGAAGACTCTCTCTAACTTCTACAGGTGCACAGTAGAGAGCATGCTGACCGGTTGCATTGTGGCTTGGTTCGGCAACTTGAGTGCCCAGGAGCGGAAAAGACTACAAAAAGTAGTAAACACTGCCCAGTCCTTCATCGGCTCTGACCTCCCTACCATCGAAGAGATCTATCACAGTCACTGCCTCAAAAAGGCTGGCAGCATCATCATCATCCTGGCCACACACTCATCCCCCCCCCCCCGCTACCTTCAGGTAGAAGATACAGGAGCCTGAATTAGTATATGGACACACTGATCTGTTCTGTATTGTTCATGCCTACTATATTCTGTTGTGCTGAAGCAAAGCAAGAATTTCATTGTCCTATCTGGGACACATGACAATAAACTCTCTTGAATCTTGAATCTTGAATCTTGAATCTATCACTGCCTTAAAAATATCCATGAAATATCCATGTCATGCACATCCATCATAGAACTTTAAAAAGAACTTTACCTTTTGCATTCCAGGAGAATGCTGCTTGCAAAAAGCACTTACGGCCACAAACTGGAGGTGTTTAGTGGAAGCAACAGGCACAATGGCAACAACAGGCACTCCTGATCGGCATTTGTGAGACCGGCGCCGCTGATGAAACTGAAAATCTGACAGGTGTACTGGTAACCAAGTATTTTCTGAAATATGAGGTGCAGTTTCTCCAATTTGCATTTGGCCTCACTCTGACAGTGGATGAGGCCCAGGCAGAAAGGTCAGTATGGTAATGGGAAGGGGAGTTAAAGTGTTTAGCACTTTCCAGTTCTCCCGGTTGCTAAACAGTTTATCTCCGCACCCCATTCCCACACTGACCTTTCTGTCCTGGGCCTCATCCACTGTCAGAGTGAGGCCAAACGCAAATTGGAGGACAGCAGCTCATATTTCACTTGGGCACCTTACAACCCAGCGGTATTAATATTGAATTCTCTAACTTCAAGTAACCCTTGCTTTTCCTCTTTCTCCGTCCCTGCCCCAACCCGAGTTTTTGCAATATCTTGCGGTCTTGGATGGGGCTGTTCCAAACCAAGCTGTGATGCATCCCGATAAAATGCTTTCTATGGCGCATCTGTAGAAGTTGTACACACAGAACCATATCTTACAGACATTGTTCCAGAAGGGTCCCGGCGAGCTGTGGGGCAGAAGGGTCCCAGCAAGCCACGTGGAAGAAGGATCCCAGTCAGCTGCGGCTCGTTCACCCTGAACCCGCCTGGAGAGGGAAGCTGCCAAGGCAGTGCGGTGCACCTCCATGGTGGAGAGGGCCGCTGGAGGCCCTGCAGCAGCTTGGGGCTCAGCTTGATTGGTCATGACCTACAGCGGCATGGAGCGGTAGTGCAGCAGTGGAGGACACCAACGGCTATGCTTGGCCAGGCCGACCCTGCAAGGCGTCCAGCATTACTGGCCTTCATGGTCAGGTTACGAAACTCTGCACCTACAACAACTGGGACTTGAAAATGGTGGCAAATCTGGCAATTCGTATACTGTCTCAATGTATTATTTCTTCACTTGTACCGTATTCAAGATATGCATTTGTGTAGTAATACCTGTACTGAGCTGCATGCAACTATGGGTTACAATATACCTCGGTACATTTGACAATAAAGTACTATTGAACCATTGAACCACCCCAGTCACAAACCCTGGACATGCCGGTCAGACCCAATGAAGGTGATATTACAGAAGTAAAAGGCAAAAATCATCAACATTGACTCCAAATCCCATGTCTTCTCATGGCATCCAGTCTGCATGAACAAATAAACCTTCTTCATCGAGTCATAGAGTGATACAGTTTCGAAACAGGCCTTTCAGCCCAAATTGCTTACACCGGCCAACGTCCCAGCTACACTAGTCCCACCTGCCTGGGTTTGGTCCATATCCCTCCAAACCTGTCCTATCCATGTACCTGTCTAACTGTTTCTTAAATGTTGGGGTATTCCCAGTCTCAACTACCTCCTCTGGCAGCTTATTCCATACACCCACCACCCTTTGTGTGAAAAAGTTACCCCTCAGATTCCTATTAAATCTTTTCCCCTTCACCTTAAACCTATATCCTTTGGTCCTCGATTCACCTACTCTGGGCAAGAGACTCTGTGCATCTATGCGATCTATTCCACTCATGATTTTATACACGGTTCTCGATTACCATCTACTGCCCTCTCCCAAGCTGATGTATCAATGCTCCTTAATCTTGAGCAACCCTTGCAAGAAATGCTGAAAGTCACAAGAAAACCAGAATGTATACTATGCACTCAAGGTGGATTGAAACACTACAATAGACTGAGCTGGGCAAGTACTTAGACTGCTGCTAGACTGGGACTGCAGGAAGTAACAATTGATGCAATGTGAAGAATAAGCCTGATTGATCTCATCCACACCAACCTATTTGTTGTCTATGATAGATTGGTAATAACGACCATGCGCAGTTCCATGGAGACAAAACCACCTTCACGTTGAAAACGCCTTGTTTTGTGTTATGTGCTAAATAGGATAAACTCATAACAGGCAAATGAAAACTGTAACCTGAACGTTTCCTGTTGCTAGTGGTTGCTGCCCTGCGTGACAAGACGCAATGTATCCACTGGGTTCAGATCAGGTTGGCCTTACATGAGATGCCACATCCAAGGTTATTGCTGAAAATAACTGCTCCTGGTCTTCTTCTTCTTGCTTATGGCGTGCACAGCCTCAAGTTGTGGCTCAACTTGACCTATTTTATCTTACTTGTGCACGTCGGGTTGATTGCATTAGTCGAAACAGGGTGGACCACGTGAAGGTTGCAATCTCCCACCCCACTGCTCCCGGTATAAATCACATATTGGCATGGGTGGAAGATAAGTTCAACAGGAAACAGAATGCAAACATAAATTGGGTTACTTCTGGCTGGCAAAATAGATTGAGTAGTATGCCACAGGAATCAGTACTGAGACCTCAAATGCAAAGGACCAGATATCGAGGAATCCCACTGATAACAATTTTCCAGTCACAAATTACCTATTAACCGTTATCATTGAGTTCTTGCTACTGAGCCAGATTTGGATCCAGTTTGTGTAGGAAGGAACTGCAGATGCTGGTTTAAACTGAAGATAGACACAAAATGCTGGGGTACCTCAGCGGGTCAGGCAGCATCTCTGGAGAGAAGGACCAGGTGATGTTTTGGGTCACGACCTGAAACGTCACCCAGTCCTTCTCTCCAGAGATGCTGTCTGTTGGATCCAGTTTCTCACTTTCCATTCAAGTCTGTGGACTTTGACCTTTTTAACCCGTTTGCCACGTGGGACCTTGTCAAAATCCATCTAGACTGTGTCAAACACACTGTTCATATTGATCATTCTTGTGACCTTGTCATGAAGTTCAATGAAGTTAGCGATACATAACCTTCCTTTAACAAGCCAGTTTGACTGTCCAGATTAATCTGTGCTTTTTAAATGAAGGTCTCTGCTACCTTTGAATTTGAATAATATCCCTATCATCAAAGTTAAGCTGATTTAATTTAGTTCAGATTCAGATTCAGATTCAGATTCAACTTTATTGTCATTGAGCAGTGTACAGTACAGAGACAACGAAATGCAGTTAGCATCTCCCTAGAAGAGCGACATAAATATGAGCAATAAATAAATAAATCCAATAAATCCTGGTGGGAGGAGTGTCCGGGGGGGGGGGGGTGATTGGCAGTCACCGAGGTACAGTTTTGAGTAGTGTAACCGCCGCAGGGAAGAAGCTGTTCCTGGACCTGCTGGTCCAGCAACGGAGAGCCCTGTAGCGCCTCCCGGATGGTAGGAGGGTAAACAGTCTGTGGTTGGGGTGAGAGCAGTCCTTGGCGATGCTGAGCGCCCTTCGCAGACAACGCTTGCTTTGGACAGACTCAATGGTGGGGAGAGAGGAACCAGTGATGCGTTGGGCAATTTTCACCATCCTCTGCAGTGCTTTCCGGTCGGAGACAGAGCAGTTGCCATACCATACTGTGATGCAGTTGGTAAGGATGCTCTTGATGGTGCAGCGGTAGAAGTTCACCAGAATCTGAGGAGACAGATGGACCTTCTTTAGTCTCCTCAGGAAGAAGAGACGCTGGTGAGCCTTCTTGACCAGAGTTGAGGTATTGTTGGTCCAAGAGAGGTCATCGGAGATGTTGACCCCCAGGAACCTGAAGCTGGAAACATGTTCCACCTCCGTCCCGTTAATGTGGATGGGGGTGTGCGTGCCGCCCCTAGACTTCCTGAAGTCTACAATGAGCTCCTTGGTCTTCTTGGAGTTAAGGGCCAGGTTGTTGTCAGCGCACCATGCTGCTAGGAGCTGGACCTCCTCCCTATATGCCGACTCATCGTTGTTGCTGATGAGGCCAATCACCGTTGTATCATCTGCATACTTGATGATGGTGTTAGTACCATGTACAGGTGTGCAGTCATAGGTGAAGAGGGAGTAGAGGAGGGGGCTCAGCACACAGCCCTGTGGAAGGGTGAGGGTTGAAGAGGTGTGCTTGTCTAACCTAACAGACTGGGGTCTGTTGGTTAGAAAGTCCAGTATCCAGTTGCAGAGGGAGGGGTCGATGCCCAGGTCACCGAGTTTGGTGATCAGTTTAGAGGGTATGATGGTGTTGAATGCTGAGCTGTAATCGATGAACAGCATTCTTACGTAAGTGTCTCTGTTGTCGAGGTGGGAGAGGGCGGAGTGAAGTGCCGTTGAGATGGCATCCTCCGTACTCCTGTTCTTGCGGTAGGCAAACTGATAGGGATCCAATGTGGGGGGTAAGCAGCCTTTGAGGTGTGCCAGGACCAGCCTCTCGAAGCACTTGGCGATGATGGGAGTAAGTGCAACTGGGCGGAAGTCGTTGAGGCTTGCCGCAGTGGAGTGTTTTGGCACTGGCACGATGGAGGTGGATTTAAGGCACGTGGGCACAACTGCTTGGGCAAGTAACAGGTTGAAGATGTCAGTCCAGATGTCTGTCAGCTGCACAGCACAAGCCCTGAGGACGCGCCCGGGGATGCCGTCGGGGCCAGCAGCCTTACGTGCATTAGTCCTACTCAGTGCCACGTACACGTCGTAGGGGGTGAGTGAGAGGGGCTGGTGATCGGCAGGGAGCACCGCCTTGATGGCCAACTGCTGTATCTAGTTTAGAGATACAGCGTGGAAACAGACCTTTCGGCCCACTGAGTCCACACCAACCAGCGATCTCCACACATTAACACAAGCCTACATGCACTAGGAGAACAAGGAGGGAAGAGACAAGGACTTTAAGACTTTTGCTTTCCATCACAGTAATGGAGGTGCTTGGTATTCGCACTGTGGTGGATGTTAAACTGTGTTAAGTGTGTGTTTTGTTATTTTATTCTATGTTATGACTGCAAGGTATACAATTTCGTTCAGACTGAAATGTCTGAATGACAATAAAGGATACTTTTATACTTTTAAACTTTATACTTTATTTTTAGGGGCAATTTACACTTCTCCCAAGTATACAAACCCAAGCCAATTAACCTACAAACCTGTAGGTCTTTGGAGTGTGGGAAGAAACCGAAGATCTCGGAGAAAACCCACGCGGTCACAGGGAGAACATACAAAGTCCATACAAACAGCACCCGTAGTTGGGATCGAACCCGGGTCTCTGGCACCACAAGCTGATAAAGCAGCAACTTTACCACTGTGCCACCATGCCGACCTCTGTCTTAAACTTAAGATTGTCTTAAACATTTGGTTAATCTCTTTCTCTCTTTATAATGAATGGTCCAAAGTTTGCAGATCTCCAGTTTTCCAGCACCAGCTCATATGCTCAAGGAAGATTGAAAAATGATGGTCGAAGCCTCTGCAATTTCCACCCTTACCTTATTGTAACAGCCTGACATTACCTTAAAATTTTAAAGATGTTTAGCCTCTTCATTCTTCTCCAACTATCCTTATCCTATCCAATATTTCACCCTTTTCTCCTTTCAGAACGTCAGTATTATCGCCTTTTGCGGAAGCAGCTAATAAAGCATCCCTTCTTACCCAAATCCTTTGCTTCCACAAATGGGTGATGCTTTAAGTCCACAATATGTCCTTCCCTTTCCTTATTGTCTCAATTCTTATATGCTTTTGAACATCTTGGGATTTTCTTTGATTAAACCTGCCAGTATTTTATTATGTCCTGCCTTTACTTTCCAAGTTTGACTTGGATTTCTCTCCTTTCCTTCCTATACATTTCTTGGATTTCTAGCATATTAAGCTCTCATAAACTTTTATTTATTTTTTCTTATCTTTCCTTAGTGCAACTTCTTATCCAGATGGCTCAAGATTTGGCAGTTCCTGGCATTTTCCATTGCGGGAACTTGTTACGTGATTCAGTTTCTGGGCAATTGCATTTATTCACATAATGTTAAGCACAAACTTTGTGACTCTCAAACTATAGAGTCATAGAGTCATAGGGTGATACAGTATGGAAACAGGCCCTTCGGCCCAACTTGCCCACACAGATCAACATGTCCCAGTTACACCAGTCCCGTATTTGGTTCATATCCCTCCAAACCTGTCCTATCCATGTACCTCTCTAACTAAAGATAGGGTCAAAAAGCTGGTATAACTCAACGGGACAGGCAGCATCTTTGGAGAGAAGTGGCGGCGCTGTTGCACAGCTGCGGCTCGCCTGCAGTCCGTCTGTTTTTACTTTTTTTGTTGTTTTCTTTTGTCCTGTTTTAGTTAAATTTTAGTTTATTGGGTTGTGTACGTGTGGGGTGGGGTGGGGGGGTGAAACGTGATTTTTGTCTCTTCCTTCGGGGGAATGTGACTTTTTCTTGTCGTATCCCCATTCTCTGCCTCCGTCTGCACTGAGGCCAAAATGGCGGAGCTTCCGGCCTCCAACTCCAACTGCGACCGACCGACCTCGAGGCTCCGGAGGCAGAGCCAGGACTTACCAGCTGGCCGGCTTCGGGGCTGCGGTGGCGTTCCGGCGGTGGCAACCGAGGACGCTGGTGGCGACCTGAGTCCGGAGGCTCGGCCGCGGTCCCGGTGGACGACATCGTCGGGAGCTCGCAGGTCACAGGTGGGTGACCTGTTTTTCTGGGGCTCCCGCAACTACAGCTGCGTCCGCTGGACTGGAGGGCGGCAGCTTCGGCCACCCCGGGCCGCGGAGTTTGAACCGGCCCGTTGCGGAGCACGGATTCAGCCGCGGGACTGACTTACCATCACCCGGCGGGGTCACAACGTCAGAAGCCTGGATCGCCTCAGCGCAGAGGGAGAACAAAGAGGGAAGAGACAGAGACTTTAAGACTTTTGCCTCCATCACAGTGAGGAGGTGCCTGGTGAACTCACTGTGGTGGATGTTAATTTGTGTTTATTGTGTGTTTTGTTATTTATTATATGTATGACTGCAGGCAACGAAATTTCGTTCAGACCGAAAGGTCTGAATGACAATAAAGGAATCTAAGCCTAAGTCTAAGAAGGAATGGGTGACGTTTCGGGTTGTGACCCTTCCACACACTGGTTAGGGATACGGGAAACGAGAGATATAGATGATGATGTAGAGAGATAAAGAACAATGAATAAAAGATATGCCAAAAAGTAACGATGATAAAGGAAACAGGCCATTGTTAGCTGTTTGTGGGGTGAAAACGAGAAGCTAGTATGACTTGGGTGGGGAAGGGCTAGAGAGAGAGGGAATGCCGGGACTACCTGAAGTGAGATAAATCAATGTTTATACGACTGGACTGTAAGCTGCCCAAGCAAAATATGAGATGCTGATCGTCCAATTTGCGTTTAGCCTAAAGGGGCTGTCCCACTTGGGCTACCTAATTTGCGAGTTTGGAAGAGTTTTAAAAAATGACTTGTTGAAGACCTCCTTCGACTATGTAGAAGACCTCCTTCGACCTCCTTTGACTACATTGAAGACTAGCTTCGACTAGCTACGACTAGCTACGACTAACTTCGGGAAAATTGGATACCGAATAGTGGAGAGTGAAGACGACCTCCTTCGATCTCCTTCGACCTCCCTTCGACCTCCCTTCGGCTATGATGAAGACTATCTACGACTACCTTCGACTACCTTTGACTACCCTCGATTAACATGCCGACCTACTATGACTTACTACGACTAAACCTACGAGTAAAAAAAGTATTGATTTTTTCCATGGCGACCTTTTTTAAATTGCGGGCATTTTTTAACATATTGAAAAAAACGCCGCAACCTAGCTGAGGCCTCGAGTATGCGAAGACCACTCGAGCATGAAGGAGAGTTACGAAGAACTCCTACCACCTCGTGTCGACCATGCTGCAAGCATGAGTCGAAGGCAAACTCGCCAGAACTCGCGGATTAGGTCGCCCAAGTGGGACAGGCCCTTCACTCTGACAATGGAGGAGATCTAGATCAGAAAAGTCAGTGTGGGAATGGGAAGGAGAATTAAAGTGTTTAGCAACCGGGAGATTGGGTAGGTTCAGGCGGGCTGAACCACTGAACCATCTCTTAAATGTTGGGATATTCCCTGCTCTCAAACTAGTTAAAACTGAACTGATGTTTTGTCATATAAAGGTCAATTCGCTGTTTTAAGAACCTCAAATGGAGGTGAAATTTCAATGAAATGTGACTTCTTCATTGGTTCTGTCAACATTTTCCATGTAGCAAAGTGTATGTGAGCATTTCTTCTCACCACGTGCATTTGGGTAGTTAATTGCAAAAGTGGACAGGTATTTCCAAACCTTATTGCCATCTTCATCAGCATTGCTTGCAGCGTTGATGGCAAAACCTTTAGCCTTCTGACCTGCAATCTGAGGCAGTTTCTTGGGATTGAGGATGATTTGCTTTACCTATGATTTGTGGGTTCTGCGGTGACTGATGAGGCCCATGTGGGAATCACAGACTCTTCGATAGTTGGGTTCTAAAGTGTCCAATAGGACAGGGGAGTCGATAGTGTTGTGTGTCTGTTTGCTTCTTCTCCCATTAATGCAGGGATTCCATATTTCCCAATGCGTTGACTGGAGATCCTCAATAGCATCCTGAATGCTCCTTTGAGTGGTCAATGACCAAGAATTCCCCATAGTCAGTGAAAATATTGCAGTTTTTCTAGGAGGTTTTGAATATAATTTTGAACCTTTTCCTCTGATGGCTGGTATCTCTTCTAGTAACAGAGCTTGGAATAAAGTGCATTTTTGGAAATCTGATAACAAGGATCCAAACCACATGGTCTGGCCAAAGGAGCCAAACCAAGTATAATTAGGGCATCAGTATAGGCATGAGGAAGACAGTGAGGTTGATATGCTCATCCATCCAATGAGACTTGTGGCATCTTTCCAGTGTCTTGGCCTGCCTGCTATATAATTTCCAGGTCTTCAAGCTATGTAGGCGGGCAGGATTCACTGCTCCCAGAAAAAAAAAAAGTTTGCGGCAGGTCTAAGGTCTTAATCATAAAACACCTCATTGTCTTCAATATACCAAAGGCATTGAAGGCAATATGGAATTTCATCACTGATACATAACCTCACTAAACGATGGCCTCCAGGATATGGAAAGTGGCCCACATTTTTTTAAAGTTTCATTATGAACCATGATTGTACTGTTATGCAGAACAGAGTGGATGCAGGGAGCAACTTCAATGGCATTTCCTAACCTTACTGAAAAAATTGAACTCCATCAATCAGAAGGGATGGAAGAATAATTAACTTTTAATTAGTTGACAAATGACAATCTGTCACATATCACATTTGCTTCAGACCGGCACGGAAGCCACGATTCAAACCAATGGATCTAAAACAGAGCCAAGCTTAATGACAACCAGTTTCAAACAAGGTTGGTCATTGCCTTATCATTTTCTTAATTTTTCTTGTCACAAACTTGGTTTAGGTTTAGGTTTATTATTGTTACATGTACCAAGGTACAGTGAAAAGTTTTGCATGCTATCCAAACAGATCAGATAAACCATATATAAAAACAATCAAGATAAACTCAAGTGCAATAGATAGAGCAAGGGGTAAGATATGGAGTGCAGAATATAATTTTCAGCATTGTAGTGCACCAGTACCAGAGACAAAGTCCAATATCCACAATAGGGTAGAGGTTAATCGGACTGTACCCTAGTTTATGGAGGGACCATTCAGAAGCTTGATAACAGAGGGGAAGAAGCTCATTCTGAGACTGGTGATGCATGTTTTTAAGCTTCTGTACTTTCTGATGGATGGGAGCAGGAAGAAGAAGGAATGCAACAAATCTTTGATTATGTTGGCTGCTTTTCCGAGACAGTCAGGTGTAGATGGAATCAATGGTGGAAAGTCCGGTCTGCGTGTTAGACTGGCTTACATCTACAACTCTGAATTTTTTGCGATCTTGGACAGAGCTGTTTCCAAACCAAGCTGTGATGCAACTCGACAGTATGTTTACCATGGGGCATCTACATGGATCCAAAAAATAATCTTTCACCTCCAGAATATTAGAAAGTACTAGACTAAGTGGGACCCATTGGGTCCCATGTTCACACGGGAGGGCTGGTCCCCCAATACCAATATTCCAATATTGGTGGCCAGTGGGGAGGGGGGGTGGGGGCGTTAGTATGGGTGTTGTGGGCCAAAGGGACTGGTTTCCAGAGGGCTAGTATGGACATTGTGGGCCGAATGGATTCTTGGGCTGGCAGCACATTCACTCATGCCTGGTGGGCTGGCAGCTCAGTCACTCAGGCCTGGTAGGCTGGCAGCTCAGTCATTCAGGGCTGGTGGGCAGGCAGCTCATTCACTCAGGGCTGGTGGGCTGGCAGCTCAGTCACTCAGGGCTGGTGGGCTGGCAGATCAGTCACACAGGGCTGGTGGGCTGGCAGTTCACTCATGGCTATTCCTTGAAATTCCATTTCAAGCAGAGGGCAGGCCACCACATTCAATTTCATAGCATTTCAAGCAGAGTGCGGGCCACCACATTCAGTTTCACAGCATTTCAAGCAGAGTGCAGGCCACCACATTCAGTTTCACAGCATTTCAAGCAGAGTGCAGGCCACCACATTCAGATGCACAGCATTTCAAGCAGAGTGCAGGCCACCACATTCAGTTTCACAGCATTTCTAGCAGAGTGCAGGCCACCACGTTCAGTTTCATAGTATTTCAAGCAGAGTGCAGGCCACCGCATTCAGTTTCACAGCATTTCAAGGAGAGTGCAGGCCACTGCATTCAACTTCACAGCATTTCAAGGAGAGTGCAGGTCACCGCATTCAATTTCACAGCATTTCAAGCAGAGTGCAGGGCACCGCATTCAATTTCACAGCATTTCAAGCAAGGTGCAGGCCACAGCATTCACTTTCACAGCATTTCAAGCAGAGTGCAGGCCACCGCATTCAGTTTCACAGCATTTCAAGCAGAGTGCAGGCCACCGCATTCAGTTTCACAGCATTTCAAGCAGAATACAGGCCACCGCATTCAGTTTCACAGCATTTCAAGCAGTGTGCAGGTCACCGCATTCAGTTTCACAGCATTTTAAGCAGAGTGCAGGCCACCGCATTCAGTTTCACAGCATTTCTAGCAGAGTGCAGGTCACCGCATTCAGTTTCACAGCATTTCAAGCAGAGTGTAGGCCATCGCATTCAGTTTCACAGCATTTCAGGCAGAGTGCAGGCCACCGCATTCAATTTCACCGCATTTCAGGCAGAGTGCCGGCCACCGCATTCAATTTCACAGCATTTCAGGCAGAGTGCAGGCCACCACATTCAATTTCACAGCTTTTCAGGCAGAGTGCAGGCTACCACATTCAATTTCACCGCATTTCAGGCAGAGTGCAGGCCACCGCGTTCAATTTCACCACATTTCAGGCAGAGTGCAGGCCACCGCATTCAGTTTCACAGCATTTCAAGCAGAGTGCAGGCCACCACAATCAGTTTCACAGCATTTCAGGCAGAGTACAGGCCACCGCGTTCAATTTCACCACATTTCAGGCAGAGTGCAGGCCACCGCATTCAATTTCACCGCCTTTCAGGCAGAGTGCAGGCCACCGCGTTCAATTTCACCACATTCCAAGCAGAGCGCAGGCCACCAAATTCAATTTCACCGCACTTCAGGCAGAGTGCCGGCCACCTCATTCAATTTCACCGCATTTCAGGCAGAGTACAGGCCACCACATTGAATTTCACAGCATTTCAGGCAGAGTGCAGGCCACCACATTCAATTTCACAGCATTTCAGGCAGAGTGCAGGCCACCACATTCAATTTCACAGCATTTCAGGCAGAGTGCAGGCCACCACATTCAATTTCGCAGCATTTCAGGCAGAGTGCAGGCCACCACGTTCAATTTCACAGCATTTCAGGTAGAGTGCAGACCACCACATTGAATTTCACAGCATTTCAGGCAGAGTGCAGGCCACCATATTCAATTTCACAGCATTTCAGGCAGAGTGCAGGCCACCACATTCAATTTCGCAGCATTTCAGGCAGAGTGCAGGCCACCACGTTCAATTTCACAGCATTTCAGGTAGAGTGCAGACCACCACATTCAATTTCACAGCATTTCAGGCAGAGTGTAGGCCACCACATTCAATTTCGCAGCATTTCAGGCAGAGTGCAGGCCACCACATTCAATTTCGCAGCATTTCAGGGAAAGTGCAGGCCACCACATTCAATTTTGCAGCATTTCAAGCAGAGTGCAGGCCACCAAATTGCCAAACAACTCATTGCATTGTCATTAAGGACTAACAAATCATTTATTGCAAGTACATTGCAGACTCACAGTTCAGTTGATTCACAGCTTAGAATGACAGTTGTAGCCTTTCCCTCGCAATCTTCCAGAGTGACTGACTCATGTCCAGGCATCCGGGATTTTATAGTCCTGCCCCCCCCCCCCCAGAAGGGGCGCTACCTTCATTGTGGTGATTGACAGGCGAGAGGACCAATCAGCTGATCTCAAGGTTTTTTAAACACTCACAGCTTTTTTTATTTTTCATCGATCGGAAAAATCCTTGGGGCTGCCTCAGGACTGTAAGATGGCCAAAAATCATAGCGATATAGGGTAGCGTTTTTTTCTAAAATCAATATGCAGCGCAGACAGGAAGTGGTCAAGATGAGACATTTAGTTATATAGATTTTGCTGCCAAATAAACTTCCTTGTTATGCAATAAGTGTTGTATTGTGTGAAAACAAAGTAGACAATCTGTGAAGATCAAGGTTGCACAGGCAACAGGATCTTTGGATGCAAGGAATTGCAGATTCTGGTTTACAAAACAAGACACAAACTGCTGGAGTAACTCAACGTATCAGGCAGCATCTACGGCACTTACTCCAGCACTTTGTATCTTTTTTTGTATTACTCCATTGTGTGTCTTTTTTTGTAGATGCTGCCTGGCCTGCTGAATTACTAGCACATTGTTTTCTTTTCTATTAATGCTGCCTGACCTGTTGAGTTGCTCCAGCGTTTCCCTTAATCAGTTAAAAGTTGTTCTGCTGCACTGAATATCATGGGGAATTTGCAAAACAAGGAGCATTCTCCTAGCTTGGGAACCACATCCCTTTGTTGAGACATGGCTCCCAAGAAATAGGAAATGTTGTATGTTTTGCAGGGTCTTGTCATGAACCTTAATCATTGAATGGTAGCATGGGGCTGTAGGAGCAGATTGCGAGAGAATCTTGGTTCTTTTGGATGTTAAGTGAAAGACTCAGCCCCTTGAGTAATAGCAAAAACAATGGCTTGGACTTAGCTTCCGAGCTTGCACAAACACAAACATTGGCTGCAAGCTACAGCTCAACTATTGTGGTTTTGGTAACCTTGGTTCTGATTGTTGTCACCATGGGTTGAAGAATTTCCTGTTAGTTTTAAAGATTAGCTCTGCTCCTGCGCAATGTTT